>CM055816.1:64480603-64644105 GCA_029582265.1 Zoroaster sp. YZ-2022
AATCCCGAGCTACCTAACACGTTTAACAAAAGTACTTTGCGTAAATAGAGGAAATAATCCTGCGATTCGATGGGAATTTCCCGTGTTTAACAGATTGCTGTAGACGGCGTTGAGCAGATGCACGCTAGTGGACTACATCCGCTGTGAAGCGCAGACTGAAATGCTCAAATCGGCCCGTATCTCTTGGTACAATTCATACACACACTTACAGCGGTGAAAACATAACCTCCATCCACCTTTGGTGGCGGAGATAACAAATGAGAAGGTACTAAATCTCTAATTGCCAGTCAATATGTGCATAATATACAACTTACCTGGATCCCCATTGGCATTAACATGTGTTGTCCACCTTGATGTCAGAAGCAGCATAAATACTACAACCAGTGGCCTCACCCATAATCCCAGCATACTAGATAATACAAATGCAAAAGCAATGAATGACAATCATTAAGCGAACACATTGCCACCACTTTAAAGATTCACATTCCGTGTGAAACCTTATTTTCCACTCATTGATTTGATTTAAATTGAATTAAATATCTTAGTTGAAAGAAATAATGTTATTATGAAATAAGTTATTTCACAAACTTATTTCATAATAATGAATTTACGACGTGCGGAGAAATTCCCATTACGTATAAAGGTCATGTCAAGGGTCAAAGCTTCTGGACCTAATGTCCTTCTTGTTCATATGTATTTGTTATTCGTAATGCTGTTTAATGATAATACATATTTATCAACGTAAACAGGGCTATATGGAAATCATTATGATAGCTTAATTTTGTTTAAAGTTTAATTGACAATTTTCTAAATATGTGGTGAAAATCTACAATTGTTATGTTTCCCAATATCATACCCAAATGTAACTGCGCTTCTGTTGGTAATTTAAAGGGGGACTGACATCCTTTATTGTGTGTGTACTTAAGTCGTTTTGTAATAAAATATTGTTTTTGAGACCCACCTGTATCTATTTAATCATTGATTTGTGAGTACAAGTATTTTAAAACAATGTTTGAAGTGTTTGGGGGAGGCAACCCTGCCCATGGTGGAAGCTTCATTTGCATAAGATATGTGACGTAAGGTCGGGAAGATCCGATGTGTCCATGATGTACATGTACATACAAACGTTTCACACACGTGACGTAGCGTCGATTTTATTTCTTCCGTGATTTTTGTTTCCGGAACTAATAAAATGCCGTGAAGATGTGTTTCTGCAGGATGCAACAACACCACCAAAGAAGGGGTTAGCCGTCATCTGTTCCTGCGACCCAAAATCGCCGTATTTGGACGAGCAAAGTTCGACTGACAAGAGTAAAGTGGTAAGGTCCATCGGCTCACATAGTTTTGTGCAGCGATCATTTTGAGCCGAGTTTTGAGCCGAATTTCTCTTCCCGACATGACGTCACGAACAGCTCCTCCGTGCAGGGCGTAAAAGTGGGGGGCATTTTTACAATGGTAAAATAACACTCTCAAAAACAATAAAAACACAAAACAAAAATTGTATTGATCTTTTACAGATATAAAAGAATAAAACGATCACATATTTAACTGTTTGATTTAAATCCATGTCAGTCCCCCTTTAAGTGATCAAAGATGGCGTCAATTTATGCAATTTACTCAATTCAAAAATAATTTCGGATTCAACGTTAAACTTTAACGAATAATAATGAGATATTGTTTTTAAATAACCAAAATAATAATAATAATAATTAAATAACAAATTAAATCCACAAATTTGTACAGGTGACCTTTGTTGACAATTGTTGGATTGTTGGATATTAGCTAAGATCTAAGACAATATGCGGGTGGCATTATGTCCGCAATGAGTGCAAGAATGTGAGGAAATAATATAGGATTAAATCATTTTACCAATGAATTTTACATTTGGGATCCATATTTGAAATGGTGCCGGAATTAACATGGATTGAGTATTAAACATTTATTTTAAAATCGTATAAACAATTTATTTACCAATAATGTTCTTTAACCTTTGACATATAAAGTAGTTCCAGGGATCAGTTTAATAGCACTGCTTACCGGTAAGCAAATTATTCTGCTAACGAGCGTGCTTTTCTGCAATAACGGCCGGTGTCACATTACATTTGGCCCGTGTACAATTCGGGCCTTTATGCATGTGCTTTTAAAACGTTTTGGTTTTGTTTATTGCACATGTTGAGTCACATTAAATATAACACCCGCCATACAATTAGGTCTGCGTGCTCGTTATAGACCAAATTGCGCGGCCGATTATATTGCAGTTTTGTGACGCATATCAGGCATGAGCAGTTTAGTTTTTTTTTAAGAAATGAGCAGAAGAATATGATAAACAACATACAAACAATTCACAATCAATCTTTTTGCCAGTTTTCTCGTTAAAAAGACATTTAACAATTATGTTTGCCGCATATCGTTTGAGGCTGGACCAAGCATTACCTCATCAATGGCCAATCAACGTCGAGAGTGGTGGTATATCAACCAATAGCTATGGCTGTTACGCTCATGAAGTCATGACCTGCATAGGCACAACATCAACCATGTTAGGTGTATGTCGTCTGCAGGCAATGTGCCTAAAAATGTATTCCTGTGGCTAGCGTGCATTCTAAGTTTGTTATTCTCTGAAAAGAGCTGGAAAAGTTTATTTTATGTGGAAGTAGGTGGAAGAAAATAGACGGTCCAGTTGAGTCTGACATCGCCATAAAAGTGGAGGTATGTCTGGGACTCGATTGCCTAACGAGGTTAGGCCATCACCACGTCGCTGATGACGGCGATACACATCTCGGAATCACTCTTGCAGGTAACGTTGTATTTACTTTTTAAAATGAATTTGAAAATTATCGGGACCTGATCATACTGTATATTAACCTTTCTTTTTGTCGTTTAAAATACATTGGACTCTGTTGAAAAAGAAAACAACATTAATAATTGAAATGTATCATTTGACAGCAAAAGTATAAGTCAGCATTTGGAAACAAGGTTGTTATTTTTTTTAAACAGATTGGCCAAATAATACTTAATACTTTTGCATGTCGTCGCATCATCAGTGCAACAAGATCGTATCATTTTACAGAGTTCCAGGATGAACACGCAAAACGTGTAGAAGAAGATACGAAGTTGTTTTAATCTATGCGCTATTTAAATTTAAATGCATGCACTATTACACATACGACCTTGTCGCTTTTTTTTTTTTTTTTTTTTGTAGATACGACAAGGGTGTCCATTTTTAGGCAAACAAGGTGTCCAAAAGTCACCCATCTGTAAAGGTATTGCTGGCAAATACTATGTTGACAATATATTTTGTTAATTCTCTCAATGTCATCTGTCTTGTTCTTGGCATTATCCTTTTTATGACATATCATTGTCATTATTAGTGAAAATAAATATTACATTAAATTTGAAAGAAAAAGCTAGTGTTTGAAGTAGTGGACAAAATGAACCACTGTCACAAGCTCCTTGTGTGTTATACAGTAGTTACACTCAGACTTGCTCACAGTACGGCTGCCATAGACGACTATATGTTTCCCCTCTTCCGACCTCTGGGAAAGAACAGCGCCAATGGTGCAATGACTGGAATCTGTGTCCAAAATGTAGTTAGCGTTAAGTTTGGGGGTAGCACAGCACCAGTGCATTCGTCAGCGCATCTTTAAGATGATCAAAAGCCCGTTGACGTTCCAAACTCCTTCCATGGCAACTTCGATACAGTCCCCGACTGCCTCATCTGGTGCAACGGAACATCCTAGTTTAACTGATAAGTTGATGGTTTCTGGGGATTCTGCTGGTTCTAGCTCTGGGGACACCAGTGGTAATTCTTGTTCTTGGAATTTTGTGGGGGTCGTCGTTGGAGACAATCTCTGGCCATGTGACCAGACTGGTTGCAGGTCAAACAAATGGGGTTACCCTGGTCATCCCATTGTGGTTGTTGTCGACGCCTTCTACACTGCAAAAACCGAGGTGTTAAAATAACACCAGCGGTGTCAACTTGATTCTTCTATGGTGTTTATACTGTGTGAGTTGCCTTATATATACACCAATGGTGTAGTTTTTAAAACCACCGTTTTTGCAGTGTACACTTGTTCGCTGGGATTGTGGGGCCAAACGCAATTGGGTTAATTCTAACCTCATGACAGCCATCATTTCCGACATCATTTCCTGCAGTTTTCTCTAAAGTGAAGGGCCTTCACAATGGACGGAGACAGGATTCAGACCCGCAGCACTCTCTCCCCGATCAGCTGCTACATGGAGGGCCTCAGATCTCACATTTGTGACATTGAGATCTAATTTCCGGCGGAGTACCTTGATTGCTTTCCAAATGTCTCCGTCCCGGAGTCCAAGGACGAACCAGTCGCAAAGTATCTCGTTGGGATTTGCTACTGCATCGGGGTCACGCTTCTTCAGCCTACCAACAATTTCTTGAAGGGCTAAGGAGAACTCTCTGGCCGTCTTCGTCTCTCGTTGTCGCCTTCAGTGAAACTACTGAAGCAGCGAGAGCCTTGTATGCGTGCCACGTCCTCTCACCACGTGGCTCGGAGTCCGTCCTATTTTTTTTTCGCATACTTTCCTCGGAGTCCACCCCTACACACAGAACACGGTTCGTGGGTGAAGCAAGGCCAAAGAGTCACCGTGACTGACCCTCTCAATCATTAGCTTGTGTCCGTGTGTCTTGCTCCCATGCACAGCCGCTGCTCCCATCATGCAATAGCATAGCATCCTCGGTTAGGGATTGTCCCCTTGAACACGCCCAGCTTTCTCAGTTGTCACTCGTTGTACTTTCGTCAAAAACCTTTCCTTATATGGAACAGCGACCTTTTGTATAACCTTGATTTTGCACACGTTCCTACCCTTAGACGCGGAAGGCAAGCTTCTCATTCGCTTAAACGCTAAACAAGGCTAATGTTTGTTTTTCATTTCTCGACCCCAGATTCCGAAATAAACCCGAGATTCCATTTTCTTGGTGGAAAGTTCCGAATAATATCTGGTCTCAACAGCCATATAAGTCTATTCTAATAGTACTTCTGACAAGATATACACAACAAAGATTTAATGTACTATTACACAGGGAAAAAACATAAGTTTTAATATGCATGACTTATTCTATGAGATACAGCAAATTCAACGGAAAATAAATCGTTAGGCCGATAGAAACAGTTGACTGGCTTTGCATGTCATACTCTTGAAATGTCCGTCTTCTAAACTCTGACATAAATTATTATTATGATGCACTCGTATACCACGATGATATTTGATACACAGTTAAAACAAACCCATACGTGAAAGCCACGCCCTTGTCCCAAAATATTTTGATGCTGAGATTACCTACAGATCTACACGTGAAAATCATACCACGCCCCAATCCCTAACAGATGACCTACAGTTCAAACGTGAAAGCCACACCCATGTCCCTTACATATAACGTATGGTTCACACGTGAAAATTACGCCTCAGAAAATTACTGCCAAATACAAATTTTCTTTATTAGGACAAACAATCAGAAAAACTGATAGGACTTTTGTTAGAGATGTTTCTGACAATAACGAGCAAGCCAACTTTTCCGACTCTTACAGCTTCGGCCTATTTTTGAATTAACAGCAATGCTCAAACAGAATAGTCATATCTAGAACGGGTTAGTCCACACCTCGTAACAAGTATTTCATATGATCAGGCCATCTGCATGTGTGGTTTGGAATTGACAAAACGATGGATGCTTCTGTTTTAGTTAGATAATACGACCCAACTAATGAAGTTAAATATCCCATTATATATAAACATAATATTAAAATTGGATTTCGGACTTTACTTCCCCTTAAATAAATCATGAACAACAATCTAATTTGAATAGTTCACAAGCAAGGGTTTCCCCGACCAATGATGGAAAGGTATTTTTAAAGACGCCCACGTCTCACGAGTTCATACGCGGACGTTTTCTTCACGAACAACCCAAAGGAGCTTCAGAAATTTCATAACTTCTAACAAAGAGAACAGCCTATATGTAGAGAAAGTTTGAGTCGATTGGTTGTGTGTGTTTTAGATAAATAATAGGCTGTATAAATAGAAAAAGGGACAATATTTCAAACGTTTTTCGATTATTTCTTAAAATGAAAGACGTGATTCCCTATGGCAAGGGGTGGCCAACCTTCGGCCCGAAGCTGCATGCGGCCCGCTGAGGGATTTAATGCGGCCCACGAAGCCTCTTCATGAAAGAAATATATCTATTAATTGGCTAATTTCTTGTTTCGAGAAGGGGCAATTATTATAGGCCTATATATTTTAGGACACATTTGTTTCGTGTACAGTATACGTAATGACTGCACGTACGTGTACAAAAACAAGGAAAAAGGAAACAGGTTTCGCTTAACTAATCATTGACAGCGTTATATGGTTGGAAACAAATTATTCATGTGTCGAAAGCCGTTTAATAGACACCGCCGCTCTATTCGCGAGTTATGACAGGTTTATAGGTTTAAGTACCGCGAATGTTTTTCACTGCCTGCTTTGAAAGGCAAATTGAATTTTGTAAACAATAAACTTAAGGCAATTTGTTCCCAATGAACCCCAAACAAAACTGACAAATATATTGAAAGACGAAGTATGTGCATTAGGGCTGTGCTGGGTATCCGGGTATCCATATACCCGACCGAAACTGTCATTACCTGGTTCCATTTTTCGGTTCCGAGTACCCGTAAACGACTTTTTAAAATTGGGACTTACAATTTCAGCGGTGTGAACAGAAATCTTTGACTATTGAACAATGTAATGTTTACACTTTTAGGAGCCATTTTATTCAAGAGATTACACTGTGATAACGCCTTTGTAGTATTTTACGGACATTTTCCATACACTTTTGTCCAACTGTTGGTGATACATTGTATCCAATCATTAAGACTCAAATAGCCTGGCTGTGGCATGCTACAAACAAGTATCAAACTAGCTGCTCAGGATGGAATGTTTGCCTATTGTTCACAGTAATTGGATTAGTGGGACAATAACTGCTGCTTTATGTCTGCACTGGAGTGTGCACCATGATGTGTTAATAGAGGGGATTTTATTATAGGGGACGTCCACTTTAATTGTTGTCATAATAAAAAAAAAGTGGGGTTGAAATTGGTTTTGTTGTGTAATTATTTTGATGTGCCACCGACCATCCCTCAGCTTATCACCAACATTTACATTTATTTACCCACCGATACCAAGCTCTTGTGTATTACATTTGCCGACAAGGTGACAATTTGTTTCAAAAGAAAGACATAAAAAAGGAGGTGTTAAGTCGGTCATTTTCTTTGAAACCAAACCAGCTGGGCTCAGTGATGATCCATGTCATTGGTGGTGGTCAAATGCCGTTCGGTTTCCATCAGTCGCAAGGATCGCCAAGAAGTATATTGATATTCCGGCAACGTCAGTGTCCTCCGAACGGGTGTTTTCCGCCGCGGAAAATATCGTCACGGCAAATATCGTCACGGCAAAGCGGAGCTGCTTAACGCCTGATAACGTGAACATGCTGGTATTCCTGGCAATGAACGCCCGCATAACTGCCACCCCACCAAAGTGAACATGATTTATAACTTATCAATAATAAGTAACAATCAGTACACCGCAACAGATTTTGAAAGAGAAATATTGGATTCTGAAAATAATCTTAATTCTTAAAATCATTGTTTAGCTTTATTAGTAGAAGTAGTAGTTGTTGTTTTCAATTATTCCTATCTCTAGGTCTCTTGTAGTAAATTCATTCTTTCAGGAAACAAAGTTTATTGACATTTAACTAAAGTTCATTGTGATAGAAACAAATTAGTATTCAAGTTCTGATTTTATATTCGTAATATTTTGCAGTTTGTTAGTTTCATAATATTAAATATTATTTTAGTACGCAAAATCATGTCCTTATCCAAAGCCAACATGACGTATGTATGGTGTTCTAAAAAGGACACATGCACATTGCAAGAAGAGTGTGTAAGCGTCGCATTAGGATTCACGCGTCGCACTAGAAGTGTAGTCGCGTCGCACTAGAAGTGTAGTCGCGTTGCACTAGAAGTGTGTCGCGTCGCAATAGAAGTGTAGTCGCGTCGCACTAGAAGTGTTGTCGCCGGGTCGCACTAGAAGTGTTCACCATTGCAGTTTTTTTCTCGTATGAAGAGCCGTATGTGACTAAATTTCGACTAATTAATATATACGACTAAAATAAATGTAAATCCATATATTTACTAGAAAAACCAATTATACAAAAGCGGAAACCAGACTGGTTGGCAGCTAGCATGCATACGGTACTAAACATGAATTTTGGGATTTATATTCCTTTAAAAAAGTCCTCCACAGCCCATACATTATTGTTTTACAGAAAGGTTTTGTTTCTGAATTTGTGTTGTAGCTAACAAAAATGTTGCTAATCCTGTTACAAATATTTACAACCTAAACCTAGTCTCGATCCCAACTACCTACTTGGAAGGTGAGCATTCTAAACCACAAGACTACTATGCCACTCGAATTTGGCGGTAAATTAAGTACAGAAGAACCTTTGTAAAATTGTATTTATAAAATAATATAAATTGTTCAGAAAAAAAATTGCGCAGGCCTACAGGGTTCACTCGTCCCCACTGCCCAGGGCCGTAGCGAGCGGGGGCAGGGGGATGGGGTGTCACACCCCAATAATTGTTCTCAGTCGGCAAATCAAAGGTACTAGAGCAAGAGTTGGTCCAAAATAAATTTTCAGTCAGCAACATGTGTATGTTTTATATACATGATGCCTCTTTTCACAACAAACTATTTTAAAGCAGAACCATACCCTAAATTCATGGTCACATAATAATGTAATTATATGGGGGGCTAGATGACAGATAATTAAAAGCAAAAAGGACACAAACAGATGATTTTATTTTAGGCCTACTGTTAATTTAAAGGAATATTGTGTACATGTTGAACACTGTCCCAAATAATTATGTCCCACAAGTTGCATTTTGAGATAATCAAATTTGTTACACAACTAACTGTATTAAATATAGGCAGGAACACATTTATATATGTTATGGAATACATCATTCATCAAATGTTTCTTTTGAAGCCTTTTTGTCTATAATTTCAGTATAACTATTTTTTCAAAATGATTTTTTAAAGTTCATGAGACAAACATTTCACATAATAAACAACCTGAATGTTTTTTCTGTATTGCTGAAGCTTTCATATAGGCTGGAGTTATGCATCAACAAAATAATACATTATCCTTACAGAAAAGAAATATATTTTACTACAGGTCAGTAAGTCTGACCAAGTTCCAATTTTTCAGTGTAACTTTGACTTGTGTCACCATAAAATGACACAGACTCAAGGTTTGAGGAATACGTGTCTGCTATGAAAGTTTAATACATACTTAATACAAAGTTGATGACCAGTTGTAACAGTTGTACCTACAGAATTGCCAATCATGAAAACTTGTTTTGACATTTATGAATATTTCATCAGTAGTGTTACTTTCCTTCTGTTTCTCTGATTTTTGGATGTTACGAAATATAGAATAGTGACTGGATTATTTTAATTTCTGATTATTACTTAATTCCTATTATTTTACTTTATTGCATTTTCCACTTTTTTATTGTTGCTGATTCCTTAGTTAAATCAAATTACTTACACTTTTATTGTAATCTACTGAATGACAGGTTTTATAATTCATCTCGTTTCCACTTATCATTTTGTTGTCAACTTTGTAAAACATTAATGTTTCCGAGTTATTTGTAAATTTATAGCCCACCATTGTTCAGTCACTGTGAGAATTAGAAACCCTAAATTCACTGTATTACTGGTTGCATGCATTCAAGATGAAGACCATCTAGACTTATGCCTCCAGTTTTGCAATTTTCTTAGTTTGCATATTAATTGTGTTAGTACTGGTCGTTATATTATTAAGTTCACTATCGAATTGTTTGATACAAACGAACAGTGTGTATTTTGTCTATTCATGCCATAGTACAGTGTCACTTCTTATCATCAGCCAAGGTATGGCCTTGGGTGGGTTTGTTTACATTCTGGCAGAGACCTTTGGTCTGCCTAGGGACTTTGGTTTGGTATGGTAGCTCATTAATATGTTAGGGCTAGCCAGATATTTAAGTGTTTTGGGACTGATGGAATAAGCCACGAATATGTATAAAACATAATGTCGGACCCTGTTAGTTTGGGACTGCTCCTTTAAAAACAGTTTCCGACTACATTTCTGCTTAATGTTTGACTGCTTAAGGCTGACACCTAAGGGCCCTATGGCCATACCACATTCCAGGGTGTTTACATGCACTTCATGTTCTACAGCTGGTCTATTGTTGGAACAATTTTTCCCACCATATTCAAATCTCTTATGGGCATAAATTGTTTTAGCTAAGCTAATTGTAAAGACAATTTGGTGAGGCAATGCCGGCCCTCATTAGCAGCGTTTTGATTGATTAGGAAAGTTCCCCCTTATGGTGGTATTCCCTGGTTATAATTGGGGTATCTCATTGGTTAACACCTTAGAAGAAGGTGGGACCACAGTTGTTTCCACCAATGAGAAAGTTTTGACCACTGGCAGAGCCCAAGTCCAGAAAATATATATACCCTTTTCGCTTCCCCAAAAATCAGAAGCGAAGAAACCTTGAAGGTGATAGCACTAAAATCGAAGCCCTCTCGATTTTTAGTAAAAGTTACTAGATAACTTCTCACACTTAGTTATTGGTTCGAAGACTTCATCACTCTATCGCCTCATTTGTGTTGTGCTCTGTTGGTACAGGTAAGCTCACTTTATTTTGTTGTATTCTGATAAGTTTATCCTTGCGGTTATTTAATTGTACAAATCACGCCGAGTAGGAGTTAATCTCTCCTGTGATTTAAACTTGTATCCGCAAAGTTCAAGATGTATAAATTCACTCCTGTATTTAGTTTTTATTTTGATTATTAGTCATTTTATAGCCTAGTTATCCTATTCTTTTTTAGCCACTTTATTCGATTTGAGATGTATTTCTGTGAGATGTATTCCTCCAAGAAGGATTAGGATTTTCTACAGTAGTTCGATAGTTGTTGCATTTGCAAATTCTCATTTTTTTAAACATTTCATAGACAAGTTATTGATGGTGACTATTATTCACAAATGATCACACTATATTTCCTATTTTCTATTATTCATTATGGCTATTGTATTAATTCTCAAGAGTTCAACTAATATGTGCCAGTAACCTACTGAATACATTGTACACGATACACAGAGTTAGCATTTTTATTGAACACAGTGTCCCTATCAGGGCAAGTGTGTGTTGTAGACTTCAAGGTTAAAGTATCCTTATGTTTTGGAGTCCCTTAAGACATAAACGGCTGTTTCATGTACTGCATTACTGCACGGTATCAGTTACATTGAACTAAGTATAAATTTAGTACATCAGCATTAGGGAATAAATTATTCCTTGCTAACATGATGAGCATGTTAGTTTTAACTCTGATTAGTTTTTTTTGCTAGTTCACCTCTGAACAAGTATTCCAAATTACTGACAACTGTTTGATTATGGTTTATACTTATTTTTATTACTATGTAGTTTAGGGTTAGTCTTTTGTAGTATTTTATGAAACAAAAGTTGATTTTTAAAAGAAGCGAAGAAACCTTGAAGGTGATAGCACTAAAATCGAAGCCCTCTCGATTTTTAGTAAAAGTTACTAGATAACTTCTCACACTTAGTTATCGGTTCGAAGACTTCATCACTCTATCGCCTCATTTGTGTTGTGCTCTGTTGGTACAGTGTACAGTTTTAGGTATCGCTTTGGGGAGCCGACCCGGTTCGTCTCTTCGCCTATTCCTGTCCCTGTTCTAAATCTCGATCATTCGCTGGACCCTGACTGACCTCGTATCTCTGGAGTTTGGACAAGTCAACCCAAGATCAAGTCAATCAGAAGTCAAGCTGAGTCACAATTTATTGTTTTACATTATATTAATACTCATAATTGTCATTGTATTGTATCATTGATTGGTTTTGCTCTCTAGCACTTCAGTGGTCTAACTTTACAATAGCGCAACAATTGTCCAGTATTTGATATGTGTGATTTCACCGTTTTATTTTGGTTATGTTCTCTAACATTCCAGAGGTTCAATTTTGCTAATGAGATAACTTTTCATTAATTGCCGACTTTGATTTATTTCCGGTTCCTTTCTTTACAAGCTAGTCTTTGGCAGTTCTAACTGATAAGCCATTGACAATTTTACACCACTGAAGATATTGTGATTGCATACTTTTATTATATTACCTTCTTATTGATTATTAAGAAGCTTGTGTGTCATTATTATTGTATTACTTTGCAGTCAGTGATCTTTGTATCCAATGATCTTAACATTTGATACTTGCTCCAAAGTATTGAAGTTATTCTATTCTATATCGCTGAATTGTTGAGTTGATACAATATTGATGTCAATTTCTAAGTTGACATTTATATTTGTTTGACCACATCGGACCATATATTGTTGACATTTATTTACGTTCTGAGATAAGCTAATAATAACAAATTTCTTCCTTAGAAAAAAAGGATCAACTTAATTCGCTGTCTGTGTAGATTTATTTATGAGCAATTTTCCTTTTAACAAACAAATCGAACCTAGCAGGACTCGTGAAACATCGAGAAAACCTGTGACAATAACTTATCACTGGCTGAAATATCGCGGGATGGTAATTGCTGAGGACCTGGTTGGTGGGGACGAGTGAACCCAACAGGCCTGTGCAATATTTTTCTGCATTAAAGAATTTATATTATTTTATAAATACAATTTTATTAAGGTCCCTTTGTAATTAATTCACCAACAAATTCGCGCTCACCTTCCATGTAGGGAGTATCGGGATCGAGACTAGGTTTAGGTTGTAAATATTTCTGTTAACTACAACACTAATTCAAAAACAAAACCTTTCTGTATAATAATAATGCTGCGGAGGACTTTTTTAAAGGAATATAAATCCCAAAATTCATGTTTAGTACCGTATGCATGCTAGCTGCCGACCAGTCTGGTTGCCGCTTTTGTATAATTGGTTTTGCTAGTAAATATATGGATTTACATTTATTTCAGTCTTATATATTAATTAGTCGAAATTTAGTCACATACGGCTCTTCATACGAGAAAAAACTGCAATAGCGAACACTTCTAGTGTGACGCGACAACACTTCTAATGCGACGCGACAACACTTCTAGTGCGATGCGTGAATCCGAATGCGACGCTTAAACACTCTTCTTGCAATGTACATGTGTCCTTTTTAGAACACCATACGTATGGGATATCCTTATTTAGAAGGCAGGGTTAGTTCCGCCCACATCGCCTTTGATCGAACAATGACATTATTCGACACGTGTTTTGTGACATTAACATCCAAGTCAACTTGCTATACGCATGCTCTCTGATCACGCACACACCAGTGATCATTGTCTTCTGATATGGTAGTCACGTGATGCGTGATGCACCGGCCGTGAGTGCGCGCGTGTGATCAATTGGCCTTTCTTTTGTACAGTGTATATTGTAACTTGGGTTATGAAAGACACTTTTGTAGCAATTTTTACGGTTTCATGTCAGAAATAACTTTCAGTAAATACAATATGTTGTCACCAAGATGTTATACTTTAATAAAGATCGAATTAAATATGGTATCCTCTGTATTATAAAGGTCAATTTTGTTAACATTTACATGTATTTGTACACCAAAGGAGGCATGTTTTCAACAAGAATGAAAACGGGTATCCGGGTATCTACAAGGGATATAACAAAAATTATAACAAACAAACATATCATAAGCGGGGCACATTGTTAACAATTATCAGGGCAGATCCTCTTAATAAACAGTACTCATGTAAAAGAATCACATGCTTTGAACCATTGGTGAACTACAACAGGGCACGGTATTATAAAAGTGAATTGACAATAATTTTGGCATTCATATCTATGTGTATCTTTCCTGATCTTTGAACACATGGGGTAGAATGTCGTATCCGACCGCCACTTTTTCTCATTCAATATAACAATAATGTAATCTTGCCTACTCAGTAAGGTGGAGAACATATGGATGAAGTAGTATAGTTAATGGGGCTTCTAGACCATTTACAAAAAATGAATTAGAATTTAAGAAAATTATTTTTTTTAGAAATGTGTTTGAGATTATAAAAAAATTATTTTTTTAAATAATTTTTTTATAGAAATGATGGGTGACTTAATACACTTTTTAGAAATGATGGGTGACTTAATAGAATTTAAAAAAAAAATTCCCCACAAAAAAAGCTATAAAAAAAATGAAAACATATTATCTAGTTGTAATAATAAATAAGATGGAAGTGAAAGTCATCGTTCCATGCAAATGGCTTTTAGTTGGCAAAACAGAAAAGTGTTGTATACTTAGATCACCAAATGCGGACTGTTGTGCCTTACATCGATGGAAAATTGGATGTGGAAAAAGTCCCCCGGTTGAGTGTAGAAGATGTAAAAAAAGGTACAAAAACAGCGATAAGTTTATGTACGAAATGTGCAAAGACATTAAATGTGCAAAGTTTTAAGCAGGCAAAAGGGAAAGCTACACAGGTAAAACTTGTAGCTTTGCATGGTGAGGATGATAAGTAAGACTAATTACGGTGACACCATGTGGAATCTCAATTGAGTAGTAATTAGTTCTGAAAAGAACTGGGGGTACAACTCGACGTTTCGATCAGTATGCTCTGATCGTCCTCAGGAGAAAGCTAGACGTTTGTTTAATTTAGTGATGAAAGAGTTGGTCGATACGGTGGGGGCTGCGAATCCTCGTTAAATCTGGATTTATTTATAATAAAGTTTATTTTAAAGTTTTTCTATAAGATCTTCTTTTTTTTAAATCTAAATCAACATCAATCAAATTTACATCATGATTTTTTGAGGTTGTAAATTTAGTACGGATATTTTCTTTCATTTGAGAAAATTTATCTCGTTCTTCGCAGATGAGTAAAAATTCTTCTTGGGTAATGACACCGTCTTCGATAGCTTTGGAAACGTGGTTTTCGATAGTGTTGAGTTTAGATGATGCTAAAACTCTAATCTCGTTATGTTTTTTAGCTTTTTTATATAGTTTATATTTGGCGTATTTGATGGCAAACGCCGCACCACCTAAACCTAAAGCTAAACCTTCTAAAACAAATCCAACCGGCGCTGTTATAACGGTAGCGATGCTAGCGATTCCGACGGCTCCTGCTCCCATGCAGCCCAATTCAGCCATCGTTTCTACGATAGAGCAAGCGTTAATGATTTTATTATATTTTTTATAACTTGTTTCGCGTTGGTTTCTTTCAGTTCGTAATTCTTTTTGAATGTTATCGATTTTTTTGCAAACGAAATGTTTCACTTTGCATCATATTTTTTAAACTTGGATGAACATTTGTTGATTCTATAGGTACACTCGTTATTTTCTATTAATAGTAAAATAATATAATTTTTTAAACTAATGGAAAAGTATTAACTTTTATATCGTAACAGATTCCAGTTTCTAGAGATCCAAAAAAAGTGGCTTGTATAAAAACTTTTCTATCGTACGTGCTGTTGTTTTCTATTTTGAAGCAGATTCCACATTGAATAAGCTTTGGTTCATTATCAAAAAAAAGAAAGCTTTTATCATCATCATCCACTGGTTGTCTAAAAAAGGTGTTATATTTGAATTCCGATCTATGATAATTTCACGTTTTTCAACGTTTGAATAATAGTTTTCATGAAAATATATTTTAAGAAAAGTTGAACAGTTTGTTATTGGGATAGCACTATAAAATAATAGAGATCTATCCCAGTGGATACGAACTACATAATCTAAATGATAGATTAATAAAGATGGAAAATTTCCATTTTCATCTCTATCAATATATCCACTTTTTTCAATGTTGTTTGGAATAGATTTTAAATGTTGTACGCTATAATCATCGTTTATTCGACTGGGACCGTAAATACTCGCCATATTTATAATATATAATCATTTTATATTAATTTAACGGTAAAGTTTAAATTTTTATATTGAAACAGATTTTAGTGTTTAGAGCGCCGAAAAAGCTTCCTTCTACAAAAACTTTTTCATTTTGTGTTTTGAAACAAATTTCGTATTCTACGTGCTGCGAAATGTCGTTGAAAACTAATCTTTTATCTCGAGCGGGAGAAGGAATATGATATACGTTGGCGGCAAAATTACCCTCCGCCGAATGTGAAAAAATACCTTCAACTTTCATAAAATTTACAAAAATTGAACAGTATGCGGGTGATTGATTGAACATGTAAAAGGGTAGTTTAAGCACACCATGCCATCCAAGTATAACATTTCATCTCTATTGATATAGCCATGCTGTTCATAAATGTAGTTGTTGTAAACGTTGTTGCTAGACGGAATTTGCACGCTTGTTCGACTATGACCATAAATACTCGCCATTTATTTATATAATTTCTAGATTTAAAATAATGGGGAAACCGTGATTATTTATGTCTCTACCCTTTGAATCTTTAATTTGAAAACTCAGTTCGTTAAAAGTACCAGTTTTAAGCTTTTTTAGTAATGGATTTTTATATTCTATCCACATACTCTCTCCGAACGATTTATCTTGTAACGGAAAAACGTTTAAAATAGTACAAGGTTTACCGTTGAAATAATTTTCGGTCGTAGAAATTTGATCGCAATGAATGTACACCATTTTAAAAGGTTGTACATCAATGTTTTTACTATATTCTCCCACAGTTAGAAATTCGTTGTGAAACCCGAGTAAATTAGCTATCCCAGATGAAAATTTGATTGATTTGTTTTCTTGAGTAATATTTAGCAAGAAAAAACCTGTTTTTTCATCGATGGTGAAAGTGAGCCAAGACGCGTCTTTTACTACAATGTCGATAATTTCTTTTATGTTGTAAAGTCCCGGTTCGACAAACTTTACGACATCTTGTTGCTGACCATTTCTTTTCTACGCACGTTGTAATATCCCACCCAAATGTTAACGCTATTTAATGAAATATTTAATCTACCCTCGCGATTATCAATGACGTCATTTAAATGAACCGACTCGCTATTTTTTCAATTTCAATTTCGAAGGTGTGATACATTTTATTATTAAAAATGTATAATTTATATTTGTATTATAATAAAAATGTCGTTTCCATTAGCATTTCAGAGTAATTTTTCGTTTCCATATCCGCAATCTGGAAATTTTATAGCGGCTCAAAATTTTAATGCTAGCGATTTGACGAGTATAAATATTTACGTCAATGAAAATGATTTTTTTAACATACAACTCGACAATGTTTCTAGCAACTACAAGTTGCCTCGCGTTAATAGCGACGAGATTGTAAATAGTTGGCATTCTAATCCGCTAAAATGTTATCAAAATCAAATAAATGTTGTAACATACTGCAGTACAACGAGATGCGGTGTGAGTTACGAACATTTAAATCATTCGAATAGGATGATTCGTAGTTTTTTTTTGATTTCACGTCTATTATCAAATGAGACGAATAACTCAAAGAAATGAGTTGCCCCACGTCTTTTCAAAATTATTTTAGCGTGTTTGACAACAATAATTTATAGACATTAGCGCATATAAAAAAATATGTAAAGACTTTCACCTTTCACAAGTCTCTAATTGGAAACAACGAGTAGACAAAAACTCGTCAGGATTGGGAACGGCCTATTATTACGATAACGGCTACAAAGCGGTGCCTGGAAAAGACTACGATAATTCTAGTTTGAATGTAATCTCTACCGAGGTGACTGATTACGATTATTACAAAACTGCAACAAAAATGAGTTTTGGAGATCGTCCCTCGACATATACGATCGGTTTTATTTTACAATCTCCATCTACAGAGCTCGCTTGGACAAAATTTATAATCGATGAGTCTAGAGGTTTTACAGATATCGGTACAGAACGAATTAACGACTCTATAAGAACGTACGTTTACGCGTTATTAGGAGTTCAAGTGCAAGCAAAAACATCATTTTTTACAGCTGGTACCGGTTTAGACGCAAAAAGGGAATTTTTAAATATAGTGATGTTTTGATCGATTCTCCCGTAGATTTAGAAAAATCTATTCAACAATATCAAGATAATTTAAAATACGCTCGTTCGCAATTAAACTTTGCTATCGGAGAAAATGTATATCTCATGCCGAGCGATATGAATATGCATATAGGTACATACGTAGGATACAACAATAATATTTTAATCGCATCGAGTGCTGCTTTATCATTAGGATTGAATCGAGACATGAATTCAACGTTGCTTTCTTTACCACTACCCGACAATACATCAACGCAGACAGACGTAGCCGCTCAACATGTGCAAGAATCTAACGATGACGCAACTCACCAAGAAAAAAAAATGCTTTAATTATTGGTTTTGCGATGTTGACTGGATTAGCCGTGATTATTTATGAGCGTTTTATATAAGATAAAATTAAAACTCCAATCCCAGTCAAGGCTAGCCACAAATGTTCTGCCGTCCATGTGACGACGCTGGAAGCTATTTTAAATAACCAACTTATTACCGAACCGATAATACCTGGTAAAGCGGCTAACACCTTTTCTGCGATTTTTTTTTAGCAAACTCGCTAGATTGTTTAATGTTTTTTGTATCCAACCATCACCACCACTCGGTTTAGGTTCTGGTGGCGTTGGCGTAGGTTCTGGTGGTGTAGGTTTTGGCGTTGGCGCAGGTTTTGGTAAAGCTGATTTTATCGCATTTACAATCGATTCGACGATAAAAGCGATTGTTGTAGTAACTGCTGTTAATAAACTAACGATCGTTATACCTTGTTCTCTAAATAAAGTTTTAATTGTTTCTCCCAACGTGTCGTCGCTTTCCATCAAGTAGCGATACAATTATTAGAATCTATTGATTTGACTACGAAGATCGCGCGCATTTATATTCGCAGCTTCTAATCTCATTCGTCTTTCATTTCGTTTATCTCGCAGTTGTTCACGTAATTTTGCGGTTTCATCCTCATCTTCATCGTCTCGATCTCGAGCGCTTACGTATTCTTTTTCAAGATTAGATATTTCTTTGTCAAGTTGGCTCAATTTGGCTAAATTTAATTCAAGTTGACCTCGAGTCATTCGCAAGGCTTTATCGAGTCCTAAGATTTCTCGCTGTGGAATCTCTTCTTCATTTTGAAGAAGAGTAATTACTTGGCGGCTGTTTTCACTTACATTTATCGCAATTTGTTTTTATATAAATCTTTATATATGTTTTCAGTTTTAATCTCAAGAATCAAACTGTCTGTATCTGTGTAAAGTAATTTTACCTCGCTACTGTATTTCTTTTTTAAATGATTGTAATAAAAATCATACATGTGGAGTTTAGCTAATTCTAAAATAGTCATTCCTACGTAAATAGGACGGTTAAGTACGAGATTTGTTTTGTACGTGTGAATAGCCTCTAAATTAAAATCAAAAATCCTATGCTCGGCATAAGTCGGCTTTGCTATTTTTCTAAGCATAAGTTCTTCATCGGACTTATTATTTAAACGATAAAGATCCACGTTAATGCGATTTCGTACATTTTCCATACTTTTTCCAAAGACTGAATTATTCATCAATTTAAACAAATTTTGTTCAAATTTTGATGATGCATTTTTTCTTAATTGAGTGTTTAAATCGATGTAAGATTTCATCCATGGTGATTCATCAAATTCTAAAACCGGATGAATTTTGGTAAGTTTCATGCCAAGTTGCAAATACTTTTGTAAATTGCGATAATGAAGGACGTATTTCGTTTTGTTGCCTAAATTGGAAACTTATTTTTCAACGTTTGAAACGGGTTTGCCTTTTATTAATAACTCGTGTTGATACGATGAGCGGAAAATCATTGTGATAATCGTGTAATTATTTAGGATATTCTAAATCAACTTCTAAAATGCATCATTTTCCAATTTTTAAACCTTTTTTTTTGTAGTACCTCAATTTCATCAAGAGTCAACCATTTAAAATTACCGGTTGGTAAAGGTTGACTCATCGCATGACCATACAAATTATTCGCGTCTAAATATAAAATGAAACTCGTTGGTTTTGATGAATCGTAATCATCTACATATGGATTGTTTGCTTTCGAGTATCTATTGCTCACCATAACTATTCCTCCTCTCATACCTTTTTCTATAAATAAATACATGTCTATATCCGTTAACAACTCTAGACGAACTTTTGAATGTTTTAACAAAGCGTCCCAACTTAAACCTGGACTCGTATAATAATTAGCTGGATCCAAACCGTACGAACATTTTCAAAAACCTAATAACAAAACATCGGTACGCACGTACAAATCGTGATAATCACCAAGAGTTTTACATTCAAATGTATTCCAACTTCAATTGCAAACTCGTATTCTTCATCCGTAATATGTTGCTCAGTTAAACTACTATAAAATGCTTCTTTTGGGGGAAGTTCTTTTTCTTCAAACTTTTGAAAACTATTCATGTATTCATAAGGATAAATACCCTTTTGCTTTAAAAGTTTTATTATTTTTTGCTTCGGATTCGTGTAATTTTAGAATAGGAAAAGAATTAAGCGATTTAACGATTTCATCGAGCGAAGAAGATCAAAATTGAAAACTATCGAGAAATCGTAATTGATCGATTGAAAAAGAAATGTACTTTTCTATATTATTCGCGATACACAATATTTTTCACTTAGTGAAACTTATGCCTTGCATAATGAGATGTGAGTCATATCCTCGTAAATTATGTAAAAAAATCGGGATAGGCGTTTTACCCGGTTCTATTTTTAGTTTTAAATTACATTTGCTGTGTGCCGCGCCTCGATATTTTCCAGTGATGTGACAATGATCTCGCACTTTCCTATATCCATTTTTTAAATTGTTCACTCTTTCATCACATTCTACATTTAATTTTTCTGCTCTTTCATCATATTCTACATTTAATTTTCCTACTCTTTCATCACATTTTTCATTTAATTTTTCGACTCTTTCGTCACATTTTTCATTTAATTTTCCCGCTCTTTCATCATATTCTACATTTAATTTTCCTGCTCTTTCATCACATTTTTCATTAAATTTTTCGACTCTTTCATCATATTTTACATTTAATTTTCCCGCTCTTTCTTCATATTTTTCATTTAATTTTATGACTTTTTCAACACATTTTTCATTTAATTTATCCACTCTTTCATCGCATTTTACAATTAATTTGTCCACTTTTTCAACACATTTTTCATTTAATTTTATGACTTTTTCAACACATTTTTCATTTAATTTTTCGACTCTTTCATCACATTTTGCATTTAATTTTATGACTTTTTCAACACATTTTTTGTGACGATATAATTCATTCTCAAATTCCATTTTACAACCCCCAACAATTACATTTACCACCAGCTAAATAATATTTTTCGTTGCGAATGTGAAAATTATTTTTCCAACCGCAAATCCAACATTCTTTTGCATTTTTGAAATCTTCTTCATTTTCTTCAGTCATTATCATTTTTTGAGGGTTTTAAATATCTCGTTTATTATTTTTTTTTACTTCATTCGACAAAATATTTAATAAGTGTTGGACCGCATCTTCACCTCTGTAGGTATGCGAAGAAAATATTTCACCGTCACATCGAACAATCACGTATGAATAACCACATAGAATGTGGGTGTGTATTGCATTAGTTTTGACACCTAGATTTTTAAACACTGGAACTACCAATGCTTCAAAGTCAGAGTATATAATAAAAGGAGCTTTCATCTTTTTATGATAATCTTTAAATTTTACCATGTCGTTTTTACCCTTTATCGGCAACACGTAACGTACTGCTCTACCATCTACACCTCTACACTCTTTCATATGAGCGAGAAGTAAATCGTCTCTAGTGAAACCACACAAGCAACGATCGCAAAAATGTTTTTTAGCTTTATGCTTTGTTTGATCAAAAAGTAATTTATTAAAATCCTTGATCCAAACGTAATGAGATCTCGTTCCTTCTTGGATTAATAAAAATTGTATACGTTCCTTCTCCCAATCTCCATCATGAAAATAGTAAGGTACGATTAAATTGCCTTTCAAACCATAAACGTTTATTGCCAAGTCATTTTGTTTCTCAACTCCCATAATCTGACTGATTGGTGTAGGAGCATCAATGCCATCAAAATTTAAACCGTCCTCTTTCGGGTAGCTAGAGGGTCTATCCGAATGTTGGATTTTTACTTTTTCAATCGGTATATTTAATTATTTTGCTTTTTTCTTGTGTTCATAATAACAACGAAGCCCCACTCGTAAACAATCATCACCTTCGTTGTGTACATTGATGCACGATTTTTTATTTTTTATTTTAACAGGTAAAGGATATAAGAACCACCCCTCAAAGGCCTATATTTAGAAATTGCAATTTCCATTGACGACATACGATCTACCCTCCATCCAGTTTTCCTCAAGATAATTGTTGATATAACTTTTTCAATTCTAACAAAAGCCTAATTTACCTTCAATATTATCCATATTCAATAAAACTATTTGTTCCTTCCCATTATTAATAGGAATCGTTGAACGTGTAATACTCCCATCAAGCTCTTCTTTTTTAAATGTAACCCACATATATATCTTAAACTTAAATGCACCTAATTCTTCTAAATCTAAAGCCAACTTTTCAATTATCTTGGGTTTAGCACCCTTGTAAAATTATTTTATATCTTCTTCTCTTTTATGACCCAACGGTATGGTCATCGTTCGCTTTCGCAAATACCTACCGCCGTCAATAACTTCATCATCAAATTCTAAATCACCTCTACGCCACCGTTTGATGATGCTATAGTAGTCTTTACGCAAATACCTCCCCCCTCGCCCGCTGCCATCCCCGCTTAATGGAATATTTTCTACTTCTATAAGAGCTTGAAGCTCACCCGATTTTAATTTAGTCAATGGTTTACCCTTTTTATTTTTTATATATTTTTTTACCGACAGATACCAGTACCGTTTATCGATTTTACCCTTTCTGTTTTGTACTAATATTAACGGTCTAATATTGGCTCGCGCAAACTCCTTCAATTATCCCATTGACCATCGAGATAAATGGCTATTCATCCTCGCTTTTATTATTAGTCCTACATAATATTTTTTCATTTTGTTTCTCAAATTTTGTTGGGTGACTTGTTTTTTTTGTGGGGACAATTTTTATTATTTTTTTAAATTCTATTAAGTCACCCATCATTTCTAAAAAATATTAATTTTCTTTAATTTTCCTTTAAAAAAATATTTTTAATATCTCAACCACATTTCTAAAAAAATTACTTTTCCTTTTTTCCACCTCTTTTGTACTAAATGGTCTAGAAGCCCCATTAACTATACTACTGATGATGATGGACATATACTTCAAATTATTCCAGGATATTTATTTCATGAAAAATCGGGCATTTTTGGTATACGATGACTTCCTCAGTCATGTCAGTCTGATCTTGTCAACTCCCCTGTTAGTGACCAACACGGTCATTGTACATGCTCAGTGGCAACTATAATAGGATCCTTCTATTTTCTGAAGTGGATGGTGTTTTTAGAAGGGAAATAAAGTCCGAAAACCATCATAAAAGTGGATTTTAAAGATAGTTTTCTCTTTCTGTACCCCAAAAAATCGATATAATATTTTTTTAACTAGTTAGTGGCTGCAAAAAATTCCCCCAAAAACCTTTAAAAGTGGCGGTCGGATACGACATTCTTTCCAAGACATGTAGATAATGTGAAAAGCTTACCTGATTACGGGTTAATATATTAAGATGTCACTAGAGAAGAACTCAACAACTGGACACGCATCAGCTTCCTCAATGAGTATAGGTAGGTCGATCTACTATGATTCAGCAACCACAGTTTGTCTACACAGCAGGACTGAACAACCTTTTCTGCTCTGTCAACAACACAGTTCTCGTTTATATCATGCATGAATAAACATTACAATCAACCCCCAAACATTGACTTAAACACCTTGCCCAGCTGCTATGTATGGAACATCAAACGTGTCAATATTTGCGTACCAGTTGACATTGATCGATGTTGACGGTTCTCACGATGATGTCGTAACCTTATTTCGCGTTGTTTTCAAAATATCTGATGATGTATAATGATTTAACGTTTTCCCCGACGTATTTGATGATGAGTCGTCAAATCATTA
Organism: Zoroaster sp. YZ-2022; assembly: GCA_029582265.1. NCBI lineage: Eukaryota > Metazoa > Echinodermata > Asteroidea > Forcipulatida > Zoroasteridae > Zoroaster > Zoroaster sp. YZ-2022. The sequence continues at coordinate 64,504,706 of CM055816.1, forward strand.
TCTTAGATGACCTACTGATATGAACTCCTGTTGTTCTCAACTTGCTTAATGATGTCGTTAAATCATTCTGTAAATCATTTCGGAAAATTACTGAATTGAACAATAAAATGGGTGCCTGCAAGTCAATAAGGGTGAATAAACTTGGTTACAACCAGTAACTGTAACGAATTACCTATGAGTCTGTGGGTCAACACGGACTCATATGTAGCATGTTTCCGCCAGCAGGAAAATGATATTTCTTGCTTCTGGACATAAACAAAGTTATTAAGGCGAGTACAGAGTCCACAATACTTTGTAAAACACTACCGGGACGGTTCCAAACTGCTGGTTGTAAACTCGGCTTCTTTAAACTCGGCCTATTCTCCTGGATAGGTGCAATTACTTAGTTACAAAAGGTTTAAACACTGAAGAAACTTTTTTGTTTATTACATGCACATTTATTTTTCAAGGGCTGGGGGTTGTAGTAGCATGGCATTATAGGTATAAATAATCGATAAAGGAAGCGATGGATCTTGTGGACCTTGGTATACATTTATTGCAACACACACGGGCGAAACTGGTGGCAACGCCTGGTGCGCAAGCAGGGGTGTCCCTGGGAATGTTGATCGATGTTGATTCCAGTCCTTATTTTGTGGACTCAAAATCAAGCCAAGGCCATGTGTTACGGACGGGATAGCCCCGCCCAATGGGATCGTCCACTCAACAAATAACCCAAATCGAGACGGTATTTTGTCTGCACGTCTATAACGCAAGGTGTTTTTATTTAAACAACTTATAATTTACAGGAACATAATTTTTTTAGACAGTAATTGCACCTGAAGGACACAGACCACGAGTCGACGGTCACGTACGTTTTATACTGGGTGTTAAGTAACTACCACCATGGAGGTGTTTCTACCTCCATGCTTAGATGAGCGTGAAACGAAACAATCAATGGTTACACAAAAGAGTAGTGGGCCAGGATGATGTATCATCATAACACGCCCTTTCTTTTAGAATTGGCCTGTGACAATTAATATTTATTTTCAACATAACCTTATAAATCATAAACTAACTATACGTTTTGGAAATTAAAACTTTCCAATTTAACAGTTTAATTACACTTAATTTAAAAGCGCATTCTCTTCATTCTAGTTCACTTCAAAGACAGTTAATGACTTCAATCAACAGCAATTCACAGATATTAGATTCGAAATGATGACGACATAAGTTGGCCATTCAAACACCGACAAGATCAAAATACATTGAAATTTTATGAAATTACTGTGACTAGTTGACGTACTAGTTGACACCAGATCGACGTTGTCCTGTCATCGACGCGAGGCATCATCAGCGATGAGTGGACTTAAGCGCGGCTGCTCGAAGAGGTCTATGTAGCTACTTCATTGGCAGGGCTAAGTGTCCTCCTCCGATGACTAAGGGGAATCCAGATTCCCTAAACAAGCTATATAACAAGCTATATAACAAGCTATATAACAAGCTATATAACAAGCTATATAACAAACTATATAACAAGCTATATAACAAACTATATAACAAGCTATATATTATAGTAGCTGTCGGTCGCGAAGCGACAATGACCGCCATCATATCATTTCACAGCTGATCTCCAGTCAGGTCGCTGGACTGCAAGAGTTGTCCAGGTCTTGCTGTCGATTTCTCGCATCTTGAGGTTCCGCTTAATGGTGTCCTTGTAGCTGAGCCGTGGCCGTCCAATCTTTCTTGCACCGGCAGTGAGTTGGGAGAAAAGTATCTGTTTTGGTAGTCTCTCGGAGGGCATCCTAATGATGTGGCCTGTCCATCGTAAGGTCTTTCGGATGAGCAGGTCCTCCATCGAGGGTAGGTGAGCTCGCTCCAAGATTTCGTTATTGGTCACCTTGTCCTTCCAGGTAACTCTCATGATTGCCTTGCCATCAGCCAAAGAGGAGATTGCTAGTTGAAGTTCTTCCAGTGTCGGAACATCGTCAAGGGCAATTGCTAGTGGTCGCTGGTTGATCTTTTTTAGTGCTGCAGGCTCGATGTCTCCGGACTGGTTGAGTAACGTCTCAAAGTGTTGTGACCATCGCTTGAGCACCCTGTTGTTGTCTGAAAGAGTCTCTTTGCCATCCAGGGACTTAAGATGAACTGTGCCTCTTGAATGGGGACCCCAAACCTCCTTCAGTCAACTGTAGAAGGACTTCATGTCATTTCTGTCTGCTGAACGCTGAAGGTCCACTGCCTTATCTTCCCACCAGGTGGTTTTCAGTCTTCGGATGCGCCTTTGCAGGCATCTGCAGGCCTCCTTGAGTGCAGCGACAGTGGTCCTGGTTCTTCTGGTCTGTAGAACACGTTGGTGTGCTTCATCCCGTTTCTGCATGAGTAGTTGGAGCTCAGAGTCTTCCGTGTCGAACCAGTCCTGGTGTTTTCGCTCTGGTTTGCCGAGGGTGTTGCTTGCTGTCTCATAAACGACCTGACTGAGCGATGTCCAAGCCTGATCCACTCCCATTCCCTCCTGCACTCTCCAGTCTACCATTGCGTTATTCATCTCACGCTCTAAGTTGGCCCGGTGCCTGTTTACTCGCAGTTGGTCTGTGTTCAACTTTTTGGATATGGTGGCTCTTTGCTTCCTATGCTTGGGTTGTAGTGCAAATGCGATCTTTGATCTAAGAAGTTGGTGGTCAGTCCAACAGTTGGCTCCGCGCATAGCTCTTGTACTGTGGATGTCCATTCTGTCTCTCTGTCTCGTAATTATGTAATCAATCAGGTGCCAATGTTTGGAGCGAGGGTGCATCCAGGTGGTCTTGTATTCGTCCTTCTGCTTGAACACCGTATTGGTAATTAGAAGTCCGAACTTTGAGCACAGCTCTAGAAGTAGCTCGCCGTTGGTGTTGCATTTGCCGACTCCGTGTCTGCCCATCACTGTTGGCCACCTCTTGTAGTCTCGTCCTATCCGGGCATTGAAGTCTCCCATTAAGATCAACTTGTCAGTGCGAGGGATGGTCTGCAGGGTTGATCTGAGCTGATTGTAGAAGTTCTCCTTTGCTTCGTCCGGATTTGTCATGGTTGGTGCGTATACACTGATGATAGTAGCATTTCCATTCTTTGCCAGTGGAATTCTCATTGTCATGATTCTATCATTCACCGGTTTAGGCATCTCCGAGAGCTTCACTACAATCTCTCTTCTGATTGCAAAGCCTACTCCGGCCTCCCGTCGTTCCCCATCTGGCTTGCCACTCCAGAAGAATGAGTAGTTCACATCATCGAGGCTTCCTGATTCGGAGAATCGTGTCTCACACAGTGCAGCAATGTCAATTCGGTACTTCTCAAGCTCCATGGCAACCAGAGCTGTCCGTCTCTCTGGTCTGTCAGTCCCTTCACGGTCAATGAGTGTCCTGACATTCCACTGTCCAATAATCATGGTAGATATCCTGTTGGTATCGTCTTTTTGTTTTTGTGGTCTTCCTAGCTTACTTGTCACTGTCGGCGGAAGTCCTGGACGAACAGCGCGGTCCTTGGTATCCCGGGCGACGACCGATCCGGTATGGAGATTCTTACTGTTGTGCATATCATGAAGGCTGCTTGCAAGGTATTTAAGTATCGGTAGCTTTTGCAAGTTACTAACGATACTCTCTCGGGGAACTAGTGGCAAATTCACACCGGCGAGGACAAGCCAGGACAGGTGTGAACCACTAGACCCTGCAGTGACTGGCCGGGAGATGTCAAGAGTTTTGTACCATCAACCGCCCTCAGTGCTGTCACAGTGACACGGTTTTCTGTTGGGGTTTGCTCCCTTAGCCTTTGTTTCTACCATAACAAGCTATACAACAAGCTATACAACAAGCTATACAACAAGCTATACAACAAGCTATATAACAAGCTATACATGTATAACAAGCTATATAACAATTATAACAAACTATATAACAAACTATATAAGAAATATAAGAAATATAACAAGCTATATAACAAGCTATATAACAAACTATAAATTACCACATCGTTATTAATTAACTGCTCTATTAGTTTCTGAACATGGTTCTGAGAATCATTCAGAATTAATGAGGCTTTCATTCCGGTACCTTTCATTAAAATATATTTACATGTTTACAAACAAATAAACCACTGATTTTTATATAACTGAAATGCATTCCATGCAATTGATTATCATTATTTGGTTTGCCAGTGATACAAACAGGATTGCGCTGAAGAAAGTTTTGAAGGGTTTCATTTATATTTTAAACGTGTTCTCATGAATTTTTAATGCTGGGATAATGTTTCCACTTAATCAAGTAGTGCACTTTGCCGTTGACAAATTTTCCACATAGGACTTTTTCTACATGAAACTCTCTACCGGCAGGTTGTCCAAAATCCGGTAAAGGTATTTTTGACCTAGTTCATTGAGGTTATTGTGTAGCTAACAAAGGCTCATAAGAGTCTTCTGGGCAATCACTGTCTTCAATGAAGTCAAGTGGATCTCTCTGAACAAAATCTCTTGGCATCACGTGATTAGGCGATCTGGCAAAACGGTTATATGCAAATTTCAGTCATTTACATGAATTGGCACATGAAGTAATTTGTTATTTTCCAGATTTCTAACTTTAAAATTAACTGGACCTGTTTGTTGCACAAGCAAATATGGACCACACCAGAATTTTCGGAGTTTTTTGGCCAGTCCTTTTTGGTTTGCTGGGATGTAAATCTAAACAACATCTCCAACTTGATTGGGTACTTCTTGAGTACGACTGTTTCTTCGATATTTCTCTGGCAACTTCAAGTTGATCAATTAAGTCATGAATATAATCTCTGATATTCTAGTCGGAATATTCAGGTTTTGCATGAAGAGATACAAAAATAGGCATACTGCCTCTCTACCATACAACATAAACAAGACTAAATCCAATAGAATTGTCTGCAGATACGCAAACAATATGAGTTTTGTAGACAAACAAGGAATTTGACTGTTGGGTCTAACATCCCTATCAATGTTCTCATGAACATCTGGTATTAAGTGATCTTTGAATTTCACTATGTTTTGCTTATACAAACGTTTACCTCGGTGATATCTGAGATTTTGCACCTTGTCTATTTTAGATGAGTTTTCTACATGATCTAAGCCAGTTAAAAACTGTCTCAGAATCAGATCGACTCAATTGTGCGGACTCAATATGTGAACTTTCTGCTTGCGAGTTAGTAACAGATGTAGGTTGGGAATTGTCTTTTCAAATTCTACTCAGAGTGTCTACATTAGCAAGTTTCTTGCCTGGTCGGTGTTCAATATCATAACTGAACGATTGCAAATACAAGGACTAACGAGTTAATCTGCCAGATGAATGTTTTTGGTCAAACAACCATTTAAGTGCTTGATGATCTGTGACAATTTTGAATTTTGGGCTATGTTCCAAGTAAGTGGGAAAACCTTTTCACTCAACAACGTCAAGTGCTTCTAATTCAGTCACATAATTGCGTTCCGCTGGCTTAAGTGCTCCACTGGCATTATGCAATAGCTCTTTAGTTACCGTCCTGCATTTGGGACAATACAAATCCTAAACCTTGAAAAAACGCGTCAGTTTGCAAAACTAATTGTGAGTGTTTGTCCAACCTAGGATGGGCTAATACAGGAAGATTTTGTTTCAGGTTTTTATTTCAGTTGCTCAAAAGCTTCTGAACACTCTTTTGTCCATTGAAACGGAATGTTTTTACGAGTCAGTGCAATAGACACAATCGGCGACCGGAGTCACGTGACTCATAGTAGGTATAAAATGTAAACAAACCAAGCAAGCGACGCGTAGTGTATGGAAAAGCACGGGCTTCTTCCGAGTGCTTCTGCTGTACAAGGCACACCATAGATGTTGCATTTGTTGGTTGGAACACGAGCTTAAGTTCTCTAAATCGATCGGAGATGATCCCAATTATAATTTCCAAACATTACGCACATTATCAATGCGCGAAGAAGTTTTTATCCGGAACTAGGGCAAGGCTCGGCCACCACTCATTTTGGGGCGATGTTCAATGTTTGTTCAATTTTTTTATATAAAAATATTCCACAGACTTAAAAAAAAAAAATGAAATGTTCACAACTTTAGAAAAATTCAATGTTGAAAAACGTAACTACATTTTCCAGTCGGCAGCAAAGAACATCAATGTCGCTTTTTGGGGACCTTCGTATTTTAACGTTTTCGACATAGTGTTCAACCGAGTTTGCGTCACTAAATGATCGATATCTTCACAACGATCGCAGTTTAGTGGAAGAAAATTACACATTAGATTGTTCATTAGTTATTCCTCACCTCAGTAAAGTATCAATTTTCTATCTGAAGCGATGTGGATTAAACAGATTTTTTAATTTGCAGCTATCCAGAACCGGGAAAATCGGAAACCGGGAAAACGATTGTTAGTAAATACAGTAGAGTAGTACGCCAGTCTCCTACGACTTTGACAAAGTCACAAAGCATTACTTGAATTCCAGAGCCTAAATTGCACAGAGATTCTAGAATGAATATAACATGATTTTGAACATTCAGTTTGCCTTCCCTTGCCACTCAGCTATCAATGGGTCGTTGTTTTAAAACCCTCCATTGAGCTCCCTATGTTTATACACAGCGCACTGCTAGTTTGTTGTTATTTTGTACCCACTATACATCACATGATCATTACTTGCTCGTAGTCGCCGATTGTGTCTGATAATGGTTGAGCAGCTTTGCTGAAATCTTTTGTGTAGCGCCTGTAATAATTAACCAACAAAACCTAGAAACGCATAAGTACCTGTGACGTTCTTTGATACTGGATATTCTTTTACAACGATTGTTAGTAAATACAGTAGAGTAGTACGCCAGTCTCCTACGACTTTGACAAAGTCACAAAGCATTACTTGAATTCCAGAGCCTAAATTGCACAGAGATTCTAGAATGAATATAACATGATTTTGAACATTCAGTTTGCCTTCCCTTGCCACTTAGCTATCAATGGGTCGTTGTTTTAAAACCCCCCATTGAGCTCCCTATGTTTATACAACAGCGCACTGCTGGTTTGTTGTTATTTTGTACCCACTATACATCACATGATCATTACTTGCTCGTAGTCGCCGATTGTGTCTGATAATGGTTGAGCAGCTTTGCTGAAATCTTTTGTGTAACGCCTGTAATAATTAACCAACAAAACCTAGAAACGCATGAGTATCTGTGACGTTCTTTGATACTGGATATTCTTTTACAACTTTAAGTTTTCCTGGGTCGGTAGCAATACTGTCTTCACTAATTATGTGCCCAATGTAGTGTATTTTGTCACATGCAAATGAACATTTCTTTGGCTTGAGTTTAAGAATAGTACCTCTGAATTTCTGAAATACTTGGCGCAAATGTTCAAGATGGTCTTTGAAAGTGTCACTATAAATGATAATGTCGGCCAAATACACTAAATAACATTTCCAATGTTAACCCTCGTAGTACTTCATGCATTGTTCTTTGGAATGTACTGGGTGCATTGTGTAGTCCAAAGGGTAACTCATTGAACTAATACCATCCCTTTTGAGTAATGAATGCCATTTTCTTTTTAGAATCTTTATCTAGACCTATTTGCCAATATCCTGACGCAATATCTGGTGTTGAAAAATAGGCTGTGATCTTGTTTCGTTTGCCACAGTCAATCCAAAATCTGTATTCGCCAGTTTTCTTTTTAACCATGACAACTGGACTAGAAAATGGTGAGGTTGACTCGGAAATAATACCATCATTTAACATTTTGTTAACATGATCTCTTATTGTCTGTTGTAACCTAGGTGAATGTCTACTTGGGCGGGATCTATCTGGAGGATTGTTTACCAGTATCGATTATATCGTAAAAACCACGTGTTTTTTCAGTTTCGGTTTAACCTCTTGACCACAGGATGAGTATTGTGGGTTCGTAACCTCATAATCAATGTTAGCATTTAAAAATCCAACAATTCTGTGGTGGCACGGTCAAATTTAGGTTTCAACAAACGAAACTGTCTGAAGGGACCATTTGTTATATCGTACTATTCGGAAATCAGATTACTGGTGGCAACTGTATCTATTCAACATACCTTTCCGTTAAAGTTTACTTTAAAGTTATTAATATTACAGTATATATTCACCATTTGGAAATAACAAGGAGACAATCTTTTCGTACAAAAAATTGTTTTCTAGTTTTATCGTGGCACATTATCTCCTCAATATTTACAAACATTTAAATTCACATTCTGCCACAATGATATTTGTGTATAAACATCTGGTTACTTTGATAAACTTATTAAACTAGATAACTCTTGCTCTTCTCACAACATGAAACGAATTGCAATTTGCACTTAAGCTTAAATAACATTCTCCTGAGGACGATCAGAGCACACTGATCGAAACGTCGATTTGTACCTCCAGTTCTTTTCAGAACTGATTACTACTCAATTGAGAATTTCACATGGTGTCATCACCGCAGTTAGTCTTACTTAAATAACACAGTACGAACTGGCGGCTGTAGTGATGGATACTTGGATATTATGCAGTGGTGTATTTTTCTCTAACCGAACTGGCTTAAAACTAGCTGCTACGAGCTCTTGACACTTTTGTCTCCTCTGCTTTAAGTTGTCGCTGTCTGTCAATTTAAAATATCCCTGCTATAGCTTGTATTACTAGTGCTCTGTGTAGCGTTTTTTTAATCCTTTAACATCGTTGTGTATTCTTTGTAAATGTTTTATGTCAAAGTGACTGTATGTTTTATCCTGTTGGGAGTCTAGTGATGTGCGTTTTGTGTGTTTTTTGCCAACCAGAGGTGATATTTTCATCAAGTTAAATTCTGCCTACTGTACATGATCGCTACCATTGTATATCACATTGGATGGACAATACAACATGGCCGCCTCAGTGATGATTTTTATAGTACTGTTGCATTCCCCACTTTTGTGGGTCAACAAAATAATAGTCGGACACAAACTTTGTTGTGACAATCTCAATCAATGGGGTTGGTTTATTATTAACATCACTATTTAACAATGGCACTAGTAACATGTATGACAGGAGTGGTAGCGTATAGGTACATGTCAATAGTTAAACTTATATACTTGTCCTAAGTTCCGAATAGGGTGCACGAATACCAACTATTGGGTACAGTCAGTGGGGACCATCGTTCGTTCATGTGGCTTGTCACTCGGCATACAGTACGGGCACTGCTATACCGAGAGACGGGCGGCTGGTCGGTCTCTACGACGGGGACCACCGGGGCTTGACTACACTGGGTGTCTGGACAGGGCCAGAGTGTGTACCATACCGCATTAGCTACATGTAGGCGAACCAATGGCCATATCGACGCCCTGCACCATTGGTTCAATGAACGAGGCTCTGGACCGTAATAGTTTAGTATATCGCACTGTCATGGATCGGATCGAGTCGCATAGATTTCATTCGGAACCGCACTACCGCTGAGATCAGGAAATCTTGGGGATTATATAGAAATCTTGGGCCTAGGAATGAATAAAACATAAGCCTAATCTAGCGTCTTAGCCAATGAGAAGCTTGGCTTCCGCGTCTAAGGGTAGAAACGTGTGCAAAATCATGACATACAACAGGTCCTTGTTCCATATAAGGAAAGGTATTTGACGAAAGTGAAGTGAGTGACAACTTAGAAAGGAGGGCGTGTTCAAGGGGACAATGCTTACTGGGCATGTTAAGCTATTTGCTTGGATGCTAAGCTATTACTGCATGAGGGGAAACAGCGGCTGTGCTTGGGTAGGGAGCACTACACGCGGGCCACGGCTAATGACTGAGCGGGACAGTCACGGTGACTGTTTGGCCGTGGTTCACCCACGAACCGTGTTCGGTGTGAAGGGATGGACTCCGAGGAAAGTATTCGGAAAATAGACTAAGTCGAAAGGACGGCTCCAGCCACGTGGCGGGAGGGTGTGGCAAGCACGCAAGGCTCTCGCTGGTGTTGCATTATGCATTGCGTTGGCGCTGGATATGCATGAGCAAAAGTAGCGTCCTTGTATGGATTGCATATTCATAGCGGACAATCGAGGGTCCGGGGAAACAACCCTGGGACTTAGACTGCTTGAAATTGCATCGTAGGCAAAATATTGGAAGGGGAACAAGTGAAATAGAGGGTGCTAATATTTATCAAAAATCAAAGGGTAAGATTCGTAACAGTACTCTTGTTTCAGTCATCCCTTCAAAATGGCCTGCTACATCCATCATGTGAAGCTACGACATGTCTACAACATTTTGAACTTTTACCAGTGCTAGTTAATGCAAGTTAGCCATATGACATATACGCCGGGTAAGAGTTTTCGATCATGCAAAATTGCACTCGTCAAAGTGACGAAACATGGAGGAACTTGTATTTTTATACCTGGCCACGACCCCCCTATGGACATTACTATATTTAAGGATGTTTCAATCAATCCTGGCCCAAATAATGGAGATGAATCTAGTGAGTTACATGTAAAATTGACTGCTATGACTGAGCCGTGCAACATCAAAGTCTCTTCAGTCTACATGTACACACGAGAACAGCTTCTGGGTTTTCCTTCGTTTTCTTACCGGTTATTCACAAAAACTTCAACTACTTACAATGAATGGATTATTGAAATACAGGGGCAAAAGAGCAGGCAGAAAATGTAGTCGTGAACCAGCCTCTAACAAGTTCAACATCTCTACTCCTAGTGATCCGGAATGGAGAATCCAATCATCTATACATGTAATTATTGGGAGACGAGGACTTAATAATTATAATCGTACTTGCCAACTACGCCCACCCCTATTCTCAAACAACTACCCAAACTAGACAAAATTCCAACCAATCTACAGGTGCTCTACCAAAATCAACCATCCTACCACGATTTCTGCTGACCAACGCGTGTTCTGTTCTAAATAAACTTGACGAGTTGGAATTGGTGTTCAACAAAGATCAACCCGATGTAGCTCCAGAGCAGTATTCTATACAGGGCTACAATGTTTTCAATAAATGCAGAAATAAGAGGTGTGGTGGGGGAGTGCTGCTTTACGTCAAGGACCATTTACTGGCCACTCCTATTGATGATGTCGTAGTTCCATCAGTTATTGAGGGTCAATGGGTTTTACTTCATCATCCAAGAAGTTTCCAAGAAGTGTTCCATCTATTGCTATTTTTGCCGTATACAGCCCACCTGACTGACCACACGAATAATTATTACGTCATCACATTTTATCTACGGCTGACTTTCTGTGGACACGTAGTCCATGTATTGGTCTCGTTTTACTTGGGGACTTTAATAGAGTTGACATTGGATCGATATGCAATGGGAACAATCTTAAACAAGTTGTTAAGCAACCAACCAGACGGGATGCAATTCTTGATCTGATAATCACCCATTTTTGCTGATCTTTATCATTGCCCCACTGTCTCTTGTCCAATTGGCAAAAGTGACCACAATTGTATCTCTTGGGTTCCTAAACATACAAATGTGACTAACAATTGTGTTACTAAAATTATTAGGCCAATGAAAGACTCTAGTATTCGTTCATTTGGTACATGGATACAGAATCAAACCTGGAATGATGTTTTAGGTACTCACTGTTGCCAAGCTAAGGTGGATGCTTTCTACGAATTAATTCATCATGCTATTGATACTCATTAGGTCTTCTTCTTCTTCTTCTTCTTCTTCTTCTTCTTCTTCTTCTTCTTCTTCTTCTTCTTCTTCTTCTTCTTCTTCTTCTTCTTCTTCTTCTTCTTCTTCTTCTTCTTCTTCTTCTTCTTCTTCTTCTTCTTCTTCTTCTTCTTCTTCTTCTTCTTCTTCTTCTTCTTCTTCTTCTTCTTCTTCTTCTTCTTCTTCTTCTTCTTCTTCTTCTTCTTCTTCTTCTTCTTCTTCTTCTTCTTCTTCTTCTTCTTCTTCTTCTTCTTCTTCTTCTTCTTCTTCTTCTTCTTCTTCTTCTTCTTCTTCTTCTTCTTCTTCTTCTTCTTCTTCTTCTTCTTCTTCTTCTTCTTCTTCTTCTTCTTCTTCTTCTTCTTCTTCTTCTTCTTCTTCTTCTTCTTCTTCTTCTTCTTCTTCTTCTTCTTCTTCTTCTTCTTCTTCTTCTTCTTCTTCTTCTTCTTCTTCTTCTTCTTCTTCTTCTTCTTCTTCTTCTTCTTCTTCTTCTTCTTCTTCTTCTTCTTCTTCTCATTAAAATACATCAATGAGTTGGCTTTATTATCGTAAATCGTCCCTAATTTGCCACAGTGACCAATCCGACTTTTTTCAGGAAGAGACCTACCATTGTATCTAATTCACATGCATGTATTCCTTATATTTTTTGAGATAGAGCATGCATTCAAATGACGTATGCTCTAACTGGCTATTTTTGTAATTTGGCAAAAGTGACCAATACCGCATTGGTCACTGTGCCAACTTAATTCGGGATTGGTCACTATAGCAAATTAGGGACGAAATGTTAAAGACACTTTCGCCCGTGTTTTGCTAAACAGAATGTATAAAGCAAATGAATTTTGCAAGATAACATCGTTGTTAAACGAAACACATTGTCGGATGTGTGAGAAACTGTAAATGAAAGCAATATTTCAATTGCGCTAGATTCAGATAGACAGCCGCGTAGGCCGATCGGAAGACTGCCCATGCTCATGCTCTCGTCCAGTTACATACAATACATTGTATGGTCACGTGCAAGTTGAGGTTTAATACGCAGGTCCCAAGTTGTATTTATGTGTGTTTTGAATCTACTAATACTAATTCTTGACGGATTTTTCCATTCTAGGGAAATACAAGCTCGTGAGGCCTAACTTCCTCAACTCCAGAAAATAGCTATTGAACATTTACATCTATTTCTTACCGTCACTCGGTCGGTCGAAACAAGAGCGAAACATGTTGGTACTACATGGTCGATTTTTCCCAAGGTGGTTCTTCACGTCCCCATTTAATTCATTCCGCCCTTGGGAGTACAAAATTCGTCAATCGAACATTGTCAATAATACGTTCAGTCTACCTACGGTAACAGGTCAACTCGTACCTTCGCCAACTCGTACCTTCTGTTAAGTCAACTCGTACCTTGTATGTACCGGTGACAGAAGGAAGGCTTCCAAGTTTTACGTTCGTGAAAGGGGCCGGGAGCTACTTCCAAGATGGAATTTTAGAAATTTTAGAATAAAAAAAGTTTAGCAACAAAAAAATCAAAGGAAGATTTGTACAAAATAAAAAACATAAAAACATTCTTTTATTGTGCAACACATATACAATCAAGCAAAATACATAAGGCTGATTACTCGTATACCGTACCTGCCCTCCAATGATTTTGAATTCTTTCTTACTGTAGGATACTATCAACATGTTGTTTAATGTGCTGCTTCCAGGGGAAGTCTTGCACACTTCAAAGATTTCTATCATCATAGATCGATGAAGAAAGACGTCAAACAGAACTTGCAGCACGTTTGGGATTTGATTGAGGTTCGTATATAATTACCGAAATCTTATAGGAAAACATAATATCCACTTGTGATAGGTTTGAGGATTAACTGTATTGCTTGCATTTATCCATCTGAACTCTATATTAAATGCAATCGCTGATTGAATACCAATCTCGTTGTAGTTTTCCACAGACGCATATGTCACACTGTTTGCCATAACAGAGACTAACATTGAGGAGGTAACCGACACACCTACCAACTTCCCTTTAGAAGGCACAATGACTGAAAACGTTTCCTGAGGAATATTGGCACAGCATACAGTCGACTTTTGCTGGATGCCACCTGCAAAAGAGGGCATCAGGAAAGTGACATCTAGTTCTCTTATGGCAACAGACGTTCCTCCTGGACAACCTTACGGATTCTGTTCTTGTGATGAAGGTGAATATCCTGTAAATTGTGTATTTTAAATCTCCCTCGCTGTCATTATGGATAATATCATCATTTGTTATGTCGCTTTCATATTGTTTGCATCTTGTTCTTTTTTACAAAGAACAAGATGACGTGTGGTTATGTGTTGCAGTGACAAATGTCCCCATGGTTGGTACTATCTATCATGTGCTGATTTGCTAGAAGCACCTAGCGACGACTGGTTGTTGTGAAACGTGTGCAAGGGAAGGCACTTACATTTATTGTAGGTGTCATCAAAGAAAAGGTGGAGAAATAGTACAATGTGCTTTGATGGATGGTTGCCGACACAATGAGTACCACGTTTCTTATCTGGAGGACCAGGTAATATTTCCTTCATCGCTCATACAATGCAGAATGCATTTTGAAAATTGGGATCATTATTTTCATTTCATTTTGTGTGCCCCGCCCAAACTGGTGGCTCAAATAACACTGCTTTCAATGCAAAGGTGGAAGGCGATGGAAGTACCACCTTACACCAACCTGATGAAAATACAGTAAACATCTGTTCCACAAGGAATCTACTATTATTAGAACTACATCATAAAATCTACGTTCAGGAATTTATAAACACAGGAGTCATCATTTATATTTGTATATAGACACATGGTACTGCTGTGACGAGTGTGCCCCCTGAAACAAAACGTGATGACTACGTGCTTAACTACACCAAGGCTGTAATGTGGAGTTGGCTGAATCATCTAGTGAGAAGATACGCCGTCAGACAGGGTGACGGAGAAATGATGAAATCACATTGGAAAATTGATCTTCTAGAATTCTGGACACTACGTCAGCCAAAATGTTTAATCATCGCTCATCAATTTCTGACAGGTTTGTTTTCAGAGGGGTGTCATTGTTGAACAATATGTTATTATATCTTGGGTGGCCTCCCGTGTTGCGAACAGGAATGATGTTCTTAACACCGGTAGCCTATATATTTACACAATATTCGTCGGTCGACACGACAGTACTTATTTTTTTGGCCGTAACATTATATATTTCATTGTCGTTGTTTCTGCTATACAGGTGCCAGTGGTTTCTTACCAGAAAGGTTATGCAAGGACATCATATGGAACCGTGTGGCAAACCTGAGGGCTACAGAAGGAGGGAACATAGAACTGGACATGGTCAATGAATTCCTTAATAATGACTTCAAAGGTAGTTAAAAAATATTCCATG
Organism: Zoroaster sp. YZ-2022; assembly: GCA_029582265.1. Classification (NCBI taxonomy): domain Eukaryota; kingdom Metazoa; phylum Echinodermata; class Asteroidea; order Forcipulatida; family Zoroasteridae; genus Zoroaster; species Zoroaster sp. YZ-2022. The sequence continues at coordinate 64,519,706 of CM055816.1, forward strand.
CGGATGAATGTGCAATTAATAAGAATACAGTTTCCGTGAACAACTACAACACTTGATAATTCTCACACAGTGGCGTAGACATGGGGGGGACATTTTGTGGGGGTAAATTTCCTGACAAAAAACTCAATTGAACAGAACGATTATGTAAAAATACAAATTGAATTAACCACATTAAGAAGTTCAGAAATACCAACCCAGTGTGAATTTTTGGACATAGGCCTAAACTATTTTACAAACAGAATGCAGGGCCGGCCTCTCCCTGCCACCTGCGGCTACATCATAGATAATTGTCACCATTCTGTATTCAACTGGTTCTGTTATACTGTTTGTTATATAATGCATAACAACAAAGAACAATATTCAAGAGCAGGACAATAATTTCCGGTGGGGCCTTCGCATGTTTGTCCAGGATTTAGTATCTATGGTGTTAAATGTATCCCTCTGGAATAAATTTTGGGCAACACCAATCTTTGATACTCAAAATGGGTGTAAAAGTTATTACACTGCCTTTGGTGTTTATCCTGCAAACAAAGAACTACTGTTGCTGATGTGAGAATGGTGTTTTTTACACTTTATAATCATTCAGTGCATCAATTAAGATGACGACCATTAAACATGCTTCCAGATGTGCTCTCACTCTCTTGCTTTTTTGGTTGTTTTAAGTCTTCAAACCTATCTGCTTTCTACATCATGTGATAGAGTTTTCCTTGCTGACAATTTTGGTGTATCTTATCTTCGAGTTCCTGATAACACTTTCGAGTTTTCTAGTGTTTTTCAGCCAGTATTTCATCAGTTTCAACTAGAGTCAGATGGTACACTCAACAAGCTGTTCTTCACACCTGAGCAACTTCTTTGTCATACAGAATTGGTGTGTCTTGCCAAGCCTCTTTCATTGTGGTTACAATGCTTTGTGCTACCAATCTCTACTTATCTCTAACTTATCTCAACCTCCAGTTCTTTTCAGAACTAATTACTAACTCAATTGAGACTTTCGCGTGGTGTCACCGCAATTAGTCTTACTTAATCTCTACTTATCGCTGTGTAAAGTGTAAGATTAAGCTTTCAAAGAATGGAACTCTCTATTATGCCAATACTACAGCATGTTTCAACATTATTCGTTCTGGTGACATCCTGGACCTGAATCTTCATCTAAAATTGAGTCTAACATTACTGTGATACCTTCAAGTGCACATTGCCAGATGTACCTACAAAATGTGAGAAGTCTGAAAAATAAGCTTGATATTTATCACAGTTCCTTGGCTGCCCAACTGCAACCTGCAGGTATATAGGCCGATGTCCTATGCCACAGGACATCGCCTTCTATATCAGCGACATTTGGCGACCACTACTACGGACTGAAGGATCTTCTATATCCAAAGTCAACCACCCTCCTTCCCCCTGTGCCTGTTAACAACTGATTCAGTTCAGTGAGCACACACTCCTCTCCCTCAACCCCTAGGATCCTAGTCTCAACAGTTCCCGCCGGCGCGCCTCAACGAACTAATCCTCCAGAATCCATTCATGGGATGATCCTCCAGCAGCCTACTTAAGCAGCAGCATTTTCCAGAGTCCGGCATTCTCCTGAGGACGATCAGAGCATACTGATCGAAACGTCGAGTTGTACTCCAGTTCTCAGAACTAATTACTACTCAATTGAGATTCCACATGGTGTCACCGCAATTAGTCTTACTTATCATCTTCACCATGCAAAGCTACAAGTTTTACCTACATTTGTTTTTGCTTTCACTGAAACATGGCTCAAAACTGATGTGCTGGATTCCGAATTAACAATCCCTAACTATACTATCTTTCGGAATGATTGAATTAATAGACGTGGGTTGTAACAATAACTCTGAATGCCGTAGATTGACTGCTTTTGAACGCGACACTTTGGAGTTGTTGTTGGTCGAGGTGCGTATTTCTAGTCGCAACAAGATACTTCTCGGCGTATTCTACAGGTCACCGAACAGTGGACTTGAGCCGCTGGAGGCTCTTGCTGATACTTTGACAATTGTATCCAGCCACTACAACGACATTTGTATTGTTGGGGATTTTAATCTCCCTACTATCCAGTGGAACTCAGAAAGTAAGCTCGCAGTCTCCAGTGGTTCCACGATTGATGATGTTTTTGTTGATGCTGTCACGTCTGCTGTCACGTCAATTTACAGCAAGTGAACTTTTTTCCAACTAGAGGAGATAACATTTAGGATCTTGTGCTCTCTTCTAGTGAATTACATGTCTCTTCCTCAACTGGTGATGACGTTTTTCAATCTGATCATAACTCAATAAGATTGAGCTTTCAATTCAGTGATCTATCAAAGCCACTTTTACAACACAGTTGTCCGATTTTCAACTTCCAGAAAGCAGATTTAAACGATCTTAACAGGACACTTGAGTGTATTCCTTGGAATCTGCTTGAAGCTACAGATAATTGTGACGAAGCTACTTCACTTGTTTACGATTTTGTTGAAGCTGCCATCATCGATGTTGTTCCAGTTGTACGCCCGCATCGTCCGTCTCCTCCTTGGTTTGATGGGAAAGTTCATCTTGCTCTAAAAGCTAAGGAAAGAGCATTTCGTCGGAAGAAGGCTAATCCTACACATGAGAACATAGCATGTTTTAAGCAATCAAGATATGAGTTTAAGAACCTGGTGAAGATTAAGTATGCCAACTATTTAAAGCCAATCACTGGTGACATTGGTAAAAATCCAAAACGTTTTTGGAGTTAAAGCTCGATCCCGTCAACATTCCTTGCCTTCAGTTCTACGAAATGAAAGTTCAGGACTTGAAGCTACCGATTCAGCTGGAAAAGCCGCTCTTTTGATGGACTTTTTCCAGTCTGTTTATCTTCCGTATCATGATGAATCGATCACTAACCATACTTTCCCTACTCTTTAGTCTGGATGCCATGCCTGCTATCCGTATCACTGAATCTGATGTCCTGCGTAAATTGAAAGATATTGACTCTTAGGTAAAACTTGTAGCTTTGCATGGTGAGGATAAGTAAGACTAATTGCAGTGACACCATGTGAACTAATTACTACTCAATTGAGATTCCAAGTGTTTGCCTTTTGCAGATGACTTAAAAGTTTTTCGTCAGATTGGTTGTTATGCAGATACTCTTTCATTAAAGGCAGACTTAGATAAAATTATGAGCTGGTCTAATACCTGGCGTCTCCTTTTAAATGTTAATAAATGTAGTGTTTTAACTTTTACCATTAAGAAGATGCCTTTTAAATTTGATTACACTCTTGGTGATATCATTCTTAATAGGTTCGCTGTTCAGAAAGACCTAGATATTTTATTGACTGTAGACTCACCTTTGTTCCTCATGTTAACTCTATTATCAAAAAAGCTAATCGCATGAGTGGATTGGTCTGGCGCAACTTCCGCTCTTTGAAGAATGACCATGTTTTACGCACCTTGTTTTGTTCACTAATCAGACTGAATCTATAGTATTGTATAAGTGTTTAATTCCATCTCTGCTCTTCAGGTACATATGACCGGAGTTCAGCATCGTTTTCTCAAATTTGTTCATAGGACGCTTAATTGTAACACTGGTTATAAATGCAACTTGGATTATATTGACTTAGTGATATTTACAGGATTCCACCCCTCAGACATAGAATTGTTAATGACTGTTTATTTCTATATAAATGTTTTCACAATCATTTTAGTACCATGGGCAATCCATTTAGTTTACATGTTTCTAATTGGCGTACAAGGCATGCCAATGAACACATCCTCCATGTCCCAAGAAATCGCGTTGAGGTGACAAAGCGTGGCTTTATATTGAGGATTTCATCCACTATAACGGGCTCCATTGGACTTGTGATGTGTTCGGGGCTTCATCTCTTAATTCTTTCCGTACTCAGGTTTTCCGTGCCAACCCTGCACGCAGCAGATGTACTGTTTTGTACAGTCGGTTTGTTTTAATTAAAGGGTTTCACTTAATTGGCTCGGCCAATTTTTTTCATTCTCCATAAGTGCCCCATCCAGACATAGCCAGAAACGATGGTAGAGTCCTTTTAGCCCCAGTTACGAAAAACATAGCCAAGATTTTCGCTGTCAAACCCAGACATCTGGCTATTGCCACATTGTTCCTATACAAAGGGGCTTAGTAGGCAATCACTTATCACTTAACCTGTTACTGCTCAATGTAAACAATAACAAACCTTCAGGGCATGTGGGCGGCACCTTTTGATCTAGTTATTGGATAGTTATTGTTGGCTGCGGGGTGGGGGTTGTAGTGTTGGATATTGGGAGTTGCGGGATTGTAGCCGGCGGCTGTTGCATGTAATAGGAGATATAGGGGGGCCTGATGAAAGCACATCTGTAATTTGTTTTGGGCTAAAAACTATTGGGTTGGGCCCAGACTATTTCTATTATAATTACCTTTTTCGATAAAGGATTGTGCTCACCCCACAAGATTATTATGCCCAAACCCCATGTACTGTTTCAAAAAGTACCTCGGTGTAACCACGTTTTTATTTTTGGTCGGAGCCGCGCAGGGCTTTAGCCAGTACCAGTAACCGATATGTATTTGAGTGTCTTAAAATCTTTGCATTCTATTGTTATGTAATGTTTAATTCATTGTGTTTTATATTTATATTTATATTTATCATTTCCCGTAATTGGCGGCTCGTCCGCTGTTGGAATTGGACAATAAATCAATAAATAAATGACCAGTATACACTGCTATGGCATTACATTTTGTATACAACCAATCACGCAGGTTCATTTCACACTCCTGACTCCTGATCCCTGGTGCCCCGCTTGAGGTTGTTCAAAAACTGACCAGCCCTACTTAAACAAAACATGTTTTGGATTCACATATTCACAACATTCACTTTTTGACAAACTTGTTAATACATCAAGTGGCTTGAAGTCAATAAATTCACTCTGAGATTTATAAACAAAGCAGCTTGGATATGCAACTCGAATCGAAAACGCATGGTAATGGCTACACAGTGTCCCAAACCAATAAACAAAGTCTTTATATACACCTCAGTGTATAGTCCTGGGGTGGGAGATGACAACCTTCACGTGGTCCACCCTGTTTCAACTAATGTCATCAAACCGATGTATGCAGCTACTAGCACTCTAAGCTGCTCATCATCATACGAAAGAAGTGTATAGTCCTGCTCTTGGTATCCTATGAAGTGCATGTTGAACACCATCTACTGCCAAATTTGATAGAAATACTGAAGTCTCATGACCAGCCTCTACAATCTCAAGAGCCTGTTCTGATTACAAATGATGGGTTTGTGCTATCTGGTGTCGTATCGCATACACCATACGTTCAGGACAGGACCAACCTTCTGCAGACATGTTGGGTAGTGTACCATGTTTAGGCAACAATCTGTTATCTGGGAAAAATTGTCCGAAAGTGATTATGGTGATCCTCAATTAGAATCCGGAGTCCAGTTGTCAATTGGGGCGAGAAAATGATATCAATACAGTCTAATAACTTAAGTTATTAGACAGTACCCAATAAATTTCACCTTCCTCTATGTCATGCTCAGTAATAAATGGTAGGTGTCTGATCAGACACCAAGACTGCATGGCCTTCTGACCTACATCGTTACGATCAGAGTTCAATTTAATGGTTTGTCTTTTTTTCTCTGTGAAGCCACATCCTTGACTAGCCACTCGCTGGTTCAAGTCGTCATAAGGAAATTCCTCAATAATACAGACTTCTGCTCCTTGTTGACCATATCCAGACGATGTGCAATGGTCTTCCTCAGCAGCCATGTTGGGAGTATGTTTCAGCCAATTCACATCAGCTTGATATTGTTTCATATGTGGTAAAAAGGTTTTAAGACCATACGCACAAGGTTTTTTGGTAATAGCATTAATTATCGTTTTGAGTGTGATCGGCAGAGGGCGCACTTCAACGTAATGGTCGCGCACGTATACATTTTTGGGGTTGTGCCAGGAGCATAAAATAGTTCTTTTCACAACACTTATTTAACTGGGCGATCTCTTCCTTTAAATGAAACTACTTATTGCATTCAATTAAGTATTCATTGTCAATAGGTTTTAGTTTATTACTGATTCTTTGTCACGGCCGTTTCGGCCCCACAGGCCGGCCGTGCGTAATAAAGTGTCCAGTGTGCGGTTGTTGGTTTTTAATCACTGTAATAATGAAACGTGACGTCACTTAGCTAGATTTGTTAACATGGCGATACACGTTCAGAAAAAAGAGCGTTAAGAAACGCAACTTCCGACCAAAATTCCACTCTTAAAACCCAAGACTATTATTTTTTTTGAAAGTAAATATCGATGAGCCATTAAAAGTTATATATATTGTTGTCGTTTATTTTTTCTTCAATAAAATTAAACCTTTGAGAAGATTTGTGTGTGTAAAAAGCGTCGCGAAATGGTCAATAAAAGAAATATCACTTGAATTATATAACGTTGGAAAATGTTTACTTCTTTATTGATCAGAATTTTTTAAATGGAAAATGAAGACGCATTCATTTAGAAAAGTATTATTTCATATCTTTTAGCTCGTTTGATTCGTGGGCAATGACGGAAATTTTCAATATAAACGACGTTTTCAAGTCCTAAACTACTGGTCGTGTGCTTACGTGAATCTGCACAGTGCGCGACTAGTCTGCATCATGTGTGTGCATAGTAGTACTATAGTGTGCGTATACGTATGTACCGTACATGTACATTATACATACAAATCGCGCGAATATTGAACACAGTAATAATCACAGTACATATACAATACACACACGTTAATGAACAGCAATAAATAAGTCATGGGAGTAGTTTGGATTCACATCTTACATTTATTTCAATTTTTCTTTTCCTAGCTTTCAGTTGTTTTGTTTTTACTATCACAAAAATAGTAATGTTTTACTATTTTTTTAGCTAAGGAATCACAGCCCTATAATATTCGTGTTAATTTTGAGATCTTTGGTAGAGATGGGTACAGTCTTTATATTCACATGTCATAGGCCTATCTGTCTTTGTTTACCTCAGTCTAGTCTGCAGTCTTTATGTGAACATAACTTTCAGGTACTGAATAGTGCATAAAAACCCTTTATTTTCAAATAATACATCATAAATTAACCTATGGAAGTTTAGTCACATTAAGTGCCCACGTTTTTGATAGCAAAAAAGTTGTTTTACCCCACCCACACGAAACAGGTTCATGGGTATAACTAAACTAAGCAGCACTATGATATTGGGCCTAGGTGAGTACACAGAAGAATATTTTGAATCATAACAACGATGTACTGATGAACAGTGTTTAGCTCCAAAAGGAAGAAACATAAGAGAGCAGAGTCCTAGATGCAAATCAGGCCTTGGCAATGATGATTAACTTCAGCGTACTAGTGCACTGATTTAGAACAGGTTTAGTTCAAATGTTTGCAGATGTACGCGACATGGGATTTATCAATCACATCCTCTTTTTACACAGAAATCCTGCGCAATAGTACGGATATTGTTCAGTTTTTCCTACACTCAAGATATTATAATTGTTCAACTCCTTGACTCCATGCTGTTTTGACACAGACATTGTACTCCTGATTTACTGAATTTACTAAAGTTTCTGTGGAATCAACATCGGCCCAAAGCTACATCTACATGTATGTATGAAGTAGAAATTGGTCTACTGGACATGCCGTACGGTGGCAAGCTGGTACATACTGAATTCAACAGGGCAGGACGAAATGAAAGATCCTCTGGAAAAGTTAAGTATCATGCAGCGCCATCAAACCACCACAACACCAGAAATAAGGGTATGCATAAAGATCTGTCAAAAATAAGAAAATACATTGTTTTACACATATACAATAATGTACATATATGTATACATACACATGGGATGCACTACCTCGTGTATTATTTCACATCATGAAAATGCTGATGTCTCAGCTTAAGCTTATAGTCCAGGAAATCTAACATTTGACTTGGAAAAAAAAGCAACATAAATTATTTAACCAGAATGCATTTTAACTAAGTCTCCAAAACAACATACTAAAAGTCCTAAGGAATTCCACCACGCAAATTTGCATAATTTGCATAAATCCAATATGGCCGCCATTTTTCATAATATTTCAATATCTCCGCTCTCAGATGACATATTTGAGCAAATTAATGGTCTAATTTGGGGTTTATTGACACAAGGATTTCAGTAAAACCACTTTAAAATGCAATTGGAGTAACACCAAATTAACAAAAATGCAATATGGCCACCAAATAATTACGTTTTACGGTATTTTCCCACTAAAATTAACAATAAACGTATCTTGTATAACAAGCAAAAAAAGAGATGTTACTCATTGTCCACATTCTCATCAGTAGTGTCAGGTAATGGCGAGTTAAAACAGCTCATGCCACGACACTATACAAATGGCTGTACAAGGCATGCCGTATTTCCTACAGCTGCACCTTCTTGAAGAGCAATCCTTCTTACAAGTGCAATAGACGACGTCCAGAAGCTGTGATGGCGCTGCGGTTAAGTCAGTTTGTGTTGGCAGATAACTATTATCCTCCACTCGCCATCCCCATTCTTCAGGTTTCAGGCCAACTTCTTCACCTTTCCATTCCATCACCTAGTAGTAGACACGAAGGCTGTGGTACTTTGCAACTGCTGATGTTGGAGGTAGCGTCTGTGGTTCCACATGCACATTGCCCTTCATTATCTTGTCACAAAAACGTTTGTACCTCAGAACATCCAGTCCTTCATTGTTGTCGCCACCATACAGTGCTACCAGGGCCTTCTCTCCTGACTCAGTGATTTTGTCTACCTCCTGTCCTGATTTCATGAATATCTCAGCCTGCTTTCGAAAGTTAACGTCATTTCTGAGCTTACTTACAGCTAGCCCTTTCCCCAAGCCGAATGGACGAGATGTGGTATCGCTGCCGAGAACAGCATGGGCGAAAAGCACATTATCAATCACAGACGGACCAAGTAGTTCCTTTGTTTACTTTATGCACCATATCCTGTTCTTCTGTGAGGACTGCTTGGGTTCAGGTGCAAAGAACAACTCATGAGAGTCCATTTCAGTGTGATGTAGTAGCAGGACCAACAAGTCTGTGTTATCTCCAATTAGAACAGTATCCTGGGATCTGGCAGATGCTATGGCGGTCTTTACAATGAGTACATCAGCATCATGAGTTGCATGATGTGTGGTACAACCAGCTTTCTCAAGGTCAGTGCTAAGATGATGCAGGAAGCGCTGTTTGTTTGTGACATTGCACAAGAATTCACCCTTCTTAGACTGAATGACCATATTACCAGTGAAATTTACTGTATCACCTGTACAACCACCTGTTCTTCTCAAATGTGCTGCATCTTTTGTTGTTGGCTCGTCACTGTGGCCATCAAAGACAATATCAGCAGGTCCATACTTCTGCACTACATATGAGACAATAATCTGACTCACGTCGTCATATGTTGACCCTCTACGCCATGATAGTCGGTGGAGTAGAGCACCGCCATCCAGGATGTAGTGGACAGGTCTACTGGGCTCTCGTTGCTCTTCTTTAATGATCTTCCAAAGAGCATCAGCGAGGGCTGGCTTTTTGGCCGCCAAAGGAAGACATTAGGCATCAAACAATGCAGGCGGATGACCACAAAGCTCAAACTTGAACAGTGGTAGCAAATCTCCCAAGCGCTCTCCAACAAAGACAAGTCTCTGGAATATTAACTGCGGATCTACCTTCAGAGATTGTCCTTTGATCTTGACAGTAGATTTGTTGCCGAGTGTAACGGCTTGGTCAGCTTTCCGGAATGTAAACTCCTCTACTGACTTAGTGACCATAGACGCCAAAATCTTGTCACCAATCTCTCTTGATCTCTCAACATTGACCCATTCTTGTGCTGTCATACCATTGACTATGTTAAATAGTGAGGTAGTCTCAACAAATGGTCTCTCTCTCTCGAAGAAAGCTGATAATGTCGAGAGTATCACTTACATCTCTGGCTTGTCGAGCTCTTGAAGTGTCCTTGTGCTGGTCACTTATTTGGTAGGAGACGCCGGTTAGCTTCTGCATGGCCTCATTAATGGTTGCACATGCTGCCCTTACAAAAAAGTTCTACAGAATTCTATAAAAAAAATTATATAGAATTTCTATACATAATTCTATAGAACATCCTATAGAATCCCTCTATACAATTTCTATACAATTTCTATACAATTTCTATACAAATTCTATACGGCTTATAGAATTTCTATAGAAAAGTGGGCCACTTTTCTAAAAATATTCTATAGAAAATGCAACAGTTTGTATAGAAATCTAAATAATTTCTATAGAAAACAGTGTAATTTTTAGCCATATAATTATAGAACTGTATAGAAATTCTATAGAAATCTATATAAAATTTTATAGAATTGTATAGAAAGTTGTTTATAGAATTGTATAGAAAGTTGTTTATAGAGTTCTATAGAAGTGTTTATAGAGTTCTATAGAGCATTTCAGAATTAGAGTTACAGCGACCTTGAGAGAAAAAATATAACCAGTTCTTTACAAAATCAAAATGCGGTCCACTTAAAACAAAATACATTTATAATAACAGGCTGAAAAATATCATGTTCTTTGAAGCAAGGTATTGATTTATTGTTTTCCTGGGAACAATTAAGAAATAACAGAAATACACATACTTTCAAATATAAATTAAAATAAATCAGGTGCAACAACAAAGTATTAAATATAAAAACATAAAAATTCAATGAATTACTCAACATACAAAATAGCACCACCAGGAGTTAAATTATCATTTAACTTATTTATGCCAAAAACCAAAAGGTTTCCTGTTTTGGTCACAGAAAATCGGGCAAAATGTTATACTTATATTTGAAAAAAGTTTTTTAAAACACAGCACAGCAGAATTCCAATCGACCCAACAATTTGGTCTGCAATTGGACATCTTTTTGTACCAACATTGACTATTAAAAATATCATGATTTATACATAATGTGGAACTTTACGGCAAGGTGGACGTATTATGTTAAATACAAAAGTGTTTTATTTACTTTAGTTAAAAAACAAATAATGTAAATAATACTCTTTGGTACGTTGACAAGACTGTGCAAACTTTCTATTAAAAATCAGAGCACTTATTTTTTTATGGATAATTGTTACCTTTATCAACCTTACATCACGGTTGGCTTTCAGATAATAATGTGGGAGTGAAGGGAAGGTACATAATTGATTTTTGTCAGCATATGTTAATTTCGTCCCTCATCCAGTTTAATGAAATACACAAATTTAGTTTTATAAATATCAACTTAAGTTAACTTTGGAATCTGATAATAACCAGTGTTGTACATTGCCTTCTGGTAGGAACAAGATTGGTATTTAGGCATGCAACTGCATTTTGTCCACAAAAAGAGGATAATGACAGGCACATCAAGAATTTGTACACTATTTTTCAGTTTTTAATGGCACAGCTAAAGAAAGAAAAGAAAATCAGCTGACCCGCTGAATAGTTGCATGCCTGGGTAATACGTCTATTGACACATCTATACTTATAATAATACAAATACATGTATAAAAATGTACCTCTGAAAATTTCACCTTATTTCACTATGTCGTTAACATCGTCTTGTACCCAGAAGGTATGGCCCTTCAACCTTATTTCTCAACAGAGGGTCGTAAGCGATAAAATGGCTCCTTTGAAAAATTTGTCCAAAAGAGAGGTAAGTGCTAGCCACAGCCAGACTTTGTACAATGGCTGAGTAACCAACAACAGAGGAAATCAGCTGAAATGTTGCATAGCTGCAAGCAGAGCATAAACCATTGTTTTAACTCCTGAATTACTCCTAAGACATGTTTTTCTTTTCCCGTGCAGAATTTAACTTTCCTACAATGACTTATAAATGGCAAAAAAGGACGAAAATTTCACTCGGTTTTCTTGAAAACAATTTTGCACATTAATTGCTTACAACCTTTTGCCGGTCACACAATATGTTGAAACATATTTTATCTTGCACACAACGCAACCAATTAGTGTATAGTAGGGCTGTGCCTGATATCCAGGTATCCGTCTGAAACGGTCATTATCCGGTTCCATTTTTCGGTTCCAATTACCCGTAAACGACTTTTTAAAATTCGGACTTAACATTTGAGCGGTGCGAAAAGAAATCTGTGACTCTTTTACAGACAATTATCTTTACATTCACAAGATTGCACTCCAATAAAGAAAAGATCGATTTAAGTATGGTATCCTCCGTGTTATAAAAGTCAATTTGTTACCATTTACAGAACATGTATTTGTACACCACCAGAGGCATGTTTTCAAAAAAAATGAAAACGGGTATCCGAAGTTTACTGATTTCGGGTATCCGGTTCCCAAAATATCCAAAAATGCACAGTGAATTTAAAAAAATAAAAAAAATAAATAAAATATTTTAAAAAAAAGGTGTAAACTTTTAAAACCGAACCTTATTCAACTCTTTCACCTTATTTGCCAGTGACTGCTTGATGAGGGAGGTTGAACCACTGGGGTACTTTTTTATTGTGAAATCTGAAGACAAAAATTCAAAACAAAATGCACTGATTAGGTTCCTACATGTAGTAAATGTAAGCTTAAAAAAATGATTCAGATTTCATCTATGTTACACAAGTCAAAGTCAGACTGAAGTTATGATAGATTTTGTCAATGTGCTCTTGCTACAATGTATGATAAACAAACAAATATATGTGTGTGTGTGTATATATGCCATAATTAATTTACTTATTTTTGTCATGGTTTAATGCTTGTGCATGTCAATGTCATATTCAAAAGCCAAGTTATCGAAGTGGAAATGTTAAACAAATTTTCCTCAGTTGTGGTTAAATTTTGTGTAATGGAAACAAGTGCATACAAAATGAGACAAACTCATTGAACACATGTTTATCAATGGCTAAAGTACAGTTAAAAAATTGTATATTTTTATGGCAGCATGTGAAACAAACCATCATGTAAATAGGGAAACATTACCTATGACAGCATTCACTTTTGCAAGATTTAACGCATCCTTTATTTCCGATGTTTGTTGATGGGCGTTGCTTTTTCTTCCGGTTAGGCTCTTGCCAATGACATCATCCCTTGTAAACAATGAGGAGAACAAATTTCGGGCCAATCTGGTGGCACTGTTGCTGGCCTGTGTGATTGCCAGCAGTCGCCCCTTTTCCATTAGCACACCATTGCCTATATCAACCTGTTGAAGAATAAATGCATTCATAAACCAATTATTTTAGTTTCATTCCTTTTTGTTGCCAACTTTTCATATCAAAGATTTAAGGTCAGTTCCTAACCACCGATGTACTATACGAGGAATTTATAAAACATTTGGGGGAAATTTTAAGATTGAACTCGTAAACATGGAAATTGCTGGCCTCGTGACGCTTCCCAACAATGCATTGCGCGCATACACAATGACCCCCCTGCTACCGGTAAAAAACTAAAAAACAGGCGGCATAGCGCCACCTACCGATTTTTAGCGTACCAATAACAGTCGTGTACAACTACAGTTGGTACGCTATAAATCGCTAGGTGGCGCTATACCGCCCGTTTTCGCCCGTAGCAGGGGGTCATTGTGTATGCGCGCAATGCATTGTTGGGAAACGTCACGAGGCCAGCAATTTCCATGTTTACTAGTTCAATCTTGCATTTTTCCAAACTTAAAATGTCCCTAAAATCTCGCCAATGCAAGTTGCATGGTTTTAAACCTCAGAGGAGGCATCTGTAGGTGGCATTAAATTTGGAGGCGAGTTTTGAAGAGCATTTGTCATGTTTAGGACACCTTTTTGGGGTACAGAACATTGCCTGCTCGATATCGATACTTGTCCATACAGGACTACCATGGGCATTCACCGCAGCGCTACTACTGTCCGTTAATGACAGAAGTTGTAAAAGTCGGGTAGTAGGGCTGCGGTCACCACAGCTAGGGAAAATTATGGTCATTAATTGTCCTTAATAACTTCTATACCTTTGAAGTAGGTCTCACATCGGGCGTAGAATGTCTCACATCGGGCGTAGAATGTCTCACATCGGGTATAGAATGGCGCCTGCCGGGTGTAGCAATTAGGCTCACGTCGGGTGTAACTAGGCTCACATCAGGAACATGCATTAATGAGGTAGATTTGCCAGGATCTGATGGGACTTCGACTGATGTGTACTGTTGCTGGAATTCCCTCAGATTTGTCACAATGCTGTTCAGTTCTTGTCATTGCAATTAAAAAAAATAAGATCTGGTAATATATTGTATTTAAAATTTCATGTGGCAAAGAGTTTAGAATAGAATAGGCAAATTCTTCAAAATGTATTGGTCTATTTTTTTTAAATAGTGGCTTTTGTTAATCAGTTTATAAATAAAATATATATCAATAGTTTGGACAGTTAACCGGTCCAGCACTAGGCAGTTTCAGGGTTCTTCCCACAGGATCTTGTGACTTGTAATCACTGGCAATTTTTTGTTGTCCAACTACCACCGATTTTCCAACTTGCCTATTTCCTTTCACAAATTGTTAGTCCTGCGTCAGGGTTTGCAGACTATTAGCGGCCACCCACTGCAGCTCATTTGGAAGTGGATTGTGTGGTGAGGATAGCAGTGCATACATAATGAAACTACACAATTCTGCTGTTATTAATTTATAAAAATGGGGCTTTCCTAGCTGCAAAAAATGTTACCTTTAAACTGTTGGAGTTCTTCAACCTGTGCTGCAAGATCTTTTTTTGCTGTTTCACTGTCAAGTACTTGGACTTAAGGGCCAAATATTTGCTGCATCGGCATGATGGTGTCGTCCGTCTTGCTACCTCCTGGCTTTTCTCCAGCTGTGCAAGTATCTTATGGCTTGTTGCCGACTGTTTGTTTTGTTTCTTCTTTGGGTGAAGCTGCTGATAAATAAATAATATATACTTGAATACAAGGAACATTTGTTTATATACATTGTGCATGGAGTACTATGCCACGGATTTAGGATAGTACACTTATTATATATTCAGATAATACTTTGTCCATATAAAGAATTTTTTTCTGGACTTTGATGCTTTCATTAAGCACACTGTACCTTTTCTGGTTGCTCCAGTTCCATCGGGACTTCAGTGTCAGTACTATCAAGGCGAGTCGGTCTTTTAATCACTCTGCGGCCAACACCTAGTTGTGGTGACTTACTGGTTGAAGCCATCAAACTTCTCTCGGATGTCACCTCGCTGATTTTATTCTCCATCTCCTTACGCTTTCCTGTTTTAGTGTTTGAACAGCATTAACAAATAACAGAGGGTGGTCAGTTGGACATGTAATGTTATTTATACAAATAAGTTGTAATACAGCAAATCAAAAGTTGCTCCTTTTTTGTACATATGTGGTGCTAGCTGGGGCCAAGGATATACAGATCGAGGAATAGCTGATCGAGGGAGCTAGTCCATTGCCTTGTTAGTCCATTGCCTTGGCCCTATAGATAGAATGTGGATAGGCCTAGTACTACTACTACTAGTAGTAGTATTATAATATAATGACTAATGTCCTAGGGCTAGAATGGGCGAAAGAAGTCATTACTCATTGTATTTGTAGGCCTATTTGTATCCCAAAAATGCCCTGGAATAATTTGAAGTAACGGGCCTGATGTTGTGATGTACATGCATAGGCCATAGCCTAACGTTATGCCCCCATGTATCAAAATAATTACAAAATAATTCCACATCTTTCATGCGCAATATACTCGAGGGGGTACAGTGTATATCGGTACTTACCATAGGCCAGCACTGTGCAAGGGGCTGACTCTTCGCCTTTTTTCCAAAAGAAATCTACAACGTTTCCAACTATTTCATCTAAATTTTCAATTTCTGCGACACTGTTTTTCACAGGGAGTACATCCCAGGCCTCTTCTTCGATCCACTTAACCAAAACATACAAGCCGGCAGAAGTCATGACGAAATACGAACTAATAATAGTAAATTTAAATCACAAAAAAATTCGACAATGCTGTTTGTAGGCAGAGTATGTGAAAAATGGTGGTTCAAGACGCGACGCGACGCTTTGACCGGCCCCTTACATTTCATTCACAGCTGGCGCGCTAAGTCCTGATTGGCTGACTACGACGTTTAGTATTGCTGACGTTTCATTTATTTTTATCTTATACACCAATAATATTGAGAAAAACATTATTTTTACTACACGTTTATCATTCCCTAATTATTACATGTTAATTAGGATCTTATTTTATTGTTAATGGATAATCTATTTTGACTTACGACAATGTAATTCTTAAAATCCCTTTCCTCACGTGACACGACTCGTCTATTTGCAACCTCGTCTCCATAAGTGGGATCACAAACCGTGAAAACAAGGTTGAATTCACTGGTACTTGGCGTTTCCCACTCACGTATGTACGCGCGCCGATTGTCGTCGGTGACGACGGAGTGGGCATCAGTACCCGTACCCGTACGCATGGGTGCCAACTCGTCCTTTTAATTACCAACTTGTACCGCGTTGAACGAAAGTATGGCCAAAAATAGCTCAATGAAAAGATCCCTTAAATCATACTTGTGGGAGCAGTTAGAACCTAACAAAACTGTATCAGTTCCAAGAAGAACACGCTATCGAAATAATCGGAAGAGGACGTTAGGAAGTGTTAGGCCAAATGTTTTAGACACGAGTTCGGATTCCGAGAATGATCTCGTCAGCGGTCTACACCACCATCGTTCTAATGACGGAGTTCCCATTCGCGTTCCTCGGCTTCAGCCAACGGCAGTGCCACTCCAGACCATCTCGAGTTCAGGATTGTCGAGTTCAGCCGATTCAGAATCGGACATTAATGGTAGTGATGCCAGTCTTATCACCCAGGAGGAAATGTCTGTTGTGCCAGTCACTTCAGTAGCAGTGGAGGTCAATGAGGTGATACCAGAAACGCCAGAAAATCATGACCAGGCTAGGCCTAATTCATCAAATGACATTGTTGTCAGTATTGAAGATCATGACGACGATGATGATTCAATTTTCTGTGATTCTAGCCATTCTCCGCCATCAGCTTTTCAGAATCAAGATGGCAGGATCTCAGATTCTGACAGCACAGAAGTTCCTTTATCATCGTCAACTGATGAGGTACATTATTTTAATTGTATTATTATTATTAATTTATCTTTAATTTAAGTTTGAAAGGTAACAGTTAATGTAACATACGGAAACAGGTCAACTCGTACTCCGACCAACTCATGCTCATGACGTGACCGCCATCATAGGTTTGCGGTTCATTACATAACATGTCCATGATTAAATTTATTCAAATAATATCATCCAAGGTTTTTTTAAAGTTACGGGTAAAACAACACACCAAAATTCATTTTGTTCAAATTGGGACTTTTTATATTTAATTTTAAATTATAAGTGGAGTGTCGTGGCCGAGCAGTCTAGCGCACCGAACTCAAGTTCTGGTGTTGCCAGCAGCAGGGTGTGGGTTCGAGCCCCGGTCGTGACACTTGTGTCCTTGAGCAAGGTACTTAAACATAATTGCTTCGTCCTTCGGATGGGACGTAAAGCCGTAGGTCCCGTGTGTTGTGTAATGCACGTAAAAAAAAGAAAAAAAAGAATGCGCCTTGAGCACCACTTAGTTGGTGGATACGTGCGCTATATAAGTCCACACATTATTATTATTATTATTATAAAAGCCTGGGAAACTCAACTTAATTTATTCTAATAATATTTTCTAAGGTTTTCAAAAGTTACGGGTAAAAAGGACATACCAAAATTCAATTATGTTTTTTAATTTGATTTTCTTAAAAGTTGGTAATTTTCATAAAAAAACTCAATTTATTATAATAATACCTTCTAAGGTTTTCAACAGTTAAGGGTAAAAATGACACACGAAGATTCCATTTTCTTCTATTTTTTCTAATATATGACTATGAGTTGGTTGGTTGGAGTACGAGCTGGTTAAGTACAGGTTGGTTAAGGTACGAGTTGACTCGAATGTAATAATAATAATAATAATGTGTGGATTTATATAGCGCACATATCCACCAACTAAGTGGTGCTCAAGGCGCATTATATTATTATCCCTGCTCATAAGGCTCATAAGGCTCATAAATCATTCCTGAAACCATCTCAGCTCCCTGGGGAGTATACAGCTCAATTGCTGCCATTTCTAGCGCATATAGAGCAAACCAACTCTGCCTTCACAGGTACCCATTTAACCCCTGGGTGGAGAGAAGCAATTATGATTAAGTGTCTTGCTCAAGGACACAAGTGTCACGGCCGTGATTCGAACCCACATTCTGTTGCTAACACCAGAACTTGAATCCGGTAAGCTAGACCGCTCGGCCACGACATATATGTATATATGTATACATGTACATGTATGTATATATGTATATATATATGTATATATGTATGTATGTATATATATGTATAGGTATATATGTATAGGTATAGGTATATATGTATAGGTATATATACATGTATATATATATATAGGTATAGGTACATTGTTTAGTTATGTTTTGTGTGTAACTCCGCTGCTTATGTGAAATGCTTAACTTTTTTAGCCAACAATTGCAAGGGACGTTTACTCAAAAAAAAATTCCTAAAAATTAATTTTATTTTGTAATCTTTCTTTGCAGTGTACAGAAAATGATGAAAGTCATGGACAAGAGATGGATTATGATGGTCCCAGCAAAAGCGACAGCAATACCGAGGATGGAGGATTTACAACAGATTTGGTAAATGAATCAGTTCAGATGTTAATGTACATGTATGTTTGTTACAAAAAGCAAATATTAATTTAGTTAATTTTGTTTCGAACATGGATCATAAAACTCGGCTCTCATTTTCCATGGAATAAAGATTAGTAAATAGAAAATAATAATTAATTCATGCGAGTAGAATGTCGTATCCGACAACCACTTATTCTCATTCAATGTAACCAATAATATCATCTTAGGAAACCCTCATCTTACCTACCCATTAAAGTGGAGAACATATGGATGATGATGGACATATGTCATTTTTGGTATACCATGACATCCTTGGTCATATCAGTCTGATCTTGTCAACTCCTCCAACACGGTCATTGTACATACGTAGTGGCAACTATAATAGGATCCTTTTATTTTCATAAAAGTGGATTTTAAAGATTTTCTCTTTCTGTACCCCCAAAAATCGATAGAATAATTTGTTAACTGGTTAGTGGTTCCAAAACAATTCCACAAAATCCCCTTAAAAATGGGCGGTCAGACACGACAATGTTTAGGTTTGTCAACTGATTTGTGAAGATTATTTTTTGTTACATTTTTGTTATTTTTACAGGATGATCCACTCTACCCTGGTGCACAAATAACAAAAAAGGAAAGTTTGTTATTGACCATGGCACATTTTCTACGCCACGGATTGACACAAGAGGCACTCGCCAGTTTGCTTCAGCTGTTGCAGTTTCACTTGCCTGCAGGGACCTCTTTTCCTGCTTCAAAGTACATATTTAATCAACATTTTGATGGTTTATGTGGGCGCATTCAGTGCCATGTATATTGTGCAGCATGTCAGGGCTATGTTGGAACTGCAACTGCACTGTGCCCTGACTGTGGCATGTTAGTCAGTTACGATGAAAGTATAAGTTCAGGCAACTACTTCATAATTTTTAATATTGCCAATCAGATTAAGTACCTGTTACAGGATCCCGACATCCAGTGTAAGGTTAATCAAAAAAATTGTGATTTGCATCAAGGTAGTTGCTACAAGCAACTGCCAATGGAAGAAGATGACATAAGTGTAACTTGGGGTTCCGATGGGGCAGCTATTTTTTCATCTTCTAATTATTCTATTTGGCCATTGCTGCTCATGATCAATGAACTGCCTTATTCAGTTAGACGTAAACATATTTTAATGGGGGGTCTTTGGTTTGGTAGTGGCAAACCTAATTTTCATTCTTTTTTAAAACCAATTGTCGAGGAAATGAACTCTCTCAGCAGTGAAGGGATTACATGGGAAGATGAAAGCAAAAATGCTAGAAGGACAAAAGTGTTCCCTGGTGCATTGTCATGTGACAGTGTAGCAAGATGCCAGCTCCAAGATATTTCCCAATTCAATGGCAAGTATGGGTGCTCATGGTGTCTACATCCTGGAGAACATGTCGCTAAAGGCAGAGGGTTCACACATGTTTACCCTTTGGAACAGTTTGACCAATTGCCACCAAAGAGAGATGAAGTATCTTTCAAGGTAGATGCGCAGAAGTGTGTAGAAATGAACAAACCAGTTCATGGTGTGAAAAAACCTTCTATGATTTTGCTCCTTTTGCATTTCAACATAATTTCAGGATTTGTTGTAGATTACATGCACACTGTTTGTCTTGGTGTTGGCAGAACACTCACATTTCTATGGCTAGAAAACACTGCAATGCCATGCTATATTGGGAATAGATTGGAAAGTCTAAATGAAAGATTAAACCAATGTAGGCCCCCTTCTGAAGTCACACGTCTTACAAGAACACTGGTGCAGAAAAATTCTGGAAGGCCCATGAGTGGCGAGCATGGCTTTTCCATTATTCTCCCTTGGTTTTAAATAATATACTCCCCAATGCTTACTTTCAACACTGGATGTGTTTTGTAACAGCAGTTTATATTTTACTTCAGGATGACATTGAGTCTTCAATGATAAACCATGCAGAGTTACTTCTTACTAAATTTGTCATAGATTGTGAGCAGTTGTATGGTAAGGAGTATGTTACATATAACATGCATCAGCTCATTCATATGGCTGACTCTGTTAGAAATTGGGGACCATTGTGGGCCATTTCTTGCTTTCCATTTGAAAGCATGAACCATAAATTAAATAAAATGATTTCTGGCACTCAATTTGTACAAAAACAAATTAGTAGGAAATTTCTTCTATCAAGAACACTTCCACACATTGCTGTAGATTGTTTTGAAAGTAATCTGGACACTAAGAATTATTTTGAATGCAACATAAATAATTTTCGATCCTATAAGTCAATGGAATCAGATTTGACAGGTGTCGTACTCAGAGGTGTGCCCAGGCTGATGCAAGTTGGAAACACAGAGTTGCATTATCTCAAACAAATTGGGTATACTCAGAAGGCAGTGCTTGGATATGGTATAGTTTCGTTTAATGGTATAAAGCTTACAACAGACAAATATATGAATAAAAAAAGGAAACGGATTGATTGTTATATATCCATCAAAGATGGGAGCATAGCAGTTGTTAAGAACATATTTCTGTTATGTCGTTCCTGTAATCGGGTTACATGTGATTGTAAAAAGCAGTGTATGTTATTTTTATCCATTTTGAAACATGACCAGAGAAATTGTTTTAGTGTAGATATACCAGGGTACAAAGTTGTCCATAGAGGACTCAGGAATATCAAATGTCATAGAGAGTACAAGCTTTGTCCTGTTACAGAGTTTGATAAGAAATGTATGTATTCTAAATATGGAACCCGTGAAATCGCTTCTGTTCTCCCAAATAATGTTGAATTGGATTAAACAGAAGAAATGTACTTGGACAGATGGTTCATGTGGCTAGACATTTGCCATAGGGATTTATAATGTTCATGGTAAAAATTTACAGATTAGATACAGCAGAATGAAATATCTTGAAGGTTTGATAAAATAGTTTTGTGGTAAAAGGATTGTATGCATTCATGCATCCTGGGAAAATGTCTAAGTACTAAATCAAATTTCCAACTGAATTTGTTATCTTCGATGGATGAAAGGTCTACCTTACATGTAGAATGGATATTAATGCAATTAACGTACCAACATCCTTACTTGTTGTAAAGTTTGTAGAAGTAGATTCAATCCACCTAAGAAATTAATTAAGTGCATCCATGTCAGAGAAAACATGAATTGTTTCTCAAAAACCAAGTATTTTGACCCAATTTTTTTATATATACATGTAGTTCACGAAGGTTGAATGTATGTTACCAAATTGTACATGAACTTCAAATGTTTGTTTCGCTTTGTTCTATATAAACTGTTGCATGTATTTAATATATGAACTTTGTGATTAAAAATAAAAGTTCTTATTTAATTTAAATGTATTTCTTGTTTTCGTACTGAATTTATCGTAAACCTGGGTGCAAAGTTTTTCTTCAAGCTTAGAATTCTATGTAAAGTAAAAATTCGATAAAAAATTTCTGAGTCAAAGCAATGCGTTAGTGACCGTCAAGTCATTGATCAAGAGTACACATATATCAATAAAGACATTACTCAAATCTTTAGAATCAACCCAGGGCTAAAATATGGGAGGATGAGAATTTAAAATGGCAAACAATTAATATTTCCGCAACTATATATAGTTGGTAGGAATTCTACAGACCGTAGTCTTATAGAAATTTGTCTCTATAGAAAACCTGGTTCTATAGAATTCTATAAAAAGTAAAAATTCTATAGAAAAAATTGTGAGTTTCTATATAATTTTTTAATTTCTATAGAGCTCTATAGAGCTCTATAGAACATTCTATAGAATTCTATAGAATTCTATAGAACTTTTTTGTAAGGGTGGCATTGAAAGGACCCATAGCAAGCGCTGTGTTTCTGTCATATCCTTTCCTCTTGTCAGGCCCCCATGTGTCTTCAAACTTCTCATCAGAACCTGTTCGATGACGAGATCAGTGGAAAAACCTGCCCAATAGCGCTCATTTCGCCTAACTACATGATGTCACTCATCATCTGCGGACTTTGCATACAAATTGTGCCCGGATGTTGCCAAGTACGGTAACATTTCACGCAAGGACTGAAGATGTAATTTCCAGTTACCTGTTCGCTCAGCTTTGAGGAATCTACGTAGGATGTCTACCATCTGCATATACTGCAGCCACAGCAATGATGTCCGCATGGTCCTCTTTTTTTCATCTCATTCAGTTTTCTTTGGATTCTCTCTAAAACCTCAGCTGAACACACTTCTTCCATAGATACAGAAGAAGACATTGCTCTATCGTACAGCATACTTGCCTCTGTCAAGTCTGTCTTTACCGTATCGTGCTGTGAGTCTTCGCCATGAACATCGTGTATGTTGCCGCTGCTTTGATAAGTACTCATTATCTCTCCTTCAGGGGCATCTCCTGTCTTCTTGGTAGGTAAGGGCACATTGTATGCATCGGCTATAATCATGGTGTTCAACGCAGCATCTGTCAGCATGTGGCCACGTACTGCTCTAGACACGGCCTTACCAGTCAGCATGTTGCTCACAGAGTTACTAGCGTACGTAAGCTCAAGTACTTCTTGCAGTGCGGTCCCGACCCTGCCATCAGATGATCAATGCTACCAAGGAAGCTCATGTCGGTATGAAAACCTCCCAGCCTTAGGACCATGTGCTTAAGGAAACTGTCACATGGCTGAGACCTGATAATTTTCAGTGCCTTCCAGTACAGTGGCTGGTCAAATGTGACAACTGGCGTGACATTGTGTTTCATAGCCTGAGATGACACAAACTTCAGTGTAGAGTAGATGCAGGATTTGTCAGTGGGGTCGAGGTCAATCATGGGCAGAAACCTTACAGATGATTGTCCTGGATATGGACCATGTTGTAACATCTGCATCATGCCAGACCAGGACGGTCTTGGGGATTGAAGCAGGAGAGATGTCTTCCATAGTACATCCAGATGGGACGTTGAATCGTCACTGTCCTTCCGTGTCAAGCCTCTTTTGGCGGGTTGTCCACAGAACATGCAGTCCTCTTGGAAATTGAAGGCTTTTTGTGCTGAACAAAGGTTAGAGTGCTTGTCATCTGACTGTTGAAGAGCTGCTAGGTCACGTTTAATGTTATCTTCCTTACAGTATATGCGGCGACAATTTACATGCACCGTTTCCCCAGGAAGAGATTTCAAATCCTTGCCACGTTTCACACTAGCACGATTCACTCCATCACTACCCTTCTTTGTGAGCACAACGCTTGGAACTTGTCCATCTATTGTTGGCTCATTACATATACGGCATTTCTCCATTATCTCCTTGATCACAGTGGTTAAGTCTGAAACAGCAAGTAGTATTTGTCACTGTCCTTATGTTATATGCCTAGCTGAAAACGATATTTAGGCCAAGCCATTGGTGAGTTCATATGATATTTATTTCTCTCGTGCCAGTGGAACCATGTACCAGTGGTATAGATACAATAAATATAATTATACAGTACATGTATAAAGAATAAAAATACGAACTAAATAATGTATTAAAATCCTAATATGACAGGGAATGGATTGGACCAGCCGATATGCTCAGGGGAAAATTGAAAATGAATAGGCCTATAGTTCTCAAAATCTTCTACAGGAGGGTTTATATTTACTATAAAAGAAATTGACTATAGTTCCAGGTACATAGTGCATATTAACATAATCATCATTAACCTCACGAAACAAGTTGCCCACTTGTTTGGTTTATAAAAAAAAACTCTTTATAGCGTAACTGGTTAAACAACAAATAGGCCTATTAGTATTATCAACTAAAATTGTGACAATAAATGATCCCAGATTCTAAAAATACCTCCCTTATATTCCTGAAAATGGTACTTATTGTAATTTCTGTACACTAAGGATGGACATATGCTGGTTGATTTGGATTAATCTGAGATTTAAGGCTGAATAATTAATACCTTACTTCTAATTTGGGAAACACATGCAGATTTTGAATCTTTAAAAGTGTTGCATAGGCTTAAAGAACATTGTCAATGTCGGGCGCTATAACATTTCTCCACATGAGGGAATTTCGTACAATAACTGTTCAAAACTCTTATCGGGACGAAAAAGCAGATCCTTTAATTCAAATAAGAATTACCTTAACAATGGCCGGCAACTTATCCGAACCGATTGAGTCCTAATTTACAGAAATTGTATTTAAGAGCTCAAATAACTTAGAAAACAGATACTTTGGCGACTCTATTTGATTTATTCAAATAAATTGCTCATGAAATTGCATTTTAAAGCATTCCAATGGCACCAGCATGTCAGAAAACCTAATAATAAAGATGTATACTACTTCAATACGTCATCTATTAGCAGAGATATCCAAAAATCTTTACATTTGGCGGCCATGTTGGATTTATGCAAATTACGCAAATTTGCGTGGTGGGATTCCTTAGGACTTTTAGGATGATGTTCTGGAGACATCACACAAATGCACTGTGGTGAAAAAAAAATTGTTGCTCTTTGTCCCAAGTTTGGTGAAAAAAAAGGGCTAGATTGCCTGTACTATTATCTTTCATCAGTGATACATTCTTCTTTGAATGCTCTTGTTTTAAAGTGAGCAAACGTGAGCATGTGGTTTTTCAATGTTACATCAAATCTCTAGAAAATCTTTCCACGGTCAAGTAGTTCAGGGCCTATTTACTTACATTTTGGGGTCCATGTATCTAAAAATGCAATAAAAAAATAAAGGGAATGTACAACATTGGTATTTGGTACTAACACACATCCTTGTAAAAAATATTTTAAAAGAAAATGTAAACTGTAAAGTCTGTTAATTTCTAACCCATTGCCGGACTGTTTCCTAACATGACTTAACTCTTACCTTTGCAGCTAATCCTACTGTTTCCCCATACAGTGATCAAACCATCGCCACACCAGAATTGAGGGCGTTCCATCTAGGAAGATCACCTGTGAAATAAACATTTAACTCAAAAATAAGCATGTTTTATTTTTGTTGTATTCCAAACCATTTCATGATTTCATGTGATCACAAATTCTGAAAAATGTCATAAAGGATATTCGTTAAATGTCATGATTAAGTAAGACTAAATACGGTGACAACATGTGAAATTCTCTATTGAGTAGTAAATGCTGAGGACGATCAGAGCATACTGATCGAAATGTCAAGTTGTAACCTCCAGTTCTTTTCAGAACTAATTACTACTCACCAGAGTATTTCACGTGGTGTCACTGCAATTAGTCTTATCCTCTTCATCATTCAAAGCTGCAAGTTTTACCTAAATGTCATGATTGTTGTAAATATTATTAGTGTCAACCAAAATTATTTGAAATGTACCTTTTCTAATAAACTCAAACTTGTCATAGAATATTGCGAGATACATAATTTACAAAGAATCTGCATATATATGTACGTGCATGACATTGGTAGACATGTCCAGCTGTACTAATGTTTTTTAATGTTTTCAGCCCTAAACATTGTTGTTCACTGTTCAGATTATTATTTTGTTTAAATTAATTAATTATATAATTTCACAGAGATAACGTTAGATAACACACTGAGTACATCCTATTGATAACATGTCTAACGTTAGCATACATTTTTTTTTAATTCAACTAATTGTACTCATGCCTAGGCTTCACTCTCCTAACGTTACAGACAATTTACCACTATTTCAAAAGAGTCATGGAGGAAAAACCCACGTAAGCATACTTTGTTTACATAAAACCGGGTACCCACTAAATTAGTCCCAACGTTTAAAGTACTAGTACCCATTCACTGGCGCCCATACTGTACACATCACTGACTGCATTATCATCAACCTATGCATGCTGTATGCATCAACCAACGCGTTACAACACATCTGACATGTCTGAAGCCGGTTAAAATGCTTATTTTTAAATCAAAGATTCTCGTAAATTTGTCATTGCCCAGACTTACCTCTAATTAAGTGTGCATAATAGTGTCCGTTTTCAACGATGAAATGTCCACTGGTGATAGGTAAAATTCAGAAAATAGTGAAAAAAATCGCTTTTATGGAAGGTTTTCTCCGCAGGTCTGTATGCACCCAACTGTTGAATTGAAACATGTGGCAGTTAATCGATTCAACTACCTCGAAAAGAGAATAAATAGATTATGCTGACATAAAAAAGAACCCAAAAAAGGATTTTAGTCAATCACATAAAACGAATCGATCAGAAACACAATTTTTATCAGGGGTAACGATAGCTGGGTCAATCACATTCCCGAAGCGTTAACTCTCAATTCTTAAACAGCATACATAATGAGCACGAACAGCGCTAATGTAGACTCACCAACGGAGGGCGCACTTGATTTAGCGTTGAAACAGTCGTTGTCAAATCTCAATTGAGCCCCTGGGAGGCAAAGTGGGCTATCCCACATGAAGGTGAAAAATGAGATACATACACTACACTATAGCTTCAGGGTCAATGCATGTCCTGATCCCACTGGCATTATCATGAATTGTACTCTACTGCCCTCTATTGACAGTTTTAAAAATCACTCTCAACATCTTCAGATATGCTGTGAGATAAATAAGACTTGAAGGTTTGCATGGTGGAAGATCAATAAACTGAAGGGTTGCGGTGACACAATGTGATGAGTGAATCTCTCTGTTGAGTATTGTAACGGAAAGTAAAAGACTACACTAGTATAATATTTAGATTGTGCGTGACCTTGCGATGTGCGCGCTGATTGGGCAGGCGCGTAGCGATGCGATGGAATGCATGTGGGCTGCGCCGGGCGTGGTTGCCTGCGGTATCCATGCCATAGCGCGAGTGGTGGATCTGTAGCTGCCAGCGTAGAAAGACGTAAGTTTATTGTCTTAGCTCTGCGTGTACGTCGCTGACTAGCGCGCGGTGCATTGTCTGCAAAGTGAATACAAAGTTGTATGAGCTGTACGTTGTAGATGCTAGCGTGCATAGCTGATGCGTAGCTGGTACAAAGCTTTGGAAGCTGTACATAGCTAACGCTAGCGTGCATTGCTGATGAGTACAAAGCTATACCAACTGTATCACGGCTAATGTTCTCGTGTAGTGCTGATGCTAGTGTGCATTATTGACGCTATTGTTTAATGCTGATGCTAGTGTGCATTATTGACGTTATTGTTTAACGCTGATGCTAGTGTGCATTGCTGACGTGGTGGTGTAATGCTGATGCGAGCTGCGTGCTTTTCATTGTAACCTTACCTGTCAATTATACATTGAGATTAAAAAGGAAGAGGATCCAGGTGTAAATAAAAGAATCAATCCCAACCCAGTCACAGTAATGTTGCTAATTATAATTTGAATCAATTATATTGTTGTACCTACAATTCTGTTTTCAGGGGCCTTGTTTCTCTGAGTAACTGTGTGCTAGCATAGACTTAACAATCAATCACAATTGGTGGTAGATTTCCATCAAAACGGACTCATACCCCTGGCCCAGAGATCGCTCTGAGTGGTATCTCGTCTAGGGAAGAATCTTAGTTTGGGGGAATTGTTGTCACCGCAAATGGTGTCTGACTTGACCCTATCGAACTTAGGTTGAGCCTGGGAAACCCACCACAGTATGTGTGGTTCCGAAGGAACCGGTTGACTCAACGTTTCGGACAGTATGCTCTGTCCGTCGTCAGGAGAATGCTGGATTCCAACTGAGCCTTTGCTTAAGTAGGAGAGTGCAGTGAGCTGTGTATGCTGCTAGCGTTGGATGCGTTGGGCTGTGAAGGCAGGAACTGGGCGTGTGTGGAGTGGTGGATCCTGTGTGTGTGGGAGAGTTGTGACTGCTTACCCAGGTGTGTCAGACTAGCTTGGGTGCTGGAGCAGGGAGGGACTTGTGTCTTGGCTTGTCTTGTTAGTCTTGAGCAGGTTTGGACGCCAGATGTCACTGATGAACAAGCCGATGTCTTGTGGAACTGTATCATGTCGCAGAATCTCTATGGCTTCTCTTACGCGCCGGGGGTGCTAGTGTTCGATGCTAGTGATCAGTGATGCTTCTTCCCACTGGATGATGTGGTCTGTATAGTGTGAATATTTGATGATGGAAGAGTTGTCGAGTTCTCCTCTCCTGCCATGGGCTCTGTGTTCTTTGAGTCTGGTAGTGAAGTCTCTGCCAGTCTCCCCAATATACACCTTGCCGCATTGACAGGGGATCTTGTATACGCCTGGTCTTACGCCTGGTCTTGGTGTCTTGCTTGTCCTTGTGTGAGGTGAGTATGTTCTGGATCTTGTTAGGTGCCGAGTGGTAGACTTTGATGTCGTGTGAAGAAAGGATACGCTGGATGGGATGGGAGGTTTTGCCTATGTAGGGGAGGGTGATGTGATGACGCTGAGGTGCAGAGGTGATGTGATGAAGTTCTCTGGTGAGATGTTCCTCGTCGCAGATGTTGTAAGCCTGGCGTACAAGTGTTTTGTTGACTGAGCTCTTAATCTGCGGGTGGTGGAATGAACGGTGTGTGTAGGTTTCCTGAAGACAGTGTGGGAGAGTGAGCCATCGTGTTTCCGGCGAACCTCAACATCCAAGAAAGAGATGTGGCCATCCCTTATTGATCCATGGTGAACTGGATGCTACTGTTGGAATCCAGCATTCTCCTGACGACGGACAGAGCATACTGTCCGAAACGTTGAGTCAACCGGTTCCTTCGGAACCACACATACTCAAAAGAGAGATTCACTCATCACATGATGTCACCGCAAACCTTCAGTTTATTTATGCTGTGAGAGGTAAAGTGGGCTATCCCACATTTTAAGATATGCTGTGAGAGGTAAAGTGGGCTATCAAAGAACTTCCACTTCTGTATCCAAATGGTAGATCACTGAAGAAAGCCAAGCTTGAGGATATTCAGTCATTGTTGAAGTATATGCCACCCATTCATCACCCACCAGGAAGGAAACAATGACAGCTCAAGTGACACATCATATATTCAAAGACTTAATATTGTTTAAATGTTGATAAACTAGTTTATTAACATATGATGATAAAGGAAATCCACATTTTCAGTATGTTGTCAAGTACTTCAAATGGAATGGACAATGCAACAAGGTTTCTGCATTTGATATGATTTTTGAGCGGCTCTCTTTTGAAAAATAAAACTGCCCTCAGCAGTGAAAGGGTTACTGCACTGTCTTGCTTGAGAACATTGATCTCGGCTGTTATCTGTCTCTCAAGGTCATCCAGGTCCGCTGGTGGAGTAACATAAACATTGGACTTCAGATGTTCCCACAGGAAAAAGTCCAATGACGTTAAGTATGGTGATCTCGACGGCCATTCCACGGGCCGGTTCAATGCAATCACATGGTTTCCAAAAAGTTCTGTCAAGCGCTCTGTAACAGTTCTCCTCCTATGTGGTGGGGCACCATCTTGTGGAGGACTAAAGCCGTGTTCGCACTGGACTTTTTTGGGTAAAACTTACCGAGACGATGGGTACTTTTCCCATTTTAAGTCCAGTGCGGACAGCCTGGGACATTTTCCTCTCAGTTACTTTTCCTGAGTCCAGCGGTTACTTCTACTGGCCAACTGCTGCCCAAGAAAACTAACCAGGTAACTTTTCCCGAGACGATAAGTCCAGTGCGGACAGTGCGAGTCGGTAAAAGCGGCTCAGGAAAGCGTACATCCGGCCCGAGCGCAAGGTCGTGCTACACAGGGACACCACGCCTGCGCTTTGCATTGTTTCACCATGCGGTGGGGGCGGGGCCGGGCGCATTTAATGCATGTGCGTGTGTAGCAAGTTTTCTGTGCGTTGTTGGGTCAATCGGGTCGAACATAGAAAGGTCACGCAAAGCGCCCTTATGAGTCATTATACTGACAGCTCGGTTACTTCTACCACGGTCTCGGTAAAATGTTCCCGTGTCGAAAGTCCAAGTGCGGACAGAGGTTACATTTGACCATTTTTCATTTTACCATCGTCTCGGTAAAACCTTCCCAAAAAAAGTCCAGTGCGAACACGGCTTAAGGGTTAAGAAAATTCTCCAAAGAATTGATAATTAACAAAGAACATG
This sequence comes from Zoroaster sp. YZ-2022, assembly GCA_029582265.1. Taxonomy (NCBI): domain Eukaryota; kingdom Metazoa; phylum Echinodermata; class Asteroidea; order Forcipulatida; family Zoroasteridae; genus Zoroaster; species Zoroaster sp. YZ-2022. Next base: position 64,550,300 of record CM055816.1, read on the forward strand.
CCACACTTGCCTCTCATGGACTCTGATCCAGCTATGAACTTAGCAATTTTGTGCGCAAGCCAGTTTTAAAGGTGGTTAACGAAAGTAGCCCGTGTTCACTCTGGCGTGAAATGCCGACGATAATCATGATGCTAATAAAAGCAGGAGACCATCTTCAACCAATATGTATAGAGAGATTTTCTGAATATAATACAATTTTCATTTTTGAGACCTTTTTCTGACTGTATACTTTTTTGATACACCCTGTAGAGTTGCCTGCTGACAGTGATTGTGTTCTTAGTATTCATTAGTTTCAAGTTGTAATTTCCTCAGAGTCTTTGGAAATCCAATGAGTTGTTTGTTTTCTTCTTAACTAAATGTCATCTTCATTTAGAGGTAAATTGGGCTATCCCACATTTTGGTGCCTTTTCATGATTTTGGGTAAAATATTTCATGTGAGACTTCCAAAATTTAAAGGTCCTAGGAAATAGAAATTTTTAACAGTGAAAACAATAAAGTATACCTATTGGAACATATATTTGTCATTTGTCTATTTTATCCCCGCCCCTTTGCACCATTAAAAAAATAAATTCTAAAATTAGGGGGGCGCCACGCTCCTCCCCTACCTCCTCATTATCATATTATAATCCGCAAATCCGTGACGTAGACCTAGGAAGTTCCAGCACTGCCTGCGATGAAGTTTCAGTCAAGTCGTACTCAAAACCACTGAAGTTGATGTGTCATATTAGATCTTCTTTTCAGCTAAATTTAGTAGATATCCCACATTTTTGGGAAATGCCTTGTAGGTGTGTTGTTGCTGGGTGTAGCAACACCACAAAGGAAGGTGTCAGCCTTCACCGATTTCCACCAGACCCTAAATACAGGCGAATTTGGACGGCGAGTGTGAAGCTGACCAGGGCGAAATGGTCAGGACCAACGGAGCACTCTATGATATGTAGCGCTCACTTTGAGCCAACATACTTTGACCGGGGGCTCCAGAGCCAGTTTGGCATGAGATTTAAAGCCATGCTGCGCCCTGATGCAGTGCCAACAATATTTCCCTTAAGTCAGAAGTCCAAGAAACGTCCAGAAAAGAAAAGAGGAGCTTTCTTGAAGCGAGAAAGTCTCAGGGTAAGTTGCTTTGTTTTCCGTGTAACTTACATGTGTACGTGCACCCACAAGCAATAGGCTTATTACTAACGTTAGAGGTCGATTGTTACACTTCGCACACCACATTAACGCTAAAAATGTCGTTTCATTGTGAAGTCACTGAAGATGTCATTGTACAATTCTTTGACAATGTTAATTATGTGTGTGATTTTGGATCTTGTTTCAAAATCATCGAGTGCAGAATTATGTTTTGAAACGGTCATAACGACGGCTTACACAATTCACCAATGACTCCTGGCCATGTGTATCCATGCCATTGATTCGACGGGGCCTTGCGCTTCGTTTTACGGTAGAGCCTACAGTACAGATTTATCGGTGCTATACGGTCATGTTTACTATGCAACTTGCAAGTCGTGTGCACATACACTGTACATGTGTACGTTGCGCACAGTTTATGACCCCTTTTTATAATCCCACGGTTTAACCATGGAGCAACTAAACACAGTGGCAACATTGGTGCCTAGGTCTACGTCACGAACAGCGCCACCGCGCGTTGGGCAGCATTTGAAATTAGATGAGGCAATTTTTGTAAAAATCAAATTAAAAATAATTAGCCCAATCCAGACACAAATTAAACGTAAAATTGTTTTTTATTCATATCAATTGATAAAATAACAAAAGAAAATAAATAAGCACAATTTGACTCTTCCTATAGGACCTTTAAGTCATGTACAGACAGTTCATTAAACAAGTATCCTTCCTCTGTAGGAACTATGCAGATTTTTCTAAATTATAATGTTCCAACTTTAAACCACATTTACTCAAAATGTGTTTTTTGTGGGATAGCCCACTTTGCCTCCCAGGGGCTCAATTTCATGTTTTGTTTTGCGACTGGGCAAGATTTGCCTTGGCAATGTCATAAGATGCATACATTCTTTCTTTAACACCAGATACATAATCAACAACGTTTTTGATTGTAATTCTGATGACAGTAGTTATTTTCTTTTATGTATTTCAGCGGTCCACGCGTCACGTACTTCGTAGCCGAAAACCAATTCAAAAGGGCTAAACCCAGTACCTTCACAAGGGGTGTCTCTGGTGGCAAATAATATAAAATCGATATCTGTGTCCCAGCATCTTGTCGGTCATGACAAACTTTCGGATCATTGATTTTAGTATTTGGTGATACATTTCAAGTACACCCTTTGACTGGGAATTGTAGGCTAATGAGGTAACCCGAGTTATGCCCAAAGATGGCAAAACTTGCTTGAACAATCTACTTGTGAAAGTGGAACCCTGATCATGCTGCACCACTTTAGGAAACCCCATTTTAGTGAAAATTTTGACAAGAGCCTCAGAAACTTTACTTGCAGTTATTTTTCGCAGAGGTATTCCTTCTGGATATCTCGTCACAACATCCACGATTGTTAGGAGGTAACACGTGTACCCCACTTAGTTTTGGGCAAAAGGTCCAACACAATCAATGATAACTTTATCAATGGGACTACCCACAGGCATGAATTGGAATTAGCGGGGCAACTGGTATTGTTTGGTTAGGTTTTCCCACTATCTGACAGGTGTGACATGTTTTCTTTGTGAAGTTTTGGCCAAAAGAAATGGCGCATAATGCGATCTTGGGTTTTACGAACCCCTAGATGGCCTGACATAGGCAGATCATGGGCTATCCTCATGATTTCTGCACGATAAGATAGTGCGACAACTACCTGATGAATTGAACCCCACTCATCAACGGGAACTTCAGGGTTTCGCCATTTTCGCATCAACACCCCTGTTTTCGACATAAAATAACATACTGGGACTGTTTCTGCCTCAGTTTTGGTAAGGGCGTAACCAATTAGTCTGTTTAGTTCAGAAACAGACTCTTGTTGTGAAATTAGTCTATCTTTACTGAACATGACATGGTTAAATTGAGAATCCTTACTCGAATGAGTTTTTAGATTGGATTCGATTGAGAGGTACCTCATCCTTTAAACTGTTAAATAATGTTTTGGCCAACTGGTAACATTCATCATTTGCCTTTTCCTTAGGAATATGGCTTCCCTCCTGACATTGACCTTGTGGTCACACAAGCGGGAAAATGCCTGGATAACATTCAGAAATCCGCTCTGTGTCGGAATTCGAGGATGGGATATTAGTAACTTTCACACATGGTGCAGATTAACAGTCTTGACCCTTTGACCCTGCAATAGCATTACCTGGAATGAACGTAACGCATTTTATAGGCAAATTAAGAACTATGCCTACTTCAACAAGTCCCGTCTTAAAATCAGACTCAAGGTAAACCTTATGGAGAGGAACACTATAAAAGTCACTTCCTACACCACTAATCAAAACACTCATTTGGCTATGGCGGTCACTAATGGAGGGAATAACACTACTTAATAGTAAGGATTGGGAAGTAATTTCCGTGTACGACACTCGTCCACACCTGAACGACTTGACTCTTGAGCAATTTTGATTGAATTTGATGCTGATCTGTTATAGCTCAAATCTACAGAAGGGGATAAATCATGTTGGGATATCCCGGAAAAAATGTTGGCGGTTAACGCAACACCCTTCCGAGCATTCTTTTGAAACAGTTTTCATAAGTATGCCCAACCTTTTGTTCGGCACATGTACAATGACCGTGTTGGTCACTAATTAGGGAGTTCACACAAGATCACACTGACATGACTGAGAAAGTCATCGTCTACCAAAAATTCCTGATTTTGCATTAAATAAATATCCTGGGATAATTTGAAGTATATGTCCATCATCATCCATATGTTCTCCACCTTACTAGGTAGGTAAGATTACTTTATTTGTTATATTGAATGAGAAAAAGTGGTGGTCGGATACGACATTCTACCCTTGTCTTTGTTTAACTCGTCTATATCAGCAAGTGTTAACCTGGCAATGAAATAAAAATCATGACAAAAACACAACCTGAAAGTGAAATGAACGAATCAGCCGTGAATTTCTGTGTCGCATTGTATCTTTTGAACGAAAAAAATCTCCATCAATTACATGCATTCAATTTTTCGTTTCTTGGACAAGCTCCTAATTTGTTACGATGTAAGAAACAAAACAAATTTAACCACTCAACAGACAAACACACGATTAAAACCCTGCGGTGGAACCGCTCTAAACCATTTAGTGTGTTTGTGAACAATTGCTTTCAAAGTAAATACCCCCCCCCCCCCCGCCAGCAGACAACCCATTGAAACCGTACAGCTGTTATTCATTGATGTTACCGCACTAATCCCAATGCATTCAGTCATCCTGTCACTTGCTTTCGGTGGCCCAGACATTCCGGCATCCTGAGATGTTTATTTTGAGATCTGGTTGTGGGTATTAGAATGGCCAGATAATTATAATCTCTTGGTTTTTCTGTAGAATGTCAGCAGTGCAAAAAATGTGCAAAAAATTTGGTTTTCGGTAACGATTTTTTTGAAGGGATTGTGGCACCCATGTAAAACTTTTTATTTGGCTTGAAATTGTTTTCTTGGGCCGAAAGGGACTCTATTAGTCTGTTTACACCATTTGAGAAGGGATTGTGTGCCCCTATATGAACATTTTACACGCTATTCAAAAGTACTAAATGATTTAGTGCCTTCATGTTTGTATTCGTTTATATTGTCTTACTGCACCGCAAGGTTTTAAAGCAACACAAATAATTTAGGCCCAGTCGTCGAGTGCGAGATTTAAAACAAATAGATTAAGAACCAAAAATAATATGTACAGAAAAGCAATTTAATATAATATAAATGATAAAGTAAACTTATAGATACCGGTATACAAATAATAGTAAAAGGTGCGGAGGTTAGAGATTGAACCAGCCCATCACGGGAAAGAATGTCGTATCCGGCTGCCACTTTTTAAGGGCTTTTTTGGATTTGTTTGCAACCACTAACCAGTTAAAAAATCATTCTATCGATTTTTGGTGGTACAGAAAGCAACAACTATCTTTAAAATCCACTTTTATTATGGTTTTCGGACTTGATTTCCCTTCTAAAAAAATCCTCCCCTTCAGAAAATAGAAGGATCCTATTATAGTTGCCACTACGCATGTAATGACTGTGTTGGTCATTAATTGTAGAGTTGACAAGATCAGACTGACATGACTGAGGAAGTCATCGTATACCAAAAATGCCTGATTTTTCATGAAATAAATATCCTGGAATAAGTTGAAGTATATGTCCATCATCATCCATATGTTCTCCACCTTACCAGGTAGGTAAGATTACATTATTGGTTATATTTAATGAAAAATAGTGGCGGCCAGATACGACATTCTACCCCTATCACGTCAGTAGCTTAGCCGACCGGCGAGGGGATACACCGAGAAAGCGACAACGGGGCCGTTGGACGAGCTGCAAGAAGACCGAAGTTTTTAGATGGGCCGATGGAATGGGCAACCCTCGAGCGAGTCCGAGTCCGAGTCCGAGTCCGAGTCCGAGTCCGTTACAGGCATGTTGGAGAGCGACAGCGACATAATACACCTCACGCAGTGGAGTGAACTATCCGTACAGTACGGATGAAAAAGCTAAAACGTCATAATTATTTCTCAGGGCATTAATATAAAAACCGTGTTAATTAATCATCAGAGAACAGATTGAATCTACAAAATAAAAAAAAATTGAAATGAAACAAAAATAAATAAATAAATACTAGATCCTGCGTTTTTTCGAGCTCGTTTTAAAGTGCAATAAAAGCAACACTCGGCTGCAGAGTCTAAAACAGAACTTGAACTTTAGCCTTTGTTCGTAGGTGAATAATTAAGAACTAAAAATAATAAAACCATACAAATGAAATAATGAACGAACCAAACTATATCCAGAAAGGGAAATATAATGTTTAACACAACTTGCCAATTTTAATGCCTCTGATACTAAAGACCAAGGGGAAATATGGGTATTAAAAGAGACATTAGTCAACAGTGAACAATGAACGGGACCCAGAACCTGGAGGTAATTAAGAAAAAGGTATCCAATAATATAAAAACAACTAAAGGTTAGGTGTTTGATGAAAACGAACACATGGGTTTTGTAATCATTGTCAACATACATTGCACTGTTTTTCCCCTAGGCGTTTGACCCAATTTGTATGTGGATAAATGCAAAGGGTGGTCCAAGTAGTACTAACCCGTCCAAACTTATTTTAGGCAGGTCCCGAGGACAGGGCGGGGGGCTATATGAGACCCTGAGTGCATAGTGGGAGACTTTTGGGACGCAAGGTGGCAGCAGACTGACCAGGTGTTTTTCATTGTTCGAAATGTAACGTGCACTATGCTCAGAATAACGTCAACAATGGAAAATAAAATTAGCAGCTAAGTCTGCTGCAACCTACGCATTGATATAGATGATCTAGATACTAAGAATATGATAACAAATTTTATTGAGATGTATGATATCAGTACCGTAAATACATGATAAGTTGACATTGTTTGCAGTATTAGTTGTACAGACATTAGCACATTTGCAATAATTTGGGTGTAAATACATGATAAATTGACATTGTTTGCAGTATTATCTCTACAGATATTACACTAGTACAAAATTGCAAAGAAGTGTTCGATGAAAACGAACACAGGGGTGTAGGTTACATGTATATTGATAATTATCGGGACACTGATTAAGTTCCGATATATTGAAATAAACTTAAAACGCATTAACTGTAATCATTTTCAACACAAATTGCATTGTTTGTCCCCTAGACGTTTGAGACACTTTGTATGTGGATAAATGCAAAGGATGTAACGAATCCAGTAAATGCCCTTCCATCAAATGTGTGCAACGATTCTCAAACGATTCAAACATACGAAAACAAAGAACATCGTATTGTTGAATCAACCCATGTGTACAAACCCTGTAGCTTGCGCTATGTACAAACACTTCGTCCTCACATACAATCATACCAACTTGTACAGTCCCTATGGCAATTTCCCTCACTGCAAAACCACCACCGAATTAGAGTTGAATGACAACAGAATGTGCACTTTTGATTGCTATCGTGATAAAGGGTTTTGTGTAGGACGTGAAAGGCTGGTACCACATTCTACCCATAGCTGGTAAATTCGACAAATAAAATTTCGAAGTTTTTTATTGACTACATCATAATCTTATGAATGCTCATCGTTTTAAAAGTTATTCATGAAAAACAGAACACCTTAAAACCAGATTTTCCCATTGTTCGAAATGTTACGTGCACTATGCTCAGAATAACATGAACAATGGAAAATAAAATTACCAAGTCTACTGCCACCTAGTGTTTCAAAGTCACCCATTGATATATATTATCTAGACACTAAGAATATGATAAGTTGACATTATTGTATTATTTGTACAAATATTAGCAGACTAGTACAACATTGTAATATTTTGGGTGTAAATACATAAGTTGACATTATTGTTTGCAGTATTATATTACAACAGCAGTACAAAATTGCAAGAAATTAGGAAGCATGTTATTTATGCATTTGACTGGTTGAGTTTAGTGTGAATCCTTTTAGAGTGTTGTCGTTTACTCTGATCTAAAATAATGAGCTAAAATAATATTTACTGATGAATTTGTTTATTTGTATTTAGTAATATCAGTGGTTAGAGCGATGCATGCACTTTCACAAGCACTAACATGTTTGTTCGTTTATTCTATAAGAAACATGTCCATTTTGAGAAGAAACATGTCCCTTTTGAGGATCAGTATTTCTTAAAAAAATCATTACAAATGTAAAGCATTTATTCATATATGAGGTCATCTACATCCCTTAATATTTGTATATAGTGGTTAAAGTGATATTTCCACTTTTACAAGCACTAACTTTCCAGAAAATCATACCATTTCAGTAAGATATTGTTTCAATGTTCTACTAGACTTTTGTCCAAAAGATCAACTTGAAATGTCCCTGTCCCGCAGACTAGACTAAAATGTTAATAAAATAATATTTACTGACGTAATAGTGACGTAATTGCTTTTTGAAACTAAGTCACATCACGGGCTTTCATACGGTGCATGTTTTGTATTTATGTGAAAATGGGAAGTGCTAAGTATGACAACTCATGAGTCGAGTTTTGTGTAGGCAGAGTTGTCACAAGGCTCAAGTGGTGTCCGTGCCGATTTGTCACAAGGGCCGAGATATCTTAACCCCTCCTCAACACTAAAATGTGAATAAAATGATATTTACTGACGATATGATGACGTAATTTGTTTTAGAAACTAAGTCACACAACGGGCTTTCATATGATGCCTGTTTTGTATTTATGTGAAAATGCTAAGTATGACATCATCCGGTCACAAATTTCACGTGTTAAACCTCTGGGATTTTGGCAGAAACAAGAAGAAATCTGACGAAAACAAACGGCTTTCAGCTACCAGGCCGAAACAAAAAAACAAAAAAATCCTGCTGATACAGAGTATGGCACATTTTGGGCCAAATATTCAAGTTCCCAATTGTCCAATGTTTAATAATGTAACAAATTAACCTAATTATTGACTTAGTATAAGTAAAATATAAAGCACTTTCAAGTTAATACATGCACTGCCTAAATCACTAAATCAGAATGATCAAAACTGAAAAGGACAGAGTGAGCAGATGTTAGAATGTATGTTAGTACAGCACTGAATAATGTTGACTACACCAACCCTAACCAATGTACACTCATGGCCCAGGTTTCTTCAAGCAGGGGAACTGTAAAGCAAATGACATCTTGGAAAAACAAGGGTGAACTAAAAAATATGCTAAAACAATTAAAATTGGGGTGAATCAATAAGCCTCATGGCAGGGCCCTCTTAACGTGTGTAAGAAGACCTTGGTGCGGCTTTAAACCAAATACATGAAGCCCTTAAAGAGGGTGTCTATTGAAAACTGTATCTGTAAAGAGATACTCTCTAGAAACTCCGTAGAAACTCATTTGATGATTTTGAAACATTTTAGTATAAGCAGAGGAATCAGAGATGAAGCTTGCAAAGTGCCTATGAAAATGAATGATCCACTGAAATTGCCGGTGATGTCGTACAACAAACCTGAAAGATATAAAACAGGAAGGTTAAGCTCAACATCAATATTGCTGGGAAAGCATAATAAAGCAAATACAAATTATTTTAAGGGAGGGAGGATCTAAGGCTATTTACAGAGAAATCAGTCACACTGATAGACAGAGTGTGACTGTAATATTGCAAAGGTTTATCACACTTTTATATTGTTTTGATATACAGTACAAGGTCACTTTCTTAATTAACCACTTTCTGTAACGAGCAAACGTAATACACAGCAATGGACCAATTTGTTCCTGAATTATACGTTCTTTACTGCAGTGTAATGTTACCTACCTGGAATAAATTCAATGCTGAATCTTAATACTGTAAGCTGTATCCCAGCCCAGGCAAATGCACTGGCCAATAAATCCACACCAAGAATGTGTTTAAAAAGGACACTAATCAGACAAGTAAGAGCACCCGCACAAAACAAAATCAGGAACGATGACATCATCATTGCCCAATACCAAGTCAGCCAAGGAGTTGTGTAGAACATTGCAGATGCTGTGATTATCAATATGCTCATCAGGACGCAGTTAGATGTGATCAATCGGTCCATGATACATCCTTGAATTACTTTCCCCATTAGATTTCCAACACCTGCAACAGTTACGATTATTGCTGCATCCTCGGCAGAGACTCCATTCGATTGAGCCATTGACACGAAGTAGATGAGCCATACATCTAAACTTACTTCGATACAGCAATATATAACAGCCAACGCCCAGTAACGAAAATTGCAAAGCAGTTCCAAATCTAAGTTCTTGACAGCGTACTTCAATACTGCCGTAAATCGATATAGAGTATTAACTTTATGTTCTGATGTATCTTCGCCCTGGTGAATCGCTTGGTAGTCGTTTGAACGAAGAGTTTTTCTCTCAGTCGTTACAATGAGGGCGCCACATATAACAATGTGAAATGAGATTCCTCCCATGAGCATCATCGTTCCCCTCCATCCGTACGTATCAAGGAATAGTTGGATAAGTGGCGCAAGAATAATCATCCCCAGGGAGCCGCCTGTCGTACCAATACCAACGGCTATTGCATAATTCTTGATAAACAGTCGTCCAACAGCCTCCATTGTAATAATTATTAATACCCCAAATCCAGTACCTGTTAATAAAAAGTACGTGCGTAGTTCTGTTATTTTATAAATGTTTGTGTTTAATAATTTGTTGTACAATTTATCCTGATTCCTGATGTATCGTTTTGGCTCTTTTTAATTTTTTCCCCGCACAGATCCAAAATGGGCGGCGCTCTCGTTGTCAGACTTTGGGGGTGGGAGAGGAGTAGACTCATTGTGCCCTATCCGTATTTTCAGTAATCTTCAGCAGATTTTCGTGAAATTTCGTGGGTATGTTCAGTTCAACAAGTTCACTTCATTTGTTGGGTGAGGCCATAATAAATATATAATAAAGTGTTTCCTATTTTTGTCGAAAACAGTGTTTCCCCCCATCAATTTTAAAGACCATACAAAATGGTTAATATTTTTAACCCTATTTTAAAAGGCAAGTAATTCTAAGTAGGAACAACCAAAAATAAGACTTTCGTTATTTTTCTTTAACCATTCAAAAAACCTTTGTACCTTTGCCATTACTGCGAACGGCAGGAAATAAAACAAAAAGCCGTCTGGGACACTTTCACTGAGTCTACTTTGATGACGTACATTTACGGGAGGGCGAACGCTGCAACTGTTTACTGCGGTAAGTTTTGTACATAAAACATATTACATCGCGTACAGTTGCAAAAATTAGTTTACCAACTACGACTTCCGAAAGTGTTTTTGAAGAAGTTTCCATAAGTAGTACTGACCAACTGTGTTGTTCATCTTCGTCATTTGATGGAGAATAGTGAAATGAAGAGCATTGAATCGTATCAATTTGAGCCCGGAATGGACGAAATCCAGTGAAAATGGCGAAGATGAAGGTCTGAACACCGGCCTAAGAGCACATAATGGTATTCTTTTATTGCTTTTTACAAACATAAATATATATAAGGGCAACTGCAGTTTTGAATGTCCAGGTTTTTTTCCTTGAATTTTGTTATCAGGAAAGTTAATTTCACTGCAAAATGTGTCCAAATCGTTGTTTTGTGCTGATAAAAAATAATCCTTTGGTGAACTTTCCGGTGTTGTCATATCAGACTAATTTATAATATTTTTACCCATGAGACGTCCACACTGCACTGCATGTACTGACACAACGCGCATGCACACACAATACACACACAGTACATCAAGTAAAGCCACAGACAACGCGGCGGCAGCCAGAGAGACGTCTACTCATCGAGCTACCGTAAAAGTACGTCATAAAAACAGACAAAATGTTTGCTACCGCCACGGGTCACAAAAGTCCGACAACTAAAAAAGTACGTCATGGATTTCAACCGCTGAAATTTTGGCTGCAAAATATGATTTATTTTCAACAATTTCTCATTTGTTCAAATGTTTTTTTGAATGGCATATAAGTTTTTGAGTAAAAAATAAAATCAAGGAACTTTGTATGGTCTTTAATAAAACTTGGCACAGATGTTGTCTTTAGTACAAGCAATAATGTGACGTCACTTAATTGGACAAAACAATTCAAAAAACAAATGTTGAAAATGTCCCAAAATAAGCTTTTGCATTTAAATGTAAGGGCCATATAGGATTCCCAGAATGCACTGGAAGTTGTCACCTTAGTGTTTTCCAGTGAAGCCTTTGAAAGTTGACAACAAACCCCAAAACATATATTTAATGTCTTAAATTAAAAATCGAGTATTTACCACTAAAAAGTGAAAATTCAATTACACCTGTTCAAAAACAATAATATGGCAACTATGAACACCTATTATCGTTGATTTGAGTCCGGAAATGAGATCAGTCAAAGCGTTGTGGAGATATTATAACAAAAAATATTATGGGGTGGCACATTTGATAGAATTAATATAGATCTGGCATTGGTTTTTCAAAAGTGTTATATAAGCAGTGTCTTTCAATATAAATTGTTTAATATATAAAATGTCAAGGAAGATATTTAAATGCATAAATCATATCACCCCGTTTGTATTATATTTCCAGAACGCTTCGACCGATAACGCTCACACTTTCAGACTTTTCCTTAGGACCCTTTTTACCCCGCCTCCCCTTAAAAAAACGATGCTGGGTGATTATGGCAACAGTTTATTTTGAGAAAGTTCAAATGCTATTGATACATTTTAGTGGTGAATACTAGATTTATGATTTTGGCGTTTGTTGTCAACTTCCAAACACTTCTCTGGACAAAAATTTATAGGGAATTATGATAACTCAATACGGCCGCCGTAAGGTTAATATGCAAAATCCATTTATTTTGTATTTGTTGCTTATTTATTATTATTACTTATTTTAAGCCAATATGTACGACGTAAATTGTGCTACAGTCTGCCTTTAGTGTATTTTGATTTCATGGAAATCGGTTGAATATTGAAGAAAATACGGACAGGGGATCCACCCCCATCCCACCAGGCCTGTGATCTCAAAACAATTATAATAAAACAAATTTAACATTCTCCTCAGGACGATCAGAGCATACTGATCGAAACGTCGAGTTGTAACCCCCAGTTCTTTTCAGAACTAATTACTATCGCAATTAGTCTTACTTATCCTCTTCACCATGCAAAGCTACAAGTTTTAAAATAAATTTACTAAACAAGCTTGATAGGGTAATTATTGCTAGAGAAGCTTTACATTATTTCAAACTCAAAGAAATTAATCCTACCTGCTAGCAGCATCAAAATCAAAGCAAGTTGAATTGCATTGGTTGTCAGAGACCCAATGATCAATGCAACACTAATATTTACTCCACACGCAATAGTGACAACACCACATCCGAATCGCTTGCTGAGTAATCCTGAGAAGGGACCTAGAACAAAAAAGGAGCAACGTCGGATTGATACTTTTTTATTATTATTTAGTGAATATTAAAATAAAGGGAAATATATATATAAATCTGTGCTCTGAAAGGGGCCACGAAATAGGAATTGTCTTAATTGAAAACATGTGCATAATTTTATACATGTAGCCTTGAGGATTTTGGTTTTTAACCAGTGGAGATAATGATTATCTAAAACTAAATTTTAAAAATCCTCAAAAATGGCCCAAAATATGTTCAAACATTTCCTTAAATGTTTCAAAATTTTCCCAACATTATTCGAAAAAAGTTTTAAATGTCTCATTTTTTATGGTAATATTTTTAAAATACAAATTAATGTTTAGATCCCACGGCCGTTTCCGGGGCAATAAATGTGCGCCCTCTGTTGGTGAAACTCAGTTAGTCGAATATTCGTTTTTACGGGCTGCGCAAAAGTATCGAATAATGTGTAACGCGTGTGATTTGAATGAAGAGCGCAAAATAGCTTAAAGATTAAAGTACATGAATATTAAATTGCTCAAACTGGATGATCGATTTGTATAAACTTTACGTTGTCTAGATGGTTTACAGATAATGTTTTGGGAGTTTTTCCTCAAGTATTGTCCAGAGAACCGATCATTAGGCTAAACAGTTCAGTTTGAAGCATGAGGTCACCAGAAAACACGTCATATTTTTGGAAATACAGTGGTTTGTGTACAATAACCGTATCTGAGCAATAGTTTAACTATTATTTAACTTAAATACACTGAAATCATTTCTGGGACATTGCTCTTGTGTTCAGATATTCATGTTATTATAAACCCATTTTCAGGTTGCAAACTGTCAACCTTCGAAACTAACGTTGTGTACATTTATCCGCACATACAGGTACAATGCATGCACATGGCATGTATGAAAACAGCTCACGCGCTATGATGAGAATTTGAGGTGTCCATTGATTGAGTTGGAAGATGTCAAGAAACTACCTATCCTCTTTGCACTGCGGACATCTTGGGTAAGTGATTATGGAATTTAAGTTTTGTTAGTGTTTGTCACAAAGATGGAAAATGCTTACGATTAATACAGTTCAAGTCTAAGATTGGTATTTCTGGTGTAGCTTTAAATTGGTTTAGTTCTTATTTATCCGGTAGGAATCAACGTGTTTTAATGAAAGGGGCTCTCTCTGATAAGTTTGTTGTCAATTGCGGAGTTCCACAAGGATCATGTCTAGGACCGCTGCTTTTTAGTATATACTCATCCAAACTGTTTGACATAGTAGATCGGCATCTTCCTAATACTCATTGTTATGCTGACGACACCCAACTGTACATTTCTTTTGGCCTTGTAATTCTGTTAACCAAGAGCAGGCTTTAGCAGCCATGGAAAACTGTATAAAGGACATACGACTATGGATGTTACAAGATAAACTTATGATTAACGATGCCAAAACTGAATTTATTATTATTGGTAGTCGATTGCAATTGTCTAAATTAACTATACCAGACTTAACAGTGGGTGGCTGTTCTATCACACCATCCTTGCAAGTTTGCAACTTAGGTTGCTGGTTTGACTCAAATTTGACAATGAACATGCAAATTACAAAAACTTGCTCAACTGCGTTCTATCATATCCATAATATTAGAAGAATCAGGAAATACTTATCAAGAGAGGCGCTAATTGTGCTGGTTCATGCATTCATTACTAGTCGTCTCGATTACTGTAACAGCTTATTTTATGGTCTTCCAAATTCGCAATTAGCTAAACTACAAAAGGTACAAAATGCCACTGCTCGGCTTGTATATGGTACACCACGGTGGAGTCATGTTATGCCCTTACCTTATCAGTTACACTGGCTGCCTGTACATTATCGTATTGAATTCAAAATTATTTTGTTGACATTTAAGGCCCTTCACCACCTTGCCCCAGATTACATTATTGATATGTTGCACGTTAAAGATAATTCCAGCTATTCTTTACGTTCCAATAACAGGTTGCTTTTAAATTATCCTAAAGAAAAAATGAAAGAATCTACCGGAGACAAATCATTCTTGCAGGCTGCGCCCACATTATGGAACAAATTGCCCTCAAATATCCAATCAATTCGGTCTCTGTCTGTCTTTAAGAAAGAGCTTAAGACTTTTCTGTCTGCTTAAGACTCTGTCTGTCTTTAAGAAAGAGCTTAAGACTTTTCTTTTTAAACAAGCATTTGGTTAATTTATTTATTTTTAAGTGTAACTTTGTTGTTTTTACATTTTTTGACTTAATGTATTAATCTGTTTGTTTTACTATTATGTGCTAGTTTTAAGATTGTAATGCGCTTTTGTACATTTTTATGGGAAAATGCGCACAATAAATTCATTATTATTATTATTATTATTATTAATAATAAAATCAACAAGTGCATGAATTGTTGAATGTTTAGTTCGGAAACCAAATTGTGAATTAGTCAAAATATCAAACTTATCCAAAAACTTGATGGTGCGGGCATAAACACATTTTTCAAAAATCTTAGAAAAACATGATTAGAATTTAACAGTAAAACCCAATACATTACAAATATTATAAATGTCTTGCCTATGTATTGGCCAACAAGAACAAAATCATTCCATACGACCCCATACCGTTGAATTCAGTCTACAAATTGGCTTCCACACAACGCCCCCTCCCCCTCCCCCTCCCCCTCCCCACCGCCACCAAGATTGTGCCTTCACTACGGTACTGGATCCTGCTCAGCACCAGTATTATTTGCATAAACTCCGTACACACAAGTATGCATGTTTAACAAAATACTATTGTGGTGCTGACCCTTTGGATCGGATAAGTGTAATAAGTATACAAAATTCACTGAGTTACAGCAACAATATGGATTCCACTCGGTGCGATCTTACGATAGGATCTTGGGAATGTAAAGTATAAACCCAGTAGATTATGGTATGGTCGCCCCCACAGTTGACATTCTTGTCGTATACATTGAGTAATGGTCGGTACATACGAAATCCTCGACCATGTCGAGCCTTTGTTGGATATCAATGCGTTAGGTCTTTTTGGACGGTCGTATTCGTTGAGTACTGATTGAATGTTTGATTTTTTGTCGATTTCTTTCTCTTTGTGTTTAATTTATTATTGGTCAAAATCGCTGGACGAGGGGTGTGACCAGTAGCTTGTTTTGGTTTAGGGGCTTACCACGAACAATCCTCATAAACCAGTATAAATTAACAACATATGTAAAGATTCTACAGTATCAGTGTTGAAAGATGACGCGTGCAGGAATGTCCTAATTTGAATAACAAACAAAATGTTCTTTTGTCCACGCGACATCCACGGCCACGTGTGTAACTAGCGGCTTCGTACTGGACATGGCGAATGCGGCACGAGCCCCGGTATCCCAAGGATTTATAGGTCTGCTTCAAACGTCGAACTTTTACCGTATATCTAATTCAAATAATGACCCCAAAATTACATTATTTGAATTAGACACGGCAAAAAGTCGACGTTTAAAGCAACTGACTTCTGCCGTAAGTTCGACAGGCAGGTCTTGCCGCTCTGAACGCCAGCTCGTCTCTGGACTCTTTCAAGCGAAGAGATGTTTTTGGTGATATAGGGTTTCCAAGCAGTGCTCCCATATCAAAGATGTGGTCTAACCAGTGTGAAGTATAATTTCTCTTCGATGGACTTTCAGGCCAGTCTCGGTTAGCCCTTAGCAATCTTCTGAGGAACTGATTGATTTATTTTAGTCTACCCATTGTTGAAGACAATTTCTTCCACGAATTTAGTTAATTTGGAGATGACTTCATAAAGTTTAACACAGCCTCATTATGGCAATTAATTGATTGCAGTTTCTGTTGTATTATGTTTGATTTTCCACAGAAGCTTCGGTGATAAAAATATCCAAGGATGTGTCTCATAAAAGGCTGATAAAAAAGGATTAAAAATTAAGGGTGCATAGTAAAAAATAAAGCCACCATTCAAGGTGAACAGTGCCTTCAGTTTGGTGTACTGTCATTATTGAGAAAAGTGGATTTTTGTATCAATTTCCAATGATGATTATAGTGACTTTTTTCAAATACTTCCCAAAATTCGTTAGTCTACATTTCGTTTGCAATCGGTAGTCTGTGATCGGGTGCAAAGCAAGCTAGTCTGGTTTCTTGACCCGATTCCTCCACGTCTATAAATTGTTCCGTTTCGTCTGAAGAAGGGTCGGGGTACCGTGTGGAAATTACAATCGCCGATGTCTATTTACTGTCGGATTATAGGATTATACGCCAGTACTCATAGGCCTGCGAAGTACCATGAGTCTTGCAGCTGATCTGCCGATGGTTTTAACACAGGGCAAGGAACAGTGTGAAATCAAGCCCTTTTCTTGAAAAATTCAACTGGACTGAATTAAAATCAAGAAAAATTCCAGATAAATTAAAACTGAAGTCAAAACTGCAAATTAAATGCCAAAAATCGGGGAGGGAGAAACTTATATTGTTGTAGTCATGACATCGCTAAAATAATGGCTACACTTTATTGGCTAAAATAATGATATATATATATATATATATATATATATATATATATATATATATATATATATATATATATATATATATATATATATATATATATATATATATATATATATATATATATATATATCTATATATACAGGGTGTCCCTATAAAAAGTATACCGAGAAAAAAATTACTGTAATGGCAAAACTACTTTATATATGGGAAAGAGAAATATATCTCTAGAAAGGGCAGAATGTCCTCTTTGCAATGGTATACAGCTTGTGATGTTATTGACACAGATGAGTGAACAAATTAGACAGATGTTAAGGGTACTGAAGGCAGGACTGTGACAAATTTGTATATTTGAATAACAAAGCTCAACCATGCAAGTGTCCAGAATACCAAATGCCTTTGCTTTTTTAACACATGAATGTTCATCCTACCTGCATTGTGTAATGTGCTTACTGGATGCAGCAAAAGCATTGCATGCTGTAGGAAACTTTCACTTCATCAGCAAACATGGTCCAGTTCACAGTTGAGCAGAGGGCATTTGTTGTCCAGAAGTACCATGAAACAAAAAGTTATGTTGCAACTCAAAATGCCTTTAGGATTCGTTTCCCGGACAGGGAACCGCCAACAAAACGGACTATCTGGAAAAATGTAAAAAAGTATGGCGAACATGGCATAAGTTTAAACCGTAACACAGGTCGATCTGGACGTCCACGAACTGGGAGGTCTCAGGAAAACATCGAATTGGTAAGAGAAGCAGTTGAAAGAAACCCAAGGATTAGCAGCAGGAGAAATGGTACTGGTATACCACATTCAACGTTCAACAACATCACACGAAATGATTTACACCTTTATCCCTATCACATCCATGTTCAGCATCAACTCCTGCAAGCAGATTATGACAGAAGAGTCACATTTTCACGGTGGTTTTTGGATAAATGTAACAGGGATGAACAGTTTCTTCAATTCTTTATCATTGGAGATGAGGCAGGTTTTTGCATGAATGGAACAGTTAACTTCCATAACGAGCATGTGTATGCTGAACGTCGTAATCCACCTGCAGCTGCGTCCTATGAGCGAAACATGAGCAGGGAGAGGGTGAATGTATGGGTTGGATTGTGTGGTAATGGATCATTATTAGGACCATTTTTCTTCCAAGGAAATTTAAATGGACAGGACTATTTGAATCTGATTAATGAATCTGTGGTGCCAGCAATGGAACAGATCTTCCCGAGACAACGACGTGGAGCTTTCAGGAGGGTGTGGTGGGCTCAGGATGGCGCCCCACCTCACAGACTTGTTGCTGTGAGGCAACGTCTGGCAGAACTTTTTGGGAACAGAGTAATTGCTGTTTACAATGAAGTTGAATGGCCGCCACGTTCGCCGGATTTGACACCATGCGATTTCTTTTTATGGGGTGACCTGCAGAACACAATTTTCACTACACCCCCAGCCAATGTTCAGGAGTTACGTGCAAGAATAGTGGAAGAAGTCGATAATCTCCATCAAGACCCTGGAATGATCAGACGAGCAGTAAGGGACATATTACGAAGAAATGCTACACCAGAAATACCAATCTTAGACTTTAATCGATCCAGTAAAATTGTATGATCCACAGTATCAAAAGCAGCACTTAGGTCTAACAATACAAGTAGAGTGACATGTTGAGAATTCATTTTTAGTAAAATATCATTAATGTTTTACTTTGAGAAGTGCAGTCTCAGTGCTGTGATTCTTTCGGTAAGCTGACTGTAGCAATGGATACAATGAGTTATGGGTCATTCCATGAACGTGGGACACTTGTGTTTTTCCCATGTATTTCAGATATTGGGGCCTGTGTTATTCCTTACATCGTACGAGCTGATGATTATAACTTTCACCTATTGTTGCATCTCATACAGACCTACTATGACAACAAACAAAAATGTCTTGGGTCTCCCCTATTTTGATCCATTAACTTTAGTCAGTATATTACACAACGTAACAAGACACGGTGTCCCCTTGTAATTTTGTTACATCGTTAACCTCATATCAGGTGAAGCAGGAAGTAAATACATGACACCAGTTTTAATGTTTGTATCTATTATTTTAAAAGATGACAACCTACAAAACTATGATAAATAAGATAACAAAAATGATTTTTTTTTCTTTATTTAATGAACTTGAAATTGTGACCTCCATGTCACACTTTGGGTCCCACGTTCATGGAATGACCCTTATCAGTCATGTGTTTATGAACCTGTTCATACACTGCCTTTTCAGTTAACTTAGATATGTACTGGAGATTACTAATTGGCCGGAAATTCTGTAAGTTTCTACAATCTAAATTTTCTTTCTTAATTAACGGAAGAATAAGGGCTTCTTTCCAGTCAATTGCAAAAACGCCACTTTCTAAAGGCAAATTGATTATCCTTGTGAGAACAGGTAGTAAACTATCCAGGCAAGTAAGAACAAGCTGTGTTGGCATTGGGTCAAGGAAACAAGATTTCTTTGAACCTTTCTCAATAAGAGCTTTTACATCTTGCACAGTGAGAAGTGAAAATTGTTCAAATGATGGTACATGTACGTGAGTCTCTTTACCTTGCACATACTGTATGTTACCAGAACGTAGCTTTGAGTGAATGTCAGTAATCGTTTGAATAAAAAATCGACCCATTTCATTTGCTAGATCACGATAATTACTAGAATCAGAAATTACAATGTTTGTTTGTGGTTTCAAAAGCGTATTAACAGCGATGAAAAGATTCCTAGAGTTACAACTATTTACCTTAACATAGTTAGAGTAGAATTCACGACGTGCTAGGTTCATTAAATACATGTTATGGTTCTTTTTCGTCTTATAAATTGACAAATCCAAATTGTCACCAGTACGTCTCCATTTCCTTTCTGCCTGTCGGCATAACTTCTTAGCAACTTTAATTTCATTATTAAACCATGGCACAAGAGGTCTATCTGTAATTGTGTTCACTTGTAAAGGCGCATGACAATCAAATACACTTGTAAGAGTTCTGTTGTAACAGTGAACAAGTTCATCCAAGTCCCTAGGTTTATTAAAACACAAATCAGATTTGGCAAGATCGTTATTAAATGTGTCTATATCAATAGATTTAGTTTTTCTAAATGTTATTTGTTTAACTGGTAAAGCAGGTTTAGTAATTTTTAGATTGCACAGTACAGAGGAATGATCTGAAAACAGATAGTCCGAGATTGGAACACCATCTATATCATCACACCCACGGGTGATGACCAAGTCCAGTATGTGCCCCCTTTTCATGAGTTGATTGTGTGACGTGTTGCTGCAGTCCCATTGTCTCAAGGATTTCTGACAGATGCACAGTATCAGTGTTGTTAAATTCGTCCATGTGAATGCTAAAATCTCCTGTAATGAGAAGTGGTTCTGATGACAAGACAATCGATTCCAAGTAAGAACTAAATTCGGTGAAGAATACACTGGTAGTAGTTGGGTGATTAGTAGAATCTGGTCTGTAGACGATGACAAGCCTCAGTGAATAATTTCCACACTTAATAATCCATTCGGAATATTCAAAAGATCTAAAGTCAAATTCAGTAATTTCAGAAACGTGCATGTTTTCCCTAAACACAACTGCTGTACCCCCTCCAGCTCTACCTGTGCGTGGATGATCTTTCACTTTAAAACCGGGTGGAGTGATTTCTATTTTATGAGCTGTATCCTGATCGGTAAACCAAGTCTCAGTTAGTGCAAATATATCAGCTTTACTAATTGAAACATAGTCCACGAAATCAGCAGATTTACTTTTAACCGACCTTGTATTTAAGCAGCACAGCTTCAGAGGTGGCAGGGTCGTAACCACCGGAAGATGTGGGATGTGCATAAATGGCACTGGAGATAAGATTCGTTCCTTCTGATACAGCCTGCGACGTGACGATCCATCCTTACAATGTTCTGGATAACGTGGAAAATGGTTGATGACTACCGGAATTCTGCGACTACCAGCACGTTTTCCTCTAAATCTTAAGAGACCACACATCTTCAGAGAAGTAAGGGTGTGTGAGTTTGTAGAGTAACATGTACAGGTATGCCGCAAACTAAGAAGCTGTGTGCGAGAGTATTTGATTTTAGCTTGACTGCATATGGGCGTATCCAAATAACGAGTTCTCACTTGGTTGATGTTGTCCATCGTGACAGCTGGACCCGGGTTTTGGGAGACATCATTAAATATAGTCAGATCAATTGGAGGATCATGACCAGGTACAGCTAAGCAAGTGTTACCATGCTTACCCCAACTGGCCGCCGGCGTTTGAATCAGTGAATTAGACTTGGAATGGTACTGCATCAATAGACATACATGAAGACGATTGAAGAATCGCACTAATTCGTGTCCAAACCATACCTCTTGTAGAGTCCTACTTGGATGAGTTTCTAGGTGGTTTGCAGAGAGTCCAGTGTAAGCAATTGAAGAATAGACCCCCAATGTGAGTAGATGACTTATAAACACAACATGCAGTAATGCATAAACTGTCATGGCTGCCGATGAGTTGAACATAAGTTTTCCACACAAAAGTTAATAAAACCTTGATGTATACGTTAAAATTTTAAAAAAATTCAAAATATCCATAGAAAACAGTTAAAATGATCACCACAACGAAGATTGGAGCAGGATGGTTAAAAAACACGAAGATTAAACGAGATTTAAAATAACCATCAACAGCACACATTAAAAACACTGGCAGCTGGTCAACAGCGCCCTCAAAGTATTGATAAAGTTTATAATGCAATTGATAACTCCAGACATACTCTGGGGATATTCCTCGACCTTTCAAAAGCTTTTGATACGATAGACCATCAAATATTATTGTATAAACTTTCTTACTATGGTAGTCGAGGAATTTCCCTTGAGTGGTTTAGGAGTTATCTCTCAGATAGATCACAATATGTATCCATCAATGGCATAAATTCAGATTCTGACATCCTTACATATGGCATACCACAAGGATCAATTCTAGGGCCGTTGCTCTTTATTTTATACATTAATGATTTTACTAATTCATCTAGTGTGCTCTCATTTACATTGTTTGCTGATGACTCAAATTTATTATTTTCTCATAGCAACCTTAATTATTTTGTACAGACTATTAATAATGAGCTTAAACTTATTGCTAACTGGTTTACGGTCAATAAATTGTCCCTTAATATTGCCAAAACTAACTATATGTTATTCAGCAACTCAGCCAGTGACGTTCCATGTCTTGTTAAGATTAATGACTCAATCATGACTAAAACTGATTGTTGTAAGTTTTTGGGAATTTTTGTTGACCGTGGACTCAAATGGAATATTCATATTGATTACATTTGTAAAATTATTGCTAGAAATATTGGTGTAATCAACAGGATCAAACATTTTTTCCCTGGGCTGGTACTTAATTCCCTTTATAATACTTTGATTGTTTCTTACCTCAACTATGGGATACTTGCACGGGGAGCTAGTTCTGCTGCTAATCTTAATAGACTCCTCCTCTTACAAAAACGGGCCCTTCGTGTTATTAATTTTGCAGAATTTAATGCACATACAGATCCCCTTTTTTAAACATAGGACTTTAAAAATCAAGGATATCTATCGCCTTCAGCTTGGGTCCCTCATGTATCAGCTTACCCGTGCAAAGTTACCTGCGTCTATAATTTTTTTTGTTTTCTCTTAATTCTGAAACACATTCACATTTCACCCGCCAAGTTTCTAATTTTCACATTCCTTATACGCGAACTGCTCTAGCTCATAAAACAATTAAATTTGAGGGACCAATGCTTTGGAATACGCTTAATGAGCAACTTAAATGTTCCAATTAATATCTGTACATTTAAACGTGTCTTTAAATATGTTATATTGGAATATTATTGTTAATGAGTGTTCTACAGTATACTTGTACATTGTAATCCATATTACCTGACCTTTGTGTAGTTGTTGTCCTTTGTCTGTGTTAGTCCATTGTTGGTTTAGTAATTGTTGTTTTTCTTTGTGAACATGCATGTGCATTGAGACCCACTTTATATTTTGTTCGCTGGTGGCTTGACCACGGGCCTTCATGGTTCATTCAACTTTATTTTTATCTCAGTCTCAATGTACGTGCATGTTATCAAGGGACCACTGCCTACAAGCTTTGCTTCATAACTGGATCCCTCTGCAGTATCACTTTTGCTTTGTATCTATTCTTTCATTTTTTTTCAGTAATATTGTATTATTGTACTTGACTTCTCTTAATTGATATTGTCATTACTGTTTTCATACTGTGGAAAATAAATGAACCTCAGAACCTATAATCGATACCACTGTACCAATAACATAAAACAACATTCACATGACCATTGCTGTTATTTAATTAGGTAATATTTATTACAAGAACATCATAATACTATAATAATGTAGAGCTGTTACGTTTGAAAACGTGTGTTAACATTTTTAACGTTGTTTATATACTCTTTGTTTTTTGTTTTTTCTTTCTTTCTCTCTCTAGCGAGTGGTGTGGTTTTGGAGCTCCGTAATTTCTCTATTTTTCGCACTATTGTAAGTTTACTACTGTACTTTTGTACTTTTCATATCATTATTAAAATTGAATAAACTATTTCTAGCTCATTTGTAACAATTTTAATAATTTCATTCGGTGTATTTTAAGTCATTTGTGTTTGACATATACGTTGCTTTCGTGTAGTAACCCAACCATGGCGGGACGGGAGGCAGAATTTGAATAACAATAATGTCAATTTGTATTATGTTTCCCGCAACAATAATGGTGTTGTATTCCACATCCACGACTCGACTCCAGTATCCTATTATGTTAAGGCAATGTCCCGTAGCATAACCCTCACAGCATATGTCGTGTTTGCATCACGTATTTCTAATGGACGTATAGCTATGTACTTTGACGAACAACGCCTCGCTGAGCAAGCCATTTTGTCCCAACTTATGGACAAAAATGACTCGTTCATCGAGGTTAACACCCTTGGTTCGTCGAACTACTCGTCTCGTCCAATGTCTTCCCTGAATTACCCAACGCCATTGTTGCGAAAAATCTTTCCTCAATCTGTAATCTTGTTTCCCCCATCCGAACAATACCCATTGGCATTAAGGAATCTGGTTTCACCCACATTATGTCTTTCAGACGTCAGGTAAATATTCTAGTTGAACCAAACATTACTCTCCCAGACCACATCAACAATTCATACCACAACACTAGCTACAGAATTTTTCTTTCCAATGACTCAGTCAAATGCTTCAAATGTGGTGTGATGGGACATACCAGTAAAACATGCAAGAAAACCGACACAACAAATGACTCCAACACCGATACACCGTCACTAACAAATAACCCACTGAATCCACCACCAACATTCAACCACCGAAACAAGTCTGATCCCAAACACCCAGCCAAAAACACCAAAACCACCAAGAAACCTTCTGATGAAGGAGCGGGACGACCCCGCCCCTCCAACTCTCCCCTCCAAATCCCCAACCCTCCCCCTTCCATCCCAACTCCCTCAACCCCTCCCAGTCACCCGCTCCAAAAAAAACTCCCACCTCCCCCTCTAATCACTCCTCCCCTCTACCGACTTCGTCCAAATCTACCAACTCGGAATTCTTCTCTTTCTGGGGATTACCACCTGCCCCTCAAGAAAACAGTGTCCCCTCTTTTCTGAGGTAGTCTCCAAGAAAATAAAGTGAAAACCCCAACTGCCACCGTCACTTCCCAACCATCCCACAACTTTGTCCCCTTGTCTCCATCTTCATCTACCAAAATCAATAAACCCACCGAAGTAAATAGCCCAGCACCCATGGACATCGAATCGACACGGAGCCAAACATCCGTTGCATCCAATATGTGTGGAAAGGGGAACGCTCCTGCACCTCTTCATCACGTGTCCAGCCATCCAGACCTCCCTCGACCTCCTACACAACCTCCTCAATAAACTCTTTCCTGATATAACACTGACTTTTGATCACTATTGGTGTCTGTTATACTGGATGTATTTCAATCAAGAGTCTATCAGCCCCATCCTCGTATGGAAACGTCGCATCAAAACTAAAACTTGAGCTAATGTGCTTCACGAAGCACGAATATCAGCCCTATAAACTAAATTTAAAATGTGAATACGACATTTTGTTTTAATTTTGCAGATAACATCCTATTTTTTGCTAACCAAGTTCTGTGGCCTTGGGCGCGGAGTATTTGGGGCTAAGTTAACGTTAGAGGCTCCAGAGTCCATGAGCATCAAAAATAACATTGGAGTAGCCTTTCAAGCCATGAACATTTTGAATTATGTAAACAACTCGAAGACTAAAGTTTAATGATAGCCTCAGCATAACCAGAGTATTGAACATGTTTAAATAATGATAACGTTAGGCCTACACAGACGTTAACGTTTGCCCACTTTCCGGACATGGCATTATGATTTCACACAGAATTTTGTGATATTGAAATCCTTGTAGATTATACATTTTTTAAATTACTATTTAGTACATGATACCAACATTTACCCAAATTATTTTAAAGTAAATCCATTCGGTGATTTTCTCTCTAGAACGATATGGGAAAACAACTGTGGGCATGATCACGTTGACCATACTACGTACATGAATGGCCTGGTGACGTTAGAACTTGAAATGATTTTTGAAGAGCAAAATTAATGTGAAATCATCTGTTTTGTTTGTGCACACAAAATTCTGTACCCAGAAATTATGGTTACTGAAAACGTTAAATATCATTTCAATGTATAGTTAATGAACAAAACATTTTATTTATTTTGTATATTGTTTAAATAAACAATACAACAAAATCAGCATCTTACCATGGAGCTGAAACGAAGCAGAAATTTAATAACTTCTTACAATTAAAAGAACAGCCTATGCAGATAAAGATTCAGTCTATTCATTTTAATTGTGTGTTATTAGATAAAATTTTTAAATTCTCAAAATAAAAAAGGAAAATACTTTCAACGTTTTACGTTTATTTTTTAGAACAGAAAAACGTGATTCTCTATGACATGAAAATAACCACAGTTTAGTTTTGATATATTAAAATTAAAACTAGAGAATCGAAATTAAAATACGTTTTCAAACGCCAATGTAATTCATTTAACACAAAACACTCCTTTCGAGAATTTGAAAAAGAACATAAACCATAAACAAAATCATGCCAAAATAAACAGCTCAACAGCATTAGCATGACAATAAATCTTTACATTTGATTTGGTTTGTTGAGATGTTTTGCGTAAAATCGGATATTTTGCTTGTCTCTACCCCCTGCGAAAAAACCTAGCTTCGCCACTGTCTATGTTCTTCACTACACTTTGGCAGAGACAGGAACTTATAGTGTGTTATTGCCTCAGTGCTTCAGTGCTTCATTCAGCGCCGCTTCCATAGCCGCTTCCATATGCAAATTGTGCACAATAATTCACGACCATTCTTATCTGACATGTTAAATATCATGAACATGTAGATTTCCCGTACAACATAACCAAATGAACTCTTAGACTTCTGCAACATAAACCTAAAAAAGGCACCTTTTTTAATTTTGAATGGAAAATAATGTCATATACTTTCATAACCCAAGTAGCATACACTGTAAAGTGTATGGTGCGTGCACAATATTGTTTCTGCAATATAGCCTTGCCATATAAGGTGTTTTCGTTTAATATTTAACACATTGACTTTTTTTATTGAAATTTAATTGATTTTTGTTTGCGTTGAAATTAATTTCTATGCAGTCATTATTTCACTCGTGTCATTCACAACTACGTTTAGTTGGTTCTATTTGTTTTGTTTTTTCGGTATTCATGACTTCAATTATCTCATCATGAAATTTGATGTTTCGCTTTTTTCGCGATTGATGCAGTCAAATTAACAATCATCGATGCGAAGAGGATTCGTTTATGGGTAATCCATTTCATCGTATGAGTATTCCAATGCGCCCTTGGCAAATTTCAGTGATTTCCTGATGATTTTTGTTGTGAAAATCACCAAGGCCTATCTTGAGCATTTAAAATCAGCTGAATCAATAAAATATTATAAAAAATATAAATTTCATAGGCCACAAAAGATAAATTCTTCATTTTGTTCTGCATTGTCAAAACTATGAAATTGTTGAGTTTTGTGTAGACATGAAGGCTCTGTTGTATCTCCGGTTACATGACAAATAAAACATTATATGTTTATTTTATTTTTTATTTTATTTTATTTACTTATTTATTTTTTTCTGGCGGGGAGGGTTAAATCTTACATAATTTTCTTATTTGTATAATAACATAAATTTGGTTGAAAAATTACGGTACCTCACAAAACCGAACACCTCTGAGTTTATTTAACATTCAAACACCGAATTCTGTGCAATCAATGGGAAACTGTGCAATCAATGGGTTGCTAATGACTGGGCCAACTCCCCAATTGAAACATTAAACAGCACTACTGCTCACAGGATTAACCAGTTAACATATCATGGTTATTGAGCTGAAAAGGCCTGATCTTTTCACAAATCCTTCAATATCGGGATTGTATGAGATGGTATGTTGCATCACTGAAGGTGGATTAATTTCAATAATATCAAATACTGACCATTCAGAGAACGGTACAATTCAATTGGTGATAAGTTTGTGGGGTAGAATGTCGTATCTGGCCGCCACTATTTTTCATTAAATATAACAATAATGTAATCTTACCTACCTGGTAAGGTGGAGAACATATGGATGATGATGGACATATACTTCAAATTATTCCAGGATATTTATTTCATGAAAAATCAGGCATTTTTGGTATACGATAACTCCCTCAGTCATGTCAGTCTGATCTTGTAAACTCCACAATTAGTGACCAACACAGTCATTGTACATGCGTAGTGGCAAATATAATAGGATCCTTCTATTTTCTGAAGGGGAGGATTTTTTTAGAAGGGAAATTAAGTCCGAAAACCATCATAAAAGTGGATTTTACAGATAGTTTTCGCTTTCTGTACCACCAAAAATCGATAGAATGATTTTTTAACTGGTTAGTGGTTGCAAACAAATCCAAAAAAGGCCCTTGAAAAGTGGCGGCCGGATACGACATTCTTTTCAGTTTGTGATTTGTTCCTTCAAATGGATTTGAGAACAACAGTGCATTTCAATCTTACAGTGGAAGTTTGTCACCTTACCTATTAATCCACTGGTAGCCGCTATTGCGCCGATTATCCAACCAAGAATCGATGTTTTCGTGTCAAACTGCTCCTCCAATATTGGCAGCATTATTCCCATTCCTTTCATGAAACCTGTCCAAACAAACAATTCCACCCACAATGAGATCGTAGTAATCCACCCCGGAAAGCCGCCATCTTGTCGTGGTGGTACTTCATTGTTAATGTCATGGAGTGTGTCTGAAGAGATTTTACTGTCAGCCATCCTTGATTGCAATAGCAACTTGAAACAATCCCTTTGGCGCGTCGTCAACGTTTAATTCACAAAAGTATTCCAAGGTTTTCGGCGTATGTTAAGTTGTGTAATTCGTTGTGATCAGGCCAAAAGGTTAGCCCTGATAGGACCTTATCTACAGTACACTTACGATAAGGTCCTGACCAAGAGTTCATCCCGTTCGTATACCTGTAAAGTTTGCACTGAATTTTCTCCCTTTTTTACCTGTCTTCGGTGGCTGAACCGAGGAAATGAAGGCACTGTAACTTCTTAACTGCCTCTTGGAGAAACGATTTTGGCTGAAAGGTGTCTAAAAAAAGAGTATTTCCCAGACATTTCTCAGAGCAACGGCCAATCTGTGTACAAACTTTTCATGCCGTTCATGCTGAATAATGCGCATGAGCGATGACCTTGGTGTCAGAACATCGATTGCGCGGTAGAACACGTCTCATTAAATCGCCTGCACTGTAAGTCCTGTCGCCCTTGCGCAATTGATGTTCTGTAGATAAGGTCCTATCAGGGCTAGCCAAAAGGTTTGCCACTACAGTCATCCAGTTTATTGATATCGGTAAAATTAAATTTGAGCAGCACCGCATGCATAGAAAAAGCGCTCCCGATTTGACTGGATATGTTTACAAACTCTTATCTCAATATAACATGTACGTGAAATCAATGACACGAGACCAACTAATCACCGAATCAGCTAGACCTGTGCAAATAGTTCGATTATTCGCAAATAGTTGTTGCTAATCGTACTTGTATCACGGATTTTGAACTATTCAATTAATCGGGCTGGCACGAATACCTGCAACTGTTCGCGAATAATGACCATTCACGATTAATTGTGAGTAATAATGCATTGCCTTTGCACTGCATAACTTTCCGGTTGTGAACTGTTCGCCAACTATTCATGACTACTATTCGCGAGTAACACCGTTTTGTCTAGGCACCGCTGGTAGTGGTAAGCTTTGTAGTATTCGCGAATAGTATACTCCAAGTAATGCCTTAAGGAAGCCGACGTGGTTGGCTGGCTGGGTGTGACTGCGGAGACTATTACCTGCAATACCGTATTGCCTTTTCACTGCATAACTTGCGGTCGTGAACTCTTTGCTAACTATTCATGATTACTATTTGCGAGTAATACTGCCAATTACACTGTTTTGCCTATTCATTGCAGTATTCACGAATAGTACTTGTGTGTAATTCATTTGAGGAAGCCGACATGGCTGGCTGCCTATGACTGTAGTGACTGTTACCTGCTGAAGGCTGATAACATCAAAGGCACGCTGCGTAATATGTAAGAGTCTTGCCAGTTCAGTTCGTGGGTTGGCCGATGTTTAACAAAAAATTAGTAGTGATGATGATGATGATGATGATGATGATGATGATGATGATGATGATGATGATGATGATGATGATGATGATGATGATGATGATGATGATGATGATGATGATGATGATGATGATGATGATGATGATGATGATGATGATGATGATGATGATGATGATGATGATGATGATGATGATGATGATGATGATGATGATGATGATGATGATGATGATGATGATGATGATGATGATGATGATGATGATGATGATGATGATGATGATGATGATGATGATGATGATGATGATGATGATGATGATGATGATGATGATGATGATGATGATGATGATGATGATGATGATGATGATGATGATGATGATGATGATGATGATGATGATGATGATGATGATGATGATGATGATGATGATGATGATGATGATGATGATGATGATGATGATGATGATGATGATGATGATGATGATGATGATGATGATGATGATGATGATGATGATTCGGATGATGATGATGATGATGATGATGATGATGATGATGATGATGATGATGATGATGATGATGATGATGATGATGATGATGATGATGATGATGATGATGATGATGATGATGATGATGATGATGATGATGATGATGATGATGATGATGATGATGATGATGATGATGATGATGATGATGATGATGATGATGATGATGATGATGATGATGATGATGATGATGATGATGATGATGATGATGATGATGATGATGATGATGATGATGATGATGATGATGATTTTTTTTTGTAATGCGCCGGTGTCCGTACACAAGAGACGCTCAGGGCGCAGTGACACATCAGTGTAAACAAGAAAACAAAATACATGGTAAGAACAATGCAATATAAAATTACAAGGAACAATGGTTGTAAAAAACAAAGGCCGACTGGCCCTGGTCAGAATATTCTAGGCAAAGATGATATTCTGACAACAAGGAAAAACCCTGCATATACAACCTTGTAAACAAGGTTGATTTGCAAAGCATGTAAACACTGTGGTGATACTCTTCACATATTAAACAAAAACAAAAGGTATAAATACATCATCATAAAAGTCAATAGTTAAACATTAGTAAATTATACATCAGTTTTCATCAAATGAGTTTTGCGAGCAGTTTTAAATGAAGCAAGAGATGGACATTGTTTGACATGCTCAGGTAAATCATTCCACAAAGAAGGAGCAGCAGCAGCAAAAGAACGTTTTCCCCAGGATCTCTTTGTCAATTTTTTACTCAGAAGAAGTTTGTGATGTGATCTCATGAAATCACGATTTGAGTGATGATACGGTTGAAGTAATTCTGATAAATATGATAGTGACATACCAATGGAAGAGCGGTAAACATACATTACAATTTTGAAAACAATCCTGTCCATAATCGGGAGCCAATGAAGATCTCGCAATATTGGTGTAATGTGTTCTCTTGGTTTAGTCCGGGTTACAATTCTAGCGGCTATGTTTTGAAGACGAGACAGACGATAAATTTGTGTATCTGATAGACCATATAAAAGTGAATTGCCCATGTCCAGGCGGGAGGTGACATACGCATGAACAAGTTGTTCCGTAGCCTCTTGAGAGATGTATTTTCTGATGAGGCCGATGTTGTTCAGATGAAATGAGGAACATTTAGAAATTGAAGAAATATGATCATTCAGTGACATGTCACAATCAAATATAACTCCCAAATTGCTAACTCTAGTAGATGTAGATATCTTGGAGGTGCCAATACGTAGATTAGGAATTTTGACGTTTTCACGCTGCTGTTTTGATCCAAATATAATAAACTCAGACTTGTCATCATTTAATGTTAAGAAATTAGAAGACATCCAGTTACGAATTTCATCAATACATGATTCAAGTCGACGTATAGCAGTGTCAGCTTCAATTTGATCAGGGTTAAATGAGATGTATATTTGTGAGTAAATGTGTATGAATAAGATTAAATCACTTTGCCTTGGCCAACATGTTTAGAAGAAATACCTATCTACTGCTTATTTTAAGGTTAACGTTAACCCTTTCATATGGTGTTCTAAAAAGGACATATGCACATTGCAAGAAGAGTGTGTAAGCGTCGCGTTAGGATTCACGCGTCGCACTAGAAGTGTTGTCGCGTCGCACTAGAAGTGTTGTCGCGTCGCACTAGAAGTGTTGTCGCGTCGCACTAGAAGTGTTATCGCGTCGCACTAGAAGTATTCACCATTGCAGTTTTTTCTCGTATGAAGAGCCGTATGTGACTAAATTTCGACTAATTAATATATAAGACTGAAATAAATGTAAAGCCATATATTTACTAGCAAAACCAATTTATACAAAAGCAGCAACCAGACTGGTTGGCAGCTAGCATGCATACGGTACTAAACATGATTTTTGGGATTTATATTCCTCTAAAAAAGTCCTCCACAGCCCATACATTATTATTATACAGAAATGTTCTGTTTTTGAATTAGTGTTGTAGTCAACAAAAAATGTTTACAACCTAAACCTAGTCTCGATCCCGATACTCCCTACATGGAAGGTGAGCCTTCTAACAAGTACACTACCATGCCACTTGAATTTGTTGGTGAATTAATTACAAAGTGACCTTAATAAAATTGTATTTATAAAATAATATAAATTCTTTAATGCAGAAAAATATTGCACAGGCCTGTTGGGTTCACTCGTCCCCACCAACCAGGTCCTCAGCAAGCGGGGTGGGCGATTTCTTTCTGACAACTAAAATTACCATCCCGCAATATTTCAGCCAGTGATATGTTTTATTATGGTGTTCTAAAAAATACACATGCACATTGCAAGAAGAGTGTGTAAGCGTCGCATAAGGATTCACGCGTCGCACTAGAAGTGTTGTCGCGTCGCACTAGAAGTGTAGTCGCGTCGCACTAGAAGTGTGTCGCGTCGCACTAGAAGTGTAGTCGCGTCGCACTAGAAGTGTTCACCGTTGCAGTTTTTTTCTCGTATGAAGAGCCGTATGTGACTAAATTTCGACTAATTAATATATAAGACTAAAATACATGTAAATCCATATATTTACTAGCAAAACCAATTATACAAAAGCGGCAACCAGACTGGTTGGCAGCTAGCATGCATATGGTACTAAACATGAATTCTGGGATTTATATTCCTTTAAAAAGTCCTCCACAGCCCATGCATTATTATTATGCAGAAAGGTTTTGTTTTTGAATTAGTGTTGTAGTTAACAAAAAAATGTTTACAACCTAAACCTAGTCTCGATCCCGATACTCCCTACATAGAAGGTGAGCTCGAATTTGTTGGTGAATTAATTACAAAGGGACCTTAATAAAATTGTATTTATAAAATAATATAAATTCTTTAATGCAGAAACATACTGCACAGTCCTGTTGGGTTCACTCGTCCCCACCAACCAGGTCCTCAGCAAGAGGGGTGGGCGATTTCTTTCTGCCAACTAAAATTACCATCCCGCGATATTTCAGCCAGTGATAAGTTATGTTTTATACATATTCGTGGCTTATTCCATCAGTCCCAAAACACTTAAATATCTGGCTAGCCCTAACATATTAATGAGCTACCATCCCAAACCAAAGTCCTTAGGCAGACCAAAGGTCTCTGCCAGAATGTAAACAAACCCACCCAAGGCCATACCTTGGCTGATGATAAGAAGTGACACTGTACTATGGCATGAATAGACAATATACACACTGTTCGTTTGTATCAAAAAATTCGATAGTGAATTTAATAATATAACGACCAGTACTAACACAATTAATATGGAAACTGAGAAAATTGCAAAACTGGAGGCATAAGTCTAGATGGTCTTCATCTGGAATACCTGCAACCAGTAATACAGTGAATTTAGGGTTTCTAATTCTCACAGTGACTGAACAATGGTGGGCTATAAATTTACAAATAACTCGGAAACATTAATTTTTTACAAGGTTTACAACAAAATGATAAGTGGAAACGAGATGAATTATAAAACCTGTCATTCGGTAGGTTACAATAAAAGTGTAAGCAATTTGATTTAACTGAGGAATCAGCAACAATAAAAAACGTGGAAAATGCAATAAAGTAAAATAATAGGAATTAAGTAATAATCAGAAATTAAAATAATCCAGTCACTATTCTAGGTTCGTAACATCCAAAAATCAAAGAAACAGAACGAAAGTAACACTACTGATGAAATATTAATAAATGTCAAAACAAGTTTTCAGATTGGCAATTCTTTAGGTACAACTGTTACAACTGGTCATCAACTTTGTATTAAAGTATGTATTAAACTTTCATAGCAGACACGTATTCCTCAAACCTTGATTCTGTGTCATTTTATTGTGACACAAGTCAAAGTTACACTGAAAAATTGGAACTTGGTCAGACTTACTGACCTATTGTAAAATATATTTCTTTTCTGTGAGGATAATGTATTATTTTGTTGATGCATAACTCCAGCCTATATGAAAGCTTCAGCAATAAAGACAAAACGTTCAGGTTGTTTATTATGTGAAATGTTTGTCTCATGAACTTAAAAAAATCATTTTGAAAAAATAGTTATACTGAAATTATAGACAAAAAGGCTTCAAAAGAAACATTTGATGAATGATGTATTCCATAACATATATAAATGTGTTCCTGCCTATAGTTAATACAGTTAGTTGTGTAACAAATTTGATTATCTCAAAATGCAACTTTTGGGACATAATTATTTGGGACAGTGTTCAACATGTACACAATATTCCTTTAAATTAACAGTAGGCCTTTTGCTTTTAATTATCTGTCATCTAGCCCCCCACCCCATATAATTACATTATTGTGTGACCATGAATTTAGGGTTTGGTTCTGCTTTAAAATAGTGTGTTGTGAAAAGAGGCATCAGTACATAAAACATACAAATGTTGCTGACTGAAAATTTATGTTGGACCGGCTCTTGCTCTAGTACCTTTGATTTGCCGACTGAGAACAATTATTGGGGTGTGACACCCCATACCCCTTCCCCCGCTCGCTACGGCCCTGGGCAGTGGGGACGAGTGAACCCTGTAGGCCTGCGCAATTTTTTCTGAACAATTTATTTTATGAATACAATTTTACAAAGGTTCTTCTGTACTTAATTCACTCGAGTGGCATGGTAGTCTTGTGGTTTAGAATGCTCACCTTCCAAGTAGGTAGTTGGGATCGAGACTAGGTTTAGGTTGTAAATATTTGTAACATGATTAGCAACATTTTTGTTAGCTACAACACAAATTCAGACACAAAATTCAAAAACAAAATCCCAAAATTCATGTTTAGTACCGTATGCATGCTAGCTGCCAACCAGTCTGGTTGCCGTTTTTGTATAATTGGTTTTTCTAGTAAATATATGGATTTACATTTATTTTAGTCTTATATATTAATAGTCGAAATTTAGTCACATACGGCTCTTCATACGAGAAAAAACTGCAATGGTGAACACTTCTAGTGCGACGCAACAACACTTCTAGTGCGACGCGACAACACTTCTAGTGCGACGCGACACACTTCTAGTGCGACGCGACTACACTTCTAGTGCGACGCGACACACTTCTAGTGCGACGCGACACACTTCTAGTGCGACGCGACTACACTTCTAGTGCGACGCGACTACACTTCTAGTGCGACACGACTACACTTCTAGTGTGACGCGCCAACACTTCTAATGCGACGCGACAACACTTCTAGTGCGACGCGTGAATCCTAAAGCGACGCTTACACACTCTTCTTGCAATGTGCATGTGTCCTTTTTAGAACAGCATACTTTCACTAACATTGTCGACTTTCGTCGACGGCGCACCTATCTACGGTTCTTTACCATCGTCGACTTTCCTCGACGGCGCACCTACTTTCGTCGACGAGAGCAGGGCCGGTGTTCAAGAGTGTCCACTAAATTTATTTGCTGCCCTCTGCCGTTAATTTTTATAGAGTTGAAAAGAACACGTCATAAGCTTTCCAATGATGTATAGAACAATAGGGATCACCATTATGACCTTTTGAGAAAACTCTGCTCAAAGTTTTTCACATGCGCTAATTTTCCGAAAGTTTTTCCAACATTTTGTGACGATGGATGAGCGAAATGCTCAGTTACTGGATGCTTTTTGCTGATAGTGATTCTGAGAATGAATCAAATGATTCTGAGGAAGATTCTAGCCAAGAATCCGAATATTTTGTCGTCGGAATCTGACAACAGTTTGCCCATACTTATGGAATCGTTTGTCTCATTTATTGCTTTGATAAGTCGATAGACGGCGGTGTTCATGAATAAGCGCTCACTATGGATAAGCGCTCACTATGGATGTATGTGTGCGCGTGCATGCATTGCCAGCGGGATGCAGCATGTCTTCAGCTCGTCCCAAATCGCACCGTAAATGTTCAATAAAACCAACAAATTTCTACGTAAAGTTGAATAACCCCTCCATTCCGCGGCAGCATACACGAAAATCAAAAGTCAGGGAATTGTCCTGGAAGGCTAAAACCGCTACCATCTCTCAGGGTAAATGAGGTGCGAGAGGACAAGCCTCCCAACAATGAAAAAGAGGACGGGCCTCTGGGAAATACTAAACCGCTACCATTTTTAAGAGTAAATGAGGTGTGTGAGGACGGGCCTCATGACGATGAAAAAAGTGACAGGGCCTCTGGGTATTACAAAACCACTATCATATTAACAGATAAATGAGGCGCGAGAGGACGAGCCTCTGGGTATTACTAAAACCGCAACCATTTTTAAGGGTAAATGAGGTGTGAGAGGACGGGCCTCCTAACGATGAAAAAGAGGACGGGCCTCCAAACGATGAAAAAGAGGACGGGCCTCTGGATATTACTAAACCGCTACCATTTGAAGGTTAAATGAAATGAGGGAGGACGGGCCTCTGGGCATTACAGAAACTGTCACCATTTTGAAGGTTAAATGAGTTATGAGAGGACGGGCCGCCTTATGATAAATAAAGGATGGGCCTCTGGGTATTACTAAAACCGGTGTCATTTTGAATGGTAAACGAGATGTAAGAAAACGGGCCTCCTAACAAAAAATAATAACATAAAATAAAACAGATACATAAAATAAATAAGTAAATAAATAAATAGATGAATAAACAGGTGGATAAATAAATAAATGGATAAATAAGTGGATAAATGAATAAATGAATGAATGAATAAATGAGTGGATGAATAAATAAGCGGGTGAATAAATAAACAGTAAATAAATGGATAGATGCATAAATAGACAAATAAATGAATAAATATATAAATGAATAAATAAATAAATAGATAAATGGATGGATGGATGGATGGATGGATGGATGGATGGATGGATGAATGCGTTCGTTGGCGCAAGACGTGTTTTACTTCGAGCTCCGATTTTCACGCAATTTATCACCTTCAGTGACATCTACGATCCAAGGGATCAAATCATCCGCCTGAGTAAGTGACACATTACAATTGTTACTATTTATTGGATTTTTCTATAATCAGAAAGAGGCCTTCAGGCCTTTTTTGGACCTTTGAGAAGGTGGTTGTCGAGAACACCATCACGTTACAACATGGAGTCGAACCACAGTGCTTTGAAACGCACGAATACCATCCGTTTCAATGTACGCCATATTAAAGAAGCCGCTACGCCCCACCAAATCTATTGTGATATCAACACCTCTGGACAATCAACACTATTAAATGGATGGTACAATGTTACCTTTAACAATGAAAGGCACTGCGAGAAAACGGCGCAACAAGGGCTAACTCTAAAGAAAACCTTAGTACAGTGCGAGAGAGCGAATGTACAAAATTCAGCAGTGGTGTATATCAAGGCCCCGTATGAGATGGCTGACAACATCGTCATCACAGCCTTGACATTCTATGGGACAGTTGCCAATATCCGACGTCAAATTCACGATTTTGAAGAGAATGTAGAAACCGGCGTAATGAGCTGCCTGATAAAGAACATAAAACTAGCTACATCAAGATTGGAGGATTCACACTCCCTGTAAGG
This sequence comes from Zoroaster sp. YZ-2022, assembly GCA_029582265.1. Taxonomy (NCBI): domain Eukaryota; kingdom Metazoa; phylum Echinodermata; class Asteroidea; order Forcipulatida; family Zoroasteridae; genus Zoroaster; species Zoroaster sp. YZ-2022. The sequence goes on from CM055816.1 coordinate 64,588,538, forward strand.
CATAAGGGACAGCAGAAGACATGCAAAATATGCAGTGAACTAGGCCATTTCGCACGAGATTGCCCACACCGTGGCCGATGCTTCATCTGCGATAGTTTGGAGCATAGAGCATCTTGGCATGATGACGAAGAGCAAGAGATATCGGAAACACCCATTGTCCTAGTACACAACGATAGACACACAAATAAGAGTGACAACGTTCTAGAAGATGACCATCACGGGCTTGACAGCACAACTGACGAAGATTCATCAATTGAAGATGACATAGATGACAAGGACAAAAATGAAGAGGACAACGAGAAAACAACGAACAAGGAAATGAGCGAAAAAGAAATGAGCAAAGAAACCATGACAAAACCAACACTGAAGAAATCCTTCGCTGAAGCAACCGCCCAACCCAAACAGTCAAAAGAACCCAAGATACAACAAAATACGAAGAAGAATACAACACAACCCACCACACTCAAGAAGAACAACCCTCAACCCCAAGGTTTTTGGGACGAAGCTATAAGAATCAAAAGGATCAAAAGGAAGTCATTAGATGAAACCGGGATCAGTACAAACAACAAAATGTCCAGAGACGAAATGTACGAGGAGGAATTCGAGATGGAACATGAAGAAGAGCCCCAACTCCCCCACGAAGACACACCATATCCCAAAAAACAACAGAGAGAAAACAACAAGACACCCACGTTTCTGAGCAGCAAACTACACAAAAACCCAAAGGAGGAAAGGAACTTCCTCTGATCTTCTTGTGTCTTCAAGACACAAGAATATCAGAGGAAGAAGGATCTCACAGCGACGGACAATAGACAGATCAAGAAGGTTTTTGTCCTTTATACCAGAGGCGGCATACAGAGGTCCAGGAAAAGGAGAACATCATGGCAGAGAAAATCCACTGAACCCTCATCGGACTCACAACCATCCACGTCTTACCAACAGAACAAGCCAAGCCAGCTTAGTCAACCTAATCAAGCTACACCTAGAGCAAAGGGAAGAGGGAGACCAACAGCAAAAGTATGAACTTTCATGCACATAATCTTTATGAACTGGCTTAATCTGAATTTTTTGATGTCCTTTTTGTCAATTGCCTCCTTAAATGTCAATGGATTAAGAAATGATGTTAAAAGAAATGTTATCTTTGACTACTTACAACGAAGAAAATTTAGTCTTGTTCTTTTACAGGAGACACACAGCGACCAAAGTGACGAAGTAGAATGGAGTAAACAGTGGCAGGGCAAAATGTATTTCAATCACGGTAACAGACAGAATAGAGGAGTAGCTTTTTTGACTTCCAAAAAGGTTAGTCTAAACATTAACAACATTACCACTGATAACGATGGAAGATGGATGAAAGCCCAAATGACCTGGAATGACAGTACTTTTTATATTGCCACCGTTTACGCCCCTAACCAGATTTATGAACGCACTACTTTTATTGATAATTTTAGCGACCAAATCAGTGGATTCGACAACTGGATTATAGGAGATAGATACTTGGCGCACAGTCCATCCCGATCAAGAAGGATTTACGCATTTTCATAAAGGTAGTAACCAAGCAACAAGAATTGATTATATTTTTGTATCATCTAATCTCACCAACAATATCAATGATGTTAATGTTACTTCATGTGCTTTTTCAGACCATCAAATTATTGGGCTGAAACTTGACAACATCAAAACTCCCCATGGTCAAGGCAGATGGTTCTGCAATAATTCTCTTCTTGAAGATCCTGAATGCAATTTCAGAATTACCAACCTTTGAAATTTTTTTAGAACTCAAAAACAACAATACAAATCCCTGGCTGAATGGTGGGAAATGGGCAAATTCCGTTTAAAAGAAACCATCCAGGAGTTTGGCAAAGAAAAAGCGTACACCCAAAAACAAATCCACAAGGAATTACAGAGACGCTATGATATGTTGATTAAGAACACAGACAATAACAGCGTTGAGGAGATTAAAACCCTTGAAACCCAACTTAAACACCATAATAATAATAATAATAATGTGTGGATTTATATAGCGCACGTATCCACCAACTAAGTGGTGCTCAAGGCGCATTATATTATTATCCCTGCTCATAAGGCTCATAAGGCTCATAAATCATTCCTGAAACCATCTCAGCTCCCTGGGGAGTATACAGCTCAATTGCTGCCATTTCTAGCGCATATAGAGCAAACCAACTCTGCCTTCACAGGTACCCATTTAACCCCTGGGTGGAGAGAAGCAATTATGATTAAGTGTCTTGCTCAAGGACACAAGTGTCACGGCCGTGATTCGAACCCACATTATGTTGCTAACACCAGAACTTGAATCCGGTAAGCTAGACCGCTCGGCCACGACACCCCATTGAAATCAATGAATGGAAGAAAGCGCAAGTTAGAACCCATAATACCCTTAAAGAAGAAGGTGAAAAAGCCTCCAAATATTTTCTCAACCTGGAAAAACAACAAATTCAGAGTAGTAAAATAGATAAACTCATCAATCACGAGGGAATCCTTGTTGATCAGCCAGAAGAAATGCTTGATTCTGCTTGTAGTTTTTATAACAATCTGTACAGTACTGAAAATGTAAGCAAAAGCCATTTAGATAAAATAATTTCTAACATTGAAACCAAAACTATCCCTGAAAATAAACTTGAAGATTTGAACAAAAACATTACTGCAGAAGAGATCCAAAATGCTCTATTTCAAATGAACAAGAACAAAAGTCCTGGCATAGATGGCCTGACAGTAGAGTTTTACCAAACCTTTTGGCACATTCTAAGAGAAGACATTTTACAAGTTTACAAAGAATGCTTCTCTAAAGGTATCCTGAGCAATTCTATGAAGTCCTCTTTGGTCAAACGTATTTATAAGAAATCGAGAAGTCGTTACGAATTAAAAAAAACTGGCGTCCCATAAGTCTTCTTAATGTGGATTACCAAATATTGTCGAAAGCTATCACCAATCGCCTCAAATCGGTTATGCCTTTAATTATTGGTGAAAAACAGTCGTGTGGGGTTCCTTACCGTAACATCCACGACAATATCATGGTCTTAAGAGACACAGTAGATTATGTCAACTTAAAAAATTGGAGGCGGCTGTGATCAGCATCGACCAAGAAAAAGCTTTTGATAGAATTGATTGGAGATACATGTTTAGTATTATGAGGAAAATGAATTTGCCTCCCATTTTTATTAAATGGATTGAGTTATTGTATAAAGAACCTAACTGTAGAATAATGATTAACAATTTTATCGGTACACCTATACAGATTACCAGAGGGATTCGACAAGGATGTCCGCTGTCTCCGTTACTGTATGCAATATGTGCCGAGGGTCTAGCAAGTCTTGTCAGAAATAATAAGAATTTGAGTGGTGTTGTGACCCCGAAAGGTGAGACGCAAGTCAAACTAATCCAACATGCTGACGACACAAACATCCTTGTCGGCAAAGAAAGCGAATTTGAAATACTGAAAGAGATCCTCGACACATATTGCAAAGGCAGCGGGTCTAAGCTGAATGTAAATAAGTCCAAAGGCCTCTGGTTGGGGAAATGGAAACAAAGGCAAGACAAACCGTGCAACTTTAACTGGAGCAGCGACAATTTGAAAATTCCTGGAATCATCCTTGGTAACAAAGTTACACCAGAAGACAACTGGTTCTTGATAAAATGGTCTAAACGTAATCTTACTTACATGGGCAAAACGGTCATTGTCAATACCTTTGTTGGCGCCAGTGTTAATTACCTTGGGAGTATATTATCCTGTCCTGCTGAATGGATTAAGAAAATTAATGAGATCATTTTGAATTTTTGTTTGGAACGGCCCAAATGACAAAATCAAAAGAGACACTATAATCGGCCCTAAAACACAGGGGGGTACTGGACTTATTGACATTCAGTGCAAGCTGAATAGCTTGAAACTAAACTGGCTTGTTCGTTATGCAAACACTGATAAATTATGGAAAACATTCTTTGATTATTGGTTAAACAAAGCCAGTAAAGACAATAATTTAGGATGGTACATTTTTGCCAATACTAAGGTTCAGACTCAAACCACCTCTTTTTACAAAGTAATCATTTCGGCCTTGAAGAAGGCTAACGGAATTTTGCAATGCAACTTTTCTAGTATTTTAGAGACAAGGGAAATTCCTATTTTTAACAATTGTGTAGCTACTAGAGATGATACATTACTAGACAGCCCTGTCCTTAAATCGGCAGGCATGACGAAAATTAAAAATGTCACCAGAAATGGAAACCTGCTCTCATTCAAAACAGTTGCTACCAAATGCTCTGTCAAAAGAATTAATGCTGGTAGAATTGTAGGCAGACTAAGAGAACACATTGATTTCTCCCTAATTAAAGAAAAAAGACACGGCCCTATGAACCACGTGTGTAATTGGCTATTTTTTCTCTGATCAAAGTGATGACAGCGAAGTCTTAATTAAGGAAACCAACGCCAAAACCAACTACAGCAGATTGATCTCAAAAAAAATTATTACCCCCAGAACCCAGAAAATCTGGCAAAAAGTTTTTCATTATGCCCGAGACCTAGATTGGCCTCTGATCTGGAAAAATGGTTTTAGAAATAATTTGCTCGATTTAGAAGACAAAGACTTCTGGTTCAAACTAAAACACATGATTCTTCCTACCAGAGATATACTGCATAAAATTGAAAAAGTAGCTGATATGAATTGTCCTTTGTGTGAAAAGGAATTAGAATCTCATCAACATCTGTTTATTTATTGTATTAACACCTTAAACGCGTGGGTATTTGTAGAATACCTCATTAGAAACTACACTGGTACCAAACACTTTTATCTTATTGACTCAAACATAATCTTAGGATATGACCTGAAACCAGTCCAATGTGTCTTAGTAGTAAAGTAATTCCGTCAGATCTGGAATGTTGGATGCAAAAAGGTTTTTCATAACTTCAAAAGTCCCTTGGACATCGATATTATTGTACAGGATAAACGTACCCTCAAACATTTTCTTGTTTTAGAAAAGGAAAGAATGAGTAAAGACAAGTTCATGTCTGTTTATGCTAGAAACAATGCTCTCTGCTTTACAAATGAAGAAAAACTAGAATTTCCATACTGACTCTCATTGTAAATATTTCTTCAAGACGCCACTCAAAATGTTTTTACCTTATATATAACTTAAGAACATGCCACCTATTGTAAATATTGTACATATTGTAAATAATAATACTTAATGTGATTTTTGTAAGTGATATATGTGATGAAAGTGATGTATGTATTCTTTTGTGGATGAAATAAAGGGAGTCGTATAACTCCACTCAAGAGAAAATAAATAAATAAAGAGAAGAAAAGAAAGAGGACGGGCCACACGGTATCACTAAAACAACCATCATTTCTCCGGGCAAATATGAAAGAGGACCGCCCCCTATCGTTGAAAAAGAGGGCGGACCTCTGGAGCATTAGTACACCCCGCTATCATTATGGAGAGTCAAATAAGATGACGGAGGATGAGCCTCCTAACAATAGACAAGAGGACGGGCCTCTGAACAAGAAAATAATAATTGGGGCAATCCATTAAACAAACATGGACATAATTCGTGTAATGCATACAAGCAAAGTCGGCATTTGAGGTTCACAAGCCGAGACGCCTGGAGCTTCTCAAGGCATGCACCGAGACGGGCTATGATCGAAATGTGGCGTATGTTATGTCCTTGCTGAGGAAATACGTAGACGAATTCGAGCCATTATGCGCCGAGGACTGGAAAGAAAAACATTTGTATGTAAATTTGTTATCAGAGTGCGGTAAGCATGTAGATGCAAAGATAGAAGGGGTCGCCATGTACATTTACAAGTCCATAACTGGGGAAGACTCTGATAAGCGTTTAAGATTTGCCAGGAAACATCTAGGTCAGACGGCATCACCCATCGAGTCAAGGCCGCGTGGAGGAGTGCAAGGCGGGGCGCCCAATTATAGATGGAAATCAAATGTTCGCGGGGCTAGGCAAGGTTCTCAATCCGGACGTCCCGCTCCAGGTTGGGGTTCCAGAGGACCTCAGCGGCAAAGAGATGCACCGGATCAGTTTGGCTTATGCTTTCGGTGCCAAGAAAGAGGTCATTTCGCCCGCGACTGCAAGGAAATCATTTAAAACGGCCGTCAGCAAACAATGTGACTCAAGTGACTATGGTTATACAAATGCAGTTCTAAGGAGCGGATATTTTCTAGGCTCATTAAAAGCTCGACAGCTATAAAAAGTATCGAGACAAAAGTGGGGCCTAGCATCAGATTAGATTTCAGGATTTAAATTAAACCAGGTGCTGAGGTCACCTTATCCAGAAAACATGTTTGAATTAGGCCTTTTTTATTGCAAAAAAAAAAATTAATAATAAATAAAATAAAATAAATAAATAAAATAAAATAAATAAATACAACAAATAAATAAATAAATACTTTTTTACTTTTCCATGGAAGACTTTATTTCAAAATTCCTTTAAGTAACTGCATATACAAATATATACAAAAGTTAAAAGAATAATAAAGAAATACATTCAGTATCTTGACAGTAGTAAGTTAAATATGTAAACCAGAACAAATACTTTAAATAAGGAAGCCGTCCAGCCAAGTTGCTACTGTCGGAAGCTGGATGCCCCCAAGTCCTTCCAAAAGCTAGCAACAAGGCATAGCACAAGGGGAAAAAACAATTACATTCAAAATAAAACGATAAGGAGGGGAAAGGGGAGTTGAGGGTGGGGGTAAGGGGAGGAGGAATGGGGCCTACTGGCGTCTGGATGTGGACACATCGTGCCCACTGCCAGTAAGGCCCCGAATGGGAACAGATCAAGCCACCGGGGTGGGCGGTGATAAAAAAAAAACACGTCCCGCCTGGGGGTCGGCGACTACCCACGCACCGGTGACCTGGGAAGGGAGGGAAGGGAAAATAAATCTAAAATATACCAATCCGATTAAACTAATGTTAGGATGATTAAACGAAAACGATAATAAACCAGAAGTAAATACAAAAGTGGGAGGGGAAAAGGGGGAGTTTAGGGTAGGGGAGTAAGGGGAGGAGGAATGGGGCCCACTGGCGTCTGGATGTGGACACATTCGTGCCCACTGCCAGTAAGGCCCCGAATGGGAACAGATCAAGCCACCGGGGTGGGCGGTGATAAAACAAAAACCACGTCCCGCCTGGGGGGCGGCGACTACCCACGCACCGGTGACCTGGGAAGGGAAGGAAGGGAAGGGAAAATAAATCTAAAATATACCAATCCGATTAAACTAATTTTAGGATGATTAAACGAAAACGATAATAAACCAGAAATCAAAAAAAAAAAGTGGGAGGGGGAAAGGGGGTGTTTAGGGTAGGGGAGTAAGGGGAGGAGGAATGGGGCCCACTGGCGTCTGGATGTGGACACATTCGTGCCCACTGCCAGTAAGGCCCCGAATGGGAAAAAAATCAAGCCACCGGGGTGGGTGGTGATAAAAAGGAAGGGAAGGGGGAAAATTCTAAATTATACCATTTCAATTAAACTAATTTTAGGATGATTCATATCAACCATGTCAGCTTTTTGTTGTTGTCAATAAAAAAGAGTATCATTGATGGACCATTTATTGAGAAAATCGCTGAGAGAATTGTTGAAGTTGAAGTAAGAGAATTCGAGGATGATTTTATTATTGAGACGGTGTTGCCAAATAAGGAGGGGGTCGGAGAAATTACAGGTGCGGTATAGCTAGTAAATTACATTTTTGAGACTGATGATGAGATAGTTGGCCAGGCGGACAGCCTCCTTGCTCCGACTCCCGGCGTGGGGGATCAGAGCCCAGTACAAGTCGAAGTGGAGATCCAGATCAGATAGTAGTCAAGAGAGTAGGGTTTGTAGAAGTTTCAAGGCGGGCTGGATAGACGGACAGAGGATGAAGAGATGCCAGACGGTACCTCCCTCGCTGCACCACCCACAAGACGGAGAGATGGCAGGATTCAGATGATGTAGAACTTGTAGAGAAGGAAGAACGTTGTGAAGAAGCTTGTACTGAACGTCCCCTTATTTCTTTGAAGTGGGAAATTGGTACACGCACTTCCAGGAAATTTTGTGGGCTGACGGAAGAACACCGAGGCGATGCCAGTCGGTTTCAGATGTTGGAGAGCTGTTGTTTATTTGCTGGTTGAAGTGCGTGTACAGAGATTTGGAGGTAGCAGTGAGAGCATCAGTATCTTTGTCATAGATGACGAGTCCAGGAGGCAGAGTTCGTGAAGAAAGATGCTCCAAGATGGTAGGGTAGTGAAGAAAGCCAGAAGAGTCGAAGAGCGATGGGAAATATGAGACGATCACGTGGTGCAGGCGAGAAAGGTTTTGTCGAAAAACTCGAAGAGAGGGAGGATGGATGTTTGAAGTTGACAGCTGAAGATTGGAGGCTTGTATCCAGCCGCCAGTGGTAGATTGTAGGAGATGCTTGACGATTCTGATCCCGCTGGCCAGGAGTCGGGTTTAGAAGGCCGTACCGCCCGGCAGGTCCCCCATAAAAATAGGCAGGATAATTGGCAGATTGCCGACATGGTTGATTGAATCGGCGGGTGTGTCAATTCGAGCTCCGAGGTTGTTCCAACCACCAAGGACCTCACTGTAAAAGCAGGTGAGACTAGTGCGAAAGTTTGTTTCAATGTCAAGGAGGAAGATTTGATAATCAAAATTCATTTTCTTGTATCGGCGGAGATTGTAGGAGACGAGAGAAAAGGAGGGATGGGAATCGGATTGGAGATAGCGTTGGACGAGGTTGAATTTGGAAGTGAGGCTGCGTGCTTGGAGGGAGACTAGACCCAGCCCACCTTTGTTAGGATGTTGGAATAGAGTGTGTCTGGGTAGTAAGTGTCGTCTGTTGGACCAGACGAAATCGACTAACATTTCTTGGAGTTCGCTTAAAACATTGGGAGGACATGTACGGACAGAGATGCAGTGAAAGATTTTGGATGCGGCGAGTTGGTTCGCTATGAGAATTGTTCCTTTGAGAGACAGAGTAGAACAGAGAGATTTCCAATTGGCGAGAGTTTTTGAGAGTTTATTTTTACATGCAGACCAGTTTTGTTGATTGTACGTGTTATTGTTTCCAAGGTGAACTCCAAGAAATTGCAACCCCTGGTTATTCCACTGAAAGCCCAGGGGTGCGTCAGTTCGTCCAGTCCAACATCCGGCCCATAGTCCCTTGGATTTTTGGAAGTTGAGGGAGGCAGCAGAGGATCTGTGAAAAAAAGTCATACACCCTTTCGAGTATTTTAAAGCCCTGGTCGGAGGTGATAAAAACGGTAACATCGTCTGCATAAGCAGAGACCGAGCAGTAAGTATTCGTGTCTGGAAGAAGAAAACTATGACCAGAAAGACTTTTCCGAAGGCTATTCAAGAAAGGCTCAATGGCTATTGAGTACAGTAGCCCCGAGAGCAGACAACCTTGCCGAATGCCTTTACTGAAAGAAAAGGATGCGGTTAGTGAACCGCAAACCTTAAGGTGGCTCTCGGCGCCACTGTACAAAAGATTAATGTAGGAAAGGAATTTGTCCCCAAAGCCCATGGCTCTCATTAATAATAATAATAATATTTATTAGAACATACACTTTTAAATCAGTGGCACTCGTCAATCGACGGTGCGTTCTACATTAACGTAATATTCAGTACATGTGTTACAGGTAATTAAAACATAGATAATACAATATAGATGGGCGTAAAAACAAAAAGACTTAAGGTTATTATAAGTTAAAAATTAGAAATAAACGAAATATTCAAATACGAGCAGATGTACGTACATGTTTTTCTAAGTTTGGCCAGTCGAAAATCTGTATGAGCATTAATACATATATACACAGTTGTAACAATAATGAACAATCATAATAATAGTGATCATAAACAATTAAAACAACTGTGCACAATAATGGTCATTACATTGAATAGTTAGCCGTGGTCAACGTTGTCAAAGGCTTTCCTCTGATCAAGGTTGACCACGGCTAGTGGTAGATCATTAAAATTACAAAACTCTATTGTGTCACGAATGAGCTTAAGATTATTGTAAATGGTGCGCCCGGGAGTACAATAGGATTGATCCTCCCGGACTACCGAATTTATAATCTGTTTAAGCCTGCTGGCAAGCAACTTGGCAAACATTTTATAATCGGTATTCGACAAAGATACAGAGCGCCAGTTGGAAATGTCGAGAAGATCGCCCTTTTTTGGGATGAGAGTTATAACAGCTTTGTGAAAGGAGGCAGGGAGGGTTTCAGAGTGAATGGAGGAATTGAGAACGTCTAAGAGATCGGACTTAAGCAGGGACCAGAAAGAGATAAAGAATTCGGAGGTTAGTCCATCGAGGCCGGGTGTCTTGTTTTTGCCAAGTTGCTTGACAGCATCCAGTTCGTCCGGACGCAAAGGAGCACCGAGGTCATCTGCATCCGGACTATCAAGTCTCGAGGGCGCTCTCGTCAGTTGGGACGCTAGCATAAAGATCTTCGTAGAAATTTCGACAGTGTGTTTTGATTTCCTCGGGATTATCGGTGACGCATCCCGAGGAGAGCCGGATACTGGACATGGTTTTTAGATTGCGAGTTATTTTTTTTCGAGATTGAAAAAGTAGGAGGAGCTAGTGTCCACTTCATGAATGTGTTGGAAACGGGATCTGACGAGAGCGCCTCGAGCCTCATTTTTAAGATGAATATTCAATTATTTACGTTGTTTATCAAGTAAGTTTTTAGTTTCTGGGGAGATGTCTGGCGTAGACTGAAGCCGCTCGATATTAGAGTTTATGTTTTGGAAAATTTTCCGTTTTTCTTTGGCGACTCGAGAGGAGTAGCTTATGGTTAGTTGTTTTATTTGGGTTTTGCCGAAATCCCACCATTTTCCAATAATGAAAAAAATTGGTTTTCTCGAGTCGCCAGTTAGTCGGAGAGGGAAATTGAAAGACAAGACTGACGGCGGTATGATCTGAGAGGGAGCAGGGAATAATTTGACAAGACCGGATGAAGAAAACGAGATTGTGAGGACCATAGAAGCGGTCCAGCCTGGCCTTGGAGACGCGCGCGGGATCGTTGGCGTACATCCTGAGCCAGGTGAAACTTTTCTCGCTCGGATTCAGCCCCACTGGATGGCAGCTCCTCTTCAGTGCTCAGTCTTTTTGTATTAATTTTGTTAAAATTTTGTTAAGTTCTACCTGGTACTTCAGCTTCTACTATTTACCACTGGTTGATTCATATACCAGGAACCTACTGGACATTTTGTTATGTGATCAGATGGATACTTTGATTGTTTTTAACGGATATATACTTTCTGATTTCTACCTAATGCCATTGAATGTCGGCATTTGATGTTCTACTTGAGAGTGACTAATCCTCATTTGCATATTTGGTCATCACCTTCCAGGATAGCTCTTGACCTGTAACTCATCCTAATTTACATATGCTTACAACCTGCTTTTGTGTGTGGACAATGCCTATTCAATACACATATGGGTCAATGCCTACTTGAACTGGGACAATGGGAGCACAGTATGCTCTTTTCTTTATTGTGTTCATTTTAATGGATCAATCTGTGTGTCTGACTATGCATTTGTAACTACACCCAAGTCATGTTTTCAATATGGGACTGCAAAGCAATATCATCAATTTCTCGGAACTCGAATTGTGTACCATGCGAATACAAGCGCTACATTTCAGCTGGAACTTTGTTGCAGGAGATATAAGCCAAATCCTGGCCCGGAAGTGACCGCAAGTAATAATTGTAATATTGACATACACATCACAAAACACATGCAAAATAACTTATGATAGAAATCAACTTGACTTTCAAAAACCAAGCCACACCTATACGTCAAACTTTGCTGAATCATTTAAAGTTACTGGGAATCTACTCTTCTGACCATACTGCTATCTTAGATCTCGTTTAAAAGCGGCGTGGTAGGAGAGGTGGAAGGCGTAAACCCTGAATTTGACTTTTTCCCTGAGCAAACGACATCTCCGATCCCTACCATTGTTAGCTCACATTGTACCCACAAAGCTGATCAGGAAATCAACATAGAAAAGCTAACTTGGGTAACTTGAAACATATCTGCCATGAAACTTATGACAAGTTAAATGTACACATGTGGAATGCTCGTTCTATCGGAAACAAATCTATATATTATGTGACCATATCATGGATAAAATGTTGACATCATGCTTGTGACAGAGACCTGGCTTGCGTAGTGATGACCCTGTCATTATATCGGAATGCACACCACCTGGTTATACATTTTTAAATGTCCCCTGCGGAAGTAACGATCCGCATGGTGGCATTACTATTGTATTCAGATCCTCTCTGAACGTATCTTTGACCAACATTGATTTTAACCATCCACGTTTGAATTTACTTCCGTCATGGATCCCAAGAAACGAGTGTTTTTGTAATTTTATATCGTCCACCATCTTCACAAGAATGAATACAAGACTTCTGCTTTCCTACAAGAATTTGACGAGTTCTTATCCGAGATATGTCTTCTCCCTGGGAAACTCGTTCTGTGTGGAGACTTTAATATTCATGTGGATATTCCAAATAAGTGGGATGCCTCACATTTTCTTACTACACTCGCTGATATGGGTCTCAAACAGCACATCACTGAAGCCACTCATCAACGTGGACATACCTTGGACCTGCTCATCTCACGACCGGAAGATTCAATCATAAAGAATCACCAAGTTCGCAATATTCTTAACTCGGACCATTTTGTCATAAATGCTGATATTGACTTTTGTAAACCTAAACCACACATTATTGTTTCCAACTCTCGTAATTATCGTGATCTTGATCATGAGGCATTACAAGTAATCTTACTGAGCTTTTTGAGTTTTTCCCATATGATGACGATCTTAATGAGCAAGTTGATTATTATAATAATATTCTTATTGATGTCCTTGATCGTCACTGTCCTAGTGTGACACGTACCCATACATTTAAATCTAAACCAGCCTTGGTACACCCATGAACTTCATCTTGCACGTAGAGAGCGGCGTAAACTTGAGCGTAAGTGGAACAAATCCAATGACCACTGTGATCATAATCAGTATCTTGAACAAATTCATGTTTTTTCCAAATGGTGCGTAAAGAAAAGGCCAAATATTACACTGATCAACTTTCAACGGCAGATACAAAACTGTTTTCAGAACAGTCAATGCTGCTTAATCGTAACAACAAATCTCTTCCTCATACTCAATCCATGAGTGACTTGTCTGAAAAATTCAGTATTTTCTTTAAAAACAAAATTATTGCTATTAGGAGCGGATTGAATCTGCCAACAATCATAGTGTTTTACCATCTGATCGCATACCCTCTGCACTTGCTAATGATGATCACGTGACACCTCCTGGGATTTTGATTTTACACCAGTTAGCGAGGATGACATATTAAAATTGTCAAAAATCCTCTAATAAATCCCTGCGATCTGGATCCTATCCCCACATGGCTCCTGAAGGACAATATTCAGCCTCTTCTTGCTCCGCTCGTCTCCATTGTAAATGGTTCGCTTTCTACGGGCAAGTTTCAGAAGCCTTAAAAAGTGCGTTGTTAGCACACTCTTGTCAAGAAACCGACTCTTGATAAGGATTCTTTAAAGAATTATCGCCCTGTTTCTAATATTATGTTTGTTTCAAAATCATTGAAAAGGTTGCTCTTGCTTGTGTTTCTGAACATGTTTGTACATATGATTTACATCAAAGGTTTCAATCAGCCTACAGGTCCGGCCACAGCACGGAGACGGCCTTACTGAGAGTCAAGAGTGATTTGGTTTATGCGATTGACAATCACCGGGCTGTCTTCCTGGTGTTGTTGGATCTGTCGGCTGCTTTCGATACTATTGATCATACCGTTCTTTTGCAAAGGTTGTCTACTGTGTATGGTTTTAATGGCAATGTTTTAAACTGGTTCCAATCCTATCTTTTTAAGCGTACTTGTAGAATTAAAGTGTATAATGTATATTCTGAACCACAAATTCTTGATTTTGGTTTGCCACAAGGTTCCTGTGTGGGACCAAAACTTTTTCTCTTTTTATACCCACCCAATTGCTGACATCATTAAACGTTATAATGATGTGAATTTTCATTTTTATGCGGACGATACCCAACTGTATATATCTTTCGATCCTCGTGTCCCAGGTGAGGCTGAAAAGGCTCTATCTGTTTTAACAAAATGTATTGATGAAGTCAGTGGTTGGATGTCTCAAATATGTTATGTCTGAACAACGACAAGACAGAATTTATTATTGTTGCAAATCCCAGAGTTTTAAATTGTCTTTCTGACATTTCACTTCGCGTTGGCGACACGATTATCAACTCTCGTCCTCATGTGCGCAATCTTGGTGTTGAATTTGATAGCCTTCAATATGTCTCATCACATATCCACATTATGTCGTAGCTTGAATTTTCATCTGAGAAATTTATCCCGTGTTCGGATGTTCATTGATGATGTAACATGTCATCATGCTGTTCGTGCACTCATCACTTCTAGGCTCGACTATTCAAACTCACTTCTGTATGGCACTTCCAAAAGGAAATTAATCGTCTTCAGCGCCTTCAAAATCGCGCCGCTAAACTTATTTTAATGCGCCTAAATATGATCATGCCTCTCCTTATCTTCAGGAATTGCATTGGCTTCCTGTCATGGAACGAATTGAATTCAAGATTTTGGTTTCGTTTTAAATATTTTACCGGTTGTGCTCCCTCATACATTGAGGATATTATTTTTAGGTATAGGCCCGGCAGGAGTGGGGCTTCGTTCGAGCTTGATACTAGAATTTTTCCAAACCAAGAACTCATCTTGTCGCCGCAAATAAAGGTTTTATGCTGCCGCCTACACTCTGGGACAATCTTCCTCACAATATCCGTCATGCTACTTCACTTAACGAGTTTAAGAAAAAGTTAAAAACGCATCTGTACTCACGTAAATTCCATTCTAGTTTGTTGTAAATTGTATTTTGCTTATTGTATTTAATTTGTCATTTGATGCTATGTTGTAAAGCGCTGTGGTACCTTCCTGTGTAAGAGCGCTATATAAATGATTATTATTATTATTATTATTACGCCAGACATCGTACAACGAATGTTTTTTTTAATGAATTTCTGAGAGCCATAGAGATTTGGGGAAGATGCTCAGTCTGCTTATGCAGACGGTCCATATTAGGATCGTCAGTGCAGTTGAAATCACCTCCGATAATAATGACGTCATCGCTATTGTATTGTGAACAATGTGAGTTAAGAGCATCGATAGCTTTTAAGGCAAAGACATTTGATTGGTGGATGAGTACATTGTATATGTTATAAAACACGTCATTTATTTTGATTTTGATATGATGAATGTATTCCTTGAATACAACACCGGAGGTTACGACATCAATGTTAGATTTTACGAGAGTCGTCACTCCCGAGCCAGGGGATGACCCAGGGATACAGAAAGGGGTATAATTAGACCAGTTTTTCCAGCATGGACAGTGTGAGGAGAGAGAGTAGGTTTTTGAAGGAGAATGACGTCATAAGACGGAGAAAGTTGGTTAAAATACGATTTAAAAGAAGCATCGCGAGTGGTTTGGGTGTTGAGGGTAATTAGCGATAACGTCATTATGAGGGGAAAAGGGTGTAAGACCTAATATCCATGAGGAAAAATAAAAGTTAAGATTCTAGTTTTTTGATCAGTTTCTTGATCCTCTGCTGCGTGCGATTTTGGAAAAGTGGGCAGTTTCTGAGAGGTTTTAGTTGCCGGACAAATCCAGGTACGTTCTTAGTGAACTTACGGGCAATTTCCTGAGGTCTTCTCTGGCTTTTGACAGAGTTGAGGAAGTCAACAAGTTGTTTGTGATTAATTTAAGAGGTTGGGTGTGGGTTGGGAGGACTTCAGGAAAGTCTTCCTGAGAGTCCTCCACGAAAACCGAGTCATCCGTTGCATCAACTGTGGAGGGGTTGGAAGAGGTAGGTGAGGGGATGGAGAGGATGGGGGATGGGGTGGCGGAGGGGTGGGGGAGGGGTGAGGACTACAGAAAAGTGCAGGGGCAGGGATTGGAGACGCCGGTGGGGGAAATGGGATTGACTGGGGGTAGAAAAGGCTGGGCTCTGTGAATCAAGGACTTGGGATAGCGTGGGAGTTTGGGATTTAGTAGTGGAAAGGGTTTCGTCTTTTTTTGCAGTTTCCGATGGGGGTTGGGAGAGTTAAGTGAGATGAGCTTGGGTTGGTCACTAGTCGGGTTGGGGGATAGTTTGCGTTTAGGTACAACTTCGGAGAAGAGTCTGGTGGGAGCGGGAGGGGTACCCCCAGATGAAGCTGGACGTGTCCATGCCCTCGTCGGCGTCCGACGCCGGACCACGCAAAGAAGACGGGCCCACGGGCGGGGCAACCGCCCCCGCCGAATTGGCAGCCGCCCCAGAAGAGGGGGCAGCTGCCACTGGCGAGGAGGCAGCCTCGGACGTGGTCCCGACCCCAGACGAAGCCCGCGCCCCAGACGAGGCCCCGGCCTCAAACGAGGCCCGGGCCCAAGACCCCGCCCGAGTCCCCGACCCCGAAGCAGCCGGAGACGCAGCCCCAGCAGACGCCAGAGCAGCCGCTGAGAGCACGGTAGATTTCGAGGAGGGATTCTTGGATGGGTGTTTGGGGTCTGATTTTTTGTTGTGGAGGAAGACTGGTGGGGGATTGAGTGGGTTTTCAGGCTGGGGATTGTCATCTTTGGGCTTTTTGCAGGTTCGGCTTAGGTGGCCGAACTCTCCACAGTTGAAGCAACGGGGTGACCCGGTTGACAGAAAAACACGGTAGTTAACCCCGGTGTGGGTGAAATTGATATGGTCAGGGGGAACTACATTTGGAATTGTAGTTTGGAATTGGACTACATTTGGAATTTCAGGGAACACGTTGGAGAGGGTGAGCCGGGTAGTGGGTTGGACTAGGGGGATAAGCTCGAGAAAAGAGCCGCTGTGTGCCAGTCCCGAAGCAACTGCATCGGCGACATCTTCCCTCGAGCGTAGATAGACTGCGATTCGATTGTTGGAGATACGGCTGGCTGAAATTACATGTTTGTTGGGAAGTGAAGAGGCAAAGCTGTCGAGGTATGCATGAAGGGGACGCGATCAATTGCTTTGAACGCAACCACATTGTTCGAGTGACTCACTGAGGGTTGTTCCGCCTGACTGGCCATGGTGAGCAGCACTACGAAAAGACAACATTTTACACTCAAAATAACACTAAAATGGGGGAATTATACACAGTGAGCAAGGTCTAGTAGGGTCTATATAAACTATACAACAATATATTCAAGTAAACAGAAGATAAAAAGGTCATATAAGTGTAATATCATGTACTTACTCGGAGCTCAATGGAACACACGTCCGCTAAATAAATAAATACATAAATAAATAGATACATAAATATATAAATGGATAAATGGATAAATAAATAAATGGATAAATGGATAAATAAATAAATAAATGGATAAATAAATAGATAAATAAATGGATATTAAATAGATACATGAATGAATAAATAAATGGATAAATAGATACATGAATGAATAAATAAATAAATAAATGGATGGATAAATGGATAGGTGAATGAATGGATAAATAAATAAATAAATAAATAAATAAATAAATAAATAAATAATAATAATGATGATGAAAATAATAATAAAATAATTAGTTCATTTACAGCTCTTATATGCATTTTACTCTTAGGATTATCGGCGGTATTTGGCAACCCTCAACCCTCAACAAGCTTCAACCCAATTACTGCACAAGCAGCTAAGCGAACGCGTGATGTTTTCCAATGGGTAGATATTAACGGCAAGCCAGGTCGGCATCCAATTCCCCACGCGCCGATTCCAGCAGACGTGATTGCGGGTAGAGAGCTTCCAAATCTGCAGGCACTCAGATTCAGAGACCCTCAGTTTTTTGTAGCCGGCAACATTGAACGATGAACCCAGCATGTGGGATGAGGTTTTAGCAGAATGCCCAAACAGGGATGAGTTTCGCGGCTGCCTCCATCATGGGGTTAATCTATTGGATTTTGTCAGCCATTTCAAGGCGAGTACAGGGGTAGAAACTTTAACTCCGAAATACCTCCAGAGATGTATTTTTTAAACGCGCCCATATGTAAAGAGTATGTGCATTTTATCAACGACACAATTACCAAACGTTTGATAGAAGGTTCTATTTCGGTTCTGGGCCGGGTAAATGACATAGCACCCCCGAGGTGCGTCAACGCACTCACAGTTGAACCCAAGAAGCCTCGCCTGGTGCTGTCCATGAAGGGGCCAAATCTTTGGTGCAAAGCACGCCTTTCAGTTTGGTTCCTTTGGGGGGATATTACAAAGTCCATTCGGATATTCGAAAACACGTTGATATTTGTTGCAAAGAAGCGCTACCTTTGTATTTTGTAGTGCTTTCTGTTCTAGATTCACTGTGGAATCGGCGAGTGGATGTAATCGGAGTCTCCAGAATCCTAGTGGACGCATGGGGCGGTCTAAGAGCCAAATCTACGACACTGGCCCATATATTACAGCTCATTTTTGCTCTCTCTTTAGAGGCCAACTTCTCAATCCATTTGACCTGGGTGCCTTCAAAATTAAACCCAGCCGACGCTCCATCAAGGGAAATGTCAAGGGCAGACGCTCGCTTGACCCGCAGCGTGTGGGATTTCCTGCAGAGGGAGTTAGGGGGCCGCTCTGGTTTTACATTCGATTTAATGGCCTCTCCGTCAAATGTACCAGTGGGTCTGGATGGGATACCGCTGAAGTTTTTCTCGAGGTTTCCTGTTCCGGGATCCGCAGGCGTAAACGTCTTTGCTCAGCAGTGTCCGCAGCATGAAGTGTTATACGTCTTTCCACCTTTTGTTCTGATACCATCGCTCATTCGGCTGTTTTTGGAATGGGGGACTTGACGGTTACAATTGTGGTCCCAAAACACGATCAACCAAAAGTTTGGTGGCCCCAGCTGAAAGCTTTCGCAAATCAGGTGATTCGCCTTTCGGAATTAGGCCAGATAGGAGTGCTACAATACCCATCCTCAACCGGTTATGTTCCGAAAACCAAAGGCCTAGGGTTTGAGCTGTGGGCTTTCAGATGCCATTTTCCAGTCAACAGTGCTCCCCAAGTAGAGATCCTTCAACCTACGCAACACCCAGTCCTTTTTGTGTCTGATTCGATTTTCAGAGGGCTGAAAGGTTTCGGCTGGCCACGGGCTTTGGACGTGCAGATGTCCGTCATCGGAGGGGGCACCATGTCTCTCCTGTGTAGGAACCTGGCCTGGTTCTGCCGAGCCCGCCTACCGAATGTGGCAGTCCTGCACGGAGGCATAAACAATTTTAGTCGGCTGGCTGACTGCTCGAGCGAAATTCTAGACGTGGTCAGCGTATTCCGCGCGGCGGCGGAGCGTCTGAAAGTAGAATTTCCAACATGCACGTTCGTTCTCTCCTCTGTATGCCAGACAAAGATGGGGAACGTCAACCGCTCAGTTTCTATCGTCAACTCCTCGTTGAGACAGGCAGCCGAAAACGCTGGTTGGCTCTTTCTCTCGAATGATTACATCATGCAACAGGACCTAGCCGACGACGTTCACCTCTCCATGGTGGGGTATCATAAACTACATATGTTTTTAAAATCAATTCTGGGTGTACCCACGGGAATTGACTTAATAACTTAAGTATTTTTTGCCTTTGCTTTCGTTTGTGCTGATGAAACGTATTCCTTATCCTTTTTTAAGGTGGTCAATGTAGCTGCCAGGCTCAGAGAATTGGACAACAAATTACATAGCCAGGGACACGAGGTGCAGAAGAGCAGACTTGTGAAGGCGTTTAATGTTTTCTTACGGCAACACCATGAAAAAGGATACCACACCGAAGGGCAAGGGATAAAATCAGCGACACCACTCGACATAGTAACATTTTTGATTGATCGGGACGCAAGGGGTCGCACGCAGGTTCATAGTTTGGGCTGTACAAATTTAGGCAAGCATGGAGTCCTTTCCTGTGGATATCCGGTAAAACTGGCTGCAGGCACTGTCGATTCCTACATTGGGCAAATCAGAGCGTATTTTAACTCAATCGGTAAGACCGAAGTCTGGCGGATCGGTTCTAAGTTCAGTAACCCATGTATTTCCCACCGAGTTCGTAGATATATGAAGGCGGTCCAGCTAGAGCAGGCTGAGTCTCACATCACTTCAAGACAGGCCGTCCCAATATTCTCTGACAAGTTGCGATGGTTAGTGGCAGAGATCATGAGGCGCATCTCGGGCTTCAGCGAGGGTGAAGGGACTTGGCCTTTTTTCTCTGCCTATGGTGGGCAGGTGACAGAGCTGAAGACTTGGGTAGGACGAGAACATGCGAAATCACAAGGATAGAAGGGGGTGATCTCCTCTTCAACCATACTATCGGCAAGACAGTAAGGGAAGGTGACTCAACCCTGATATTAAATAGTTCCACAGTTAGAGGGTCAGGGGAGATGAACCCCACTGGGGCAGTACACAATCTGGTCAAGCTGGCTAGGGCGCACAGCTACGATTTGACAGACGGTTTCCTTTTTCGTCCTTTGGCTGCAAACCGTAAAAAGCTTTCGAACAAGCCCTTTGTTGGCAATGGGCCCAACTCTCGTTTAAAGATGTATTTCGCATCATCAGGCAACCCCGAAGATCTCCTTCTGAGGGCACATGGTGGCCGATCGGGAGTCGCAGCCACCCTTAGACTCTTGGGTGCGTCAGAAGAACAAGTAATGGACCACTGCAGATGGGCATCACGGAAAACATACAAACACTACACTGAGCTGGAGAGAGTGACGAGACGGCAACGCACAGTCAAAATATTGCGTGATGCAGTCTCAGGAGAACAGCCCGTACCAGCCGATACAGCAGGACAATTCTACTGGTTTTAAGGAGGAGAGAGCATTCACATCGTGTACCACGTAGAACTAACTTTCACACACACACACACAAAAAAGGAAAAGAAAATGTAGGATTTTAACGCGGTGGATGAGGGGTTCGAAACAGATCAGGCAAAAAAATAAATAAATAAATAAAGGGTAGGAAGGAAAATTAATCATATCTCAAACATTTCTATTTCTTTACCCTTTTGTCCACGACCTTACGTGAGGTTTGGGTGAGAAATGGGGTGTCGGTTCGGGTCCCTCATAGGTAAAAAAAGGATTCAAGTTTCGGCGAAAAGCTATCCAACCCCATATCTAAACCTCGTAGATACCGAAGCCTGCCGGAAACAAGGCAGTGGTGCAAATAGTTCACTAATTGCTCTAAATTGAGAATATCGGAAATATTATGGAGACGTTGTACTGAGGATGATTGTATATGGGAGTTATTTGTTGACACCTTAAACTCTATGTAAATCACCAAGTATAGCAATGGCAACGTACTGTTGGGAAAATGCCAATATATTTTCAAGAACAGATTGATAATCCTCAAAACAATTAACAGTAGCACTCGAAGGCCTGTACAAACATCCCAATAACACTTTACCATGTTTAGTATGTATATCAACCATAATTAATTCTAGGTCCACATGTTCAAACTCATATTTACGAACCGGAGATAAATGTTTAGCAATAGTGACAAATACTCCCCCACCATGCCTGTTACGATCTTTTCTGAAAATAGCATAATTACAGTTAGAAGTGAGTTCTCCATCATGTATCGAGTTGTCCAGCCAGGATTCCGTGATAAAAGCTAAGTCAAGCTTGTAGACATATATAGTTCCGTTTGAAAGAGAAGCAACTTGCTGACGATACTTCTTGCGTTGAACAGAACTGCGCTAATAGTAGACTTGGATGAAAATCCCAAAGCAGTCTGAGATACCCTTACGAACATGTCCTGTGGTATTCCTGTGGTACTTCTGTGGTACATGTAGATACCACAGAAATTACCACAGGAAAAGCAAATATCATCAGAGTACCACACACGTTTATGTGGCAATGCCAACGCTGGGTATCCCAGTCCTGTGGTATTCTTGTGGTACATGTAGATACCACAGAAATTACCACAGGAAAAGCATTATCACCGGAGTACCACACAAATTTATGTGGTAATGCCAATGCTGGATATCCCGGTCCTGTGGTATTCCTGTGGTACTTCAGTGGTACATGTAGATACCACAGAAATGACC
Organism: Zoroaster sp. YZ-2022; assembly: GCA_029582265.1. NCBI lineage: Eukaryota > Metazoa > Echinodermata > Asteroidea > Forcipulatida > Zoroasteridae > Zoroaster > Zoroaster sp. YZ-2022. Next base: position 64,610,641 of record CM055816.1, read on the forward strand.
ACAGGAAAAGCATTATCACCGGAGTACCACACAAATTTATGTGGTAATGCCAACGCTGGATATCCCGGTCGTGTGGTATTTCTGTGGTACTTCAGTGGTACATGTAGATACCACAGAAATTACCAGAGGAAAAGCATTATCACCCGAGTACCACACAAATTTATGTGGTAATGCCAACGCTGGATATTCCGGTCCTGTGGTACTTCAGTGGTACATGTAGATACCACAGAAATTACCACAGGAAAAGCAAATATCATCAGAGTACCACACACATTTATGTGGTAATGCCAACGCTGGGTATCCCAGTCCTGTGGTATTCTTGTGGTACATGTACATGTAGATACCACAGAAATTACCACAGGAAAAGCAAATATCATCAGAGTACCACACATATTTATGTGGTAATGGCAACGCTGGGTATACCAGTCCTGTGGTATTCTTGTGGTTGGGTATTTGCATGGGGGTATAGATTTCATAAGAAAGTTATTATTATTCACTTTAGATTTAGTAGGATTTCCCGGCTATTTTAAAAGATTTTTCATTCAAATTTACCAGCTATCATGCATTCAATTTCATCCACAACAAATTTCACACAAAACCAATTTTTTTTAACAAAACCAATTCATTTGCCATTCAATTTTAAATTTTTGTCACCCTCATTTAGTCACCAGGTCAAGAACACAAAGCTGTTGCTGAATGGCAGCATTCAAATTCGTCTTACATAAATTAGAAGAATTTGATTTCACAATTGGCGTAGACTAGACAAAATTGAATACTCTGGGACAAAAACAGTGTTTGAATTTACTTGCCATTGTTTGAATTTACTTGATGAAATTAACAGCCAATTTATTTGTTGAAGTTAACTGTTGATATTGTCTGACAAAAGATGAAATAAACATTTGAAGTGCACTAAACCAATGTTGATGGACAAATTCGAATTTGTTCTGTGATTTCTGTCATCAGTAAGATTCATTTAAAGGGAAAAAATCAATGTATACAGGTTTACCACAGGAGCGTACCGCAGGTACCAGACACCACAGGAACATTACCGCAGGTACCTAATGGGTTATTGCATGTACCCATTCATTTCAACAGGCCAGTGTACTAGAATCGTATTTTGTAAGAATTGTAACTGGACCTAATTGTAAGTGCAAAATAATTTTCATAGGCAACAAAATATTGCATATTTTATTCTTTGTAACTTTATTTATGTTTTCACTATGCATGATATTGTTTTACCTGTTTTGGGTACTCAGAATTGTTCTTGAAATGTTTTGACTTTTTAAAAGATATTGTTAGTACTTATTACAAAAACTTGCCCTCCATTGACTTTGTACACATCATCTATGCAAGGGAACTTGTTTTTTTTAATGCGTGGCCATGTGACGCAGAGTACCAATGATTTGCACCAAGCCTGTACAGCAGTACAGGATAAGGCTTGTATGATGCATGTTACCAGCTAAATAACTGTTTATTCAGTGCACATGTTTGAAATGTTATATTGGCTTGTATTTGTAACAATTTTGTCAATTTAAGTATTGAAATATAGCCCACTAGTGATTATAGTTACTGTAGATTAATAGAATAGAATCAGATGGAGTTATGCTGCCATGAATTTGCTCTGTAGTCTGACATAACTGCACTAAATTAAGTGACTAGTTACGTTACCTGATGATGGTACTATTGTAAAAATTTGTATAGGTATTGTACATGTACATGTATGTAGTGTACAATACACACAGTTTACATTCATGATGGAAGGCCGCATAACGTTAGAACCATGATGGACAAGACATGAACAGGAAGAAAGGTAAGAATTCCATATATACTCAAGCCTGAGAACCTGATGTGCACATTTTGTCGCAGTTTTCACGAATTGATGCGACTGCTCAAAAATTAAATTGATTTTAAAATTAATTTTACTTTTTTTAATTATCAAAGTTTAGAAGGTACTTACTGATACCTTTCTTTCTGCCAAATTTCAAGTCTTGAAACACCTACATTACGTTGGTTAGAACTGTGTCTCCTACATTGTTGGATATGTTTGATATGAGAATATGGCAATAGTATTAGTAACATAACAAAATATCTATCTTTGTTTACTTTAGAGTGCTTCATGGGTCGTCTCATCCAGATGAGAGCTAATGAGGAAGTGAAAACTCCGTTGAGGCTGTGAAGTTTAAGAAGTACATGTATATTTCAGAAAAAATACAGGACATTAATAGACTAATAAGGAAACAGATAAATTAGTAAAATTGAGCTTGTCATTGGTGATTCGGATGAAACTTTCTCTAAAAATGAAAATATTTGATTGACCAGTCTATTAATAATGTCCGCTATTTTCTCTCTACAGACCAAAAACCTATTTCTTGTATTGTCTATCATACTACAATAGAGGTAATTTTGAAGGGATAAAAATGTTAATTATAAACATGTGGAAAAGGCAAACACCTACATGTAAATGTGCTACTGTGCCAGTGACATCGCTGATTATATTTGGTAGAAATTTTATCTAGATCCATTTAGGTGCTTGCCTTTCCCACATGTTTATAATTAATAACTTTACACTGTTAATTAAGAAGATTCTAGGAGCTTGGTGTGTTTGTGATTTACAAAATTTCAATCACTTCAAATGCTATTGTGTGATAGAAAATACAAAAAATAGGTTCTTTGGTGACTTTAATTAGTAAGTAAGACTAATTGCGGTGACACCATGTGGAATCTCATTTGAGTAGTAATTAGTTCTGAAAAGAACTGGAGGTACAACTCGATGTTTCGATCAGTATGCTCTGATCGTCCTCAGGAGAATGCCGGACTCTGGAAAATGTTGCTGCTTAAGTAGACTGCTGGAGGATCATCCCATGAATTAATTACTTTAATTAGTGCTTGCCATTTCCACATGTTTGTGATTAATGACTTTAAATTGCCAGTGCCCAGTGACTTCGCTGATTATATTTGGCAGAAATGTTATCTATCCATTTAGGGTGCTTGCTTTTCAACATTTATGATTAACAACTTTACATTGTTACTAAGATGATGAAAGTGTCTGAAAGACAATTTTGCTTCCTTTATAAAAGCCTGGTGCTTTTGTGATTAACAAAATTTCAATTAAATAGGTTCTTTGGTGACTTTAATTAGTGCCACCTATTCTACAATTTATGATTAATGACTTTACATTTTTACTTAAGATGGTTAAGGTGTCTGAAAGACAATTTTTGCTTCCTTTAAAGAAGCTTGGTGAGTTTGTGATTAACAACATTTCAATCCTTTTAAAACCTATTGTCTGATAGAAAATACAATAAATATGTTATTTGGTGACTTTATTTAGTTTTTGCAAAGGTCATATCATTAATTAACTTGAATTTAATTTATTAAGTTGAAAAGAAATGTTATAACAAAACCGCAATATAAACTGCCATATTCACAGTATTATGGAATTTAGATCCATCCAGTTATTGCCATTGCTCAACTTCCTAATGAGATGGTTTTCACCAACAAAGCTTTTAATTTACATGCATATGGATTGAAGTCCAGTTGTTGAATGATGCCATTGTAAAACATGTTTAAATGGTTAAAACTCTTCAGTGACTATTAAAACATATATTAAAGAGATGCTACATCTTTGGTATGTGTTTGGTTAATGCATCCATAATTTATAAGAGTAGAGATGTGTGTATAATAACAAATAACTTGTGAGAATTTCAGCTAGTTTTGTTGGGCTGTTTACGAGAAAAAAATAGTGTAAATTGCATTCAGCCTTTTTGTGTACACATTGTAATGGTTAAAAAATTATCACACGCGTGATAATTTTTGAAATCACAGTTCTTTGCCTATTTTCTAAAAAAAAAAGCACAATTCTTCAGACGGTATCTTCACAGGATATTTTGTTATTTATACATATTTATTACATGTGTTGTATTCTGAATTTTCTCCTGGGCATCACAGAAACATTACCACAAGTTACATGCCTGTGGTAACGAGCCTGTGGTAATGTTCCTGTGGTAATGTGTCTGTGGTACCACAGGAATGTTACCACAGACACGTTACCACAGGAACATTACCACAGGTACCATAGGCATGTTACCACAGGCTCGTTACCACAGGCTCGTTACCACAGGAACATTACCACAGGTACCATAGGCATGTTACCACAGGCTTGTTACCACAGGCTCGTTACCACAGGAACATTACCACAGGTACCATAGGCATGTTACCACAGGCTTGTTACCACAGGAACATTACCACAGGCATGTAACTTGTTCCTGTGGTACCTGTGGTAATGTTCCTGTGGTACCTGTGGTACCTGTGGTAATGTTCCTGTGGTAATGTTCCTGTGGTAATGTTCCTGTGGTAATGTTCCTGTGGTAATGTTCCTGTGGTACCTGTGGTAATGTTCCTGTGGTAATGTTCCTGTGGTAATTTTTCTGTGGTAATGTTCCTGTGGTAACGTTCCTGTGGTAACGTTCCTGTGGTAATGTTCCTGTGGTAATGTTCCTGTGGTAATGTTCCTGTGGTACCTGCAGTAATGTTCCTGTGGTAACGTGCCTGTGGTAATGTCCCAAAAAACCACAGGACAATTCCTGTGGTAATGTCCTGTGGTATTTTTTGTGGTAATACCACAGGACATTTTTGTAAGGGTAATGGTTGAGATATTGCTGGTCGACACTGTGTAGGCTGGGAAGATGACGATGACGATGACGATGACGATGATGATGGTAAGAGCTTTGTAGATGGACCAGGATTACTTTCAATATCACCACAGACATCCAATACAATGTTAAATGAAGCAACACAGTTGGAATAATAACTGATTGGGGCATTTCCAAACTTACAGTTTCTTGGAGGTCTTGGTTTGTACTTGTATATAGTCAGCCATGATGAATTGAAGAAGCCACAAAAGGGTGCTTGGTCAGAACATGGGCTTGATTGTGTTGTACAACAGCAGGCATCAAGGGGTTGAAAAACTTGAAGTTGAAGACGTGAATAGGGCCAGGACGCATGTATGTGTATTTGTACACAGTTCCACCATGATGGCTGCATTGTGAAGATAAACCATGCTTGCTCAGAACAAAGGAGTGTGAAAGCAGGATGCCAACTGCTGGGATGACCATAATGGGGTTGGTCAAGCGTAACATGAAGAATGCAGCAATGACTTGATACCGTGCAAGATTCTGGCTGAAAATACTGAGAATCCATGAAGAAAACTGGCCAGGAATCATTCCAGAAACACTGAGAATGTACATATCTTACATCAGAAGAAACAGTAGTCAAAGCCCCATCAGCTGGTATGAAATTCATACAGTATGTGAAGCTCCAAATGGCAAAAATAGTACATATTGTCAGAGCCCAGCAAGGAGCATGCTGACTGACCGCCATCACGACTGACCGCCATCACGATTATTACAATTGGTGACTCGCAGATCACCCCCTCATTACATGCACGTAATTTGGGTGTTATATTTGACTCGACAATGACTTTAAAACCACATATCTTCAACATTGTTCGCATATCATCATTTCATATCAGAAGTATAAGCCGAATTAGAAAATACTTGAATAAAAGTGCTGCTGAACAAATTATACATGCGTTTGTCACATCACGGCTCGATAACGTGAATGCTCTCCTTTACGGTCTCCCGCAGAATCAAATATCTCGTCTTCAGCACATACAAAACACAGCAGCTCGTGTTGTGACTTTGTCCAGAAAGTCATGCCATATCACGCCAATCTTGAAAGAACTGCACTGGCTTCCTGTTTCACAGAGAATTGTTTTTAAACTTATGCTAATTGTTCACAAATCTTTTAATAACATTGCTCCAATTTATATTTCTGAACTGCTGAAAGTCTACGTCACTCCATCACGCAATTTGCGCTCCAGCAACATGTCACTCCTAAAGGAACCAACTTTAAAACGGAACTGGGGTGATTTTCTGTCGCAGCTCCGAGACTCTGGAATCATCTTCCAACTAAACTCAAATCTTGTCATAGTATAACCAGATTTAAGTCGATGCTTAAAACTCATCTTATGTCACAACTCTTCAAAGATGATGTATATTTGTAATTGCATTGTAGGTACAAGTATTAGTAGTAGTAGTAGTAGTAGTAGTAGTAGTAGTAGTAGTAGTAGTAGTAGTAGTAGTAGTAGTAGTAGTAGTAGTAGTAGTAGTAGTAGTAGTAGTAGTAGTAGTAGTAGTAGTAGTAGTAGTAGTAGTAGTAGTAGTAGTAGTAGTAGTAGTAGTAGTAGTAGTAGTAGTAGTAGTAGTAGTAGTAATTTTTTTGTAGTGGAGATATACGTCTCCTTTTATTTCATACAACCACAGTATTACAATAATATATTACAATTCAGTGAATGCGCTTAATTACGGAGTAGAACAAAAATACAGACTTTAACAAATGTTTATACAAGTAAAATTACAGATAAAAACTAAAAGGTAAATAATACTTTTTCTCCTTTTACTTGACACAAGGCTTGATTTGTTGCATAAAAGTTCACAAAACTATCTATGGTGAGTCTCTGTTTTTCCAAAAGGATGGTTCTTTTCAGGTTGTGTTGGAACTTTCTCAATAAATTCTGATCCGACAATGGATTAATTTCACCTAAATTGAGACATCTGGAGGTCCAGATAGTTTTGTGAAGTTTGGCGATCAAGATTAAGCAAAAAGTGTCAATTTGTTTTCCGTATCCCAATATCCTATTGCTATCGTTGAGATAAAAATATTTGTTACCCTTATATTTACGAAGGACATATTCTAAAAATATCCAGGATGTCCACGTTGGGAGGATACGGTGGCGTAAACGATACCAGAGATCTCTATCATCAAAATCAATACTTTGATTGTTAGCTTTTTGCCAAATCTCTTTCCAGTCAAAAATTGCTTGTGGGCTAATGTTTAGTTTAACTGGCCATATCTTTTCAACTACAGGCAGTATGAACATTTCCCTAACCATACTTTTATATATACTTTTAACGGTAATATTCGCAACATGAACTGTCTCATCGCCTATTTGGAGATATAAAAAACTGCTGACATGACGAGCTGGACCTTCTCTGTTTTCTTGTAACAAGTTACTATCAACATGTTTCTTTAAACCTGCCACTATTTTTCCGGCATTAATTGGCTTTATGTTACATTTCTTAGCCAGTTCTTGGGGAGATATAAGTCTGCCTTTGTTGGCAACATGTTCCAGCAATAACATTGCATGAGGTTTTAATATTTTTGTATCAAGTTTTTTTTTCGTATTAGTTATACTTGTATTGTTCCACAAAGGTATTTGGAGAGCTTCATTAATACAAGTCACATTTAGTTTTATAACACCCTTGGCTTTTTGAAAAGCTTTCACAAGGTCTCTATAAAAACGGGTAATTTAGGTCCAATTAAATTGAGGTTGTTAAAAACAAACCACCCAGGTGTTTGGTCAGTGTTTGTTTGCTTGATCCAAAAGTCAAAGAGATACTTCCATTTTCCGTGTCTGGTACAGTATTTCTGAAGCCAAGTTATGTTAATTAGACCGGTTCCACCTAATTCTGGTGGTCCTCTGATAGTATCTCTTTTAATTTTATCAGGTTTGGAGGACCAATAGAAATTGAAAATACTTCTATCTAGTTATTATTTCAAGTACTGCGAACAAGGAATAACTGAACCATAATAAGCTAAACTACTACCAATAAGACTGTTAACAACCACCGCTTTCCCTTTCATAGTCAGTGACCTTTCTTTCCATCTATTAAGGACATTTTTTATTTTGTTGACTCTTTCCAGCCATATGTCTTCAGGTTTAATACCATTTCCGAAATAAATACCAAGGACCTTAATCTTTTGGTTGTTCCAATTGAAATTCCCCGGATTATATTTCCTATTTTTCCACGCACCGAGCCACAAGCCTTGGGTTTTTTGCTCATTTATTTTAGAACCCGACCCTTCGCCGTAGGTATGAAAAATATTTTGTAATGAAATAAACTCACTGTTATCGGTAATAAAAATACTGGTATCATCAGCATGCTGGACAATTTGATATTTAACTTTTTGGCCTGGTAGACCAACTCCTTTAACTCCATTTTTACCTCGGATAAGATTGGCTAAACCTTCTACACATATGGCATATAAAAGAGGGGATAGTGGGCACCCCTGTCTTATGCCTCTTGTTGCTTGAAAAGGCTCGGTGAAAAAATTATTTACGTTAATAGTAACCGTTGGATTTTTGTAAAATATTTCAATCCACCGCCTCAAAACACAGGGTATTCCCATTTTTTTCATCATGGCGAACATATATTTCCACTCGATACGATCAAAAGCTTTTTCTTGATCAACGCTTATAATAGCAGCTTCCTTGTTATAAAAATTCACAACAATTCAGGTACATGTGTAACTAAGACATGCATATATGGAGTTACATGTGTTGTCTGATACATCCTTGTAAATGCTTTCAGCCATTTCTTACTCCTCCCCCTAAACTGGTCAATTTCATTAGAAGTAAATTGACGGTGGTCACTACGAAGGGACATACATAGACTAAATATCTCATCCCACAAAAACTGTATGTCATCCACATCACACAGAAGATGATTTGCATCTTTAAGGAGAACAGCAAGCTTGATGTTTTGGCACAATACAATTCTTTCTGGGCCAGTTAGTGTCCGCCACTTCAGTTTGTTTGAACTATCACCAATGTAGAAAGTAAAGTTAGGGATTCCTATATCAGCAAAAAAGTTCTCAAGTTTAGCACAGTTTTTATGTTTCTTTCGATCAAAAACATTTAGAGTACTTTTAGCGATTTCATCTGCCCTCCTCAGGTCCAGTACAAGTAAATTCAACAAAACATCAGTTATGCGAAGAAATATATGAAGAGTATCAACAACTGTATTCTGAACTGGAATGGAAGGAAATACTGGAATGTGAGAACAGTTGTATTTATATTTTTTTAGACAGTTGGGAACACTTCTTAATTTCTTCAGTGGTCCTACAGCCCTTTTCTGTATCGAACATTGACCACTCAACAGATGTATCATAAAACTCCTTTGCAGGGCACTTACAGTATACGCAAGAATATGTACAAGATGCGCAATCCAAACCAGAGCAACAGAGAAGAAACTTAGTCACCTCCTAAACAATACACAATTTTATATGTCTTATCAACTACAACGACTTTATGTAAATTTTCTATCTCTTTTCTAACATCAGCTAAATGCTCTACCAAAGAATTATAGCCTTCTGAATCTTGAAATATACAAACAAGATAATTTCCCGTAGCAGTTCCGGCTCTTCTACCTTCTTCAATAATTGTGAAGGTAAAGTTCACAACATGGATATTTTTACCAATCCATGTGCCATCACCTGAAAGTTTCACATGTATATTATTATTTGTAAGACAGCCTTCCCTGTGTAAACTCTCAACCTTATTTCTGACAAGTGTGCTGATGCTTCGCTGGTAACCTACAGATTTGTTTCCAGGTGTACTAGTAATTTTATCCAGTGGTATTGTGTTGATAAACTGTTTTAACTTATACAATGTAGGCAAATCTTGACAAACAGTTGACAACTGCTGATATGCTTGGTCTGATATTCCAAACCTGTCCTTAATGAAGACAAGATTTTCTAACTGGATAGAAGAGCCTTTAGTTTGAGAAGATAAATTCAAATTTTGTAAGCTACCAGTTTCTATGTTTCTGAGCGTTAGAGTTTCTGCCTCCAAACCACAAAATTTGAGAAATTCTAGAGCTTGTGAGCAGTCTTGAGCTATTGTTGCTTGAAGTCGATATCTGTGTGCTCTGGACTGGACTTTTTCTCTTGTATTTTTTACGAATTTGCTGCACCACTGTATTTTTGCGATGACTCTTGCGACACTTCAGAGATGTAGAAAGCTGTTCAATTAGTTCACTTTTGAGAAATTTAAACTTCCACCACTTGTTGTCAATAATCCACTTCTTAAATTTCTCTTGTTGTCGCCCTCCTTTTTTTTGAATTTCGGTAATGAGCAACAAATCTAGTGACTTTTGTTTCCACTTAGTTTGCCAGAAGTGTTGTAAGTTTTTGCGAAACACTGTAATTTTGGCAAATGGAATTTAAAATGTCTTCAGTCACTTTTTGTTGTAACCTGTTTAAAAGACGGATTATGGCTAACAATGTCATACAGCAAATTTATGTCCACATTAACAAATAAAGCAGGATCTGAGTGAGACATTGAAGAGGCATTTCAAATGTCATTGTTGCCAATTATGAGACTCAGTGAACTATTTGCACCACTGCCTTGTTTCCGGCAGGCTTCGGTATCTACGAGGTTTAGATATGGGGTTGGATAGACTTGAGCGTAGAAACCGAGTCCTGGGGGAATCTCCTGGAGAAAAGGACGGGTGGGGGGATTTTTTTATTTTTTTTATTATTTTTTTACTTACCACCCAGCTGGCCGCAAGAGGGAAAAAAATATTTGTTTAAACTCGGCGGTGCTTACCCTTATACCGCAGTTCCGACCCTCATCGTCCAAATACTCCTCACTCTCCGCTCTGCTATAATCGAGACTGCGTTGAGTCCTACGCCGCCCTCAACGACGAGTGGTGCAAATAGTTACATTCACCACTCGTGATGGAAATTCACCTACCAATTCTGGCTCAGTTATAGATTTGTTATTTACCAACAGACCTGACTTATTTTCAATCGTTACCCAACATTCTGGTCTTGGTAACAGTGATCATAATGGTGTTTATTTTAACTTGTTAACCTCTCATGATAAAAAAAACTATGAATAGGTCTTTTTACCAATATAATAAAGCTGATATCAATACTTTATGTGACACTCTTTGCATGGTGCCTTGGGACACCTGTTTTTCTTCAGACAACATTGATGTGGTATGGGATTATTTTAAAGACCTATTGTTTGCTGCTGTGAAAGATATTGTTCCTATTGCCAAATGTAAAGGTAGAAAGAAACATCCTTGGATTTCTGCAGATATCATTATTTTGTCTAAAAAGAAAAACAAAGCTTACAAAGCAGCTATCCGTAACAAGGATAATCATAATTTATGGAACAAATACCAAAAGCTTCGGAATGAGGTCAAATATTTAGTTAGACAATCATATTGTAGTTATATCAAGGACATGGCCATGAATTCTCCATCTAATCCTAAAAGGTTCTGGTCGTTTGTTAGTACCCAGCGTCGAAAGAGTACAATTACAAGTTTTCAAACTGAAAATGGCGTTATTAATGATCCGGTCAATATTGCTCAGAATTTCAACCTTATTTTCCAGAGAAACTTTAGTAGTGACTCTAACAATATCATTGATATCTCATGTGATCACACTTTTACTGATTTTCGTCTTTGTAACATTTCAACTACTCCGGCTGAAGTTAAACAACTCCTTTCTGAACTTAACATGCATAAATCTTGTGGTCCTGATGACATATCTCCAATGCTGCTTAAACTAACTTGTGATAGTTTAGCCCAGCCATTAGCTAAACTTTTTAACTTTTCGCTTGCCTCTGGTGTAGTTCCTCATGAATGGAAGCTAGCGAATGTTGTTCCATTATTTAAAACTGGTGATGCTCATGTTATGTCTAACTATAGACCCATCTCACTCTGTTCTGTTGTTGGTAAGATTCTTGAAAGGGTTGTATGTAAACATCTCATTAATCATATGTATAGAGGGGGGATAATCTCACCTACTCAACATGGGTTTTTGCCAAAGCGCTCCTGTGTTACTCAATTGACAACTCTTTATCATAGCTGGGCCAATCTACTTGATGTTCCGAAACCCTCCCGCATTGATGCCATATTTTTAGATTGGTCTAAAGCATTTGATCGTGTGAGTCATCAAGTTCTTTTGAACAAATTACATAAATATGGCGTTTGTGGTTCAATGTTGGACTGGTTTAAGTCTTATCTTACAAATAGGTCTCAACGGGTTCAGTTTATGGGATCATCATCTGACTGGGCTGCAGTTCATTCTGGTGTGCCACAGGGATGTGTTCTTGGACCTTTACTTTTCAACATTTTTGCTTTTGTTCTGCCATTTTGTGTTCAGTCGAATCTTCGTCAATATGCAGATGACACTGTTTTGTATAGAGTTATTAAAACTCCAGATGATGAAGTGACACTCCAGAATGATCTGCAGCACATAAACACCTGGTGTAATTTAAACTGTATACCTTTAAACCCAAATAAATGTAAGCTAATGACTGTGACCCGTTCTAGAAATCCGGCTAAACCACTGTATAATATTGGTGATTACACTTTGGAAAATGTTGATAACTACAAATACCTTGGTGTTATTATTTCTAGGGACTTAAGCTGGAAAACCCATATTAGCAATGTTGCTTCAAAAGCCACAAGGCTAAATGGATTTATTGTTAGAGTAGTTAAAACTAGGGACCCTAAAATTCTTATTTCACTTTATCGCTCAATTAGCAGACCCATACTTGAGTATGCAGCCCCCGTCTGGTGCCCTGTCCTCACTACCCAGCAAGAAACGCTTGAAAAGGTACAAAGACGTTTCAGCCGTTTTTGTTTAGGCCTGCCGAGAAAGGCTTTAATTAATTCCAATAGTGAAATTGTGTATTCTGACAGGTGTGTCAAGTTGGGTCTTCCCTTTTTAAACAATAGAATTCATTTCCTTTCAATTGTGTTTGCTATTAAATGTTTATATAATAAATTTGACATTCCTATTGATCTAATCCATGTTAATCGTAGACACACTGAAGTTATTAAGTTTACTCATCAAATGGCTAGGTCCAATGCTGCTCATCATTCTCTTTTTTATAGATTCCCTAGATTATGGGAGGTGCTACCAACAGATGTTAAAGAAACAGTTATTTATAGTTTATCTGTATTTGTTAATTCACTTAGAAAACATTTATTAGTCCCTGGCCTAGCAGATGCCCTAACTCAAACTGTGTAGTATTTAAGTTTTTATATTTTTATTATAATATTATTTTATATCTCAAAGTGTGCCTAAAGCCATTTATCGTTCTTTGTGTGATTCAATGTTTGTTTACTTCCTAAGTGGTAGTATCAGGAGATCAACTCGACAGTAATTTAGTTTACTTTTTTGTAATCCTACAGGGGTGCTACCTTTGTTTCTGTTTCTGTTAATCTAATGTAAATTTGTGTTTATTTGTTTTTTTATACCTGTGAAATCAATAAATGAAATGAAATGAAATAAATGGAAGAGAAACTTTAGACAATTGCTGACGTGATCCAAATAGAACAAATTCTGTTTTTTCATCGTTCAATTTCAGGAAGTTTTGTCTCATCCAACTTCGAATCTCTTGAATACATTTCTCCAGTGTTTTAATGCAGGAATCGGCAGGTTCTTGAGAAGATTTAAAAGTAATGTAAAGCTGCGTGTCATCACCGTAAAAATGGTAATTTAAATTATACTTCAAAATGATATCACGAACTGGAAAGGTATAAACAGTAAACCACTGTGGGCCGAGTACAGAGCCTTGGGGTACAGAATAGTCAAGAATAACAGGCTTGGAGATAGCGTTACCAATACAAACATGCTGAGGCCTATTTAAAAGGTAGGACTTACACCAATCTAGGGCTGTGTCATGTATTCCAAGATGATATTGAAGGCGGGAGAGAAGGATTTTATGATCGACCGTGTCAAAAGCGGCGCTTAAGTCTAACAAAACTAATGCAGTGATTTTCCCCTCATCCATGGCAGATAAAATGTCATTGTTGACGCGAAGAAGAGCAGTTTCCGTTCCATGAAATGGTTTGTAGGCTGACTGAAATGTGTCCGACAGATTATTAGCACGAACATGGTCAGAGATCCGTGATGAAACAACTCGCTCGATTGTTTTTCCAAGGTACTTTAAATTCGCTACTGGTTGGTAATTTTTGAAAACTTCCTTGTCCAAATTGGGTTTCTTTAGGAGTGGTTTAACATGAGCACCCTTCTGGCTATTAGGGAAACAAGCGGAAGAAAGAGATCTGTTTACAATAATTGTGATATACTTAGCAAACACATCAATATTTTGTTGTATTAGCGAAGTTGGCACTGGATCAAGTTCACATGATTTTGATGGCGATTTCATGATGAGTTTCTTGATCTCCGTAACACTAGTAGGCTCAAACATGGACAGTCTACATTGTGGATCCTTGCGTGATGGTGTTTGTGATAGAATGGCAGGTACTGAGGGAAAAGAACGACGGATATTCTAAATTTTTGTGACAAAAAAGTTTGAAAAAGCATTTGCGAGGTCCTGATCGGAGTGTGTAGATGGAAGCACTGCAGCTTTGGGTTTATGAAGCAGCTTTTCAACAATGTTGAGCTATCTTCCACAAGAGATGAGTAGTGAGTTATTTTTGCCTGGTTAATCATGTTCTTCACAATATCACGTTGGTTACAGTATTCTTGCCGATGTATTCCAAGTTTCCCATTGTCACGCCATCTTCGCTCAAGTTGACAGCGGATTTTCCTTGCAGCACGGATATCATCATTGAAGCAGGGGGATTCAGATTGTAGTTTAACAGTTCGAGTTTTTTTGCGGAGCATGATCATCCAATATGTTACGGGCAGTAGATTCAAATAGACTGACACAAGAATCCAGCTCACCATCTTCAAGGTTTACATTTTCCAGTTGAGATTCAACATCATGACATAAATCTTTAATATTTACTTTTTTCCAGTGGCGAGTAGTTACAGAAATGGTAGGTATGGGAGGTTTTTTAAGGTTCAAATTTACCATGATTGCATAATGATCAGATAAGCCAGGATGAATAGTTATATTCGAGATAAGAGGTGAAGTATTTTCACGCGTTATCATGAGGTCAAGACAGTGACCATACCGATGAGTGGGTGCTGTGATGTGCTGCATAACTCCATGAGCAGAGAGCAGATCTTTAAACTGATTTGCATAATTGTTTGAAATAATGTCCATATGAATGTTAAAATCGCCGGTTAAAATAATGTCAGATGGGTGTAAGAGATAATCGACAATTAATTTTTCAAATTCCTGCAGAAAACTGGAGAAGTTTACATGTTTACCATCAACACCCCTTTCTGGTCGATAAATATTAACAAGGCGAACAGCTCTAGAGTTGCACGTTACCTCAGCATGCAGAGATTCAAATGTTAGGTAGTCAATACTTTTCATGCTGACAGATAAACTGGAGCTAAAGAGTAGTGCAACCCCTCCACCGGTCTTTATTGGTCTGGGGATATGATGGAGAGAGTAGCCAGCAGGAGTACACTCACGGGGTAGCAAGTCATCATATCAGGTTTAAACCATGTCTCGGTTATGGCAACAAGATCCAACTTGTTTTGAAGTACAAAGTCAACAAATTCATCCGATTTGTTACATATGGATTGAGTATTCAAGACACAGAGCTGAAGTTTAGACTCATCGTGAACATTTGGAGTTGAAGTTATGCCAATGTCGCTTTTGTTGATGTGGTTGAGTTCACTGCTGGGGGTTGGTAAGGCTGGAGTGCTAGTTGTGTAAGTCTGTCCATTCTACGGCGACCAGCTTTTTTACCTCTATGTGTGTGGCGGTATGTTTGGGGTTGATTAGCAAGTAATTCCAAGACAGTTCAATTGACTCAATGCTGAATAAGATAAAGCTACATCAGTACACCCTTACCAAAATGACCAATTCATTCCAATTCATTCCAATTGGAAAATTTAATTGGATCCAATTTGTTTTAATTGGAATGAATAGGTTTGAATTGGACTTCATCATCACTGACTTGTGTCTTTACGTTTCCAATTGGAGAAGTTTTGTTGTCCAATTGGAGTTTCAGTTGGAAACCAGTTGGGTTGAATTGGAATCTATGGGTAATGCAGTAAAAATATTTTCCAATTGGAGGTGGTTGGAATTACACAACTGAAGATTATTGGAACCAATTGGTTTAAATGTACAAATCTTTTTCCAATTGGAGAAGTTTTGTTCCAATTGGAGTTTCAGTTGGAAACCAGTTGGGTTGAATTGGAATCTATGGGTAATGCAGTAAAAAATATTTTCCAATTGGAGGTGGTTGGAATTACACAACTGAAGATTATTGGAACCAATTGGTTTAAATGTACAAATCTTTTTCCAATTGGAGAAGTTTTGTTGTCCAATTGGAGTTTCAGTTGGAAACCAGTTGGGTTGAATTGGAATCTATGGGTAATGCAGTAAAAATATTTTCCAATTGGAGGTGGTTGGCATTACACAACTGAAGATTATTGGAACCTAATTGGCATTTTGCAGTCTCATTGAATTGTTGTTGAAAACCAATTGAGTTTTAAAGAATCAATTGGTTTAAATATCCTATGGACCACCGACTCCCCGGGCCAAAAAGTATGGGTACATACATCAACCCACCCCTACCCCATCCCCCACCCTATCCATCACCCTATCCCCTCCCCTATCCCCTCCCCTATCCCCCACCCCTATCCCCCTCCCCTATCCCCCTCCCCTCCCCGGATTTATGCCTGTGCTTTGTACAAATGTTACATAGGCCTATACGTGTACATAGTAAAAGTGGCATCCTGTTTAGAATTTTGTATATTAACCACCACTTATAATTTTTGTTTAGACCCATTCCCTTATAATTGCACTGACCTCTCCTGACAATGGAATATCCCAAAGACCAAATAAACACCTTGTGCAGGATCTTTGTGCATGTGAAGGTCATTATATTCCATGTGATCAGTTACCACCAGCATGGATGGATTTATGCCACAAGTAAGAATAAAGCTTGGAGAAGTTCTCTTTTTCATCTCCTGATTGTTCATCTTTTCTTCTTTCAGGTATGTTACTTTCATTATCATAACTTTGATAGTTTATACCACTGAATTGATATGGAATAATTTAGTTGTTATTGCTTTGAATTGCTTTATAGAATGTATATGGGAGATGTGAAGAAAAGGAAGTTTCAATTCCTTAGTTTCTTTATACAGGGCGACTCAAAAAAAAGGTAATCCACAAATAATGGGTTAATATGACCAGGTTATGAGGTTTATGATTATAAACATGATTGCATGATGAGGTAGGAGCTATTAGCTTTCCATTGATACCATCCTTGCATTCATGCGATCACACATCACTGATGCCCCCTTTTGGAGCATTTTATGAATTTCCTTTGTAATCATGTAAATTTCATGACTTGAAAAGCAAATTTCCTGTGGAATATGCGTTTGAAACGACGTTTTGTTAAATTCAATATGGTAATGTTGAACAGTGTCAATAACCCATTTGTCGGACGTTATTTCGCGCCATTTGGCTACAGAATGTGCGAGTCCGCCTGCAGTTACGTGAATGGGCTTAGATTTGTGTACAAATGAATAGGCTTAGATTTGTGTACAAATGAATAGGCTTAGATTTGTGTACAAATGAATAGGCTTAGATTTGTGTACAAATGAATAGGCTTAGATTTGTGTACAAATGAATAGGCTTAGATTTGTGTACAAATGAATAGGCTTAGATTTGCACACAAGTGAATGGGTTGAGATTTGTGCATAAAACACTGGTTGGTTGTGTAATTATATGAATCTAGGTCCCCAGGTCACATTCTACAGTAGGATTACTCATAAACTATCTTGATAAGGCGGTGAAATATCAAAGGATTAGATGTTTACACACTGACTGGGCTTAGATTTGTGTACAACGCAATGGGCTGAGATTTGTACACAAGTCAAAGGGCTCTGGCTGGATGCCCAACTTTCCCACGGTGGGGTGTGACCTGAACTGAACTCGATGTTAAAGGTTACTATGGAATGTGAAACTAGAGGTCCTCATTGAGGATTACATGAAGTTTCAGCGGAATTCGCCCAAAGGTTTTTCAGTAATTAAAAAAAGGAAAAAAGGTGCCTTCTGGAATCACCGATTCCCTGCTCCTTTTCCCTGCGACGCAGGTTCAATTCATGATTGGAATGGCTAATTATAGCTACTGAATCAAGGAGCTTGGTGATCAGGGTTTTCTGATCACATTTATCGTTCTTTAACAATAGCTCAACGCATGAAATGATTGGCACGATGCTCTTAAGCATAGCCTGCTCTACTTTCTGGAATGTTATATCCAATGATCTTGTCTTAGATTGCAGTGAGCTCCATATCTCCAGGTTTACCCGGGTGGGCTCCAGTTCTGCAATGTTCAGTGGGCGTTTGAAACTATTAAGTTTCTCAATCATCTTGTCATTCGAGGTTTGTTGTCGGAGCATTTTGCTCAACACGCCCGCCAATTTATCATCGATTTTCTCGCCGGTGTCCCCGGTAGAGTAGAATTGCTCGATCACGTTCAGCACTTCTACCGAACCTTCGTCATTTGACGGTTTCAGGAGGTCATCAATCACCTCGTTGATCGAGACGGACTCGTCGTTAGAAGAAACCGTTTGGTCCACCTTTTGTTTTTTGCTTGGTCGGTCTTCCATCGAGGCCATTACCGCGGACTGCAGCGTTTCCATCGCTTCGGCCATTGCTGTCATCTGTAACTTCAGAGCCGATAATTCGTCCTGAGAGACGCCAGCTTTCGCAGATTGCCACCTGTAACTGAGCTCGAAGGCCCCGGGTCCATTTGGCTTAAATCGAAACCATCGTCCGATTGACCCGCCAGTAAATCAAGAAGAGTGGGATCCGAGGACATTGTTGTAGTAGCAGCGTATTTGAACGTACCGGTCACAAAAACGCACTGAGGTGTGGTTGGGCAATGCCCCTTTTATAGGATTGAGCCCTTCTTTTACAAAGGGTTCTCTCAAGCGTGACGACGAATACCGGTGGCAAGTGCAATCTCATGTAAGGCCGAAGTGCGACGTGATGACGAGGTAGAAGTTTTGGATCATCTTGGACGTCGACGTGCACCTGGTTTGAATCGAATCCTGGATTTCTGTGATCGTTCGTGTGTTAACAACGGATACAAAATGTACAGACCGGAACCTTGTTCCTCTTGTTACAATTACAACGGTGTGCAATGCAGAGGTACCAGTCTGACTACAATCTGCAATTGCCGTACAGGTTTCACGGTCGTGTAGACTTCTGAAAATGCGTATACGTGACCTTTGACCTTATTGTTGTTTTTTGGACATTTCTCGGTAATTACACGATACCTGGATTTTGTTTTTTGAAGAAAACCTTCCAAAAATGATTCTCTATCATTCTATTAATCCCATTTTTTGCACTTTTAGGGTGGTGTGTACCTTTAAGCCACCGCAAGGAGTGCAAGGTAGATAAGCCTTATCGCTAATAGCAGCTGCAAGGAATTGTGGGATGTCTGTGGGCGCAACAGCGCCACTGCGTGCCACGCGGACACACATAATATTACTGACGTCACAAAAGCTGCGCCAAACAGATGCCCCTTTTTGCATCCCTGTATGCTTTGCGGCAGTTGCTTCAGTGCTATTAGCGATAAGGCTTATTGAAAAATAGTATATCTTACTGGAGAAATGTTTTGAGAGCTAGTGATTTTGTACTGGTTATAAGATTCCATTTATATTTACTCCTCCGCCATTTTACGCAAAGAATAATAGGTCATGTTTATAGCATCCCGCATTTTTGTTCAATCAGCAATTGCTGAACTGCTGTTAAAGCGATGTATCGTGGAAGTTGACACCCCACCTTACTGTTGTAATCCTTTGACCGTAGCTAAAGGTAAAAAGTTAAGACTGGTATTAGACCTACGTCATCCCAACCAATTTGTTTTCAAAACTAAGTTTAAGTACGAAGATCTCAGGCATATTTCACAAGTGCTCGATTACAACCAATTTTATTTTAGTTTTGACTTGGAATCGGGTTATCATCACGTGGATATTTTTCCACCCCATCATAAATATCTCGGCTTCTCTTGGCATAACGGATCACAAAGATTGTTTGTTTTTCGCGTTTTACCTTTCGGTCTCTCTAGCGCATGCTATTTATTTACCAAACTCACTAGGCCTCTCGTTTATCATTGGCTTGCGCAAGGAATTACGTCTTTTGTGTACATCGACGACGTATTAATTGTATCTCCGGATTTAGACACTGCATTGCTTAATTCTGCCTTGGTAAAAGACTGCATTGTTAAAAGTGGCTTTGTCCTTAGCAAAACAAAGTGTTTGTGGCAGCCGCAGTCATCTATTGATGACATTCACGGTTCCCGCAGCTAAAATTGCCAAGCTGCAGCAATCCATTAATTATATTTTGGCCGCTCACAGCTTTTCAAAACCAGTCGCAGTGCGATCAATTGCTGGCGTCACGGGCCAGTTAATTTCAATGTCCCTAGCTATCGGTCCCGTTACTCGCCTTATGACACGCGCTTTGTATCGATCAATTGAGACAAGGTCTTCTTGGACCGATGCTTTTGTTATTCCCGATTGTGTGATCTCTGAATTAACATTTTGGCTTTCCAATCTGGATGCGTACAATGGGTTTTCCATTAAACATCAACATACTGTCTCTCACACTGTCTATTCAGAAGCTAGTGATACCGGATACGGTGGCGTTTTAGTAGGATCTCCTCCTTTAAATATCAACGGTAATTGGACCGAAACGGAATGCTTAACGGATCCGTGACATACCAAGTTATGATGGCGTTATTTTATAGGTGATAATTAATAAACACTAAATCAAAAAGAAAAAACGAGTTTATTACCCGTGTCTATTTTTTAATTATTTTTTTTTCATTTAAAAATATTACCCCTTCGGAACGCCCACAAAAATTCCCACTGGCTCATGAATATAATAACTGGCTCATGAATATGACGTCATGCGCGTGACGTAAACGGGGTAAGGAAAGCGAAGAACGCTTCTCACGGTCCTGGCCTGGCAACGCGAAGCTACATGTGTAACGTTATGCTGCAGTTAGTATTCACGTTTGCTCAAATGGATTCATTAGATTCATCCGATAGTGAAATTTTGTCCAAACCACGATCATGACGACATAAATATAGATCACAGTGGAGAACAGGCTGCTATATGTTCGAGTCTGAGCAAAACGATTGATTACGCTGTGAAAACTCTCCACTGATGATGTCTGCTTGGTAGTTGACATCATCTTGATGTCATCCACAAGGGTTGTTTTGGACAAAATAGCAGTTTCTCCGTTGCCAGTGTACCTGTGCATAAATAGTAAAACATTTTTATACAAAAACCAGTGAAATACTTCCAAGCACTATTGCACTATATTTAGTTTAACTGAAATGTTAAATTTGGTAATGGATTATTTATTTAAAAAAATCAAACGACTTACTTGGCTTCATCCATCCCGGGTGTTCTGTGATGCAGTCCAGATCCAGAATGAACTCGTCCATTTTCTGCACCACCGTAGACGTTCTAGTCTTTGCAGCAAATGGACTCTCTTACTGTCGGCATTGCAACACAACACCCACAGGAGCACCTATTTGTTTATGAATTAAATTTAAAAGAAAGTGTTAAATCAATGGAAATGGCACAGACTTACATCGAAAAAATAAGCACAGCAGTTTAACAATATTTAGAGACTTCCCGGTCCGAACGTGGAGGTCATACTTCCCTATTGATTATTGTATATAAATGACCTTAACCAGTTACGATATTAAATTTGTAATCCACGTTTTCGTCTCGATTTTTCTGAGATCTCACTATATCGGAAGTTTGTTTGATATGTACAACCAGTACATGTTTATTTGTAATTGAAATAATTGCCCAAAAACGTACGGTACCAGGCCGAATTTTGCAGTTGGTTCTCTCGGTCTTCTTCGTCATTCCGTGCCCCGGGCGGCATCTCGTCCTGCCTGGTCGGAATCGGAACTTCCAAGCTCAGACTCGAACATATAGGGCTGAATAACCGCCTGTTTTCCACCGTGATCTATATTTATGTCGTCATGATCAACGTTTGAAGGTGGTTTGGACAAAATTTCACTATCGGATGAATCTAATGAATCCATTTGAGCAAACGTGAATACTAACTGCAGCTTAGCGTTACACATGTACTGTAGCTTCGCGTTGCCAGGCCAGGACCGGGTGAGAAGCGTTCTTAGCTTTCCTTACCCCGTTTACGTCACGCGCATGACGTCATATATTCATGAGCCAGCGGGAATTTTTGTGGGCGTTCCGAAGGGGTAATATTTTTAAATGAAAACAAAATAATTAAAAAATAGACACGGGGTAATAAACTCGTTTTTTTCTTTTTGATTTAGTGTTTTTTAATCATCACCTATAAAATAACGCCATCATAACTTGGTATGTCACGGATCCTTTAAGTAGCTCTACTTGGCGCGAGTTAGCAGCCGTTTTAAAGATTCTTTTAAAACTGTGCGATATTGTGGCCCATAAGAAGATTAGATGGTATACAGATAATTCTAATGTCCCCCGTATTCTAGCACACGGCAGTACGAAGCCTGATTTGCATAATTTAGCTTTGTCCGTATTCGAGCTATCTCTCAAGTATAATATAGTTATTTTTCAGAGTGGGTGCCTCGTAATATCAATAGTATTGCTGATAACATCAGTAGAATTTCTGATTTTGATGATTGGTCAATTGATCAGATTTCTTTTAATCTTATTGAGGGTTTGTGGGGGCCCCATACATTTGACAGATTCGCCTCCCCTAGTAATTGCAAAGTTCAGAAATTCAATTATAGGTTTTGATGTAGGGGCACATCTGGAGTCGATGCTTTTTGTCAAGATTGGTCGGGTGACAACAATTATTTGTGCCCACCCTTATTGTTTACACACTGAAACAATTAACCAAATGTAAAGGGCGCGGTACCCTTATCGTTCCTAAATGGCCGTTGGCCTATTTTTGGCCATTCATCTGTCCAGACGGCCTGCAACCTCGATCATTCGATTCATGACTGGCGTTTATTACGCATTTAATTTTCTCCCCCTCCATTACCCCGAATTCAATCTTCAATTCTTCGCCAAATGTTCTATCCCTAGCATTGAGGATAGACCACACTTATTCTCCAAGAAACATCAATACAGGCTTTTGTTGCTCCGACCTCGGTTATTACCATGATTGCGTATGAATGGTTACGTGTATTTGATCACAGTAGATAAAACTTGCGAATTTGTTCGCCTTGATATTCATAATTATTTAAAATTGTATTATTATGATCGCCAATTTGAGGCATATCGATTATATATATATAAAGAACATACCTTTACCAACAACCAACTCATACAAGAAGAAACTCATCTAGAAAGTCGAAAGCCTACTTAAACGCATGAGATGGAAAGCATTCTTCTTCCTAAAGAAAGACGACGAGGATACCGACAGCGACGATGCCAACGACGACAACGAGCAAAATTATGGATTTAGAAGCAGACGATGCCCGCCACAGATTGAAGAACTAAAGCCATTTGAGGACGACATGCTTAATATGATCGAAAACATCAAATTCAGGAAGGCAACCGACGAATTCCAGCGAACACTGAATAAAGACATCAAAACGATAAAGAGTTCCAACGCCATGTTCATCCCTGCCGACAAGACGCGGAACTTCTACAAAATGGACAGCTCTCAATACGGAAAGTTACTACGAGAAAACATCACCAAGACCTACAAGGCTACAAGCACGTCAACGGTAAACAACATCAACGCCGAAGCCAAAACCATCGCAGAAAGACTCGATATCGCAGATAGAATGGACACCATGGCTGAACGACAAGCTTTCATCACGTTGAAGGACCACAAAGAGAACTTCGCCAACAAGTTACCATGTAGACTCATCAACCCGACAAAGAGCGAAATCGGCCGAATCAGCAAGACCATCCTGGACAAAATTAATCACAGCATCAGAACCGCAACACACGTCAACCAGTGGCTCAACTCGACCTCAGTCATCGAATGGTTCCGGAAATTAGAGGACAAGGACAAACACACCTTCATATGCTTCGACATAATCGATTTCTAGCCATCTATCACGGAAGAATTACTCAAGAAAGCCCTGACATTCGCCAAGAAGCACACGCGCATCTCCAAACAAGACATCGAAATCATCCACCACTCCAGGAAATATCTCCTATTCGACGAAGGCAAGCCGTGGAGGAAAAAGAACAACGACAATCTCTTCGACGTATCCATGGGCAGCTACGACGGCGCGGAAATATGTGATCTAGTCGGCCTCTACACTCTCAACACCCTATCCAAGAAGCTCGACAAAGGAAAAATTGGACTCTACCGAGATGACGGCCTCGCTGCCCTGAAGAACACATCTGGCGTTAAATCCGACCGAACCAGGAAAGACATCATAAAGACATTCAACGACTTGGGCCTCAGAATAACCATCGATTGTAACCTTAAAGTCACCAACTTCCTGGACATCACCCACAACCTGAACAACGGCAAGTACCACCCATACCGCAAACCGAACGACCGGCCAGAGTACATCCACAAGCTCTCCAACCACCCGCCTAGCATCGTCAAGAACCTACCAGCTTCAATCAGCAGACGGATATCGGACATCTCATACGACAAAGACACCTTCAACAACGCCGCACCTACCTACGAAGAGGCATTAAGATCCAGCGGATTCGACGAGGGCCTCACGTACACTCAAGAACAACATAGAAACACCCGCAACCGGAACCGCAACACCATTTGGTTCAACCCACCATACAGCAAGAACATCTCCACCAACATCGGCAGATCTTTCCTCAAACCTATCGACAAACACTTCCCCAGAGGGTCTAAACTAAGCAAGATTTTCAACAGGAACACCACCAAGATCAGTTACAGCTGCATGCCAAATGTAAATAGCATTGTCAAATCGCACAACAAATGGATCTCATCAAAGGAAGAAGGAGCCTCGCCGAAGAAATGCAACTGCCGAAATAAGGACCTCTGCCCTCTACGAGGAAATTGCCTGGAATCCAATATCATCTACAGCGCCGAAGTCAAAACAACCACCGAATACAACACCAAACTATACATCGGCCTTACAGAGCCCCCCTTCAAGACAAGATTCAACAACCACAAGACGTCCTTCAAGAACGAAAAACACAAACAAAGCACAGAACTCTCCAAGTACGTGTGGCAGCTCAAGATGAACAAGAAACCCTTCACGATCACGTGGTCCATCGTCATCAAAGCACGAGCATACGACAACAAATCCAAGAGATGCAACCTTTGCCTAACAGAGAAGCTTTCCATCATCAACGCCGACAAACGTAAACTCCTCAACAAACTTCCAATTTCAGATAAAAAATTACACCGGGTTGGTCTGCTAGGGTCACTTTTCAAAAATGTGACTCCGCCCATAAAAAAGGCAGAACCAAAATGGGATCTTCATGTGAACATGTACTATCTATTGCCATTATCTAATGCAGGTAAACAAAATAATTCAAAGTAAGAATGCTGGTTCTTGGTATTTTGATCCCACTTTTTAAAAGCATGGCCCCACCCCTAAAAAGGGCAAGATCCAAGCTGGTCCATAGCTGAAAATGTTATTTGTATAGAATTTAATCAGTGTGGGAAATTTCATGGTTTTGCACAATTTGCTCCCTATTGGGACTTTAGCAGCTGGACTAAGATGATGGTCTTGCAATGTTTGACTAAAGGTTCGGATTTTAAGGAATTTTCTACACTGTCATTGTAAAGAAGGAAACTTCATTTCTTCATTTAGGCCAAAAAAGTATCTGGTTTCTTGTCATCGGTCGGCTTCAAAAACGGTGCGGTGACGAGCGTTTTTGTTTTTTGGCCAGGTAAATTAAGAGACCATTAAGAGAGACCTCACTAATCTGGCAAACGTTCATACCCCTATGTGAAAAAAATCGTTTAAAACACAGCACGGCAGAAATTCAATCGATTCAGCAATTTTGGCTTTAATTGGAAAAAATTTTCATAGCCAAAACAAGAAAGAGGTGAAGTCTGAGGTGACGCGCGCGGAGACAAGAAACCGTAGACCTTTATTTAGCCTTACAAGAAAAGTGGTTTTTTTTAACTAAGTATTTTATACCTTACTAACGACCCATTAGGTTAATAAAGTAAATATTTCGGTAAGTTTGTAATTAACAGAAATATACTTTATTATATACTTTAATTAAATCTATTGTTACAATAAACACTTTAAAAATTATTAAAATTATTAATCATTATTTTTAATCGAGGAAGAGTGAAGGACGCCCTCTGTCAAGAGAGTGTTGATATGAATAAAAATACTTGAAAATATAACTGTTGTTTGTTAGACTGGTCCCCTGTCTTTATCCTCAGGGATACAGACAAGCTCCTGGCGTACCATTTAAGGCATTTTATTGGATATATTGTGCTGACGTCACGCTTCGAGGCTCGCTACCAACCAAGGTCAAAGTTGAATCTCGGGGAAACATGGCGGCTGTGGCCAGCATATGGCGTAATTCACGAGCCTCAAAGCATGACGTCAGATCTTCAGGCTCGTTGTTTGTTTGCTTTAGATGCCACGTAATAGAACGCGTGGCTGTAAAGTTAACGGATTCTTGATTACCCAGTTCTGCTATTTGTTTCCCCAATCAACTGAAGCTTGTTCTATGAGCCTTGGTCGACTTGAACTTGGACCAGGAAGTGACCAGGAAGTGACTGCATCCTTTGTACTCTGGTTTTTGAATAATGGGATACGCATACATTGTACAGTACATTCAAACGTTCATGTACACCTGACTTCGTTAATGTCAAAACAAAGTTGAGTCAAAATGGCACCGTCTTGTTGGAACGCGTACGGTGGGACCCTCTGCTTGGTGCTGTTACTGGGAGGTGAGTTTAATTTTCCATTCAAACCGATCTGTTAAAAACTGAAACCTGTGTGGTGAAATCTTGGCGAGAAACTGTAGTAAATAGAGACATCAATTGTTCTTTTATACAAACAAAAACACAGTCCCCCTGGGTGGGAAAGAGGTTACAGATAGGTACGTAAATACAACTCTGGACAAATATGTTGTATTGTTCTTATTTTGCACTTCTGGCAACAACTGCAATTAGAGTCGTTGCTGTTCCCAACGATAAGTACGTTTCTTCGGTCATATAAAGAATGGAGACGGGTGTGTCTCCTTTCATGGAATCATCACCGTTCAAGAAACTGGAAGGGAATAGCAATAACCCCAATACAACGGCTGTCATTCCAACCATACAATGCAACCATGATGTTGACTTGGCTGAGAAATTGTCGGTCTAGCATGTCAATCAAATGGCACGGTTCATAACCAATAAGCCTTTTCATTTACTTCTGTTATTATGTCGGTCATGCGCTTGGTTTTATGCAGGGGGCGTGACTGAATTTTCAGCGTTGCTAAGGGTGGGTGGAGACTACAGCCATAACTGGATTGGTGTATTCACTCAGTTGTGTTAAATTATTCTGTACTTGCCATTTGTTAAAAATGTAATATTATATGGTTTTGAATGACAGCTAAATGACCGTAGGCCTATATGGATGGCCAACCCTTATCGTTGTTCGTAAAAAAAACTTAATTAACTAATTAATATGCATTTTGCCATAGCTCGAGTTTAAAGGTAAGTTTCTTTCATTTGTCCTCTTTCCCTTGTACGACTTAATTCAGTGGCTGTCGGTCAGGTCATAGTTAGTCGCGACTCTTGGGTCACTGTTGGGGAGAATGCAACATTAAGCTGTACGTCAGATGACTTGGTAAGCTATATAGAATGGAAGGTGAGCCATGTGGATGTTACGGACGTCGGTGAAGCTAACCATATTGTCAGTTATTATCGTGATGAAGTCCTTTATAATCCAAGCATTAACCTTACCCATTATGGATTCGATCACTCGAAAGGAAACAATACCTTAACTGTGAGGTCCGTCACCTTAGATGACTACGGGAAATACTGGTGTCAGGTCGTCCTCGTGTTTGGAGAAATATTGTCTGAATCATATTATATTACAATACGAGGTGAGTCGTGTAGCATTCTTTACTCACCATCACTATATGAGGCACTCTATACTAACACAAGGTGACCTGAGGTCACCAATAATGATTTGTTCGACACTGTCGCAAGTACCAAAACGTGTGTGTGCTATATTTTTCCCTATGTTTTAGATCATCGAGTAAGACCGGGAACGTTATAAATTTTAATTTACGAATGCACATCTTAAAACATCTTAAAACTAAAGTGTTGAATCAACGGCCGCAGAGGAGATTTCGAGAAGTCCGCCATCGTCAAGCACTCGCACATCAAGGACCACCAAATCAACTGGCAGGCAGCCCAACTCATCACACCCATCGACACATGGCACCACAGACGCATCAGAGAGGCCATCCAGATCGTCAAACACGACACTGTGCCACAGGACATCGGCTTCTACATCAGCGACATTTGGCGAACACTACTACGGACTGAAGGATCTTCTATATCCAAAGTCCATAACCCACCCCAGACTGAGGGATCTCCTATATCCTAAGTCAACCACCCTCCACCCCCTGTGCTTGTTAACAACTGATTCAGTTCAGTGAGCACACACTCCTCTCCCCCAACCCCTAGGATCCTAGTCTCAACAGTTCCCGCCTGCGCGCCTCAACGAACTAATCCTCCAACATCCATTCATGGGATGATCCTCCAGCGGTCTACTTAAGCAGCAGCATTTTCCAGACTCCGGCATTCTCCTGAGGACGATCAGAGCATACTGATCGAAACGTCGAGTTGTACCACCAGTTCTTTTCAGAACTGATTACTACTCAATTGAGATTCAACATGGTGTCACCGCAATTAGTCTTACTTATCATCCTCACCATGCAAAGCTACAAGTTTTAACATTTCAAATAGTTAGATCAATGACAACTCTTTGTAAATTTGGATTTAACTTTTAAAAGTGTTGAATTAACATCGATAAAATTAGACTTAACTTGACTCCGTGTTAATTCAACACTTTTTGTGAGTTGAATTTAACTTTATAAAGTGTTGTTACTCACCAAACTCTTAAAAGGTTGATTCAACACTTTAGTTTTAAGAGTGTGCACCTATAGATAAATAAGCAATAAATATCGTCGTTTAAAACCACTATGCACAAATGTGTCTATGTTGGCTGGTCTCTTTACCACATTGCCACTCTCTGAATGTTCATTTAGGATACGTGTTGGGCCATTATTGGTCGTATAGTCCTTTTATGATCTAATGCTTAATTGTTGTCTGTGGTTGCCCAGCTGAGATACAACTTTTCGAAACAGGCTAACGTTCATACGGAGTTTCGAGGTAAATGTAACTTAAGGCCATAACAGGTAGGGTCTCCTCCAGTAAGACTACACATTGCATGCACGCGTGGAGACTACAATGTACAATAATGCGCGACAATGTTGCAAAGTAACAAAGGCGCAGAGGAGCCGGAGTTTTGGTGGAAAGGTCATTAACAGATTAAGGTCCCGGAAGACGTTTCTACATTTCGTTTAAATGCGATAATTGCGGGACCTAAGAATGCGGAATCAAATAACATTGGCTTTACCTTATTCAGTTAGACCTGCTATTTTTAAGGAAGTCTAGTGTAGAACTGAAGGGGGTTCTACTTTTGAAACTTAGACCAACAATGCGGGTTTCTACATGACAACTCGCTGAAGAACGCAATGTAGAAGGCATCATATCAAGCCCTTGGGTCGGGATTCGCTCATTGTGCAGTGTTGAATTCTTCCTCTTTCAACTGTGCTTGAAATAAAGTGTCTATGATAACTAATCTCGGGTCAGTTATTGGCCAAGTATCTCAGTCAGAGAGAATGCAATTGACCCCAAATTTCGAAACTGGGTCACAGAGAATCCGATTGATCCGAAAATTGGGTCAGAGCGAATCCGATTGAAATCCTGGAATCTGAGTCAGAAAGAAATCATGTTAGAAATGGCTGACCGGGACCATTACAACGTTCAGACCCATATACAATTCTGACCCCGATCGAGGGATTTAGTATAAAAACCAGAGTGTGAAACAATGCAAAAAAACGATATCACGCTGCAAGTCTGAAAAAATAGTTCATAAAGTGAAACTGGGCTTCACGAATATCGAGCAATGGTAAGCATTAACCTGTCACCAATTGGTAATTTACTGCATTTACATCTATTTTGTATTTTAATAATCTTTAAATCATGGATATAAGTTTTAACAAAATAATTTGTTTAAAATATGTTTTATTCGATTGCATTATTCTACAATTATAAAATTTGTCCGCAGCTTAAATATGTAATGGAGTTTATTGTATTCGTCATGTATATGCATAACATATTTTTAATTGTTGGTAAAATGTTCACGATTAGAATAATTTATTTATATATTTTTCAAACTGCAATATACCAGAAATCCTTTGCCTACATGTAATACATTTTTGATGATACAAATCGAATAAAAAGTATACGAATATGTAAGAAGCACTCATCACTCTTTCTTAATATTCATACCCATAGGCAAACAAAAGCAAACAAAAACAAAATAAAAACAAAAAACAAAACAAAATGCTACAATATGTTAATCTTCTTCGTTCTGTTTCAGTTGTTTCTGCTCAGGTTACCATAACAGCTAACGCATGGGGAGACATCGGCACGGACACAACGCTGACATGCCAAACTCAGTACACAATAAGACGAATAAAGTGGGGAAACAGTAGTTTCAATGCGACTCAGTTCGAATTCAGTAACTTCGTGCTGTATACTATAGACACGAACAAAGTATTTATCAGAGATGGATCTCATTACGTGTTTGATAAGGATGATCCTACGTATCCAGTGACAGTCAAGACACTGACTTTGAAGGACGAGGCGAGATACTGGTGTCAGGTATACGTGGTTGGCGTAGGGTACAGATGGGACTCAGTTATAATCAGGATAAGAGGTACGACTAGTTTACATTTGTTAGTTTCGATTGCCTTAGCAATAACATTCCAGTACTGTGCACACAGGTATATGATTCTGTTACGAAACACATACACGTACACGCGTACACGGACGTTTGTATCATACTTGATGTTCATTACATATATTGTTTGTATTCATGTTTTTTCTTTGTTTCCGCGCCTTGAGCGCCCAGCAGGGTGGATTGTGCGCGCTACAAATCTGTATTATTATTAGTAGTAGTAGTAATAGTAGTAGTATTTATTTTATTATACATTCGTTCCATACATACTCTTTAATGTCCCACGTTGCCATATCAGTTGGATAGGTCAGTTTTCCAACAGTATGCCTACTGTTGTCGAAGTGAGCACTTACCACGGTATTCCCATTCTGGCCCAAGAAATTCATCACACACGGCCGTTGCGCCGTCCCCGGCCAGCTCCGCACACATAACACTGAACAGCGAGATCAATAACTGAGTCGTGGATATGGTTTTGTATTGCGATCTCGTACGTTCGAACTGAATCAACAGCCGCCATAAATGTTGGCATGTACAGAAGGATCAAGGCGCGACGCGTGAATTGTCACTGTATGTACATGTACATGTACATCGTTGTATGTACTGTACAAGTATACAGTATGTATATGAATCCATGCACTGTTTCATCTGCCCTGGAGTTCGGATAGATATTATGGGGCAAAATTATGCGACCAAACTGTTCCGACGCGCCTTGATCAAGGCTAACGCGCTTAATACTTCGAGACTGTAGAACCAAATCTTGTTTTCAAGACGTAGGCCCTACTATTCGCACAGTGCATGAGCTGTTGACGGCACTTGTTGTTAGATCACTCTTGATCGACAGGGCAGTAATGATGAGTTGCGTTATGCCTATGATCATTGGCTGGCAGTCGTACACACGTACGTAGTAACCATAACATGTACATGCATGTGCGTTAAGCGTACAAACAACGCTCATATGACGCCACAATGGTTATACCATCAAGGCACTGGGTAAGATTTCACCGCTAGGGGCTATGATGCGAACGGTATTCTCCTCGCCGCGTGGAATGAATAACTCCACCAGGCTTGGGTCTTGGGATTATGGGGAGAGGTGCACATGGGCTAAAAGGAGGGCTACTAAAAAGGTTCAAAAGGTGGACACTAAAATCGTACGGTAAATTTACTTGCACTGGTTTATTTGCCCCTCCCTCCATGTATCTCCAAAAGAACTCCAAAATAAACAGACAAACTTGGTTTTAATCCATTCGTTTACTATCTTATTTCTAATAGGCTATGGATAATGAGACAGAGACAGAGAATAGGAAAGTTCTATAAACCAACACCAAGTACAATGATAGCATAGAAAAAAATTATGTACTGAGATACATGTACCTACAATGCAATTACAAATATACATAATCTTTGAAGAATTGTGACATAAGATGAGTTTTAAGCAGCGACTTAAATCTAGTTATACTATAGGCGTGTTCGCACTGGACTTTTTTGGGGGAAGGTTTTACCGAGACGATGGTAAAATGAAAAATGGTTAAATTTAACCTCTATCCGCACTTGGACTTTCGACACGGGAAAATTTTACCGAGAGCGTGGGAGAAGTAACCGAGCTGTCAGTATAATGACTCATGAGGGCGCTTTGCGTGACCTTTCCACAGCTATTTTTAGCCGACACATCCGTTATCGTGCTTTCTTTCGTCGTAAGACACGACGTTGACGTCCTTCATTATCATCTGGAAATGATGTACTGGTAGCACCAATCAAACTTCCGACTGTATCAATGATAATATTTGCCATGATTGCGCCAAAAAGAGGAACAACAACAACGCACAGAAAACTTGCTACACCGCGTACGCGGTGAAACAATGCAAAGCGCATGCGTGGTGTCCCTGTGTAGCACGACATTGCTCTCGGGCCGGATGTTCGTTTTCCTGAGCCGCTTTTACCGACTCGCACTGTCCGCACTGGACTTATCGTCTCGGGAAAAGTTACCTGGGAAGTTTTCCTGGGCAGCAGTTGGCCAGTAAAAGTAACCGCTGGACTCAGGAAAAGTAACTGAGAGGAAAATGTCCTAGGCTGTCCGCACTGGACTTAAAATGGGAAAAGTACCCATCGTCTCGGTAAGTTTTACCAAAAAAAGTCCAGTGCGAACACGGCTAAAGACAACATTTGAGTTTAGCTGGAAGTTGATTCCAGAGTCTCGGAGCTGCGACAGAAAAATACCTATCACCCCAGTTCTGTTTTGAAGTTGGTTCCTTTAGGAGTGACATGTTGCTGGAGCGCAAATTGCGTGATGGAGTGTAGACTTTAAGCAGTTCAAAAATATAAATTGGAGCAATGTTATTAAAAGATTTGTGAACAATTAGCATAAGTTTTAAAACAATTCTCTGTGAAACAGGAAGCCAGTGCAGTTCTTTCAAGATTGGCGTGATATGGTATGACTTTCTGGACAAAGTTACAACACGAGCTGCTGTGTTTTGTATGTGCTGAAGACGAGATAATTGATTCTGCGGGAGACCGTAAAGGAGAGCATTCCCATTATCGAGCCATGTTGTGACAAACGCATGAAAAATTTGTTCAGCAGCACTTTGATTGAAGTATTTCATTATTCGGCCAATATTTCTGATATGAAATGATGATATGCGAACAATGTTGAGGTTTTAAAGTCATTGTCGAGTCAAATATAACACCCATATTACGTGCTTGTGATGAGGGGGTTATCTGTGCGTCGCCAATTGTAATAAATGGAAGAGAAACTTTTGATAATTGCTGACGCGATCCAAATAGAACAAATTA
>CM055816.1:64644605-64664541 GCA_029582265.1 Zoroaster sp. YZ-2022
ACTTTATAAAGTTAAATTAATAAAAAAGTGTTGAATTAACACATGAGTCAAGTTAAGTCTAATTTTATCATGATGTTAATTTCCTTTTTAAAAGTTAAATCCAAATTTACAAAGAGTTGTCTAGTGATCCTAACTGTTTGAAATGTTACCAAACTTGTAGCTTGGCATGGTGAGGATGATAAGTAAGACTGTTCCGGTGACACCATGTGGAATCTCCAGTGGTAATAATCAGTTCTGAAAAGGCAGGTGGTACAACTCGACGTTTCGATCAGTATGCTCTGATCGTCCTCATAGAATGCCAGAGTCGGGACAATGCCGCTGTTAAGTAGCCGCTGGAGGATGTCCCATGAATGGATGTTGGAGGATTAGTTCGTTGAGGCGCGCAGGCGGAGACTGTTGAGACTAGGATCCTAGGGGTTGGGGAGAGGAGTGTGCCTCTGGTTGAATCAGTTGTTAACAAGCACAGGGGTGGAGGTGGGTGACTTAGGATATAGGAGATCCCTCAGTCTGGGGTGGGTTATGGACTTTGGATATAGAAGATCCTTCCTTCAGTCCGTAGTAGTGTTCGTAAATGTCGCTGATGTAGAAGCCCGATGTCACTGTGGCACTGATGTCGTGTGTTGGTGACGATCTGGATGGCCTCTCTGATGCGTCTGACCTGGTGCCATGTGTCGATGGGTGTGATACGAGTTGGGCTGCCTGCCAGGTTGATTTTGAGAGTGGTCCCTTGATGTGCGAGTGCTATGACGATGGCGGACTTCTCGAAATCTCCTCTGCGGCCATTGATTCAACACTTTTGGTTTTAAGATGTTTTAAGATGTGCATTCGTAAATTAAAATTTATAACGTTCGGTCTTACTCGATGATCTAAAACATAGGGAAAAATATGGCACACACTTTACGTTTGGTACTTGTTCGATCAGTGTCGAACAAATCGTATTGGTGACCTCAGGTCACCTTGTGTTAAATATAAAGTGCCTCATATAGTGATGGTGAGTAAAGAATGCTACACGACTCACCTCGTATTGTAATATAATATGATTCAGACAATATTTCTCCAAACACGAGGACGACCTGACACCAGTATGTCCCGTAGTCATCTAAGGTGACGGACCTCACAGTTAAGGTATTGTTTCCTTTCAGGTGATCGAATCCATAATGGGTAGGTTGAGTTAGCTTGGATTATAAAGGGACTTCATCACGATAATAACTGACAATATGGTTAGCTTCACCAAACGTCCGTAACATCACATGGCTCACCTTCCATTCTATATAACACACAGGTCATCTGACGTACAAGCTTAATGTTGCATTCTCCCCAACAGTGACCCAAGAACGCGACTAACTATGACCTGATCGACAGCCACTGAATTAAGTCGTACACAGGGAAAGAGGACAAATGAAAGAAACTTACCTTTAAACTCGAGCAATGGCAACAATGCATATTAATTAGTTAATTAAGTTTTTTACGAACAACGATAAGGGTTGGCCATCCATATGAGCCTACGGTCATTTAGCTGTCATTCAAAACCATATAATATTACATTTTTAACAAATGGCAAGTACAGAATAATTTAACACAACTGAGTGAATACACCAATCCAGTTATGGCTGTGGTCTCACACCCACCTTAGCAACGCTGAAAATTCAGTCACGCCTACTTAAAACCAAGCGCATGACCGACATAATATACAGAAGTAAATGAAAAGGCTTATTGGTTATGAACCGTGCCATTTGATTGACATGCTAGACCGACAAATTTCTCAATAAAGTCAACATCATGGTTGCATTGTATGGTTTGGAATGACAGCCATGCGTTGTATTGGGGTTATTGCTATTCCTTCCAGTTTCTTGCAGACGGTGATGATTCCATGAAAGGGAGACACACCCGTCTCCATTCTTTATATGACCGAAGAAACGTACTTTATCGTTGGGAACGGCAACGACTCTGGTACAGTTGTTGCCAGAAGTGCAAAATAAGAACAATACAACATATTTGTCAGAGTTGGTGTTTACGTACCTATCTGTAACCTCTTTCCCACCAGGGGGACTGTGTTTTTGTTTGTATAAAGAACAATTGATGTCTCTATTTGCTACAGTTCTCTCGCCAAGATTTCACCACACAGGTTTCAGTTTTTAACAGATCGGTTTTGAATGGAAGAATTAAACTCACCTCCAATAATAGCACCAATGCAGAGGGTCCCACCGTACGCGTTCCAACAAGACAAGATTGCCATTTTGACTCAACTTTGTTTTGACATTAACGAAGTCAGGTGTACATATGAACGTTTGAATAACTACTGTACAATGTATGCGTAAATTCCCATTATTCAAAAACCAGAGTACAAAGGATTCTGCAGTCACTTCCTGAGTCACTTCCTGGTCCAAGTTCAAGTCGACCAAGGCTCATAGAGACAAGCTTTCAGTTGATTGGAAACAAATAGCAGAAACTGGGTAAATCAAGAATCCGTTAACTTTACAGCCACGCGTTCTGTTACGTGGCATCTAAAGCAAACAAACAACGAGCCTGAAGGATCTGATCGCCACATGCTTTTGAGGCTCGTGAATTACGCCATATGCTGGCCACAGCCTGCCATGTTTCCCAGATTCAACTTTCTTGACCTTGTAGTTCTGGTGGAAGCGAGCCTCAGCGAAGCGTGACGTCAGCACAATATATCCAATAAAATCCCTTTTAAATAGAGTACGCCAATAGAGCCTGTCTGTATCCCTCTGAGGATAAAGACAGGGGACCAGTCTAACAAACAAACAGTTATATATTTTTTCAAGTATTTTTATTCCATATCAACACTCTTGACTAGAGGGCGTCGCCTTCACTCTTCCTCGATTAAAAATAATGATTAATAATTTTAATAATTTTAAAAGTGTTTATTATGTAACAATAGATTTAATTAAAGTATATAATAAAGTATATTTCTGTTAATTACAAACTTACCGCAAATACTTTACTTTTATTAACCCTAATTGGGTCGTTAGTAAGGTATAAAATAACTTAGTTTAAAAAAACCACTTTTCTTGTAAGGCTAAATAAAGGTCTACGGTTTTTTGTCTCCGCGCGCAAGGTCACCCTCAGACTTCACCTCTTTTCTTGTTTTTGGCTTATGAAATTTTTTGTTTTCCACCATTAAAGCCAAAATTGCTGGAATCGATTGAATTTCTCTGCCGTGCTGTGTTTTAAACGACTTTTTTTCTACATAGGGGTATGAACTGTTTGCCAGATTAGTGGAGGTCTCTCTAATGGTCTCTTTCCCAATTTACCTGGCCACAAAACAAAACGCTCGTCACCGAATTACCGTTTTGAAGCCGACCGATGACAAGAAACCAGATAGACTTTAAATTGGCAGCTAAATGAAGAAAATGAAGTTTCCTTCTTTACAATGACAGTGTAGAAAATTCCTTAAAATCCGAACCTTTAGTCAAACATTGCAAGACCATCATCTTAGTCCAGCTAAGCTAAAGTCCCAATAGGAGCAAATTGTGCAAAACCATGAAATTTCCACACTGATTAAATTCTATACAAATAACATTTTCAGCTATGGACCATCTTGGATCTTGCCCTTTTAGGGTGGGGCCATGCTTTTAAAAGTGGGATCAAAATACAAGAACCAGCATTCTTACTTTGAATTATTTTGTTTACCTGCATTAGATAATGGCAATAGATAGTACATGTTCATGAAGATCCCATTTGGTTCTGCCTTTTATGGGCGAGTCACATTTTTGAAAAGTGACCCTAGCAGACCAACCCGTGTAATTTTTATCTGAAATTGGAAGTTTGTTGAGGAGTTTACGTTTTGTCGGCGTTGATGATGGAAAGCTTCTCTGTTAGGCAAAGGTTGCATCTCTTGGATTTGTTGTCGTATGCTCGTGCTTTGATGACGATGGACCACGTGATCGTGAAGGGTTTCTTGTTCATCTTGAGCTGCCACACGTACTTGGAGAGTTCTGTGCTTTGTTTGTGTTTTCGTTCTTGAAGGACGTCTTGTGGTTGTTGAATCTTGTCTTGAAGGCTCTGTAAGGCCGATGTATAGTTTGGTGTTGTATTCGGTGGTTGTTTTGACTTCGGCGCTGTAGATGATATTGGATTCCAGGCAATTTCCTCGTAGAGGGCAGAGGTCCTTATTTCGGCAGTTGCATTTCTTCGGCGAGGCTCCTTCTTCCTTTGATGAGATCCATTTGTTGTGCGATTTGACAATGCTATTTACATTTGGCATGCAGCTGTAACTGATCTTGGTGGTGTTCCTGTTGAAAATCTTGCTTAGTTTAGACCCTCCTGGGAAGTGTTTGTCGATAGGTTTGAGGAAAGATCTGCCGATGTTGGTGGAGATGTTCTTGCTGTATGGTGGGTTGAACCAAATGGTGTTGCGGTTCCGGTTGCGGGTGTTTCTATGTTGTTCTTGAGTGTACGTGAGGCCCTCGTCGAATCCGCTGGATCTTAATGCCTCTTCGTAGGTAGGTGCGGCGTTGTTGAAGGTGTCTTTGTCGTATGAGATGTCCGATATCCGTCTGCTGATTGAAGCTGGTAGGTTCTTGACGATGCTAGGCGGGTGGTTGGAGAGCTTGTGGATGTACTCTGGCCGGTCGTTCGGTTTGCGGTATGGGTGGTACTTGCCGTTGTTCAGGTTGTGGGTGATGTCCAGGAAGTTGGTGACTTTAAGGTTACAATCGATGGTTATTCTGAGGCCCAAGTCGTTGAATGTCTTTATGATGTCTTTCCTGGTTCGGTCGGATTTAACGCCAGATGTGTTCTTCAGGGCAGCGAGGCCGTCATCTCGGTAGAGTCCAATTTTTCCTTTGTCGAGCTTCTTGGATAGGGTGTTGAGAGTGTAGAGGCCGACTAGATCACATATTTCCGCGCCGTCGTAGCTGCCC
The DNA here is from genome assembly GCA_029582265.1 of Zoroaster sp. YZ-2022. Lineage (NCBI taxonomy): Eukaryota > Metazoa > Echinodermata > Asteroidea > Forcipulatida > Zoroasteridae > Zoroaster > Zoroaster sp. YZ-2022. The sequence goes on from CM055816.1 coordinate 64,649,492, forward strand.
ATGGATACGTCGAAGAGATTGTCGTTGTTCTTTTTCCTCCACGGCTTGCCTTCGTCGAATAGGAGATATTTCCTGGAGTGGTGGATGATTTCGATGTCTTGTTTGGAGATGCGCGTGTGCTTCTTGGCGAATGTCAGGGCTTTCTTGAGTAATTCTTCCGTGATAGATGGCTAGAAATCGATTATGTCGAAGCATATGAAGGTGTGTTTGTCCTTGTCCTCTAATTTCCGGAACCATTCGATGACTGAGGTCGAGTTGAGCCACTGGTTGACGTGTGTTGCGGTTCTGATGCTGTGATTAATTTTGTCCAGGATGGTCTTGCTGATTCGGCCGATTTCGCTCTTTGTCGGGTTGATGAGTCTACATGGTAACTTGTTGGCGAAGTTCTCTTTGTGGTCCTTCAACGTGATGAAAGCTTGTCGTTCAGCCATGGTGTCCATTCTATCTGCGATATCGAGTCTTTCTGCGATGGTTTTGGCTTCGGCGTTGATGTTGTTTACCGTTGACGTGCTTGTAGCCTTGTAGGTCTTGGTGATGTTTTCTCGTAGTAACTTTCCGTATTGAGAGCTGTCCATTTTGTAGAAGTTCCGCGTCTTGTCGGCAGGGATGAACATGGCGTTGGAACTCTTTATCGTTTTGATGTCTTTATTCAGTGTTCGCTGGAATTCGTCGGTTGCCTTCCTGAATTTGATGTTTTCGATCATATTAAGCATGTCGTCCTCAAATGGCTTTAGTTCTTCAATCTGTGGCGGGCATCGTCTGCTTCTAAATCCATAATTTTGCTCGTTGTCGTCGTTGGCATCGTCGCTGTCGGTATCCTCGTCGTCTTTCTTTAGGAAGAAGAATGCTTTCCATCTCATGCGTTTAAGTAGGCTTTCGACTTTCTAGATGAGTTTCTTCTTGTATGAGTTGGTTGTTGGTAAAGGTATGTTCTTTATATATATATAATCGATATGCCTCAAATTGGCGATCATAATAATACAATTTTAAATAATTATGAATATCAAGGCGAACAAATTCGCAAGTTTTATCTACTGTGATCAAATACACGTGAACATTCATACGCAATCGTGGCAATAACCGAGGTCGGAGCAACAAAAGCCTGTATTGATTTTTCTTGGAGAATAAGTGTGGTCTATCCTCAATGCTAGGGATAGAACATTTGGCGAAGAATTGAAGATTGAATTCAGGTAATGGAGGAGAAAATTAAATGCGTAATAAACGCCAGTCATGAATCGAATGATCGAGGTTGCAGGCCGTCTGGACAGATGAATGGCCAAAAATAGGCTAACGGCCATTTAGGAACGATAAGGGTACTGCGCCTTTACATTTGGTTAATTGTTTCAGTGTGTAAACAATAAGGGTGGGCACAAATAATTGTTGTCACCTGACCAATCTTGATAAAAAAAAGCATCGACTCCAGATGTGCCCTCACATCAAAACCTATAATTGAATTTCTGAACTTTACAATTACTAGGGGAGGCGAATCTGTCAAATGTATGGGGCCCCCACAAACCCTCAATAAGATTAAAAGAAATCTGATCAATTGACCAATCATCAAAATCAGAAATTCTACTGATGTTATCAGCAATACTATTGATATTACAGGCACCCACTCTGAAAAATAACTATATTATACTTGAGAGATAGCTCGAATACGGACAAAGCTAAATTATGCAAATCAGGCTTCGTACTGCCGTGTGCTAGAATACGGGGGACATTAGAATTATCTGTATACCATCTAATCTTCTTATGGGCCACAATATCGCACAGTTTTAAAAGAATCTTTAAAACCGCTGCTAACTCGCGCCAAGTAGAGCTACTTAAAGGATCCGTGACATACCAAGTTATGATGGCGTTATTTTATAGGTGATGATTAAAAAACACTAAATCAAAAAGAAAAAAAGAGTTTATTACCCCGTGTCTATTTTTTAATTATTTTGTTTTCATTTAAAAATATTACCCCTTCGGAACGCCCACAAAAATTCCCGCTGGCTCATGAATATATGACGTCATGCGCGTGACGTAAACGGGGTAAGGAAAGCTAAGAACGCTTCTCACCCGGTCCTGGCCTGGCAACGCGAAGCTACAGTACATGTGTAACGCTAAGCTGCAGTTAGTATTCACGTTTGCTCAAATGGATTCATTAGATTCATCCGATAGTGAAATTTTGTCCAAACCACCTTCAAACGTTGATCATGACGACATAAATATAGATCACGGTGGAAAACAGGCTGTTATTCAGCCCTATATGTTCGAGTCTGAGCTTGGAAGTTCCGATTCCGACCAGGCAGGACGATATGCCGCCTGGGGCACGGAATGACAAAGAAGACCGAGAGAACCAACTGCAAAATTCGGCCTGGTACCGTAGGTTTTTTGGCAATTATTTCAATTACAAATAAACATGTACTGGTTGTACATATCAAACAAACTTCCGATATAGTGAGATCTCAGAAAAATCGAGACGAAAACGTGGATTACAAATTTAATATCGTAACTGGTTAAGGTCATTTATATACAATAATCAATAGGGAAGTATGACCTCCACGTTCGGACCGGGAAGTCTCTAAATATTGTTAAACTGCTGTGCTTATTTTTTCGATGTAAATCTGTGCCATTTCCATTGATTTAACACTTTCTTTTAAATTTAATTCATAAACAAATAGGTGCTCCTGTGGGTGTTGTGTTGCAATGCCGACAGTAAGAGTGTCCATTTGCTGCAAAGACTAGAACGTCTACGGTGGTGCAGAAAATGGACGAGTTCATTCTGGATCTGGACTGCATCACAGAACACCCGGGATGGATGAAGCCAAGTAAGTCGTTTGATTTCTTTAAATAAATAATCCATTACCAAATTTAACATTTCAGTTAAACTAAATATAGTGCAATAGTGCTTGGAAGTATTTCACTGGTTTTTGTATAAAAATGTTTTACTATTTATGCACAGGTACACTGGCAACGGAGAAACTGCTATTTTGTCCAAAACAACCCTTGTGGATGACATCAAGATGATGTCAACTACCAAGCAGACATCATCAGTGGAGAGTTTTCACAGCGTAATCAATCGTTTTGCTCAGACTCGAACATATAGCAGCCTGTTCTCCACTGTGATCTATATTTATGTCGTCATGATCGTGGTTTGGACAAAATTTCACTATCGGATGAATCTAATGAATCCATTTGAGCAAACGTGAATACTAACTGCAGCATAACGTTACACATGTAGCTTCGCGTTGCCAGGCCAGGACCGTGAGAAGCGTTCTTCGCTTTCCTTACCCCGTTTACGTCACGCGCATGACGTCATATTCATGAGCCAGTTATTATATTCATGAGCCAGTGGGAATTTTTGTGGGCGTTCCGAAGGGGTAATATTTTTAAATGAAAAACAAATAATTAAAAAATAGACACGGGTAATAAACTCGTTTTTTATTTTTGATTTAGTGTTTATTAATTATCACCTATAAAATAACGCCATCATAACTTGGTATGTCACGGATCCGTTAAGCGTTCCGTTTCGGTCCAATTACCGTGGATATTTAAAGGAGGAGATCCTACTAAAACGCCACCGTATCCGGTATCACTAGCATCTGAATAGACAGTGTGAGAGACAGTATGTTGATGTTTAATGGAAAACCCATTGTACGCATCCAGATTGGAAAGCCAAAATGTTAATTCAGAGATCACACAATCGGGAATAACAAAAGCATCGGCCCAAGAAGACCTTGTCTCAATTGATCGATACAAAGCGCGTGTCATAAGGCGAGTAACGGGACCGATAGCTAGGGACATTGAAATTAACTGGCCCGTGACGCCAGCAATTGATCGCACTGCGACTGGTTTTGAAAAGCTGTGAGCGGCCAAAATATAATTAATGGATTGCTGCAGCTTGGCAATTTTAGCTGCGGGAACCGTGAATGTCATCAATAGATGACTGCGGCTGCCACAAACACTTTGTTTTGCTAAGGACAAAGCCACTTTTAACAATGCAGTCTTTTACCAAGGCAGAATTAAGCAATGCAGTGTCTAAATCCGAGATACAATTATCACGTCGTCGATGTACACAAAAGACGTAATTCCTTGCGCAAGCCAATGATAAACGAGCCTAGTGAGTTTGGTAAATGATAGCGTGCGCTAGAGAGACCGAAAGGTAAAACGCGAAAAACAAACAATCTTTGTGATCCGTTATGCCAAGAGAAGCCTGAGATATTTATGATGGGGTGGAAAAATATCCACGTGATGATAACCTGATTCCAAGTCAAAACTAAAATAAAATTGGTTGTAATCGAGCACTTGTGAAATATGCCTGAGATCTTCGTACTTAAACTTAGTTTTGAAAACAAATTGGTTGGGATGACGTAGGTCTAATACTCAGTCTTAACTTTTACCTTTAGCTACGGTCAAAGGATTACAACAGTAAGGTGGGGTGTCAACTTCCACGATACATCGCTTTAACAGCAGTTCAGCAATTGCTGATTGAACAAAAATGTGATGCTATAAACATGACCTATTATTCTTTGCGTAAAATGGCGGAGGAGTAAATATAATGGAATCTTATAACCAGTACAAAATCACTAGCTCTCAAAACATTTCTCCAGTAAGATATACTATTTTCAATAAGCCTTATCGCTAATAGCACTGAAGCAACTGCCGCAAAGCATACAGGGGATGCAAAAGGGGCATCTGTTTGGCGCAGCTTTGTGACGTCAGTAATATTATGTGTCCGCGTGGCACGCAGTGGCGCTGTTGCGTCCACAGACATCCACAATTCCTTGCAGCTGCTATTAGCGATAAGGCTTATCTACCTTGCACTCCTTGCGGTGGCTTAAAGGTACACACCACCTAAAAGTGCAAAAAATGGGATTAATAGAATGATAGAGAATCATTTTTGGAAGTTTCTTCAAAACAAAATCCAGGTATCGTGTAATTACCGAGAAAATGTCCAAAAAACAACAATAAGGTCAAAGGTCACGTATACGCATTTTCAGAAGTCTACACGACCGTGAAACCTGTACGCAATTGCAGATTGTAGTCAGACTGGTACCTCTGCATTGCACACCGTTGTAATTGTAACAAGAGGAACAAGGTTCCGGTCTGTACATTTTGTATCCGTTGTTAACACACGAACGATCACGAAATCCAGGATTCGATTCAAACCAGGTGCACGTCGACGTCCAAGATGATCCAAAACTTCTACCTCGTCATCACGTCGCACTTCGGCCTTACATGAGATTGCACTTGCCACCGGTATTCGTCGTCACGCTTGAGAGAACCCTTTGTAAAAGAAGGGCTCAATCCTATAAAAGGGGCATTGCCCAACCACACCTCAGTGCGTTTTTGTGACCGGTACGTTCAAATACGCTACTACAACAATGTCCTCGGATCCCACTCTTCTTGATTTACTGGCGGGTCAATCGGACGATGGTTTCGATTTAAGCCAAATGGACCCGGGGCCTTCGAGCTCAGTTACAGGTGGCAATCTGCGAAAGCTGGCGTCTCTCAGGACGAATTATCGGCTCTGAAGTTACAGATGACAGCAATGGCCGAAGCGATGGAAACGCTGCAGTCCGCGGTAATGGCCTCGATGGAAGACCGACCAAGCAAAAAACAAAAGGTGGACCAAACGGTTTCTTCTAACGACGAGTCCGTCTCGATCAACGAGGTGATTGATGACCTCCTGAAACCGTCAAATGACGAAGGTTCGGTAGAAGTGCTGAACGTGATCGAGCAATTCTACTCTACCGGGGACACCGGCGAGAAAATCGATGATAAATTGGCGGGCGTGTTGAGCAAAATGCTCCGACAACAAACCTCGAATGACAAGATGATTGAGAAACTTAATAGTTTCAAACGCCCACTGAACATTGCAGAACTGGAGCCACCGGGTAAACCTGGAGATATGGAGCTCACTGCAATCTAAGACAAGATCATTGGATATAACATTCCAGAAAGTAGAGCAGGCTATGCTTAAGAGCATCGTGCCAATCATTTCATGCGTTGAGCTATTGTTGAGAACGATAAATGTGATCAGAAAACCCTGATCACCAAGCTCCTGATTCAGTAGCTATAATTAGCCATTCCAATCATGAATTGAACCTGCGTCGCAGGGAAAGAACCGAGTGAATCGGTGATTCAGAAGGCACCTTTTTCCTTTTTAATTACTGAAAAACCTTTGGGCGAATTCACTGAAACTTCATGTAATCCTCAATGAGGACCTCTAGTTTCACATTCCATAGTAACCTTTAACATCGAGTTCAGTTCAGGTCACACCTCACCGTGGGAAAGTTGGGCATCCAGCCAGAGCCCTTGTGACTTGTGTGTGTACAAATCTCAGCTCCATTGCGTTTGTACACAAATCTAAGCCCAGTCCAGTGTGTAAACATCTAATCTCTTTGATATTTCACCGCCTTATCAGAGATAATTTATGAGTAATCCTACTGTAGAATGCAATGACCTAGGGGACCCTAGATTCATATAATTACACAACCAACCAGTGTTTTATGCACAACTCTCACCCATTCACTTGTGTGCAAATTCTAAGCCTATTTCATTTGTACACAAATCTATAAGCCTATTCTATTTGTACACAAATCTAAAGCCTCATTCATTTGTACACAAATCTAAGCCTATTCATTTGTACAATAAAATTCTAAGCCTATTCATTTTGTACACAAATCTAAGCCTATTCATTTGTACACAAATCTAAGCCCATTCACGTAACTGCAGGCGGACCTCGCATTCTGTGGCAAATGGCGCGAAATCAACGTCCGACAAATGGGTTATTGAAAGCACCTGTTCAACATTACCATATTGAATTTAACAAAACGTCGTTTCAAACGCATATTCCACAGGAAATTTGCTTTTCAAGTCATGAAATTTACATGATTGGTACAAAAGGAAATTCATAAAATGCTCAAAGGGGCATCAGTGATGTGTGATCGCATGAATGCAAGGATGGTATCAATGGAAGCTAATAACTCTACCTCATCTGTAATCCATGTTTATAATCATAAAACCTCATAACCTAGTCATATTAACCCATTATTTGTGGATTTTGCTTTTTTTGGGTCTCGCCCTGTATAAAGGAAAACTAAGGAATTGAAACTTCCTTTTCTTCACATCTCCCATATACATTCTATAAAAGCAATTCAAAGCATGTAACAACTAAATTGTTCATATCTCAATTCCAGTGGTGTAAACTATCAAAGTTATGATAATGAAAGTAACATACCTGAAGAAGAAAAGATGAACCAATGGGAGATGAAAAAGAGAACTTCTCCAAAACTTTATTCTTGCTTGTGGCATAAATCCATCCATGCTGGTGATGGCTGGTCACATGGAATCCAATGACCTTCACATGCACAAGATCCTGCACAAGGTGTTTTGGCCTTTGGTCTTTGATGATATTCCATTGTCAGGAGAGGTCAGTGCAATTACATAGTCTAAACTGAAATTATAAGGGAGGTTATTATACAAAATTCTAAACAGGATGCCACTTTTACTATGTGCACGTATAGGCCTGGCATTTGACACAAGCACAGAGCATAAATCCGGGGAAGGAGGGATAGGGGAGAGATGGGAGGGGATGGGGGTGGGGATAGGGGAGCAGATAGAGGTGGAGGATGGGGATAGGTGTGATGGATGGGGTGGGATGGGGTGAGGGTGGTTGTTGATGTACCCATACTTTTTTGTGGGGAGTCAGTGGTCCATAGGGATATTTAAACCAAGTGATTCTTTAAAAGCTCAATTGGTTTCAACTTGCTAATTCAATGAGACTGCAAAATGCCAATTGAGTTCAATAATCTTCAGTTGTGCGTCTTAATAATCCTCAATTGGAAAATATTTTTGCCATTTACCCATAAGATTCAATTCAACCCAACTGGTTTCCTTTAAAACTCCAAGTGGACAACAAAACTTCTCCAATTGGAAAAAGATTTGTACGGCTAATGATGCGTTCCCAATAATCTTCGGATGTTAATTCCAACCACCTCCAATTGGAAAATATTTTTACTGCATTACCCATAGATTCCAATTCAACCCAACTGTTTCCAACTGAAACTCAGTTGGAACAAAACTTCTCCAATTGGAAAAAGATTTATGTGCATTTAAACCAATTGGTTTCAATAATCTTCAGTTATTAATTCCAACCACCTCCAATTGGAAAATATTTTTACTGCATTACCATAGATTCCAATTCCAACCTTCTGGTTTCCAACTGAAACTCCAATTGGACAATAAAACTTCTCCAATTGGGAAACGCTGAACACAAGTCAGTGATGATGAAATTAATTCAAACCTATTCATTCAATTAAAACAAATTGGATCAATTAAATTTTCAAGTGGAATGAATTGGAATGGTGTGACATTTTAATGAAGATGTACTGATGTATGACTGTCTTATTCAGCATTAGGTCAATTGAACTGTCTTGGGTGCACTGTCTTCAACGACATACCGCCACACACATAGAGGTAAAAAGCTGATCGCCGTAAAATGGACAGACTTACACAGCTAGCACTCCAGCCTTACCAACCCCTATTTGTGATAGACTCATACATCAACAAAAAGCGACATTGGCTTTCTTCAACTCCCAAATGTTCACGATTGGGTCTAAACTTCAGCTCATGTCTTGGTACTCAATCCATATGTAACAAATCGGATGAATTTGTTTGACAATGTACTTCAAAACAAGTTGGATCTTTGCCATGTCCAGGACATGGTTTAAACCTGATATGATAACACTGCCCATTAACAGGTGTACCACTCCTGCTGGCTACTCTCATCCATCTATCCCAGACCCATCGCAAGACCGGTGGAGGTTGCACTACTCTTTAGGTCCAGTTTATCTGTCATGTATGAAAGTATTGACTACCTAACATTTGGATCTCTGCATACTGGGGTAACGTGCAACTCTGAGCATCGCCTTGGTGTATTTATCGATGACCAGAAAAGGGTGTTGATGGTAAGCATGTAAACTTCTCAATTTCTGCAGGAATTTGAAAAAGATTGGTGTCAATTATCTCTTACCCACCATCTGACATTATTTTACAACAATGATTTTAACATTCATATGGACATCTTTCCAAAACAGTATGCACCTCGGTTTAAAGATCTACTCTGCTGTCTTGGGTTATAGCAGCATCACAGCACCCACTCATCAAATTATGATCACTGCTCTTGACCTCATGATGTAGCGCTGAAAATACTTCACCTCTTATCTCCTCAGTATAACTATTCATCCTGGCTTATCTGATCATTATGCAATCATAGTAAATTTAGACATAAAAACCTCATACCTACCAACTTCTGTATTTCACTGCCACTGGAAAAAAGTAAATGTTAAAGATTTATATAGCGATCATTGAATCTCAACTGGAAAATGCAAACCTAGAAGATGGTGGCTGATTCTTGTGTCAGTCTATTTGAATCTACTGCCCGTAACATATTGGATGATCATGCTCCATAAAAACTCGAACTGTTAAACTTCGTCTGAATCCCCCTGCTTCAATGATGATATCCATTACTGCAAGGAAAATCCGCTGTCAACTTGGGCGAAGATGGCATGACAATGGGAAACTTGGAATACATCAGCAAGAATACTGCAACAACGTGATATTGAGAAGAACATGATTAACTTAGTAAAAGTAACTCACTGCTCAATACTGGAAGATAGCTCAACTGTTTTGGCCTGCTTCCCATAAACCCCAAAAAGCTGCAGTGCTCATCCATACACTCCGATGAGGACCTCACAAATGTTTTTCAAACTTTCGGCACGTAAAATTTAGAATATCCGTCGTTCACTACCTCAGTACCTGCCATTTCTATCACGACACCATACCGCAAGGATCCACAATATGAACTTGCCATGTTTGAGCCTACTAGTGTGGAGATCAAGAAACTGTCATTAATCGCTTACATCAAAATCATGCTGAACTTGGTCCAGTGCAACTTTCGCTAATACAACAAAATATTGATGTGTTTGCAAAGTATATCACAATGATTGTAACAAGTCTCTCTTTTCCCCTTGTTTCCCTGTAGCCAGAAGGGTGCTCATGTTAAACCACTCCCTAAAGAAACCCAATTTGGACAAGGAAGTTTTCAAAGAGTACCAACCAGTGGCAATTTAAAAGTGCCTTGGAAAAACAATCGAGCGGGTTGTAACATCACGGATCTCTGACCGTATTCGTGCTAATAATCTATTGGACACATTTTCAATTATTACAAACCACATTTCATGAGACGAAACTGCTCTTCTTCGCGTCAACAATGACATTTTATCTACCTGCATGGATGGGGGAAAATCACTGCCGTGGTTTTGTTAGACTTAAGCGCCCGCTTTGGACACGATCGATCATAAAATCCTTCTCTCCCCCCAATATCATCTTGGAATCATGACGCCCTAGATTGGTGTAAGTCCTACCTTTTAAATAGGCCTCAGCATGTTTGTATTGCCCTATCTCCAAGCCTGTTATTCTTGACTATTCTGTACCCAAGGCTCTGACTCGGCCCACAGTGGGTTTACTGTTTATACCTTTCCAGTTCGTGATATCATTTTGAGTTAATTTAAATTACCATTTTACGGTGATGACACGCAGCTTTACATTATTTTTAAATCTTCTCAAAAACCTGATTCCTGCATTAAAACACTGGAGAAATGTATTCAAGAGATTCAAGTTGGATGAGACAAAACTTCCTGAAAATTTAACGATGAACAAATTTGTTCTATTTGGATCGTCAACAATTGTCTAAAGTTTCTCTTCCATTTATTTCATTTCATTTCATTTATGATTTCCGGGTATAAAAACAAATAAACACAAATTTACATTAGATTAACAGAAACAGAAACAAAGGTAGCACCCTGTGGATTACAAAAAATAAACTAAATTACTGTCAGGTTGATCTCCTGATACTACCACTTAGGAAGTAAACAAACATTGAATCACACAAAGCGATAAATGGCTTGGGCACTTTGAGATATAAAAAAAATATTATAATAAAAAATAAAAACTTAAATACTACAGTTTGAGTTAGGCATCTGCTAGGCCAGGGGCTAATAAATGTTTTCTAAGTGAAATTTAAAAAATAAGATAAACTATAATAACTGTTTCTTTAACATCTGTTGGGAGCACCTCCCCTAATCTAGAATCTATAAAAAGAGAATGATGAGCAGCATTGGACCTAGCCATTTGATGAGTAAACTTAACTTCAGTGTGTCTACTTAACATGGATTAATCAATAGGAATGTCAAATTTATTATATAAAAATTTAATAGCAAACACAATTGAAAATGAATTCTATTGTTTAAAAGGAAAACCAACTTGACACCTGTCAGAATACACAATTTCACTATTGGAATTAATTAAAGCCTTTCCGAGCCCAAACAAAAGCTGAAACGTCTTTGTACCTTTTTAAGCGTTTCTTGCTGGGTAGTGAGGACAGGGGCACCAGACGGGGCTGCATACTCAAGTATGGGTCTGCTAATTGAGCGATAAAGTGAAAGTTTTGGGTCCCTAGTTTTTAATACTCTAACAATAAATCCCTTTAGCCTTGTGGCTTTTTACAACATTGTAATATGGGTTTTCCCAACAAGTCCTAGAAATAATCACCAAGGTATTTGTAGTTATCAACATTTTCAAAGTGTAATCACCAATATTATACAGTGGTTGCGGTTTCTAGAACGGGGCACAGTCATTAGCTTACATTTATTTGGGTTTAAAGGTATACAGTTTAAATTACACCAGGTGTTTATGTGGCAGATCATTCTGGGTGTCACTTCATCATCTGGAGTTTTAATAACTTTTATACAAAACAGTGTCATCTGCTATTTAGAAGTTGACTGAACACAAAAAGGCAGAACAAAAGCAAAATGTTGAAAAGTAAAGGTCCAAGAAACATCCCTGTGGCACACAGAATGAACTGCAGCCCAGTCAGATGATGATCCATAAACTGGGAAACCCCTTGAGACCTATTTGTAAGATAAGACTTAAACCAAGTCCAACATTGAACCACAAACGCCATATTTATGTAATTTGTTCAAAAGAACTTGATGATCACGATCAAATGTTAAATCTAAAAATGGCATCAATCAGGGTTCGGAACATCAAGTGATTGGCCCAGCTATGAAAATTGTCAATTGGTAACGGGCGCTTTGGCAAAACCCCTGTTGAGTAGGTGAGATTATCCCCTCTATACATTGATTAATGAGATGTTTACTACAACCCTTTCAAGAAACTTACCAACAACAGAACAGAGTGAGATGGGTCTATAGTTAGACATAACATGAGCATCACCAGTTTTAAATAATGGGAAAAACATTGCAGCTTCCCTCGGGGGAACCCACCGAGCAACGAAAAGTTAAAAGTTTAGCTTAATGGGTGGCTAAACTATCACAAGTTAGTTTAAGCAGCATTGGGGATATGTCATCAGGACCACAAGATTTATGCATGTTAAGTTCGAAAAGGGTTGTTTAACTTCAGCCGAGTAGTTGAAATGTTACAAGCGAAAATCAGTAAAAGTGTGATCACATGAGATATCAATGATATTGTTAGAGTCACTACTAAAAGTTTCTCCCGGAAAATAGGTTGAAATTCTGAGCAATATTGACGGATCATTAATAACGCCATTTTCAGTTTGAAAACTTGAATGTCTCTTTCGACGCTGGGTACTAACAAACGACCAGAACCTTTTAGGATTAGATGGAGAATTCATGGCCTTCCTTGATATAATATGATTGTCTAACAAATTTGACCTCATTCAGCTTTTGTATTTGTTCCTAAATTATGATTATCCTTGTTACGGATAGCTGCTTGTAAGCTTTGTTTTTTTTAGACAAATAATGATATCTGCAAAATCCAAAGGGTGTTTCTTTCTACCTTACATTTGCTAGGAACAATATCTTTCCCGCACAAACAATAGGTCTTTAAAATAATCCATACCCATCAAATGTTGTCTGAAGAAAAACAGGTGTCCCCAAGGCACCATGCAAAAGTGTCACATAAAGTATTGATATCAGCTTATATTGGTAAAAGACCTATTCATAGTTTTTTTTATCATGAGAGGTTAACAAGTTAAAATAAACACCATTATGATCACTGTTACCAAGACCAGAATGTTGGGCGATTAAAAATAAGTCAGGTCTTTGGTAAAAAAAAATCTATAACTGAGCCAGTTGGTGGGTGAATTTCCACCAAGTGGTGAATTTAACTTTTTCCCCCTGTCTTTGGGGAGGGGACTAAAACCGTCTCGTTTATAAGGGGGAGGGGGGTTTGGACGATGAGGGTCGGAACTGGGGTAAAAGGGGTGCTTTCCGGTTTAAACAAATTTTTTTTTCCCTCTTGCGGCCAGCGGGGTGGTAAAAAAATAAAAAAAAAATCCCCCACCGCCCTTTTTCTCCGGAGATTCCCCGGGACTCGGTTTCACGCTCAATCTATCAACCCCAAAAACCTCGTAGATCCCGACCTCCCGGAAAAAAGGCAGTGGTGCAAAAGTTCACTAGTCTCATAATTGGCAACAATGACATTTGAAATTTTCAATGTTCACTCAGTCCTTTTTTTTGTTAAGGGGACATAAATTTCAGACATTGTTACCTTCTTTTTTAAAAACAAAAAGTGAGGGCATTTTAAATTCCTTTTCCCAAAAAAACGTTTTTCCAAAAATTTTACAACATTTCCCCAAATGGGGAAAAAAAAAGTCACTAGATTTGTTTCATTACCAAAATTAAAAAAAGGGGGGCGACAACAAGAAAAATTTTAAAATTTATCCCAAGGGGTAAATTTTAAAATTTTCCCAAAAGGAACTAATTGAACACTTTCTACACTCTGAAGTGTCGTCAAAAATACGGGTGCAAAAAACTAAAAAAAAAAGAAAAAGTCCCCAGAGAAAAGATATCGACCAACAAAGTCAAGACTGCTAAAGCTCTAAATTTTCAAATTTTTTGGTTTGGGGAGAAACCAACTAGAAACATGAAACTGTGCTTAAAAAATTTTAATTTATTTTTTAATCTCTTCTATCCGTTGAAAACTTTTCCAAAGGCGGTTTTGGGAAAATCAGACCCCATATCGATTTCAATGTTTTTCAAAATTTTCCCACATTGTTGTTGAAAAATACCTGGATAAAAACAGCACCCGAAACAAATCGGGTTTAAGCAAATTTTTGTGAAATAAGGTTGAGAGTTTAAAAAAACAAAAAATAAAATTGAAACCGGTGATGGCAAGGTTGGAAAAAAATCCATGGGAACTTTACCTTCCAATTATTGAAGAGGTGAAACCGGGAAATCAGGGGGTTTTTTTGTTTTTTTCCCCAAAATTCAGAAAGGGTATAATTCTTTTGGGGGCATTTTGATGTTAGAAAAGAGAGAAAATTTACATAAAGTCGTTTAGTTGATAAGACATATAAAATTGTGTTTTTTGGGGGGTGATAAGTTTCTTCTCGTTGCTCTGGTTTGGGTTGGGATCTTGTACATATTCTTGGATACTGTAAGTGCCCCGCAAGGTTTTTTGATACATCTGTTGGTGGGCAATTTCGATACAGAAAAGGGTGTGGACCCCTGAAGAAATTGAAGTGTTCCCAACTGTCTAAAAAATATAAATACAACTGTTCTCCCCTTCCCGTATTTCCTTTCCATTCCAGTTCAGAATACAGTTGTTGATACTCTTCATATATTTCTTCCCTAACTGATGTTTTTTTGAATTTCTTATACCTGAGGGGATAAAACGTTTTACTTAAAAGTTTTTTTATCGAAAAAAAATAAAAAAGGAAAATTGAGAACTTTTTTTCTGTTAGGGAAACCCCAACTTTTTTTTACATTGGTGATAGTTCAAACAAACTAAATGGGGGACATAACTGGCCCAGAAAGAATTGTTTGTGCCAAAACTAAGCTTTTGTTCTCCTTAAAGATCAAAATCTTCTGTGTGATGGGAATACAGTTTTTTTGGGGTGAGATATTTAGTCTATGTATGTCCTTCAAGTGACCACCGTCAATTTTCTTCAAGAAAATTGACCAGTTTAGGGAGGAAAAAAATGGGTGAAAGCATTTACAAGGATATCAGACAAAACC
>CM055816.1:64665041-64694304 GCA_029582265.1 Zoroaster sp. YZ-2022
TCAGAAAAAAGTGCATCCCGAACATTTTGTTAGCCTGCAGTACCATTGAGTTGCCTCTAAGTTGCTTGTAAAAGTACTTTCTTCTGTGACCCTGCTCCGCACAAGGTATTTCATATCACCTGAAAGACTAATAACACCTTTCAATCCATTGTCATGCGAGGGCGCTAAACACACAAACTTAGTAAAAATACCTCTGGTAAACAAGAGAGTCATTTCACTGACAACAGTGTGGTAACCAATGCATTAGTGACAAATATCTGTTGGTATTGAAAGGGATATGCAGATGACACTAATATTTTACTTTCGGATAAACACCTTCCTACTTTATTTGAAAATGTCAACCAGCATTTGATGTATGTATGTGAATGGTTGAAAGCAAACCGATTTTCTCTCAATATCAAAAAATTCAACTATATGATTTTTAACAGTAAAAACAAACATTATAATAATACCACTCATGATGTTAAACTGTCAAATGAATCGATCGAAAGAGTTGATACTACAAAGTTTCTTGGTGTACTGATCGACAGTAATTTGACATTTAAATACCACATAGATCAGATTGCAAATAAAGTAGCAAAGTCCATTGGCATCATGAACAGATTAAAATACATATTTCCAACCGCAGTACTCCGTACACTCTATTGTTCGTTAATACTCCCATACTTGACGTATTGTAACATTGTGTGGGGAAACACATTTCGTACTTACACTAACAAACTGCTCACGCTCCAAACAAAAGCCATTCGGTTAATTTCTAAAGCCCACTGCATTGCCCACACAGATCCCCTCTTCAAAGACTTGAAACTGCTCAACATGGACAACATCAATAAATATCAACAAAACGTGTTCATGTATAAATACGCCAACAAACAACTACCTAGCAAATTCCAAGCATTATTCACATTTAATTACAATGTTCATAATTACAACACTAGAACATCCCAACAAACATACCATCTTTCCAACCCATAGAACTCGACTTTTTCAACATACCATTCGATACACTGGTGCCATTAATTGGAAACACACTACCCCAACTTATTAAGACATTCCCTTCTCTCGGTTTATTTTCAAGCGTAATATAAAACGGTATCTTTTAAATTGTTCCCTGTAATTTATTGATGTTATATTGCTTAAACTAATATTACTTTTCATTATTTTGTCTCATGTATTGTATATACATGTACTTATACATTCCATCCCTAAACTTGGATAGGCTATCGTCTCCACCCTTTATGTGACATCTGTTTCGCTAGGGTTAATCTATGTTTTGCCTGTCTGTCCCTTTTTGTCCTATATTTGTTTGTCTGTCTGTCAGTCTTGTCTAAGGCATCCCTGTAACACAAGCCAATGCTTTTCGGGATATGCCTCCATTTCCTTTATTTTGTTGCTATGCTATTTTATGTAATTCCTTTACTCACTTTATTTATTTTGTAGTTTGTATTATTGTTTACACTGCAATCTGTAAAGTGAATATCTGTAAAGTGAAATAAAATAAATGTGATTATGATGATTTATGTATAATTATGATTTAATTTTCCCTACATCGACGTGCAAAACAGCATACTCAGTGTTTTTCAAGTGTCTGTGAAAACGCTTCACAGAGCGACTTCATCAATCTACAGTTTTATATAGTTTGTTATCAACCTGGCAAACAATGGGCGACCATCAGTGCAACTGGCAAAAGAAAACAACACCAACATTTACAAATCAATAGAATAATAATAAAGGAAAAAAATATACTTAAAATGTAAACGTTGTTGGCTCACAGAAGTGTAATATAACCTCGTGAGAAGTCAAGTGCAGCACCGACTCCTTATTCGCCATCTTTTGAGAAAACCCTTTCCATTGTGCCTTACCTATACGATTCATATCACACAATAACATCAATATAATGGCCAAGTCATGCATGGTGCAGACCAAACTATAGTATTTATGTATAAATATATTTATATGTAAATATGGTCAGGTTTGTGTACAACATGTATGTGAGCTTCATCTCTATACTGTCCAAACCAAGCCATTTTGTGCAAAACCACAGGAGTTGAGATGGTTCTGTGAATGATGTCATTACTGGCCACAATGACAGGGGCAATAATGTTCATGCCATGAACATGAAACGTGGCGGATACCGGTGCAATATATGAGTCCATTATTATTATTATTATTGTCTTGATCCCTATCTTGAAGTTTATATTTTAGCTGTAACAAAAGCTGCTATGGTTTCTTGTTGGTGCTTGTATTTTAATTGCACACAAATCTGTTAATTTTCCCATAGACTTTATGTACGAATATTGTCCTGATATGTATTTAGACTAACAAACTCCAACTTCCAAACTCCAAAGTCCACATGGATTTACCATATCATGCACCTCAAACACTTGAGCAAGTAAGTGACCATTTATGTTTTTTTGAGATTACAATATAGCCTGCAAAAAAACTGAAGAGGTATTAAAATAACACTAGTAATGTCAACCTTTTGCAGTGTAGCCTATATATATATATATAAATATATATATATATATATATATATATATATATATATATATATATATATATATATATATATATATATATATATATATATATATATATATATAAGGGCGTTAAGAAGATGCCACCTGCAATGGCCCCTTCGGATGAAAGTGCTATATAAACATATAGCGCACATTTAAATATTTATTTGTGGCTACCTCTTACCTATCAATCCCAACGTAGTGCCTATCATGCCAATCATCCAACCGATGTTACAGTCGTTTTAGTTACAAACTGATGTTGTAAACGTCAGGCAACATTATCTAACCTTTGACCAATCCGTCCATTTTACATTCGTTGTCCACAATGATAACACAGCAATCCACCCTGGAAAGCCGCCGTCTTGTCCCTGTGTTCTTTGCGTGCGCTGTCATTAGAATTGCTTGAGTTGAATTTGACTTTCCGTCATGTTTGTTGCTCAAAATTACACGTTGGATGAATACTAATTGGATTTTACTTTGTGTGGTTAGTTAGGATGTGCAACGTCACTTCATCCCACAATCCTTATGACAAAAGCGACTCTGTACTTTTGTAACATGTGGCGACTAGGCCACCCATCGATACAGAGGGAGTCCAGTGCATTGGCCCTATAATGGGGCTAGTTTTGTAAGTGAATTTTGAAATATTATTTTACAAATTAGCTGCTAGAATAAAACCAAGGTTCCATGCAACCCAGACGCATCAGAGAGCAGCCATCGAGATAGTTAAACACGACACTGTGCCACAGGACATCGGCTACCATCAGCGATATTTGACGACCACTACTACCGACTGAAGGATCTTCTATATTCCAAAGTCAAACACAAATTTACATTAAATTAACATAAACTGAACCAAAAGGTAGCACCCTATAGGATTAAAAAAAGAGTAAATCTAAATTACTGTCAGAGTTGATCTCCGAGGTTGAAGTAAACAAACATTGAGTCACACAAAGAACGATAAACAACATGGCTTTAGGCACACTTGGAGATATAAAACAATACTAAAATAAAAATATAAAAAAGTTAATACGACACAGTTTGAGTTGAGGGCATCTCCTAGGCCGAGGGACTAATACATATTTTTCTAAGTGAATTAATAAATAAAGATAAACTATAAATAACTGTGTCTTTAACATCTGCTGGTAGCACCTGCCATACATCTTGAGAAATCTATAAAAAAAGAGAATGATGAGCAGCATTGGACTTTGCCATTTGATGAGAAAACTTGACAACTTCAGTGCGTCTACGGTTAACAGGATAAGATCAATAGAACGAGTGCTGGCGGGCCTACAGTGGGATATGCTGTTAATGTATCTGGATGACGTGATCATAATACAAAGACAGTACAGGAAGAGCTGAGTCGCCTGGAGGTGGTATTCCACTAAGCGCCTACGAGGGACAGGCTTCGAAGTTAAAGCACAAGAAGTGTGAACTATTCAAGCAACAGGAATTGCTATACCTCGGCATATCGTGTAAAACCAAGGTGTTGCGACTGATCCAGAAAAAGATAAAGGTGGTACGTGAATGGCCAACACCCACGACGGTGACCGAAGTGCCAAAGCTTCTTAGGACTAGCGTCGTACCATAGGCGTTTTGTTAACCCTTTCATTACCAGCCAGTTATGTGAAGAGAGTACCTTCTTTACCACACAGTAATTAGGGCCCAATGTCACTTCAGCACCAGTGGGTTTTTCACAATTTCATTGAAGTGCGCCTCACTCTGCGGTAATAGACACTTTTTTTTTACATGTGTACTGTACATATCCAAAATGGCTCAAATATATTTGTATGTTAAACTGATGGTAAAAAATGAGTATACAAAGGAGGAAAATATTGTACAGATTTTTAAGTGTAAAGCAAAACAATGAAATATTTAGATCAGTATTTACACTGAAGAAAAAGTAATGCAAATGGGTGATATTTCATGCAAAATACGGTACATGTATAAGATTTCTTTTTCCATATGAAAACAAATAACTTGGATGAGATTTTGGGGGATTTTTGTTTGTTTTCTACTTGGGAAATGAACCATTCAGTGTACATACATCATAATCAGCATGCTTGAACAACCTCACCCTCCCCCCATTAAATGTTGGTTTGGACTGTAATCTGCGGCTTGTCCGACCATTCCCAACATTGAACCGGGGAGAAAGGCAAATAGTATAGATTTACAATCAAGTGATGTGGTATTTCTCCAAAAGCAAGGAACTATGCACATAGGTTGTGTACATTGTTTACAGATCATCTTTGTTTGTTTTCGCCTGCCTAATTTTTGGTTACTGCAAACAATGCAGTCGCGTTTCTTTCCATTGGGGGTTTTGCCAGGATAGTGCTGTTGCCCTGTATCAACTCAATAGGAATATGGTATCTCAACTGACTTGTTGCGTTACGTTCCCAACCCAATAGCAAGCCCTGTACAATCCCTATACGAAAATCAAGGTTACTGACATTTGTGTTCCCTGCTATGCTGGTGAATATTACTCTGCTATTGACAATACAGATATTCAGCATATGGAACAAAACTCTTTTCTACCATTTCAAGCTTCTGTGTGTATGATTGTAGTACTGAAAACATTGGTTGGCAAGATCAGTTCCACCCATGTTTTTTGTATTGTAATCTTCAATACAATTGGGCTTCATTAACATCACAAAAATCCACTTTGTGCTCTTATTACAGCGAATTTGCTTTTGGACAAATCAGTGTTGCTTACATTAGTTAAAAGTGTTTACAGATTTTTGTCTTGCCAAACGATACACAATTGCTCACCTTTCACCAAACAAAATGGGTCATCTCCTTTCTTCATTTTATGTTTTTTTGGGTTTTGCGGCTCTGGGGTATTCCTGTGTAGTGTGAACGATTCCTAGACAACATCCGAATCCTAGTTTACATAGGATTTAGCTACAAGAGCTGGGCTAGTATGGTAATTATCCTGACATATTACGTGTCCCTTATTCTCAAGTCCATGGACCAGATCAATGACGACTTTTCCTGCAACTGTTGGGTTTGGTGGTGGATGGCAGTCTGATGACTTGAAATCTACGTCTGCATCATAAACAGTTTGGTATCGTCGGCTCCTGTGTACAGTTTCCAAGCACACGTGTATCCTGTTTTGGACTCGTTCAGGGAGAAGGCTTTAATACTACCCGTTTGATAGGTTTGTTAGGCATGTACTGGGAATGGAAAACTTAAGCGTCGCTTGAATTTCAACATACTCTCGTCTGGAGACAGAGATTCTGCGCAGGGTTATACAGGTTGAGAAACTTCAGGACGAGGACTTCTATCGAGGCCGAACTTTTGAAAAGTTTGTCCCGTTTAGCCAAGGCTCTACGAGGAATTTGGTTATTTGAGATGTGGAAGAACCCGAAGAATTGAACTGAACCGATTTCGGGACATGATCGACAGGGTAGAATGGGATGCGAAGAACTTCCAGATGTTGACCAAACTGTACATCTTGGTATTGAGAGGATTTGTTTATGCCCATAGCAATGAGAAGTTACAAATGCCATCATTTCTGGAATGTTGGTTTGGGTGCCAGGAGAATTGTTGACCAAGGATTTGAGTCTATTGTTTGCTGCGCATAGCGATTAGTCCTCATCGACGCAGAGCATATATCCCAATAATGAGTTGACAAAAATACAGCTTGAACGAATCTCCACTGAAACAGGTGTGACAAAGTCGCCGGTGGGGCCAGAATTTTCGTTTGAACCGGCACAGTCCCACACTCGTAATGGTCTCGTCGTTCCCAACCGGATCGGAAATCTAATCTTTCCTGTCGTCCTTGATCTCGGTCGGCTGTCACTGTCCTTGGTGAAGTTAGGCTGCAACAGAAAAACAAGGCAAAGGAGGATTAATCTCGGTCCTTTAGCAAATACAATATCTCAATGCTGCATGTGCACAGGCCACAGGGGGTCATGCGCAAAATGAATATTATTAACTGAGAAAAAATATAGCAATTTCCCATCCACTCTCCAAAAACTCGTTGTCGATAAATTTTCGTTTTAATGTGGGATTGTGAATGTAACGAATTCCCCAACTTCTTGCATAATACGACTTATGAGGGCCTTTCGAATACTAAGGCTATTCTTTTGGAAGCTTGAGACTAGAGTGCATTTTCGCGCCTGTTAACGCTAAACAGCACGACCAGGCTATGGGTAAATGTAAAAATTTCTATGCTATATCTATACATCAACTTGCTGTTTCAATGAATACAAATATTACCCACAACAAACTACTAATAATTGTACATTTTCACTTGACTTTTTGACCCTGATTCCAGGGGTGGGGATTTGGTCAATCCTATTAAAGGGATCCATTTTCTAAATTTACATTACTCAACTCCAACAGTTGTAACTTGCTATTTACGCTATAGCTCAGGGAAAATAAGTGAATTACGTTAATTTGCATTGAGCCCAGGAAGAGTAACGTTAACTGTTATTAATATTAGTTATTCATTTTACTCGTGATTTTGGCTTCACCTCTTCAAGTTCAACGAATTCCGCTGGAATTAGTGCTACTTCTAATGTGTTGTCGTCATCCGTTAGCTTCGTCATCTGATTCTGGAGCCACTGTCCTGCCAAAGATCTCAGCCAAAGTCGCCATCATTTATGTCCGTTTCCATCATGATTGCAAACTAAATTAAACCATCCTTTCTCTCTATGATTAAACGTGACCGTTGTGTGTGGAAGCGAGTGGATTCGCCAGGCATCGGGAACCTGCCGCAAAGTGACGCACTTCTTTTCTTTTCATAAACTGTTTATATACTTCATTCACTGTCAATAGAGGCGCCAACCCCAAAACCACTCAAGCATTTCAGGTGGTGATTTAAGTCGCCGTGTGTCGTTTGGCAGGCATGCCGATCTCGGCACCTTTTAGAGCCCACGAGGAAGGAAGCGTATCACAAACAAGGCTCTTTTAGGCGTGGGGATCGAAAGGGGTTTAAAGGATTCGGTGACATAGCCAGGCCATTGTATCGCTTGACAGAGAAGGGAGACGGGTTCGAATGGTATGATCAATGCGAGACTGCATTCAAAGCATGAAGGGGACTGAAAGCATAGCACCTATACTGGCTTATCCTAACCCCTGCGGAGGAGTACATACTCGACACAGATGCTAGTAACCTTGGAATAGGCGCTGTCTTATCTCAGATGGTTAATGGACAGGAGAGGGGTTATCGCTCTACAGTAGCACAGGAGAGTCTCTCAGTAATCCGGAGAAACTTATTATTGCGTGACACGTAGGAGGAACTACTCAACATAGTGGGAAGTTCTTAAAGCGGTATAGACCCCACATGTATGGACCAAAGATTACCATTAGGACCGGACCACGGGGCTCAGGTTGCTTCTCAACTTTCCCGGGATCACCAGGGACAAATTGCCCGTTGGTTTGCAAGTAATGAGTGAGTATGATTTTTACCATAGTTCATCGGGCAGGCAGTTCACATGGCAGCGATACGGAGTTGACGCTTTGCGTCGACCATGCGCCCGATGTCGCGATGGCGGATCTGGGGTGGAGAGCTAAGGGGCGGTGAAGAAGAGACGGTGCTGGCTCACTTCCCCGACCCCAAACCACCGCCCCCAAAAACAAAAACAAGTAAAACAAAACAAAACATCCAAAAATCGATGGGGCGCGATGAACCATCGCCCAACTCCCATTCAAAAAAATATATATCGAAAATAAATAAATAAGGTGAAATTTTCATTTTAATAAAATCTAGTAGGGTGATAAAGACGATGGTTAAATATTTTATCGAGGTGGACATTGGGCGAATTTATAAATTTTTACTTTGTGAGCATGAACTATCGATTGGAGCTAGAGAGTGGATTGAGTAGGAAAGAAAAACAAAAAGGCAT
This sequence comes from Zoroaster sp. YZ-2022, assembly GCA_029582265.1. Classification (NCBI taxonomy): domain Eukaryota; kingdom Metazoa; phylum Echinodermata; class Asteroidea; order Forcipulatida; family Zoroasteridae; genus Zoroaster; species Zoroaster sp. YZ-2022. The sequence goes on from CM055816.1 coordinate 64,673,410, forward strand.
AATAACGCGGTAAAGAATCAAAAACAGCAGAGACCAACGTCATTGTATAAATTAAAATTGGCTCCAACAAGAGCGTTTAGAAGCTGAAAATATTCCCTGCCCGGGCATTTCAGCGGAAAAAGAGGACACATAAAAAGACTACATCGCCGCCATTAAAGGTTTTCGCTCCTGAAGAAGAGATTTGATGAACCACCGTTGATGGTGGAATGTATTTGAGGCAGCGAAATGACCGTACCGGACGGTCATAGTAAGGAAAAAAGATCAAGCGTATTTTCGCGCGGTCAAGTCAAGATTGTAGAACAAGTTAACTACAACTTGCGAAATTTGGAGGGGATAAAGTTTATGATTTATTTGAAGATTCAATTGCATAAGAGAAACCAGATGGTACGATCGATTATGACTTTCCCAACATTTCATAATAATCGCCGGACAACGCGTTTACTCGATCCGAGCGAGATTGAAAGATGTATTAACCACAGCCTTTGCGAAAAATCAAGAACAGAAATAGAAAAGTGGACCTTTAACGGTCCTGGATGGATAATAGATCGTGTTGAAACTATGAGTCTTTACCATCGCAGAGATATCAACCTTTGAGAGGCGAAATGTATATTTTACTACCGAAATATATAAGAGACAAAACATACGTCAACATAAAAACAAGATGATGATTGTCTGAAAATTGAGCGCTGCGTTCTACTCTTTTTCCGCGGGAAAAAATGCGGGTAAATTTCTAGCTATCCGTCGGAAGATGGTTTAGGGTACGACGGGATCGATGCTCCAACTCCGATCGATCAAGTCAACAAAGTAGAAGAAACAAAAACAAGTTGGCTATTAACGTTTTTGGTTACGAAAATTCAATCGTAGTTTACCGGCTTGGCGAGCAACCCGCAACGATAGCTCGTAGTAATTTATTATTAATTCACGAAGAAAATAAATCGCACTACGTTTGAATGAAAGATTTTAACCGTTTGCTTTTGATCAAACAAAACGCAAACATCGTAAACACTTTTGCGCGAGATGTTTACACGGTTACTACCGAAGCTTTGCTCAACAACACATTCCCGGTGTGATGGAATTGGCGGCAGAGAGGTTAAAATCGTGATGCCGATCGAGGGTGAGATAAACTACGTTTTATAATGTTTTATAAAAGATAAAAGTTCCTTTCCAATACATATACGCGGACACAGAAGCGTTAATTAAAAGATTGACGATACGAGTACAACCAATACTAAAAATTTGCAAGAACACATGGTTTGTGGATATTCGACACATTGTCGTTAGATGGGACGGTCGAACTCAACCGCCAAAAGGTATACAGAGGAAAATGCCTCAAAACACTTTTTGGACTCGTTGTTAAAACAAGTAGAAAACATCAACGAAGTATTTAACAAACCTAAAAATATGTTTATGACGATGGACCAATTGAAATTTTTTTTTAAATCCTTAAGTGCGAAAAGATTTTTGACAAAGGCGACAAGAAAGTACGCGATCATTGTCACATTACTGGAAAAAATCGAGGAGTAATATAATGACTGTAATTTAAAACTGAGACGAGAATCAAACAAAACGCCTATCCAGGTAATATTTCATAATTTGCAAGGATACGACTCTCATCTCATCATGCAAGCTACGAGTCGAGTTAAGGAAATCTAAAATATATTCCAAACAACATGGACAAGTATATTTCTTCTTTTTCAATCCGGGCAACTGAGATCTATCGACAGCGCTCAATTTTTACTAGCTTCACTCGATAAACTCGTTAAATCAAACAATCCCGATTCTTTACTGATCGTTAAAGTACGAACCAAATTTAAACAGATGAAATTGCTTTAAAAAGGTATTTACCCCTTTACGTGTGCATGGATAATTTGACTTTTTGAAGAAACAAAGTCTTTCCTTTAAAAGACGCTTTTTATAGTAAATTAAACGACGAAGGCATTACGGACGAACCGTATCTGCACGCTAAGAATGTTTGGGCCAAGTTTGGATGAATCACCGGGATTATCACTAACTCTCTATATGTGCGTACCGGATGCTTTGTTGTTGGCGGACGTCTTTGAAAATTTTCCTTTTAACCCTTCGCGCCGAAACAATACGAATTAGATCCAGCTCATTATTACACAAGTTGACGGCTCGGTTATATCGGGAAGTGGAGGAAGTAAAAGCCACCTGAGAGAAGGATGCAGTTAAGCATGAACAGGCAGGGCACCTAAAACACTACTGTAGACCAATGAAGAGGTACTATGATCGAAAAGCCTGCACAACGTCATCAATGAAGGACAGTTTGTTTGGCTGTTAGTCTAGCAAAGAAGGCCTATCACCCTAAATTACAACGTCGATGGGAAGGACGATCAATAATCAAGCTTGTCTGACACGTCACCTACAGGATACCAGAGGAAACAAAAGCTAAAACCCTACATTCAAGTGGGCCATCTGATGAAAGCGCGCCTTATCATGCACAGATATGAGGCTGATATAGAAACAAGTAGAAGACAGGAAAATATTTGAAATATTAAATACAGACACCAGGCGGGTGTGTAGAAAAGAACGACAGTGAGAAGACAAGAGGGTTTACAGGCGACGAAAGAATCAGAACAAAGATGCGTCAGTGCAAGATGGGGGAATAATGCCTGGCACCCCATATATAGTACAACTTACGGTAGGACTGAAGGAATCCGCCAAGACAGCGTCGTAGGCGGCAACCTTTAACGTAACAAGGGCGACAATACTGGGCAGCAATGGAGATATCTTCCCAGGGCACGGATGTCTGATGGGGTGTGTAAATGAGTTTGAGTTCCTGAAACCCCATAATCTTTGTATAAAGAAGCATTTGTAGGGACTAACCAGAGATTTATTTCAGTTTGTTTTATAAACAGCAAACGCTGTAATCATGAGGAGAGATTCCCAGGGAAAAGAGGACACCACAGACCTCCAGAGTAGACACAGTGGAGTGTCCAAAGTGTGGTGATGTGTTCCTGCACAAAGAGAAGTCTGGAGCTTGTAGAGTGGAACATGGCCCCACAAGTGTTTTATTGGTGTTCTACGTGCGCACTGCGTGACTGCCGCCCTCCTACTGGACGAAGTGAGTGGGGTGGTACAAGGCCTACGAGCAGATGGCGCAGGTAAGCACACTGGAGGTGAAGGAAAGTCCACGACATGCAGCTAAGAAAGAAGACAAATTAAGGGCACAATGAAGGAAATCGGGAGGCAGACGAGGTGAAGACATACTCTGCTGGTGGGAGTGATGTGAACTCTGCTGAAGGTGCAACGTAACCGAGGAGAAAGAGTGACGAGAACAAGACGCTGAAAAAGTGACCTAAAGTGAACTTGCTTCAACAACTGTGTCCAGAGCACCTAAGGGTGAAAGGCACAACCCAACTGTGTCAAGAGCACCTGAGGAAGCAGGCGCAGATCAGCACAAGCTGCAGTGTTCGAGGCAGGAAATCCCGAACAGGAACCTGCTGGGTCAAGTTTAGAAGCAATGAAAGCTGAGGACAACAAAACCTCTGAGGAAATGAATATAGAGGTGGAATTAGCGACAGTATTTAGCGACAGCGACAAGAAAGTACCTAAAATAACACTCTCGGCGACACACCACGATGTGGGAGCATATGAAATCCCGCCCAATGGAGAGCCACCTAAGTTGTCAGGAGGGAAGCCTCTCAGCATGATCAGGTTGTTTCGGGATCTCATGAAAAAAGAAAGAAAGGCATAGAGAGGAAGCTGCAGGAGAAGAAAAAAAGACACCCGCAACCCCTTTCTGCACCTTTGCGTCTAGAACAAGCTGCAACCAGGACAGGTAGTTGGGTGGAGAAAGACAAAGACGACTTACCTTCTGAAACTGAGGACAAGATTATTAAGGGAGAAACTGTACGGGGGTACGACGTGGTATACTTGAGACCTTGCAGAAAGCCGGTACCCGAAGAACGTACCTCAAAGGAGAATCATGCCTGTGTAGATTGGTGAGAATCGACGGAGCAGTGAGGTGCACCTATACAGATTCTGATGATCTCGTTTAAACCATGGTCCAATGTTCAGCATGTAACAGAACTGAAACACGAGAGCGCAGTGGAGACCGAAATTATACATCCATTCACGGCTGGTGTTGTCAAGCATGTTTGGGATTGCTTTAATGACTGAACAGTTTGAAACGTTCATGTGGATCTGATGATCTTTATTTTAAGTGTTCAGGAGTGTTTCTTCAAGAACTTTGATATACCGTTTCACTATGGACGTTTGTGCACCTGTAGGGGTCCTTTAAGGCAATCGAAATTGTAATTTCTATATCTTGATACAGCTCAGAGCGCATGCATACATGGGGACCCGCTTACAAGCTCTGCTCACTGGTGGGTGCTGTGATTGTATGCTTGTGCATCTTTCTTTATATATGACTCAGAGCACATGCATGCATGGGGACCCGCAACACAAACTCTGTACTAGTGGGTGCTTGTGCTTGTGACCATCATTTCTTTATACAGCTCTGAGCACTGCATGCATGGGAACCCATGCTTTACAAGCTACTTACTAGTGGAGTACTTAATTGTGCTTGTGCATCCTTTCTTTATACAGCTCAGAGCACATGCATGCATGACCCACACAAGCTCTGCTTAATAGTGGACCCCCCTCTTCAGTATTACTTCTTTGTTGTATTTGTTAACTATTATTATTTTTTTTCAATGCCAGAAAATAATGAATGAATGAATGAATGAACAATGACATTGCATATACACACTATTTGTTGCTTGTGTGTAAGTGTTGAGGAGATGGCCCGACCTTCTTTGAAATATTGTTTGACTTGGTATTTATTTATTACTTGAATCAATATTTTCATCCCCTTATTCATGTGCTAATTCGATAGTGGCAACTGTTGAAGGGAAATGATCATAATTGTCCTGGACTTTTAAAATATTATTCAAAGACACTGCAGAAAAATGGTGCACTGAACATTTTCGTGAAACACGTTTTATTTTATTAAGCTGCCATTTACAAGCATACAATACAGTACTACTCTCTTTAAATTGTAATAATACGATATATAAGACGCATTTTCCATCTAAAATCCAAGCCAAGTCTTAATTATCTGCATAATGATCAGTGTTACAATAAAGCTTTTTCAATACGAGAATATAGTTAATACCCGATTTCAAAATAACTTAATTGAATCCTTTCTTGTTTGATGACCTGTTGCTATTTATACAATTTTATTAATTTTTTCGATATCTGGGACTTCCACAGGTTTGTTGTTTATCTGTTCGTGTATGTGAAATTGTCTTCGTAAGTGTGGTACGTGCAATTGTGCTGTGACAACCAACAATGTTGAACGTTTCCGTGGAAGTCAGAACATTTCGGGAAAATCAGGTGCGAAATGGTTTATTAAGGGACACTATCATCGTGATCGGAGAAAACTTTCCAACAGGGCATGGAGATCGGTGTCCTAGTTGAGAGATTAACACAATAGCTTAACATTGGTGGCTCATTTATTCAGCAGCTTATTGGTTATATGACATTAACGCTGTCAATGAGTAAAGAATAGTACTCCGATTCCATGCCCTGTTGATCTTGACGATATTGCACCTTTATATAACCCACACACATGAGGATGTATGAATTACATCATTGTATTCTTGTATTTTAAGCTTCACTGACGACTGATGAGTTAGTTATATCCCAGCTTTTACAGGTAGTGCATGGAATAATAAATATAACCTACCTGTGAAATTCAAATACAGGAGTGCTTGCTACAATTTACAGAACATTATGCACAAATTTACACTTGCTGCCCTTTAAGCATTTAGTGGTTGGGAGTTATGTTATATTGTAAACTATATTGTATCGAAACAGTTTTGATAACTATGCAGAAATATAAATTTAATTTCACAAAGCTCAATCGGCTTTTCAATTTTAAAATGTATTTAATATTAAGATTTGTTGTGTAATTTAGATTGTTCTTCATTATTAGTGCACGTATGCTTTACCATCTTTTTCAGAAGGACACTCCAGCAGTATACACTGGCTAATTTGTTCTAGGAAAGGTGCAACATTGATAAAACTGCCAAATTACTGTCAGAATGGTTACCACTGATGTTTCCATAGCTTCAGCATTTCATTTACGTGTATTTTAACTTTATAATCATGTCACAATTTAACTGGCAAACTGCTTTATGCAATCATCAATACACCATGATAATAATAGTTCATACGTTGTGTGAGCACATATAATGTATCACATAAATATTCATATAAAACTATTTGAAAAGAGTTTTACATTTAATTCATACACACTCCTTAATTAATTAAATTAATTAAAACATTGGTTCATGATGCTTCCTGTACATACTTGAATACGACAATCATTCAGTGTTTTGCCAACGCCTTTATAATCACTGGTATATAAGCTCCTGTAAAATTACGCTTTTTCTACACTTGCAAAAGCTATGAACCCTTTTATAAAATTAACAAACGTAAACTAAGTCTACTGTAATAGGCATATATTTAAATTTGCGTATCAATATTGTGATTAGCCATACATTCAGCATGAAGATCACTTGGCTGCCTAACAAACCTATACACTTATACTACACTGGCGATGCTACATCCATTATTGTTAATCTATATCACTTGTAGGCCTAACAAACCTAATACCATATACTACAGCGTGCTACATCATTATGTATTAATCTATATCATCGCCTTGTAGGCCTAACAAACCTATACATATACTACAAGCGTGCTACCATTATTATTAATCTATATCACTTGTAGGCCCTAACAAACCTATACATATACTGACGTGCTACATCCATTATTATTAATCTATATCACTTGTAGGCCCTAACAAACCTATACATATACTACAGCGATGCTACATCATTATTATTAATCTATATCCTTGTGAGGCCTAACAAACCTATACATATACTACAGCGTGCTACACCCATTATTATTAATCTGCATCTAATACGAATAACAATGCCTTGGCAAATTAGGAAAACATAACATGGGCCTATAATACGCAATTGTATGTTTATACATATTTCAGCAAAGTATCCACACTAACAGTTTAAACGAAATGAGAAGTCTATTTTTACGTTGGTAAAAACTTTGATTATACAGTTTGAACTTTTACGATAATCTTGTTTAGTATTGAGCACATGAGGGCGCTGCTTTGTGGATGCACAACAGGAACTAGCTCTGCAGTGTCACAGCAACATTGAATATGCAAGAAATCAAACTCTCAAAACCTTGCCCAAAGAAAATAGTGCTTACCTGAAAGAGTTTACCGATTGGTAATCAGACATCAGTAAATCAGACAAACACAAAATAATCATAACATAACTGATTTGGGTAAAATCAGTCAAGTTATGTATGTCACACGACGTGACATCTGATCCCGCTGTGATACTGGTTTTGCTCATGAACATGTCACAAATTTACATAATAGACCAAATAGTGTTAACATATTAGAACAAGCACAGCACAATTGGCATTTAAAGTTTGAAACATTGACATCAACATGCACAAGGATTATATAATTATAGACAAGTTTAAAATATTCAACATTTTCAAGGCAATCTAATATACACATTAATGTGTCACCGTATTAGTGGTAGTGTTGTACATGGGCATAGGAGGACACAATTATTCTACCGGCCAAATATGTGACGCGTGTGTTCCATCTTTCATTCCTGAACATTTTCTACAGTGAACATAAATAATAAGAAATAATTTTATAATTATTGGGTTGCTGCCACTTCCACGCCTCAAAACTGCACAAAAGACTAACTCCACTTCTGAGCTACATGACAGAGATCGGTGACGGCCATGGCATCAATGAACACTCCGACGTCAGTGATTTTTTTTCTATCAGGGGTCCCAAGGGATTGGTTAAGAAAAAGTCTGAACATTTGAACGTGATTAGTAGAAGTGCTGAGAATATACATTAAAATACTATAGGGCCATCTACCACCCCGGCCTGATGGTGTTAACTGATCTTTAAAAATATCTCCAAGAGTCACATCAGTTTGCTTAAAATCGTGGAAAATGTCCGAAAAACTGTTGTTTATATGGCCCAATCTATGCAAAAAATGAACAAATCGCCTGTGTGCGTAATTTAGGTAATAGATTGTTAAAGAATTTGTGTATGTCTAAGGTCGGTACCACTCCGGTATGGATTTAAGAGAGTATGGAGGGCACAAGACAGACAAATCCTTTCTGATATGTTTAACTCAACGGAGGGTCCTTTTCCTAGTTCTTCAGTTGTTGCATTTGCGACTTTTTTTTGAATCTAAAAATAAAATAAAATATACACGTAGTACTATCATTAATATTGTTTGTTACGTTGGTTGTATTTTATTTGTAAAACATAACAATTAACGCAATAAATAATGATTTAGTTTAAAGGTTAGGATTAAGATTGGTAATAAAAAATAAAACGAATGGTATATATATATATAATTAACGTATGATTTTGTTTTTAATTAAATATTTTTGTTTGATGTTATTATAAAACTTACTTAGTGTAACAAGCTTGAGGTGTTAGTATTATTCCCCTTGAGATATTTTGTCTGAGGTGCTGTAATTTTTAAGAAAATAACTAATTTCTGTTTAAATTTAGGAAAGAGTTCACGCTAGAATGAATATTACAAAATCTATTGCATTTTGACAATGTTTTTTGTGATTGACACCACGTAATATAAGCCGAGGACTTTCACAGTTTTTTATTTAAAATTTTGATTCAAAGAGAGAATAATCATACTCTCGTAGAAACAAGTTTGCCAACATTAACAATGTTGTCTGTTCCTATGTTATAGTTTAAAATTGTGTTACTATTGTGATGTGGGAAGATGTTATGCCGGTATGCTTTAAATGTTAACACATGTGATTACCGATCGCGTGTCAATACCGGAAAACAATACCTTCAATATGAACATTTAATCTTGTTTTCCTGAAAACATACATTTAGTAAAGACTATTTGCGGTGACACCATGTGAAATTCTCAATCGAAAATTTCATGGAGTCACATGCCTAAATAATCTTTATCCTCTTCACAAATGCAAAGCTACAGATATATTTTGTTATAAAGATCAAATATCTTACGAAACACCCTAACATAAAGTTTTCACGTGCACACGTAGGGCCATTTCAAATCCCAAAAACGATGTACAAACGACAATATAAAAACCTAATTGGCCTTCCAGAAAAGAGTGTTAAAACCATCAAGTCAGTTCACAAGGATAACAATTGACAACTGCATTAGTCGACCTAAGGAATTTACAATGGATTGAAGCCAGTACACCCTATACACATTTGGTAACATGTCTGTATTAATAATGTAAAAAAAGAAAGAAAAACTGCTGAAAGGTTTCAGTTATTATTTTGTGGTGTCGTTAACGAGAAACTCTCATTCTATTATGTAAATTTACGTCTACGGAGGCCAATATTATTAGTTTCGAAGAAAACGATAGCATCTAAGATAGAAATATTTCAACTTACACCTAGTAAGTTTAATTAAAAACTGTGATTATCTATATTTTACTAAAGATTGTCAAAACTTACTTGATGGAGTCATCGGCGTCTCGCTGTCCAATGTGGGTGTATGGTGGATGTTATTTATTTTCTCTGCGTTTCTTGAAGTATGAGATGATGGCCTTGATGATACAGATACGAAGATACACAGGGTAGTGATTACGAGAGCGACAACGATAATTAATATGATTACCAGACAGGCAATCTAGGTTTGTTGGTCGGACCCGCTGTAACATAATAAAAATGAAGTTACAAAACAAGACATTCATGTAGGACGATATTGATTCGACATAGTCTTTCGTTAAAAAAATAGTTTTCGTTAATTGGTTGATGGTGTGTGTTTGGCACATGTTTATGGTGTAAACCTAGGGACTCACATGCCTAACAAAGGAAGAATAGGTCACCTTGGTTGGCGGTTGTCTGCAAATGTCCTCTGTTGAAAAACTGGAGATGCCTAAACAAGTTTGAGTCCAATAATGAAGAGAGAACAAACGAGGGAACAATAGCAGGTCACTCGGTTTACACCATAATACAAATCATAAATAAACCAAATCACCTGTATGATGCTATTAATACCCATTCAGTGTAAGTATTATGCTAAAAATTACCATGACCATTACGTTAGGGACCTATGTTTTGCAATTTTGGAAAACCACTTGTATGAAGGTGTACACCATTAATAATAACCAAAAAGAAACAGAACGAATGTTATATTAAAGTTTACTACAAGTATTAAGATTGTGATATTAACAAACTTATTACGGTAATGATTATTTCGTCCGAACATGTAATTTTGGAAAACGTAAATGTATTATGTAGAACAATTGGTTCAAATGGATCATCCACGGACGATCCATTTCCACGTCCAGAATGAATACAAAACACATGGAAACAAATGCACTTACCAAATTATAGTATACGAAAAACATCATACTTGCCAGAAAAATTATTTAAAAGGGTCATTTTCATCCTCTTAAAAATGTATGTATGCCCTAAAGTTCAGTGGTAATTGTAAATTAGTCTAGTATTCACGAAAATAGCCTAAATCAGACATTTGCTCAGGTACATTTATATTGCTGTATCCATGAGATCCCACAACCAAAATTCAAACACATTTCTCATTGAAATGTGTTTTTTATAACCGAAACTTGAATTCGGTGCAAAATATATTATTATTTACTACATTCGTAAAGCTATTCCACTCGAGTGTATCACTGTAATATTGTTTTGGGTTGTAACCCTGTTAATGTTTTTGTTCAGTTACATGTATAACATTGATAAACACATTTGTGTTTAATAATAATATTTCATTCTTATACAGCGCATTTCACATAATGTTCCAATGCGCTTTACATTATTTCCCTGGTCACTGGGCCCAATATCATTCTACTAATCTTTCTCCAGCTCCCTGGGAGTATACAGCCCATTATGTGCAACCTTTTGGCGCTACAGAGGCCAATCAAACACAATAACCATATCTACCTTGGTGGCGCTATGTACAGATAGCTTGTCTAGATTATTGTGTTACAAGTACGAGTACGAGTACGAGATGATACGAGTACGATAAGTACGAGTACGAGTGCAATACGAGTACAATGCAATACGAGTCTATATTTAAATGGATTGTTAATATACACCATGTCAGCCATCATATCCACCATTATTTCAATTAACTGTTATGTTTTGTTTTATAGGTATAGAGAAAACATCACCGCCAGTATTTTTTACTTCTGCACATCAACACCATGTAGAGAGTTCAGCCTGATTCCATTTTGCAGGTATTCACAGCTACAAAAGCATTGCCAAGGTAGAGTAAATCTTGGATTGATTCGGATATGTTTTTATATTATAATTTTATGTATATATAGAAAACTTAGTTGATGTAAATATTTGTTTTCTATCAAACATAATCAGATTTACAGAAACAATTTCTCATTTAGAAAAAATGAAGTTGTGCATTTAGGTTTTCCCTGTGCAATGCTTAATGTTAACTTGTCCATATTAATATCACGATCAGAGCAGACTTTCAACAGGGGATGGAATTGGTGTCCTAGTTTAAGATGAACACAGTGACTGAAACTTACTGGCTCATTTATGCAGCAGCAATGATAATATGACCTTATCATGTGGGATATTAGTTTCAGTCAGAGAGATAATCTAAAACTAGCACTCCGATTCCATGCCTGTTGAATCGTGAACCGTTACCTCTTAAAGGAAATAACAACATTGGTTATAATTTGGAAGTGTGTGTGTGTGAATGATAAGTGTACTGTAGCACTACATAATAATAATAATAATGTGTGGATTTATATAGCGCACGTATCCACCAACTATGTTATTCATAGCTGGCTATTGTGTTATTTATGTCTTTGTGGTCAGTTTCATTTCTCAACTGCTCGAGTAATCAGTTCAATGTAATATTTCTTTTGTAAGATTATATATGTTTGTTCATGTTTGGTCCATAGATGAGATGAAGGGAGATGGAGACAGAGATGAATGCTCAGTTCATTATGTCACCTACGTATGTGAATGGGGGTCAGTAAACGGAAGCCTACAACATCCCACTAACTTGCAGACATTCCACCGAATAAGAGTTTTCTCAAGAAGATTACCTACTATATCAACTTCAGGTTTGTTACGGGTGCCATCCAATCAAAAGTTTCTAGGAAGTATAGAGGACATGTCGTACTTTCAAGACCCTCAAAAATTGCCAAAAAATGCAGGTATAACATTAAAATGTTTCAAGGCAACTGACAGCCCTCAACTCCCCTCCCCCCACACCCAAACAAATTACTCTATTAGTATTATGTACTACCTTGAAAATGTTGAGATTTTGAAGCTTTACATGGTTGAGAACAGTAGGAGTAAGAGTAATTATCTTTCAAGAATAGTAAATAGCATTGGTTCTGACAAGAACTGGCAGTGACATTACTTTGTTTCAATCAGTGTACTCCGATTGTATTCAGGGGAATGAAGATGATCAGAGTATACCGATGGAAACTTCAAGTTATCTCACCACCAGTTCTTGTAAGAGCCAACACTATTAAACTGCCTCATTATATGCATAATGATATTGACACTAGCCCAACACATGCTTTTCAAAAACCATGCCAGATGATAAATCAACATGTAAAAACACTCATATGAAAATAGTTTGCCAGGGTTGTAGGTAGCCAGATCAACTTATTCAGCGTTATTTTGGGCATAAAGTCACAAAGTTGATTTATGGTAGTAACTGGATTAAACGTGCATCAAAGGACAGGAAGTTGGGGTTAAATTGATTGGGGTGGGTGCTAGAGTTACTGAAGACACTGAATCATGGAGGAGCATCCAAACATTTCCCCTTTCTTTGTATTTCCAACTTTACCAAGGAAATGTTACCTGTGGTGACAGTCTTTACCTCCTGATATTTCCATTTCAGGTTGTAAATAATTTTCGCTACATGGAACATGAAAGTTTGCTAATAATTGAGCATTTCACTAAAATAGCTAATATCTGCAGTTTTCAAAGCTTGTATGGATATTAGCTAATTAACCTTCATTAGAAAACAAGCTTATAACTACTACATGATAACGTTGCAAAGAAAGTTTTGCATTCGTGCTTTCCTCTTCCCTACCATCAGCAGAAGAGTTGTCAAAAGTAAATAATTCCCAAAAGTAAGGCCACAAGTGTAATTAGCCAATTGACAATTCAAACAAAATTAAATGTAATTACATCCAGTTGATTAAATATGATAATTGCTGACCTGCGTATTGTAAACAACCTAACATGTAACAAGTGAAATGACTTCAGTATAAATGAACTAACCATGATCCTTTGTTGACAAGAAAACGGAATCAATCTGCATAATGAATGTACGCTATGTATGTACGATTTAGTGACAGTTCAGAATAGGTGGCATTCAGGGGCTGTCATTGGAATCGGTAATTTTTGAATAAAATGCCCCCCCCCCCCCAAGTTCTTGGTGATAGCATGTACTGCCACTGATGATGAACCGACACATTTGTTTTCTAAAATTCTTTGGACTATCATTGCAGCACTATAGAATCCAAGAACTAGGAAGGGGAGAGGAGGAGCAAACAAGCAATAAAAGTAAGGGCCCAGACACAGGCCTATGCTTGATTCCAAATTACCAATTCCATTGACCGAAGAATGGTGCTTCATTATGTCGAGAATCACACCCAGCATCAATTCTGCATAGCTGAAGTACCAAGATGTTTCTGTCCTCTTTCTGAAAAAGATTTAAGATTGAAAAGAGGATGTAGGGATTTCCTGCTTAAGAGTATGAATATAATTTAGGATTTCTGCAACAATCTTCAGAAAATCAATTTCAATTATTCAATAAAATTATCAGAAAGGTACCCTACTTTTTAATGTGTGATCCACGAACAAAATGTATGATCAAACACAAAAATATATTCTTGATTTAGGCAATTTATTATAAATTAAGTCACTTCTAAACCGGTGATTAATAAAACCCTTTAAATTACAATGTTACAGCGTTCAGTTTAGTTCAAGCGAAACAAATGCTCCACATGTGATAAAGTGATAACGCTCATGGTATGAAAGTAGCGTTTTTACAGTCCGTCGATCCGTGCTGCGAAGTGGTGATGTCATACGATGAAAACACAAAAATGGCGGTGCTACGCTCACACGATGTAAACACACAAATGGCGGTGCTCAGCTCACACGATGCAAACACATTGGTGCAGAAAAACGCAACTGGTCGTTTAACTCCCTGGTGAAATCTGAATAATTAGACAAACGACTAAAGTCACACCAAACGACCTGCTCACTGGCTCAGTTAAAAATGTCGGTTGATCTGGTCGACGCTATTAAAGTATTATATTTATAACATTATCTTTCTCATAGCTGGTTGTGTGTGTTTCTCGTTTTTCACAATCTTGAGTTTCAGTACATGTGCTAAAGTAATACACGTACGTACGATCACGAGAGCCAGCAAAGAAAACAACGGAAAAAAACATGGCCCCAAAAGGAATACTTAATTCGGGCTCTGATTGGCGGCTAAGAACTGTGGCACTAATAGACCTTATGTTAATTAAAAACTTATTGGTTAAGTAATTGAATATACTACTACATATTCATCAAAAACAAGGCAATACACTGAAGCTCCTCTATGTCTATAAGCAAGTTTCTGGTTGATTGAGAGAAACATCTAAATGCTTGAATTTAACCTGGTAAAACAAACTCTTAGCCAAGATTATATATAGCAACTATGATTAAATATCAAATAACAAATAATTATATTTGCTGACTGGTTACTACATCAACCCCTTATGACCTGAAGTGGTATAAACCTCTACAGAGGGCACGACAAAACCTACCTAGTACACACTCTGGCAGTCAAAACTAACAAAAACATATCGAAAAATAGTTGAAAACAGTAAGAAACCATACTCTCAAAAATTTCTGGCAGAGAACTTCTCACTAAAAGAATGGCAATAGAATCTAACCATACGCATATAAGACTTGTAATTGTGGCAACGTGACTCTATTTTGTATCATAAACAATATGCAATGTACGTACCGACCAGATTAAATGGGTCAATGTGAAAAAAAGTATATATTAAAAATATATATATATTTGCATTTAACCACAACTAAATCAAGCTTCACGTACTTGAATTATAAACAATAATAAAGTACTAGATAAGTTATATACTAGCATTATACAATAAACCAATTTCAAAAGAAAATTCGGTAGAATCAAACCTGTTGTACCTGAAAACAATGCATATGTGATTTATGCATGGCACATGTAGCAAATGCATTGAATATTAATAAAAATGAAAAATAAATCAAAATTGCATGGACTTGCACGCATAGCGTTTGGGCCAATGCATATGTCTTCCTGAACGAGTGACTCAGGAAATTTTGTGCTCAGGGAAAGCGGCTCGCAGTTGGTGAGTCGACGGGAAAGAAAGTGGCATGATGGAGAGAGGTGGCGTGAGAACCGCTTCTGGAGTAGCAGAAGGGGAAATTACTGGCAGGTGATGAAAACTGTCATCCACGCCTACCGGGTTCCAAGGGAGAGGAAAGGTGATGGCTCTGACGTACGCCACGCTTGAGTCGGTCCACACTAATGTTCTCCTTCCTCCCTCCATATGGAAAGCGTGAAGAATTTATCCGTCTTCTTCAAAACTCGGAAAGGACCATTATATGGCTGTTGTGAGGGGCTTTTGACCGGGAAGGTCAACTCTCACAAATACTGAAACGAGGCTTGAGTGAGACCTTTCGGCATCTGGGCCTTGACCAGCTGGAGCTCTCTGGTACGCAGGATGGAGAGACATTGCGCATGTGTTGGCGTAACCTATCAAACGCGTGTCTGCCAGGGTCCAGAAGTTGTGCAAGGTTGATCAGGAGCCACAAAGCTGTCCCGGTAGCCTGAGAGTTTGTCCCAAAAACCCAGTTCTGCCAGCGAACAGTTTCTCAAATCAGATTTGACTGTAGTTCTGATGCCAAGAAGGGTTAGAGGAGATACTCAGTCCATCTGTGAGAAGTCTTCTCGTTATTAAGCCTTTAAGAGCAGCTTTAAGAGTCCGTGGAAGCGCTCCACGAGCCCATTAGAAGCTGGATGGTAAGCTGTAGTACGAGTCTGGAGGTACCTAGCAACTTTGTGAGCTCTGCAAACAGGTGAGACTCAAATTGTCGACCTCGATCTCAGTAGTGACGGTGGCAGGAGTACCAAAACGGAAATCCACCATCGGTCTATAAATGCTTTCGCGACTGTTTCCGCTGTAATGTCTGAAATAGGGATTGGCATCTGGCCACCGTGTGAATCTGTCCAATGCATGTAAGAAGGTAAGTATAACTATTAGAGGTGGACGAAGGTCCAACCAAGTCCAGATGTACATGCTCAAAAGCGTGCATCAGGAGTACTGAAGGTGCCAAGTAGAGCTTTTACATGTCTGTGAATCTTAGACTTCTGACATTGTAGACACAGGACTGTCCCCACTTGCGGATGTCTGCCTTCCTGACTCCAGGCCAGACAAAACGAGAAGTTACAGCCGACTGGGTTGGGCGAATCCCCTGGAGTGGGAAGAAGACCATGTACCTTGGCGTTAAATACTGCACGCCTGTGTCTCTGAGGTACACGAATGGTCGAGGACTACCCGTAGATGTGTCGCAAATGATACTACCTCCAGTGGTAATCAGTGGAAAAGTCTGGAGAACGAGACTAGTAGTAGGGTTCAGCAATTTACCTGCAACTTGGCATCATCAACTTCCAGGGTCAGCTGCCAATTGGCTTGGAAATCAACCGTTGTGTGTCTCAGTGTAGAAATCGACCTCTAAGACGAGATAATGCGTCTGCAACGACAGCATTATCTTTTGCCATTAATATACCTCAAATCAGTGGTATATCTACTGCGAGATCGGATCTAACATTCTGATTTCACGTGGATTGTGTCTGTCTGGCTTGGCGTGGAAAGCGTGGATCAAAGGTTTGTGATCTGTGAAAACACAGAACTGTCGCCCTTCCAACATATGTCGAAAATGCTTGATAGTCTAAGTAGATCGCGAGGAGTTCGCGTCCAAAAACACTGTACTTCGTCTCGGCAGGAAGAAGCTTTTTGAGAGTAGAACGTTATTGCTGGGTTACTGGGAAGGTCGTCAGTATTATGAGTTGTTGAGTACTCCACCCACAGCTATGCCATCTGAAGCATCAGTCATGATGCCAATGGGAGTGTTTACCGGATGAGTAAGCATGCTTGCACGAGACAAAGCATCTTGGCCTCGATGAAGGATTTGCTGCCTTCTGGTGACCAAACCAGTGCTTTGCGGGATCCTTTTCCTTGTTTGCGCAAGAAGGTTGGTCAGGGAGCGAGGATATCAGCACAGTTGGGGGAAAACAAATCGACGATACAAATTTACCAAGCCGAGAAATCTCCGTGTCGCTTATATGAAGTTGGCTGGGGAAATCGTGGACGGCTCCGAACTTTCTCTGGTAGTAGTCGAATTTCTGTGCATCGACGTGGTGGCTAAGGAAACTGAGCTCAGATACTCTGAACGAGCATTTGCTAGGACTGATTACAACACTGTACTGTCGGAGTCTGGTGAAAAAGCAGACGAAGATGCTATCCATGTTGTGCAGGAGTCCCACTGGCAATCAAGATGTCGCCGATATAAGTGTAGACGAACGGCAAGCCTCGGACCACTTGGTCGACAAACCGTTGAAACGTCTGCGCTGCGTTTCGTAACCCAAATGGCATCTTCACAAATTCGAAGAGCCCATCGGGGTGATGATGGCTGTCTTGCTCACATCCTCAGGTTCTACTGGGATCCGATGATAAGCGCGTATTAAATCCGTACCTTGCTAAAATGGTCTTGCCTTTGAGATTTGCAGCAAAGTCCTTAAGATGAGCGATGGGACAACGATCGGGCACGGTCACTCGATTTAACGCCATATAATCACCATGGACGCCAGTCTCCAGGTGACTCTTCGGAAAAGAAGGTGTAAAAGGTGAGGACCAGTTGCTGTCTGACGCACGACCATGCCCAACTCGGAGCACATGTTCAAACTCTTGCTTGGCAACCCTCTAAGCGACCGGGTGCCAGACGGCGAGGACGGCAGCTTTGATCAGGTCGGCCCTTTGGTCAAGATATGGTGAGAGACATCACATCAATGGCGTCTCCTTACACAAAGGCCGTGTAATCTCTGGAAAGTCCTGGAGGATGTTGTCATATGTACTTGGAGAAGGTGTAGAGAAAACTGGACTGACAGGCGTCTCCAAGGAGTTGAAAACCCTATTATGACCAGGTGGTGTAGTATGTTACCGAGTTGATGCTTTGAAACATCGACTAACAGAGCAAAATGTCTCAGAAAGTCTGCCCTCAAAATCGGAGTAGGAGTATTTGCGAGTACGAATACCCATCTGCAAGTCCGACGGAGTCGAAGTCTAGCGTTAAGGAACGCTGTCCGTAGGTGGGGATGGAGGTACCATTGGCAGCCTGCAGGATAAGTGACGAGCTGCGACGCCGCTTTGTTGCATTGGGGAAACACACTCACAGCTGCCCCAGTATCCACCAAAAACCTGCAGTTAGAGTACTTGTCCGTGACATAAAAGAGGCGGCTGCCATCTCGCCCAGTGGGAAGTGCCGCACCAACCCTGGGAGGCGCATTTCCTGATGGTCGTCACTATAGCTGCAGGGTGATTACACATTTGTGAGCCTTGTCCCCAAATCGTGCATTATACCAACAATGGGTGCTGGATGAAGTGGTAGAATCAGGTTGCGCTCGCTGGATTGGAATTAGCAGCATGACCACGATTGCGGGATTGACCGCGAGAGCGGGGCGGGAGCGAGAACGCTGGCGCTCCAGTTGCACTTGGAGGAACTAACTGCTTAGTTAGTTGCGACAGTTGTTCCTTGAGGTCCCGCATCTCGGATGAAGGAAGAACTTGTGAAATGGCTCGGTACTTGCGTTTCAACCAGCCGGTCAGCTAGAGTAGGAGATCATCGACAGTGGTGGAGTCGCTAGTTGAGGCGATGATCAGACGGATGTATTGTAGCTCTGGGAATGTTGACTCTGTAGGCATTCCAATTAGTGTTTACACCCTATTGAACCCATAATGGTTACTCGATCTGCAATCTTATACCAACTTTGTTGGTTGTGTTAATATCTTGTACCTGCTTTGGTACATATTCTCCAAATAGTTTTTGTGTGTAAACCACTTTGGTGCATATCTGCCGATATTGGGCATTTAAGTCTGGCTTGATTAATTCTCGACGACGATTGTTTAGTTCCAAATCAGAGTTATGGAATCTAAGGCCAGTTTACCTCCTCTTTGAGTTTTGTTTTGCCAGGAGTTTATCTGTTAATTGAAGAAGGGCACAAATACCGATATTAAAAGCCCTTGTACCTTCTGACATTTAATGTCACGAGATCTTGTGCCCGGTTTAAGCTGTGACCAGATTTCTGGATTAACAGTTGTTTTTGTGAGGTTTTCACAGTTTTGAGGCCGGCAATAGTTGTTTTGTTTTGCGGTCAGTTTTTCCTCAGACAATTTTGATTTCAAAATATTATCTGTTAAGGCCGCAGTTTGTCCTTTAATTTCGGACCACTTTATCCTCAGCCTGGTATTCTTGCTGAATATCACCTAAACAGTCTTGGTCCTCAGATTATTAGTGGAGGCCATTAGGGTCCTCAATTTGTGCATCAGAATTTTCATCTGCACTAACGGGGTCTGCCATTTTTGCTTTTTGTAAAGGAAACCCGGTTTCGGTTATGTTTTTCGTTTACCATCAGTTGACCCTGCAGCTCTGAGCTGTGAGGGCTTTGTAATTTATCGAAGCCCTCTTGCATTTTACTTATTAATGCAATACTTAATGATTCTAACATATCAACTTCTGGGTGCGAATTGTCGCTCTTGGGATGGCACTGGAGCCTTGGCTCTGGATTGCCGTCTTTGCTTAGGTGCTGGTAATTTACCTTTAGGTTTACCTTTGCTGGATTTGCCTTTACCACCTTGTTTAACAGCGGGTGATGTTGGCGTTCATCTAGAGATTCCTCAATATTCTCTATTCGCCTCCACCTCATAGGAGACGAATGTGGGGAAACGTCTGACAAGGCAGACAAATTATCTAACTCTAACAGAGATTCGGTCATAGTAGCGTGCACACTGCACAGTGTAGACTTGAAGAGCGCTAGAACGATTACGTCTGATCCTCAGCTGGGTTGAAATGAAAGCACAATGATCTTGCTGGGCGGTGAGCGCTATCTCATTGATCACTGAGTTACGTCATAATGATGACGTAGAATCCACTTAAGTTTTAAGGTGCTGTGTTTTATTTACTGATGAGCTTCACCAGGAAGAAAATAAAAAATTTAAGGAGGTGTTCAGTGAATACCAAATACCTAAACAAAATAAATTGTAATGAGGTGTTTGGGATTACCCCAAAGACCTCTATGCAACTAGATCGGCCACACTGTGCACATGCTATTTACCGTGCAGTGGCGCACCCAGGATTTGATTTTTGGAGGGAGGGTGGCTCAATTTGTTTGGAAATCAGACATGGGAGAGACATGGCGGCCCCAAACCATAAATGCTACCACTGTCCTACCCTTGCCGAACTCCTCTGTAGATAGAACTTGGGTCAGATTTACCGCTTTCCCGGCCTCTCTTTTTTACTTAAAACAATAGCGGGCCTTGGGGTTGGGTGGGGCCGAGCTCCTCCCCACCCTTGGGTGCGCCACTGTCACCGTGCTCATACAGATTTTCTAGGCTTTATATACACACTGAAACGTCACGTGCGTGGGCGACTCGCAACGGGAACTTCTGTACTTCTTAAGCCAAACACGGGCGATGTATGTTTAATATAGCTGGTTGGAGAAATGGCCATTCATCGGG
>CM055816.1:64694804-64720900 GCA_029582265.1 Zoroaster sp. YZ-2022
ACAGTATGCAACTCGCTTTATGCGCTGTGCTTATGGGGCTGATGACGTCACCTTTTTGGACCAAATTGGGATCAAATAGGGTGTATATTTTGAATAAAGCCACAACTGCTGTTGAAAACTGTGAACATTACTGCCATGTACTCAAAATAAGACACCTTTGGTAATATAATGAAAATATAGCGCATGGTTAATTAGTAATTAAGGAAAAACATGAAGTCTCCCTAATATACCGCTTGTAACTGTGGTAGATATACACACCCAAAACGCCCCTTCCATTTTCTCCAAATTGAAGCTCCTCCCAAGCATAATGGAACCGGCCTTAGCTTTAGCATGGTGCCCGGCATGCAACGATGTATTTGGATTAGCTGCTAGTGTGCGGGAAGTACAAACAAATATAGGCTGAAACGTTAAGGAGACACGAAATTGTCTCCCTAATGTCAGTGTCTCCCTAATGTCCTTCTGTAACTGCGAAATGTCTCCGAAAGGTCCCATTAGCGCTAATATATATATATATATATATATATATATATATATATATATATATATATAGTTGAGGTACAGGGTTCTGAAAAGAACCTTATCGCACAACTCGTATCTCAACTGTCGCTAAGTGAAATTATGGTTCGGGAGAACCAATATCGGGCAACCCGTTTCTTAACTATAGCTAAGTGGGAATGTGGTTCAGGGAGAATCATGTGGACTTCACGGGGTCTTTTTCTATCTACGTTTCGATTAGCGTGCTCTAATATTCGTCATGAGAATGTTTTATATAATTTAATCGAATAAAATGGTCTGTTATAAAGTATTGGTAATCTGAACGATCACAATAGTCCATAAAGTTGATAAAACATTCGTTTAAATATTTCTTCCTGAGGTACTGTCATTTCAGTAAAATTTGTTATTAATGATGTTGACACTGAATGTTCGACATCGTTAGACAAAAATGGTTTGTTTAAAGTTGTGCACCACCCTTTTATTAGAAGGCAGAAGGAAAATTACTTTTCAAATAAGGCATTTCAAAACAGTGGAGGAGGGCGTAGAAACCAATCAATAGCCTGATGCGGATTGTTCCTTTGGATGAGTTTGGTGATGTTCTTTAATTAGAGTCGCAACTTCCATGTTGGAGCCTTTCCTAATTCAATGATTCCATACTTAAATGAAATCCTGATATTCTATAAAAATTCGACTTAACAATATAACAAAATGAGCATGCGATGGAGTTGGAGTGGAAGCCAAGATTGTTTTGTGTGAACGCACCGTCTTAAAAAGCCAACGAAAACACCAATCTACCAACATACCTACAGTCCACCCCACCCACCTCCACCCCTACCAATACCTCACCCCACCCCTACTCCTACTCATACCTCCACCCCGGGTCCCTCCTCTTTCTGCGCTAAACTCAGTGCTAACACGACAGGTCAATTCCACATTCTTTGTTTTCTGTCAAGAATAAATAATACAGAAACATTTTGTTTCTTTCATTTGCATAATAGGCGGTACAGGATTCAGCGTGTCGACTCAGGGGACGCTCACCGTTGTTGAGGGAGAAGACGCCGTGCTGGAGTGCAATGCAACCGGCAGCGATGGGGCATTGGTCACACCTTGCATCAACGGAATCGCACTCGTCTGGTTCGTGACTGTCTCAGCCATAGCTTCTTGTTTTAGAATAGATGCTCATTACACAGGACGTGTACAGTTTGACAACCGAACTGGAACCTTGAAACTACTGAATGTGCTGCTTTCGGATGAGGGTGTGTTTACATGTTGGGTGTTTAGCCTCAAATATTCAAGACGCAATACGACAAATCTTATTGTGAGAAGGGGTAAGTGTATCAGTGGCGGATCCGAGAGTCAAATCCGTGTGTTTCCCCTTTTAGAAAATTTTCTGCTTAACAGCTCTATGAAATTGACCCCAGATCTTAGCTTTCAATCACTTTGAATACCAGCAATAAAAAAGCTGGTTTTAAAATAACACCAGCAGTGTTACCTTTATTCTTCCATGGTGTTCATATTGGAGGAGCTGCCCAAAATAAGCACCACTGACGTAGTTTTTAACACCCCAATTTGCGGAATAGAACGAATGTTTTGCCACCATTTTCCCGTCGTTTTTGCGGCAGATTTCAGCATCAAAACAATACAACAGGTAAATCCACTCAGAGGCGACAACGTCACCTTGCAGTGCTCTGTAAGCTCGAACAGACCACTGGACGATTGTCATTTCATCTTCAAGTGGTCGCTAGGCAACGCTACTTCAAGGGCATGTTACACATGTAGTTTTCTGTAAGAACTCATGCATCAATAACAATGGTATTGATGGCTGTTTCATAATAAGAAAATAATATTCAAAGAGCAACATGCAACATGCATGTCCATTGTTTTAGAAGGGTAGAGCAAGAGTTTAATATGGAATTGGTCCTTCATTATTCTCCATAACTGAGTTCTTACAGAAAACTACAAGTGTAACATGCCCTTGAAGCAATGCTTTGTACTGCAACTTTTTTCAGCTGAATTTTCATTCAAATCACTGTCAATTGTGCATGTATGATTGAATTTCAACCATTTCATTACGAGCTGTGTAGAACATGTCATTCTGTCATTTGCTTTTTGAATTTTTAAAATTCATGCAATACTTGTTGAGATATTCTAAACAAATATTAGGGGGAACTTTGAAGTTGTGATGGGTGTATATAGTCTATCTGTATTTAAAGAAAGTAAATCTACTCGTGGAAGCAAGCACTGAGTTACCGTCAGCTTTACCAATGTTGTAAATGTCCAAAAGAATAAGAATAAAAAGGGTGCTAAAATTGTTGTCAATCAAAACAAAACCAAATTATGGTGTGCCATGGTTGAGCAGTTTAGTGCATTGAACTTGTGTTCTGATGGTCAAAATGTGGGTTCGAATCCTCGCCGCGACCGTGGCGCTTGTGTCCCTGAGCAAGACAGGAGTATAAATGGGGACCTTTGTGGGCAGAGATGGTAATTGTATTTGATTAAGCTCATTGCACTGCACATTTGGCAGCATGGGTTGCATACTCCTCAGGGAGTTGAAATGGTTCCTAGGAATGATATAACTGGTCCGATGACAGGGGTAATAATGTTTATGCGCCATGAGCGTCAAACTTGGCGGATACCGGCGCAATATAATTGTCTGTTATTATTAAATTTAACAGAACAGTGTTAATTGACATTTTGTTTAACACAGTTCCAGACCATCATCATCGGCAGCTCAGTCTCGAGAGACCATGCTAGATGCGCCCCTGGAGTGCTGTCTGTTGGTAGGGTCTTGGCATCGTCTGCTGTGACTATGCAGTCCAATGCGCGAGTGACAGTCCCTGTTACACTTTGTACAGACGTACTGAGAAGCCTGGGATGCGTGGGTTGCTGCAGCGCGTTTCTTCCGATCCCTCTTCTCTGCTGCGAGCTGACCTCTCTTCACGTCTGCACTTGCGATGCCCCTGTGAACAGTCTGACGCCAAGCATCTCGATCCTCGGCCTGTAGCTCCCAGCTGTCTGGAGAGATATTATAGGCTTTCAAGTCTCTCTTGCAGGCGTCCTTGAAGCGGAGTAAGGGTCGACCAACTCGTCTGGGGCCAGTAGCTAACTGTCCATACAGGATGTCTTTTGGCAGCCTCCCATCCTCCATGCGTCGAACATGTCCCAGCCATCGAAGGCGGCGCTGACTCAGCAAGGAATACATGCTGGGAATTTTGGCGCGTTTTAGGATGGCACTTTGTGGGACATGGTCCTGCCAGCTAGTTCCAAGAATGCGCTTGAGGCACCGCAAGTGGAAGGCATTGAGCCGGTCCTCTTGCCTCATGTAGGTGGTCCAAGACTCACTTCCATAGAGTAAGGTGCCGAGAACACAGGACTGGTAGACTCGGATCTTGGTGTGTTCTGTCAACGCCCTGTTCTCCCACACCCTTTTGTTCAATCTGGCCATAATGGTTGACTTCCCAAGCTGTCTGTCCAGTTCGACGTCAAGAGAGGTTGCTACTGATTGTCGACCCAAGGTAGGTGAAATCATCCACAGCCTCCAGGATGACGTTGTCGATTCTGATGGAAGGAGGACTGACGTACGTGTTGTGCGCATACTTTGGTTTTCTTCAGGCTTATAGTAAGCCCAAACTTCGTACAAGCGTCGGCGAAGCGATCACCCAGTATCTGGAGGGCCTCCTCGGTGTGGGTCACAAGGACCGCGTCGTCAGCAAAGAGCATCTCCCTGACAAGCACCGTCCTCACCTTGGTCCTCGAGCGCAGTCGTGCCAGGCTAAACAGTTTCCCATTAGACCTGGTGTGCAAGTAGACACCATCAGTGGACGAATCAAAGGCGTAGGACAGTAGCAGAGAAAAGAAGATCACGAAAAAGGTCGGCGCCAGTTGATGGGAAAGAATTCCGAGAAGGATCCATCATACAGGACTGTTCCCTTTATGTCGGCATGAAAATATATCGACATGCTGAGGAGTTTTGGGGGGCAGCCGATCTTCCTGAGAAGTTCAAATAGGCCCTTCCTGCTGACCAGATCGAAGGCCTTGGTGAGATCTATGAACATCATGTACAGCGGCTGGCCTTGCTCTCTGCTCTTCTCCTCTCCTGAAGCTGACGGAGGGAGAAGATCATATCGATTGTCGACCTGCCTGCTCTGAAGCCGCATTGGGATTCTGGGTAGACGCGATCCGCGAGTGTCTGCAGCCTGTTTAGGAGAATGCGGGCATACAACTTGCCAGCAATACTCAAGAGGGAGATCCCTCTATAGTTGTTGCAGTCACTGCGGTCGCCCTTGTTCTTATAGAGTGTCACAATGATGGCGTCGCGCATATATTGAGGGACTGCGCCTTCCTCCCAGCATAGGCGGAGTAGTTCATACAGCGGCTGAAGCAGGGCGGGTTTCCCGCGCTTGATGGCTTCGGGTGGGATGTTGTCGCCACCTGGTGCTTTGTCATCTGGGAGGGAGCCGATGGCTTTGCTAAGCTCCTCCATAGTGGGCAATACGTCGAGCTCCTCCATGATGGGCAGATCCCTTGTACCACTGAGGGCAGCGTCGGAGACTGATGTCTCACGGGAGTACAGTTCTGAATAGTGCTCCACCCATCTGGTCATCTGTTGTTCACTCACAATCAGTTATCCTCTTCCCTGACTGAGATTTCAGGGGGCGATCCCTTTCACAGCAGGACCTAGAGCCTTCTTAATACCGCTGTACATACCATGAACGTTTCCAGACTCGGCACTACGCTGGATTCCTTCGCACAGTTGCTGCCAGTAGTCGTTGGCACACTGTCTGGCGATGCGCTGTGTGGTGCTCCGCGCACTTCTGAGTGCTGCCAGTGTCTACTCGTTCGGGCATCTCTTATGTGCCAAGAAGGCTTCACGTTTGGCCTCGATTGCTGGTTCCATCCTTGAAAGGTAGGCATTGAACCAGTCCTGACTGAGACGCTCCCTCCTGCCGAATGTGGACAAGGATGAGCTGTAGATGGCTTGCAGTGATAGCTTCTCAGACTGGTGGTGAGGACACTATTAAGGGCAAACCGACTGGTGATGATCAGGTCGAGTTGGTGCCAGCGATGGGACCTGGGGTGTTTCCAGGACACTCTGTGTGATGGTTTACACTCAAAGAAGGTGTTCGTAACACAGAGATCGTGATAGGAGCACAGCTCCAGTAATCTCTGACCATTCTCATTTATCTTCCCGGTGCCATGGTGTCCGAGGCAAGTGGAGTGTCGTGGCCGAGCGGTCTAGCTTACCGGACTCAAGTTCTGGTGTTAGCAGCAGAATGTGGGTTCGAATCCCGGCCGTGACACTTGTGTCCTTGAGCAAGACACTTAACCATAATCACATCTCTCCACCCAGGGGTTAAATGGGTACCTGTGAGGGCAGAGTTGGTTGATTAGCCCTATATGCGCTGTAATGGCAGCAATTGAGCTGTATACTCCCCAGGGAGCTGAGATGGTTTCAGGAATGATTTATGAGCCTTATGAGTAGGGGTAATAATATAATGCGCCTTGAGCACCACTCAGTTGGTGGATACGTGCACTATATAAGTCCACACATTATTATTATTATTATTATTATTAAGTTGGCCATGACTGATAATCTGTGCCTACTCTGGCATTAAAATCGCCAAGAAGGAATAGGGGCTCGTCTTTTGGAAACCCTTTGATCAGTTCATCAAGCTGCCCATAGAACTGGTCCTTTGTTTCTTCTGATGAGTTGAGAGTGGGGGCGTAGACAATGAGGATGTTGACAGGACCTGCAACAGTTCCAAGACGGATGGACAGAAGACGCTCAGTGCCCCCTGAGGGAGATTATACAGCAGCCAGGAGGGTGTTCTTGATGGTGAAGCAAACTCCATGCTGGCGGGGCTCCTCAGGTTCTCTACCCTTCCAGAAGAAGGTGTAGTTCTCCTCTCTGAGGGAGTCGCTGGAGGCGAGCCTGGTTTCCTGGAGGGCAGCTATGCTGACGTTTAGTCTGGTGAGCTCTCTGTCAATGATGGCCGTTTTCCTTGTATCGTCCACCTCGCGAAGGTCGTCGGAGATACCAGTGCACAAAGTGCGCACATTCCAGCTAGCAAGTCGAAGAGCTGGAGTCTTCTTTGTTTTCTTGTTCCTTTTGCCTGGTGCGGTGTTTACCGTCTGCTTGTCGTGCCTAAACAGTACACTAAGCTACAGGCACCCACTGAAGCAGGCAGAAGTTGGCGGGCCGACACCTTACTGACCAGGGGCTGCCCGGCTTGTGGCGGGCGGTTGTCGGCCAATGGGACACAATGATCCCTCCCACCGTCAAAGCTGACCCGTGGCGCCCCGTTCCCTACGCCAATCGGATGGGACCTATAACCTGTAACTGCCAGCTTCCGTGTTGTTTCCTCACTGTAGAGTGAGGCTGGAGTGGCCTCTCCAGGGCGCAAGCCTGGGCGTGAAGTATGGAGATTCTGGGTTGCCCAGTCGTCAGAACCCCCTCTCAGCCTTGCTGATGGGATCCAAAGGAATGCAGAGCATGACGTTTGGCACCAGCTTGGCTGCAGGAGCTGCCGAAACGGTGTTTGCAAGACACCGGTCCGCCTTTGGGGCCCCACTCCTGATTTGAAATATTTACTCCTTTACACTAGGCCGTTGAGTCAAACTTGAACCTCTTCCGCCTTGGCCGTTTAATGCCTGTTGCAGCTCATCCGCCCAGTGGTGCAGTGAAAACACCAGACCAATCAACAAGTTTTACGCCCACACACCCAAGAACGGATTCTTCAACAAAAACATTGAGTCCAACAATCCTTGAGTCAATTTCTCTGGTTAAGTTTTGTAAACCTTCTGTATACATTCTTTAAACCATTGTCGTGATTTTTATATTCTGACAAAAACTGAGCAAATTCTCAGTCTGAATTTTGTTTTAGAACTACGTTTAGGATGGTGTGAAGAAATAATAATTTCAATCTAAAAACTTACTTGATGTAAAACTGATGTTGGTAACAATCTAATATATTTTGTCTCAGGTGCTGAAAGAATGTTATGTATTGCTATTAACTGCCAATTCGAATTTAGGAAAGAGTTTAGGCCAAAAAGTATCCAGTTTTTGGTCTCCGTACGCGTCGTCTCAGAGCCGGGCATCGGCATTTTAATTTGTGTGTTGCTATAAAACAATGTCCAATTTCGTATGGGAATGAACGTTTGGCCGATTTGCGAGGCCTCTCTTAGCCACCATACTTTGTATATGGGAAATTTGGTCTGGTTCCAATAACCGCGTACACATGTTTCACTGGTTGGGAAAAAACATACCACAAAAGAAAAACAAAACAAAATAAAACAAAACAAAACAAAACAAAACAAAACAAAACACGCGTCGACCTATAACCAGAAACCGGAGACTTTTTTTGGTCTTAGCGTTAAACACTTCATTTACAGTTCTCATATTGGCCTATGGAGAAGTTTTCATGGAATTCTGATTTGCCGTCGGCTTTTATTCCGGTGAAAATATAATTTGAAAAATGTTACTGAATATAATGATAGCACTATAGCGGATCAGAAGTTTAGACATTTACATTTCTATAAGATTGTTTGATACCTATATCGTAATATCATCAACATAAATAAGTTAAAGGTATGGTGTACGATTGGTATTAATTTAAAAAAATAACAAAATGGTCAAATTGTAAAGTGAAACTTACTTGGTTGTAACACTGATGATGTCATTAATCTATAAATGAATTGCGTGTTAGTTGGCTCTCACTTTTAAGAAAACTGAACAATTAATAACCTCCTGCTCTCCCCTGTACCTTCTTCCATTCACGTTTAATATCCCTCCTTTGTCCAGTCCCAGGACCAGTACCTGACTCTGCCCTTTGTACCCTCATCTTTTGTGTTCCTTTCACACCCGACTAACTTCTGCTCACTCTTGCTTTGATGTATGTGTGCTTGTATGTTTATCGTCCATTTTGCCTTTGAAGAAGAACCCGGTAGGTTCGAAACATAAGGCAATTAACTACTATTTTGCAATTACAATTCAACTGTACAAAGAAAAACAAATAGTTTAAATAATATTGTCAAAAAAAGCATAGTTGAACAGTTATAGTGTGATGGGCCTATTCGCTTAGTACGGCTTAGATGCTACAAATGTTTAAAATGTTCTGTAAAAGTTTCTAACTGAAATTTCATCGACAAATTATTTTTTAAATACTTTTAGAGAGGCATTATAATTTTTCACAAAATAAAATCTTACTTTCTTTGGTAAATAATGCAATTTCATAACTGAAAAAAAAGTTTGAAAATCAACTGTAGACCACTTTCTTTGCTCCTGCATGCCCGTTGCTCAGGTAACATTGTTGACCTACTTGTTTTGTTTAAACTCAAACCTTAAAGGGCTATTTCTCAAACTTTAAAGGGCTATTATCTAAGTTTCGATGTTTCGGACAGTCCGATTTCAAATCTTAATAACTTCGCTATGGAATATCCGATTTGAAAAATAAAAGCGGCATTGTAAAGTGCAAGGTCTATATTTTACTAATATTTCAATAACTCAAAATTGACCTCTTGCCCAATAATATTGTGCCTGGTTTTAACATACGGCGTCACATATGAGCTTGGCTGACGTTCTGGTGTTAGAGGTGTCTGCAATGATTCTGATTTTCCTCGTAGCCCTGTCTGTGATAGTGTGTTGGGTCCGTCGAAAACGGGTACCTGTGAGGTTAGAGGTTGATATTATGTTTGAAAATGTCGCTGAAGCACTGCGGTAGCTCGGGCTGTATACTCCCCAGGGAGCTGAGAAAGATTATAGGAATGATATTGGCCCAGTGACCAGGGGTTATTATGTAAAGAGCATTGAGATACTATCAGTGGCGTAACTATGGGGCACGGGGAGCACGTAAAATTCCCTGAAAATGCCAAACGAGGATTGTAAATGTCTTGATTTGGTGGTTTATGTGCCTACTGAGTCTCAATTTTATCGACTGAAGCTCGATTTGCCAATTGGTCAGTGTTAACAAACCTTACACAATACCCCATCGACATACTAAATGTATAGCCTTAAATGTAGTACAATCGTAAATGTAGCCCCAAACCCTACCTCAAATGTAGCTCCAAAACCCTCATCAACAAACATTAGGCCCTGTGCATTTGTTAATTGGCTCAGTACAAGCCGAAATAATGTCAGTACTGGGACAATGTTTGTGGGTACCGTTAATGTACACCCATCCTAAGCTCTAATAGTGCAACACCCGGCCTACATTACTGCACACATGTCCCGTATTTGCTACTGGGGTATCTGCAACTAGCACTATTTCATAAAGTTTATTTTCTTACTGGTCTTGGGACGCCATACAGGGCTCAGTGTGTCGACTCAGGGGACGCTCAGCGTTGCTGAGGGAGAAGACGCCGTGTTGGAGTGCAATGTGACTGGTAGCGATGGTGCACTGGTCCCGCCCTGCATCAATGGGATCACACTCGAGTGGCTTGTGACTGACTCAACTATGGCCTCTTGTTCAGGAATAGATTCTCGTTACACAAGACATGTACAGTTTGATAACCGAACCGGAACCATGACAATACCGAATGTGCTGATTTCGGATGAGGGTACGTTTACCTGTTATGTAGGTAGCGTTGGCGGATCAAAACACGGAACAACGAATCTTATTGTGCAAAAGGGTGAGTATAATATTTACGTATTCCGTATTTCTCAAACATTACCCTGAGAAATTGTCACAGAATAACTGCTTCACATTATAAATTTCTTTATTTCGTTTTCCGTTTAAAGCCAGACTGGCTGTAAACACTTTGTGTAAAACGTCTGTATATTATGTATGTGTTCTTGATACTTCTTAATACGTAATACTAATAATACGTAGCAGCAGCAGCAGCAGCAGCAGCAGCAGCAGCAGCAGCAGCAGCAGTAGTAGTAGTAGTAGTTCGAACCCACATTCTGACGACTCAGTCATCAGAACACAAACCCGATGCACTAAACCGCTCGACCATGGCACTCCATACGTACATGTGTATAACAATAATTATAAAATACAACCTATAAAGTTTAAGCTTATTTCCTTGTTTCGTTACAATATAATAGTGAGAATTAATTCATTCATATTGCTCGTATTAATTCAAATGTTGAATATTTGTCTTCAGAGGACTCATTTTCAAATGAATAAGATTTGAGATGTAATGTTAGTGCCTTATAAATCAAATTAAGAAATTTCTGCTGATATCTCAAAAAATAACATTACGTGGTTTCTTGTCTTAGACAAGTGTACATTTTGTGCCCGGCGCAGTTTGACCTTTGGGGCTCTTCTGTAAACATGTGATGTCATTGGTCACCTCGTCTATACCCAGCAAAAACCAACAACATAAAACAAAACAACATCACTGGTGTTAACATAACATCAGTGGTGACATCTTTATTATTTCAATATAAACACCACGTGTGTAGTTTTTAATAGTGTGTTTTTGCAGTGTATTGATATGTTACATAGCACTGTGTTTGGCCATTTTGTTTAACACATGGTAAAGACCCATCAACGAGTACCACGCCTATACACCCAAGCACGAATTCTTCAACAACAACATTGCGTCCAACAATCCGTGAGTCAATTAATCACAATTCATCAGGTTAATTCTCTGTGGGGTGCCACGGTCGAGCGGTTTAGTGCATTGGACTTGTGTTCTGATGGCTGAGTCGTCAGAGTGTGTGGGTTCGAATCCTTGCCGCGACCATGGTGCTTGTGTCCTTGAGCAAGACACTTTACCATAATTGCTGCGAGGGCCGAATTGAACCCAGCCGCTGGGGATGCTTAGTGCCGGTCCCAAGCACGGATAAATGGGAGGGTTGCGTCAGGAAGGGCATCCGGCGTAAAACCTGTGCCAAATCAAATATGCGGATCATGATCCGCTGTGGCGACCCCTAACGGGAGCAGCCGAAAGAGGACAACAACATCAGGTTAATTCTCTCAATCTTCTGTATACATACTTTAAGGCTAAAAAAAGGTCTCCGGTTTCTGGTCTCAGTGCGCTTCAGCGATTTTAGTTTGCTTCATTTGTTGCTATGTAACAATGTCCAGTTGCAGCTGACATTGCTGGATCGATTCGAATTCTGCCGCTTTGTGTTGGAAACAACCATTTCACATTTGTGCGGCCTCTCTTAGCCACCACACTTTGTGTTTGGGAAATTTGGTCTGGTTCCAATAACCACGTATACATCTATAATGTGTCTGTTTGATGTTTCATGATTTGTATAATGTTTGAGTTTGATATTGTACGTCTTTCAGAGACAACAGAAGGGAGCAATAACTCTATTTTGAATATTATTCTGGTGTCATCAGTGGTGTCCGTAGGCTTTTATGTTCTGCTTCTTGTTTGCATACTGGTTATTGGACTTGTGAGACATCGAAAAAGTAAGTTCACTCCATTGATAAACATGGGGAGCATGGAGCCTTTCCATTACAAAACACAACGGACACATAATAACAATAACATCAGAACCCCCATTCCTACAAAAACCTAAACAACAAGCAAACCACCCAGTCAGTCAGTCAGTCAGTCAGCCAGCCAGCCAGCCAGCCAGTTTCTTAGTTTATCAGTAGTGTATAGTCTTACTAAAACATCCCTTTACGACAAAATACAATTGCTCTATTATTAACTTCACTTATTGATAAGAAACATTTGTTTTTGTGTAGAAAAAGACATGATCATTTTGCTGTTAAACAAGGTTAACAACTTGTACATGAAGTGAAAGTTAAACACAATGACTAATAAAGTATACATGCCACATCGTGTTGTTTCTGAACAAAATGACTAATTTCAATATTTATTTCGTTTTGGAATCAGGTCATGTTCCCGCAAATGTAAAAGAGTAAGTGAAAATTAATATATTTAAAGCATTGGTATTACAATAGCAAATCTGCTTAATTCTACGAGTAGGACTGTGCTAACTCTCTTATAATCACAATATACAATAAACAAGCTTATTACGTTTCAGCTTATTACAAAAACACCTTTAAATGCATTTTAGTATTGCTCACATTAATTAGGAAGTGATGGTACAGTACTCTTGACTACAAACTTATTTGACGATTTTGTTATTATAAAAACATATATACATTATCTTTAATGGCATGTTATATATTCCCATGTTGCATATTTTATCATATCTACTAATAGCCAATGACTATACCAATGACAATAAGACACACACGGGAAAACTCAGTTTTAATATTATACATTCACAAAATCATATCAATAAAGAATTCAAAATGTAAAAGTGACCAGGTACACACATCAATCTTATTGATGCGACTTCCATATTTACTGTATTTGGTTATCTAGTTATATATTCAACCTCACAGTTGCCGATTTCCTACTTTGTCGGTATAATTATTGTGTTAAAACTTTAAAGTCAGTAGCCATGAATCCCTAATGTAAATATGAACTTATCAGAATAAATTATTTGGGAGGAAAGAAGTCAGGCAAGCGAGAGTTTTGATTTCTGTTTCGTTTCCAAAAATATCTATCTCTCTGGACTGCCAGAAACAGGGCTGCTGTGCGTTTCACACGCAATGCCGACGATGTGTCCTTAAGCAGGTTCGAAAATGAAGGTAAGAAGTTTTATTATTATTCACAAAAAGAAATATAAACAACTACATTTGTCATGTTAGACCATTTGTAAATACTTTTACGCATCTCCAATACAGCCATTCGGCCCGTCAATCAAATTCAAATAGCATGGATTGCCCAATAAGGTTACTATACATGACAACTTTTGCTATCCGCCATTAACCCCAATCAAGCTTTCCAAGAGTTAAATGGTCTTATAGAATCCATTTTTTCGGGTGAACAAAATCATACTTTGCCAGTTTACGGTGAAACCCTTCCTCCTTGATCAAATGCTGCTCTATCTAGCAGCAGTCATTAAATTAATTAATCCGACTCTATGTATTCTCATTTGAGTGGTGCGGAGGGGGAGGGGAGGGCGAGGGGTGGGGAAGGGGGAAGGGGAAGGGGAGGGGTGGGAGGAGGCCGCCAAAGGGTCTCTGATGCTTCCTAGATGCTGTATGTGGTATATTGTTTAACACAAAATCATGAAGAATTATAGAGTGGCCTATAAAACTGTTTTATGGGGTAAATAGAGAATTAGCTGTTGCAAACTGCTTACCAACCTAAAGGACCTGTAGTTATAAATGTAAAATAATAGTTAATGGCCTTACGTTTCAAACCTAACAGGTTCTTTCTCAAAGGCAAAATGGACGATATGTGACCCGCTCCGTCGAAATGAGACCTTTCCCCCAGATCTGACATTCATAGAAATGTATACTAGGCTAACAAGTAACTCACGGGCTTTCCAATGATACAAATGTTATTTCCGTAGCTTATTCCATTCCGGAATTATCGAGCGATGAAGACAACCATCACTTTGCGGCCCGTTTCGTTTTTGAATTTCGCGCTTCGGAGAAAATCAACATTAAACTTGGTCCACACACAGAGCAAGCGCGCGAGCTATCGTTCGATGTACAACTCATGAATAATTAATCAGCCCTTGTACCAAACACCGGCTGTCCACACCGGCCGCTTCTTCATTCCGCCTGCTGTGTGTGGAGTCGCGGCGTAAGATGTCTGTGTTGCGGGACGATTTTACTGTACATACATTGTGCACTCTCAAACTCGACCGTCCGTCCGTGTATTGTACCATGGAGAAATGAAAACAGATTTTCTCTGTGATTGGACTGTTTTTCGGAAGGCTTCCGTCGTAAATATTTCACAAGTTGGTAACTTTTAAAACATGATTTACCTTTAAATTGTATTGTTCAACAAAATCATGATTTCAAGTCAACAGATATTCAGACTTTATGACAATAAGGCCAATTATTACGACTTTGAAACACTACAAAACGGTGATTCGAATGCATTAATATTGTAACCAACTCGACCCCACTGACATATGCATGCACTAGGCTGGGTGTATGCAGCTAGCCAACTTACGGAGCAGCGGGGCCCAGGCCTGAACTCGGGTCTGTATAACCGGCTAAGCTGGGCCTGGGTTGGCTGAAAGATCGTACGCCATTAAGGGTGACGTCATTAATTTTCTGGTAAACTGCGCATGCTCAGACAACTGGTTGCTTACTGTTGTCCAATCAAAGAGCTGTATTTCTTCTACCTTGCCGATGATTCGGCTCGTTGGCTAACAATTTATTTTGCGGCTTAAAACTACTATTAGAGCTCCATACTGCTTAGTCATTGCCACAAAAGTGCGCAGTTGAGGTCATGACCATTCTTTTGATACCAAACACGTACGTTTAACGTTAACGGAACTACTCGTGTTGCTGTCTCGAAAACAAGGATATTTTGACCTGTTTGGATTTAACGGAGGCCACATGAAAGACAAACATGATACAGACATTGTCCAGAAATCGTCCTTTTTTATGGATTTATTAATATTTTTATGAAAAGGTAAGACCACCATAAGATTGTTCGAGATTTTATCAAACTAAAAATGTAAAAACCTAGAAATCGATATGCAATGTTTTTCCATTTTTTTTTTAGCGAGCACAAGTTCAGAGTCGAATTACACGGAAACCTCCGTCCGGGGACAAGTCTCATTTCGACGGAGCGGGTCACATATACAGAAATGCACATAAGGAGTGGGCAGAAGTTAGTCAGGTGTGAAAGGAACACAGTAAGGAACACAGAAGAAAAGGGTATAAGAAGCAGAGTCATGTACTGGTCCTGGGACCGGACAAAGGAAAGATTAAACATGAATAGATGAAGGTATAGGGAGAGCAAGAGTTTATAGCTGAAAAAAGAAAGCAAAAGATCAGCGAAAATGAAACGGCGACATACAAACTAAGATGGTACAGAGAAATTATGGAAAAATGTATCAGAATTTTGTAGCAAGTGGAGACAATATTGGAAATGATTGCGTCAGTCATTCCCCCTCAAAAGTGACTGGGGGAGTGTTCTATATCCCCTGATCCTCCTCAATACACCAATCATGATTCGGCCATAGCCCCGCCCACCCTCCTTAGCAACGCTGGTAAACTCTTTCACGCCTCTGTATATAAACAAAGCACGTATAACCGACATACAATTGTCATGGAAAGGCTTGACCGTGTTGTTTGATCGACAGGCCGGATAGGTTGTATTGTGACTGGTGTAGTAATTCTATATTTTTGATTGACATTGCTCAAATCAGCCACCTGCCAAGAGGTTACCTCAACTGTCACCGACCAAATCAGCGACCAACAAGCCGACTTGAGCCATCCTAAAAAAGTACGTGATAACATTATACATTTTAATCTTACAAAAAGTGTTTCATTTTTTAGATTTTAGATCAGTCTTCAGAAAATATACAGCAGGAGCCGTCTAGGGTAACGCAAAAGTTACAAAAGTCATTAAAAAGATGTTCTCTCCCAGATCTCTGCTAAAAAATACGTACATATATACGTAAGATAATATTAGCAATTGAAATAATTCCAAATAATAAATAAAAATACAAAATTATCCAATATCTAATAAACAATTTCCAATATGAAAACAAAATTACAATAAAAAGATCATCTAGAAATAGCCAAATACCAAACGATCCAATCAGACACACCACAGCTATGCGTGGTTAATATGAGAGTGGAAAAATGGCGTCTAATGGCTTCAATGTAAGCTTTTGACCCTATATCCAGTCGTTGATTCACTGTGTATATAGATAGTTTGGGTTAACCCTTTTCTTTATAATGGAATATCTGAAATTTTCATTAACATTCTGGGTAATAATAACACAGCAGTTGCCCCTCAGGCAAAAAAACACACCAAAATCTCAGGTTGCTGGTCAGGGGTCGGCTCCATGTCGGTTTTTGGTAATACCCCCTATGTGAAAAAGTCGTTTAAAACACAGCACGGCAGAATCCCAATTGATCCAGCAATTCTGGCTGCAATTGGACATAGTTTCATCGCCCCCAAAAACATAAATAAATGAAACATAAATGGAAATGCCGACGCGTGGGTCTGAGGCGACGCGCGCGGAGACCAGAAACCCTTTTTGGCCTAATGACTCAATAAGAACGTTTTCCTAACGGGGGAAACGAACAAACGAACAAACAAACAAACAAACAAACGTTGAGGATTTAGTTATTTCATTTTTTTTTCACTCCAAACAAATTGTATCCTTTTTCATATACAAACGAAAATAAAACCGTAACATTTGGTTATAAAAATCGAAACCAATGCCTACATGTCTTTACTCACAGGCTACCTATTCAACGGAGCTTGTCTTTGCTGATGTGCATGAAGTCAGCTTCTTGGAACACCCTCAGCCTCCGCCACAAAATGAAGATATCCAGAATACGGACGAGGAGGAATGAGTCGAGATGAATGACCGGGAGAAGACGAGACATTGGGAGGAAGAAGCCCCGCCCCCACCACCTCGCAGATAAATACTGTCCTCTCCCGCCCCCCGCTTATGTACTATGACTTGTTTACACTTCGCGTGAACTTAAGTCTACCAGGGGGATTTTCAGCTGGGCAAAAGTGTGTGTATATTTGTGTGCAGAGTCTGTACATTTTGTACTTCTCCACATAACGTCAAAAAGCAACTTGTTTAATTTCTAGATATCAATGAGTAAGATTTGAGATGCAATGTTAGTGCCTTATTAAAAATAAATCAAATTAAATTTCAGCTGACATCTCAAAAGATCAGATTTTATGGTTTCATTGTTTTGTTTCACCTAATAAAGGCAGTGTGCACTATTGATAAATGTCTGTCGAGACCTATGAGATTGTGTGCAGAAATCAAACCGTGTGTGTGCTAATGCCAGTACTGCTGTCGATCGCATTTTTACAAAGTACTATTGATTACATGCTTTGTTCCAACAATCTTGTAAACCAGGTGCGCGAATTTATTGTTGATGACGATCGCGAGTATGGATTAGGAAGTGATCACAATGTGCTACTATTGAAGCTTAACGTTATGAATAGGGACAGTAAGGATAATCAGAACAAAACGCGTAAAAGGTTAATCTGGGATATTAAACAAGACCAGGACTTTTCGGCTTATAAAGATAATCTGCGGGTTAATTTCTCTAATTGTGATGCCAATTCTTTTGTTGACCCGGATGGGATGTGGGATTCCTGGAAAAACAATGTCTTGGCGGCTGCGTCTATAGGCTTAGGCACAAAAGAAATCAAAATGAAACGCAACTCATGGTTTGACAAAAGTATTGATGATGGCATTAAAGACCGTCGAAGCGCTGCAAGATTACACAGGAAATGGGCTAAGGGTGAAAGGTCGGACAATCGTATGGGTGAAAATTTATGGAAAGATTACCAGGATAAACGTATTCATGTTAAAAATCTTATTAAGAACAAAATTACTCAAATGCGTGTCGATCGCTCAATTGATATTGCTAACAAAGGGGTCCTGCGTGTCGCGATTTTTGGAAGGCTTTGAGAAGTAACGATAATATACGTAAAAACTCTGATATACATTGTATTATAGCTCCGCAATCCGGTGATATTATTTATGACAAAGAGAAGATGAATTTGACTATTCTTCAATATTGGCGCACTTTGGGGAAAATGAACATGACTATTAATGGTATTGGGGTGTGGTGAATGATGATAGCAAGAGTTGTAGAGTTAGGAATTTTGTTAACTCAATTAGAAGTCAGGAGTTTAGTTATGATATGGATGATGTTGGGAATTTATATGATGTTGAAATTAACTTAGATATTGTTTTAGAAGCACTGAATTGTGCTAAAAACAATAAGTCGCCCGGTTTAGATGGTATTACAAATGAATTATTGAAAAATGGTGGGGACTGTTTAACTAGGACACTTTTGGATATGTTCACCAAATTTATAGAACTTGAGAAGATTCCAGCGGAATGGAATCGTGGCATTATTGTCCCCATTTTCAAGAAAGGTGATCCGAAGGACCTTAATAACTATAGGGGGATTTCATTAACGTCGTGTGTTGCCAAAATTTTTAATAGGATTATTGCAATGAGTATCTCAAAACACCTAGAAAGTTCAAATGTATTGTCAGAGGTTCAAGGAGGTTTTCGTTCATCATATCGCTGCGAAGACCACATCTTTACACTGAAGAGTATTAATGCGTGTCGTTTAGCGGAAGGTAAGAAAACATTATGGCATTCTTAGACTTCCGTAAGGCGTTCGACACAGTGTGGAGGGATGGTCTTTTGATGGCAGCATGGAATTCAGGTCTAAGGGGTCGTATCTGGAGGTTGATTGACACTCTTTATGATAATGTTCAGGCACAAGTAAAATTTGGAAATATCGAAACTGATTTCTTTGATGTTGATGAAGGAGTTAAACAAGGTTGTGTTTATCGCCGGTTTTGTTTTGTATTTTATCTCTGAATTGTCTAAGTTACTTAAGAAGCATGATTGGGGTGTGCGAATTCACGATGTTTGGGTTGGTAGTCTTTTTTGGGCAGACGACGTGGTATTATTGGCAAATGATGAAAAGGAATTGAATAGAATGTTGGAGGTAGCAGCTGAATTTGCGAATGATTGGAAAATGAGTTTTAACCATGACAAATGTAATGTATTAGTTTCAGGTCAGCGTGTTAATAATGATAAATTGTGGAAGTTAGGTGATAAATATATTTCAGTAACCAGGGAATATAAATATCTTGGAGTGTATATTTCTCGTAACCTTACTGACCACCAACATATTGAGGAAGTTGTCAAGAAAGGTAACAGACTAATTGCGTATATCAAATCTGTAATTGATAATTTTGATGACTTTAATCGCGTTTACTATGGCGATGTTTTATGGCGAACGATTGCTCTCCCATCAATTAATTACTCTAGCGCAGTGTGGATCCCTAGTAGTCAGTCGGATGTTGATAAACTCGAAAAGCTTCAGTTACAAATGGCGCGCTATATTCTGAAAGCCTCCCGCAACACGCCGCGTGCAGCTCTTTATGGCGACTTGGGTTGGGTCCCTATCTCTACCATGCAAAATACGCTTAGGATGAAATTTCTTGCGCGAGTTGTTAACTTGGATATGCATCGGTGGCCGAAACTTTTGTTAAATACAATGATTAGCTTAGATGACGTCAGTAACTTGCGTTACAATTGTTTAAGCCACACCCAGGAAGTTTTAGGCAAATGTGGCTTTTTTGATGTTATTGATAGTGCAAAGTTAGGAAGTACCTCAGAATCCATACTGGATTAATTCTGTAAAGACTATTATTGTTGATATATCTGCAAATGATTGGAGGGACGAGGTATGCAGTAAAACGTCCCTTGCAGACTACATGACCATTAAAGATAATCCGGGCTTAGAGGCTTATCTTTTGGATGAAACCGATTTTCACGGCGCGTCTTTGAAATTTAAAATTCGCTCTAATACCCTTCCACTTGACCGCAAAATCGGTAGGTGGACACCGGATATTGATGGGACATGTACTCTGTGCAATAATGGAGATGAAGATGTGAAGCACTTTCTATTTATTTGTCATGCGCTCCATTCAATTAGATCCGATGAGTATACTAAGCTTCAAGATAACCTTTTCAGAAACGATTGTGTTGATGTTTGGGAACTATTTATTTCTGGTAATCTAGATATTAAATACAGTCTTACGCTTGGTAGCACACCTTTATCCTTTGTAAATAATGCAAAGTTCTGTAAATCTTTTATAAAGCGCGCTTGGAAGACAAGAAATGTATTGAAATCGAATAGTGACTAGTTATGTACTACAATCTACGATGCTGTGTTATTATTTGTATATTACATGTAAATATCTATTTTATATTTTTGTTTCATCTCATATTTTATATGGGTATGAGTGTGCAAATGTCGCACATATGTAGGCCTGTGTAGGTCTAAGTATGTGTATGGTTTAGATCGCGGTATCAACGCGGCTGGTTCGTAATTGTGCGGCGGAGGCGGAATATATTCAAAACAAGTCACGGCAGAGTGATTTTGAATGGATTTCGCCGTTGTCATCTCGCGCGAAACTAACCGTATAACGTCATAATCTTATTATTAAAGTATTAAATTAGTGTGCTTGTAAGTGTTTGGGACTAAAATGCATTTTTACGGGCCTGCATGTTTATGTTTACTTTTCTGCACTTACCTTGTAGGCTTGTTTGGGTTCTGAACATTTTTTAGCTACGGCGATTTCTAGTGTTTTTCAAATGTTTAGAATTGGAACGTGTTTGCAGGGTGGGAGGAGTCGGTGGACCATGTAGGACCGTATGTTTTTCCCTTTCACATAATAATACTATTAATATTATAATATTGTGGGTATATATTGTTTTCAGTAGTTCTTTTTGATGTATTTCTGAACGCACCGCCGGGAAGGCGTGTGCCACTGTTTTAAAAGTATATGTTCAAATAAATAAATAAAAATAATAATAATATTTGAAAAATATACACATCAAAACTTTTGTTTTAGATTATTTCTCGTTGTTTACAAGAAAGACGGATGGAATTTATCATGTCATAGTTCATGACATAGCCACACATACAAAAACCGTTATTTTTATTACTATTTGTTAGAAAACAAATATTAAGCGCTTTGTTAAAAACATCTCTCCATAGAAAGTTTGCAAAATTATATACAAAACAACAAAATAAAATAAAATAACATCAATCAAAAATACAG
This sequence comes from Zoroaster sp. YZ-2022, assembly GCA_029582265.1. Lineage (NCBI taxonomy): Eukaryota > Metazoa > Echinodermata > Asteroidea > Forcipulatida > Zoroasteridae > Zoroaster > Zoroaster sp. YZ-2022. The sequence continues at coordinate 64,715,892 of CM055816.1, forward strand.
CCAAAAAGGGTGGGGTGGGGACCACTGACACCCCTTGTGGATCCATCCCTGTTAAACTAATTGTTCAACAAATTGGAAGGGATGGACACGCAACAGTGTGCTTGATGGGTGTGCACCCATGGACACACAGTTTGTACATCGTGTAAGGGTGGCCTTCAATCTCGCGAGTTACAACCCAAGCAATACAAGCCGCTAGAGGGCGGTATTTCAGGCAATACTGTTAACCTCATAGATAGTTAACCGCAATATTATCTAAAGATGAGGTTCTTTAACGGCTATAGGTGAAAGACTGTTGTTTGATACTTGTAATTATATATGAAGTATATAGGGCCTATGTTTAGAACCTCAGTTCGAGTTTAATCTTGTCTGCAATTAAATCTTTTCGTCCGACGTGCTGGGTATGGTTACTTCATAGAGCGTCTCCTGGTAGTCACTTAAAGAAATGTAATCCTGAAATTTAGAAGAAAAACAAATTCAATAATTATTATTGTAAATCGTCGGTCATTTCAATAGAGGGATATGGAATTTAGGCTACCTGCCCCCAACAAAAGGAATTTGGACTTCCCATCCTCTTACTGCATGGTTTCCCTTAACTAATTTACTAAAATTAGGGAGGGTATATATATATAGGTGGGCAAATGGGTAAATTTACATTACAATAGCATTTTTCGTACAATAGATGTTTAAAGCCAGTGTACACTTTCTGTAAAATGCTCCATCGTTGATAAGAATCAAGAGATGTGTTTAAAAACAAACCCGTGGAAGTTTCAGCTTATTTCATTGTGTCATTAACAAGACAATAGTGAAAATGCATTCACATTGTTCATATTCATTCCAACGTGGAATTGCTGTCTTTGGATGGCAACAATTCAGTTGGACAATTAGTTCACTAATTTTACTAGAACGATTGGTTATCTCGCCACAAATAGGGTTTCCCTTAACATTGAAAAAAAAATGGGAAAGTGTGTTAATGATATAATGGATAGAACGGTTTGTACAATAGGTAATTTCATTTCGAAAAAAGTAATAGTAAAACGACAGCGACTGATTATGGGACAGAAATATCTCAAGGGACGTTTGGCTGTCATCAACCTTACACCAAGTATGATTTGTGTAAAACTGTGATCATTTTATGTATATAATGACTTTAAATAATTGAATAATTTGTTGGAATGTACATTCATTAATGCCTAATACAGTTAAGACAATCTGATTCGACGAAACGTGATCAATGTGTAGATGTTTATAATTATTCGCGTCATGCGGACGCACGGGCTATTAAAGCTGGAATTTTATCTGTCCTAAAATGTGAATTTGTCAGTTTCCTTCTGGCTTTTTTTAAAATAAAAATTACTGAATACTGTAATTTTGAAAACAAAATCGAGATGGACATTATTTTATGAATCAGAATACAAGTTCGACGCTCGGTGTTTTCTGTAGGATTAAGACATCGGTTTTTTATTCTGCAGTATAATGACCGCGCGAAAAACTGTTATTTCCACAGGAACAAAGCCAATGTCAACTCTACACTGCAATACGTACACTGGCCGTCTCCAGGAGCTTTTCGAGTTTCAAGCTGATCTTAGAGAATGGTAATCGGTCACTTGGATCATCGGCCCAGCAAGCTAGCATCATCTGGTACCTGTGATGATGAGAATTGCACGTAATGAACCTATTATTTACAACATTAAAGATGGTGTACACTCTTGTATCGTAACCCTCTAGCGGTGAAAATACACCGTCTCCGATTCTTGTGCTTTATTGATTGAGAACTGTCGATTATTATTATTTTGGGATTAAAAGGGAGGGTACATCATTGGTAATGTTGGCAAAACTGCTTCTATGAGTTTGCTTACTCTCTTTGAATCAAGATATACATTGAAGGGAAGGTGCAACATTGGTAATGTTGGCAAAACTGCTTCTATGAGTTTGCTTACTCTCTTTGAATCAAGATATACATTGAAGGGAAGGTACAGCATTGGTAATGTTGGCAAAACTGCTTCTATGAGTATGCTTAGTCTCTTTGAATCAAGATATACATTGAAGGGAAGGTACATCATTGGTAATGTTGGCAAAACTGCTTCTATGAGTATGCTTACTCTCTTTGAATCAAGATATACATTGAAGGGAAGGTACAGCATTGGTAATGTCGGCAAAACTGCTTCTATGAGTATGCTTACTCTCTTTGAATCAAGATATACATTGAAGGGAAGGTACATCATTGGTAATGTTGGCAAAACTGCTTCTATGAGTTTGCTTACTCTCTTTGAATCACGATATACATTAAACGGAAGGTACAACATTGGTAATGTTAGACAGGCAATCTGTGAAAGTTTCAGTTTTTAACTTTCAGCTTTCTTGTGTCGTCCACAAGACCAAAATGGAAATGCATTCAAATGTGTGTACTCATAATTACGTGGAATTTAGGAAAAAGCGCTCTGTCCAAAAATTCGAACTGGAAATAAATTGCTTTCTCTAAAATGACTCCGACAATGTTTTAGGGAAGGTTAATACCATCATTGGCTTTATAATAAGTATATTTTACATTAATATTTGAATTATTTCCGGTTATTGTTGAAGAACCAATCATATATCTCACCGTTAACGTATTCCTTTCTTCAAGGAAAACAAAATCAAATAAACGAATTAACGCGGAATATATTTCCACAAGTTCAGACATGGGTACAAACAGACTTACACTGCGTCCTGACAGTGTTCGGGTCTTGGCATGCGATATCCATCCCTGAGTGAAGTGAGCATCGTCTTAGCGCTCATAGAAGGATACGGCCGAGCACCTAATATAACAAAACACGAGGGAACCATAATTATATAAATCCAAACAGTGAAATATGTTGTTGCAGTCTGCATGTGTGTGTGTATAAAGACACATCCACATGATGGCCTGACTGCCAACATTGTTTTAAGTGAAAGTCGCTCAATTACAAAATGCTCGTGATAAAAGAAACCTGTCCACAACCTCGTCTCCAGGGTCAACCTCGTTCTCACCACTAGATATACCCTGGTGAGAAAGGTGATTTCCGCAAGGCTGATTAGTTACTACAAAGTATTTTAACACGTCAATTGTTTTAAATTGTTCATTTCCAATACCTGTCAAGTGTGTAGGATTGGAAGGTTAGATGACCTAGTCCCGGCCTCCCTACTGCATCACACGCTCTTCTTGGTAATCGTGTATCAGACTATAATCCAAAAACACATCAGCTGCAAGTTCCTAATCTAAATATCCCAACATTTTCGATATTGAAATCGTCCCATCCCAGGGCGAGAGAGCCGTTTGTTAGAGGAATACCGGAACTGCTCGTAAGCTTTGGAAACGAGGTTGACCTTCTAAGTATTCGAACGGATACAAAATAAAGTGTGCCACCGACAGAATTTTTTTTTATTAGGACTTTAAACTTTATTCACACGACGTGAGCTGAGACACAACAGAATGGAAGTGTATCGATGCTATGTTAACTAAAAAAATAACTAAAATAGCCGAATTGTAATGTAAAACTAGCTCAGTGTACAGCTAGTGATGCAAGGGTCGAAATTAACTTGAATTTTATGGTAGCCCACAGGATTAGTTATGTCTAAATTTTACTAGTCCTTCACATTTTTTAGTAGTCATCATAAAGTTGAAAACGTGGACTCTGTATTTTGTACTTGCATACAAGTATAGTTTATTTTTTCATTTCATTTTGTTTTTCACTAGCCCATCGGACTACCCAAACCCCAGCAGCTAGTAATCCCGCTGCTGAAATCACTAGCCTTGAGCTAGTGGACTAGTGTTAATTTCGACCCCTGACAAAGTCCGAACCCTGTACCAACTTGAATGTTGTCTAGTCACTTTTAAAGTACATGTATTGCGAATTTAAATTCCACCTTAGCCCTCCGATAACTTTGAACGTTTCGATTTACACGAACGTATTACGGTGGCGGTTTGTAACCGCCCAGTGTAATACGTATGAATAACGTTCTGTACACTCCGTTTTATACCATTTTTCATGCAGAGCTACACCTCAGACAGTCCCTGAATGTAGTCCAGGCCAAATAATACAAAAAAAAACTCTCTAAGAATGCATAGCCAGCCATCTGCGGTGTATTAGTGTAAGGGAAAAAATCCCTAAACCACCCCCCCGCGCGGTTTGCAACCGCCCAGTGTAATATACGTATGAATAACGTTCTGTACACTCCGTTTTATACCATTTTTCATGCAGAGCTACACCTCAGACAGTCCCTGAATGTAGTCCAGGCCAAATAATACAAAAAAAACTCTCTAAGAATGCATAGCCAGCCATCTGCGGTGTATTAGTGCTTGAGGAAAAAATCCTAAACCACCCCCGCGCGGTTTGTAACCCTTGAGTGTAATATACGTATGAATAACGTTCTGTACACTCCGTTTTATACCATTTTTCATGCAGAGCTACACCTCAGACAGTCCCTGAATATGGTCAGGCCAAATAATACAAACAAAAACTCTCTAAGAATACATAGCCAGCCATCTGCGGTGTATTAGTGTAAGGAAAATCCTAAACCACACCCCCATTTGCCAGTAGCAATCTCTGCCCAAACACATCAATTCTGAGTTTGTTTAGGTTTTTATTGGTCAATCCTTTCCGGAAGGCACTGTCAAGCAACCCCTGAGCATGGATGATTGATCACAGATATCCTGAGGGTAGCCTGTAGACCAGGATGATTGATCACACAAAGGGTACCCGCTGCGCTAAGGAATATAGGCTGTATATACCAGGTTTTGTACACAAGCTATGGCCTTGTAAGCGAAGGGGTCATGGTATCTGGGTGAACCATGGCTGAACTATAAACAATTACAATAAAGGGGCTATGCCATGTTGTTGAGCTATGGCTGATGTAGGAACTTGAAAAAATAGTTTTTTGAGCGTTCTATTGAGGGTAATCAATTAATTGGGCCAAAGTGGTTAACAGCACTACCGCTACAATATACCAACACGCGAATGTTAGAAGGAAAAAACAAAACCAAACCTTTCAAA
>CM055816.1:64721400-64753853 GCA_029582265.1 Zoroaster sp. YZ-2022
TCTCCATACCCCAAGTCAACCACCCTCCATCCCCCTGTGCTTGTTAACAACTGCTTTAGTTCAGTGAGCACACACTCCTCTCCCCCAACCGCTAGGATCCTAGTCTCAACAGTTCCCGCCTGCGCGCCTCAACGAACTAATCCTCCAGCATCCATTCATAGGATGATCCTCCAGCAGTCTACTTAAGCAGCAGCATTTTCCAGAGTCCTGCATTCTCCTGAGGACGATCAGAGCATACTGATCGAAACGTCGAGTTGTACCTCCAGTTCTTTTCAGAACTAATTACTACTCAATTGAGCATTTCTCATGGTGTCATCGCAATTACTCTTACTTAAATATTCTCTATTCTTTCTAAATTGTACAATCTCTGCCTGTCACAATCAGTATTTCCATCTAATTGGAAGCTAGCCTCTGTTGTTCTGCTGTTTAAGGGCTCTGGAGAAAACTCAGACCCTTCCAACGATCGGCCCATTATGAGCAAGGTGTTTGAATGCCTGCTCAGCTAGAAATCATTGATCATCTAGAGGACAATGAGTTCCTAACTGATGTCCAATAATTTATGGCTTCCGACATTCATGGTCTACTGGTTACATTGTCTTTCTTATACTGGGCTCACTTCTTTCGTATGATGATGAGCAGCTTAGAGTGCTAGTAGCTGCATACATCGGTTTGATGACATTAGTTGAAACAGGGTGGACCGCGTGAAGGTTGTCATCTCCCACCCCACTGGGCTCACTAATAGAATATTAGATCGTCGTGGTGATGCTAGGCTTGTTGCCTTTGATTTCTCAACGTTTTTTTAAATAAAGTTTGGCACTGGGGGGTCCCATCAATTAACAGAAAGTTGTATGACAACTCCGGTGAATTGCTTGATCTGATTTCTAATTTTCTCGGCGAACGTCAAATCTTTGTGTGGTGCACGAGGGCCATTCTTTCTCAGCCCATAGTAAGAACGTAGGTGTTCCATAAGGTTCTGTTGTGGGTCCGTTGGGTCCATTGTTTGCTCCATCCTGTGTTCAAACCAGCATTGTTCTCAAACAAGACCCTAGAGAATGATATTAACTGGAGTAACGACTGACTTGTCACCTTCAATCCAAGTCCAGATCACCATATTTTCCAGCTTTGTCAATGGATTCTATACCACTGCAGGAATCAATACTGACATCCGGCTACTTGGACTTAATATCACCTGTAACCTCTCCTAGGAAGTACATTTGAGTTCTATGCTTTCAGAGTAACTAAGATTTTTAGCGTAGCGTATAACTCTCAAGGTGTGTACACGCCCTTTCCAGAAGAAAACATTCCTCTTAAAATTACTTTAAACAAATTAAGACTTACTTTCTCCAAAATCAAAAAGACCTACTTTGTTGCAATATTATGCATTGTTATGACAAGGACAACATAATGCACGTATGAAGAGTTTATACTGACCAGAGGTGGATTTCAGGGGGACGGTGAAAAGGGGGATTGAAAACCAGCCATGTACAAAAATTTACCATCAATTTCCAAATTGTGGGGTTTTGTGCCCACCTTTGACTGTGTGTCCCTCTTAATCATCGTAGGCCGCCTATTTCTGCAACGCTGGACCCACCCCTGGTATAGTCTTGGTTAAAGATTGTGTTTGTATGTTTTTGATATGTTTTTGTTCGTGTAGCACCATCGTGCGGCTTGCGGCGACGGATCGTGTATCAATAACGTACAAACACAGTCTTGACCAAGACGACCCCTGGTACTGACGCTTCCGCTGTATGTAGGCCGTAATGAAATGCTACCCTTTTAAAAGACTGTACACAAATTTACCCCTTATAGAAGTTATGACAAAGAACTGTGTCATAGTGTGAACTGTGTCATATAGTGTAATATACTTATTATGTCGTCATGGAATATCATGTTATGTAAAACATAAAATGGTCAATTGGACCATGGTCTATTTTATTCTGATAATTATCTATGTTATTATTTTGATTCTTATGAGAAATAAGAAATAACAAGAGGAACATAACGTGTCAAATTTCACTAATCCTACAAGTAATATTCCAAACATCTAGCATATATCTAACGAACTGTACCTAATATGATTTCAATATATGGATGTTATAGTAACAATTGATGTCCAAATACATGTGAAAACATATTTTAAATATTAATATGTACTTCGTCTGCAATAAGGATCACCAATTTGAGAAAAACTGTTATGTGATTAACATCTCACGTTTATTATTTACTGACTCGTCAACTTCCCAAAACCCGAACACCTAGTGTTTGTTAATTTAACACAAACACCAACATTTTTGTTGTTTTTGGTCTTTATATATGACTATGTACCATTAAATGTATGGTTTTGCTCTTAAATATTTAGTTTAGTCATAAGTATTTATAAGACGTAATTTTGTCACATACGGCTCCCCATACTAGATGCAAAACATGTCTTAAACCCACACAGGTGCCACAGAACAGACCTCATCACTTACAGTAGTAAGACTAAATCCTAATTATTATGTGGGAGAGACTAAGACCAAACTGGGTCAGTGAACCATGTCTTCTCCGTGAAAACCTTCCAAAACCATATCCCGTGGATATCCACTTCAACAGTCTTACTCACTGGTGATGGTACCCATCGTTATATCACAGAATCACACTAGATACATCAACTCCGCACACACTTCAACCCTATGACCTTAACATTAACACGGGCACCAAGTCATTACAATGAACTTTGCCTTCCTTTCCATATCTTATTTATTCCTACTTTATTTCTCTACATGGATTTACTTTTTTCATGTTCAATTTATTTATTCCAACTTGACGACTGACAATTAAATTTCAGAGTGGGTAGATTTACCGACACAACTCTAACACGACCAAATAAATTTACTGTTTTTCCACAAAAATGGTCAATCTGTAAACTCGCTCGGGGGGGGGGGGGTTTGCAGGTAGGTGGGAACTACCACCCGAAACCGGAAAACCACAGCTCTTTTCGTGAGTAAAATACAATGTATAACAAAGTAAAAAAAAAAAAAAAAAACTGATAACAGTGCTTAGAAACACGATACATTTGCAGTCGGCAAACCCATAGGTGAAGAGGATCCGATAAGTAGCACAATTGCGGTGACACCATGTGAAATTCTCTATTGAGTAGTAATTAGTCCTCAGCTCTAGGTTTGCTTACTGCAAATTTATTCTGGGCCAACCCTTATTCTAATACCTTTGATACTTCATTTGCCGACTGAGGCTCTAAATGCCAAATGAGAACAATTATTGGGGGTGTCACACCCTCCCCCCTCCCCGCTCGCTACGGCCATGTGTATTAATAATATATTTCTTTTTAATGTCCCTCTATTGAGCCTAAACCCATACATATGCCCTTTCTATGTGTTTTTTGTGACCAACTCTCTTGTATGGTTAATTCATTCATACAACCTGCATTTTCCATGATGCATCTTTTCCAATTGTATGGATCACTCATCCCCATTTTATTAACTCCCCTTGCTTCTATTGGCCATCCTAAAATAACTGTCTATTTTAATTGGCCCTTTTTATATCACTCCTCGTGATCATTTGCTATTGTTTCTTCCCTATAAATGGATCTGTTTTCACTTTTGCATTTTGTCTATGCCTCTAACGAAGGTCCGGATTGGATCTAAAACTAAGGTCAAACTAAATTCAAAAACACGGGCGATGCATCTTTAACTTGTTATGCATTTACTACAATAATGTTTGCATTACAGGGAAACTAAGGTCACCAGGCCTTTTCCTTTATGCTGTGAATACCTCGAACATCTTCATCAACCGTAATATAACGCCAACATTTCTAGCTGACTTAGAAGGTGCTGCTAATCAAACTGCACTGAGTGAAATCAAGAACATGTGTCAGAATGATAGTTTCTGCATACGTGACAGCCTGGCAACCAGCAACATTACTTTTGGATTATCTACCAAACAAAGTAATCATGACAACATTCAAATGCAGAACGATCTGGGTAAGTCGACCAATATTATTTGATTGACAACATATTCATTCTATTGAAAATGACAGCTATATATAGGGCCAAGTCATTGTAATATTACCACCAAATGCACTTTCTTCTCATACGTAAATAATTTTTAAACTAGACAATGACCACAACTATTTAAAAAATCAGTTTGTTCTTAGCACTAATTCTTGTTGGGCATATTATACCAACAACTGTGAAGCCTGAAATTCAGTGTTTATAAGTTATACTCACTTTACATTATATTCGATATCTTAAAAGTTTCTTTTTGTTTTACAGATGCCTTTCCACCATATATAAGAATGGATGTTGCATACCTAGAGGTGTTTGTTGGTAAAACATTCACATTGCAGTTTTTTGCAGACAATCGAAACACTCATAACGTTACATTCAGTCTGCTGAGTTTGGTACCCAACGCTTCTATCACAATGGGTAAGAAAGTATTAGTTATCCCGCGAGCGACAGTTGATACATGCATATGGGACGCAGGTGCACTTTATTTTCCTATAAAAACAGACATCCACATTTTGTTTACTTTCTGTGAACAAGGTATTAAGATGAGAAGACATCAATAATAATTTAGACATTCGGGGGCCCCTTGAAGGTCATTTAAATTCAAATTTAGTAAAGATGCATTGGTGTACAATCCCTTTAACGTACAGTACATTGATTCTTTGGATCGTCATTGGATAATCATTTAAAGCACAATCGCCTATGGACCAGTTACAAAATGTAAATAACATAGCCCTCATCTCCCACATTTTCCCCGTGTGTTCATACTAGTTTGGCAGTTTCTTTGAAAACGTTTGTGTCGTCTCTGTTTGTCATTTTTGTTGTTCTGTCTTTTGTTTAATTTATCTTTTCTTGGGATCTTCTTCATGTACTAATTGTTTAATATTTTTTCTACACAAGCATCGGCTAGCTTCCGGAATATGCCCTCACACCAGAAGTGTATTACCTACATGACGTGTGCCACTCCTGTACTATCCTAGAACACGGCATAATGCTCCAAGAACTATGGATTTGGGCCACTCATGACTAATTGTTGCACATACTGACGCGAAATGTCTCAAAAAGAAGTAGTGTAGTCTGAGAGACGTACCCAGCTTGTGAAAGCTAGAGAAATGTATCTCGTGCGCGCAACGGGAGCGAGAGCTAATGTGCGTCAATAACATTCTCTTGCGCGCTAGAAACGTATATGTGCACGTACTTGCATTATTATGGCTTGACGACAACATTTTCTAAATCATTTACATTATCGGCAAGGGTCAACGGATAGACTTCCTTAATACTCTCATGAAAGGTAAAGCAACATTATTTATTCATATCAAGGGAAGAAAGTCAGAGGGTCAACGGTAAAATTTTACAAAATCTTCAGTTTGTTGACAATGTTTTTGTTGCAATAGAGTGGTGTCATTTCATTATAAGGTTTTGTAAACAAAAATGACATTAAAATTTTCAGTTTTACAAAAAAACATTCCCCTGTTACATTAATGCGCGCGTCAAGCCTCGGATCATGTAAGACCCTTTCTCCCCCACCCCTGCGCGCACCCTTAGCGTTCATCGCGTTCGCCCTACTCCGTCTAGTTCTAGGAACTAGCTTTATGCGTCACGTCAAAAGCCTCACGTCAAATGCCTTACGTCAAATGCCTTACGTCAAGGGCCTAATCCCTTACGTCAAGCGCCTAATCACTTACGTCAAGCGCCTAATCCCATGATGCCTCACGGCACGGCAGGCCAGGCAGGAAGCAAAACTCGTTTGCTGGTTATGCGTGCGCGTATTTGTTGTACAGTGACGTGGTATGGATTACAAGAGCCTGACACTTTATATAGGTAATAGACTTCTACTGATACGTATTCGTACTTTCCCTGCCATTCTTCGAATTGTGTATTTTATATTTATCAACATTTATATTTTGTTTCTTGAAAGTACGAGAATAAATTACATTTTTTAATTTTGAATTGAGTATTGAATTAACCTCATTTAATTTTAGGGGGATTGTTTACATGGACACCTCTGAGTTCAGACAGAGTAAACCTTACAATTGTTGCTGATGATGGTCTTCAGTCATTCATTACACCCATGGTAAAGCTTTGCAACTGTACCGATGAAACTCTCTGCAATTACAACCAGTATCAACAAGATTTAAATATATTTGTGGACAAATTTACAGTAAGTAATGTGGTAAAATGTATTTGTAAGAAATTCAGACTGCATGATGATAGCGTCATTGCCGCTATCATCCATAGGACATAAATATGTACTACCGCGTCATTTGATTAGTGTGTGTGTGTGTGTGTGTGTGTGTTTCCTTCTGTTATTCCTTCTTCCTTTTTAGAAAGTTATCTGAGAGTTATCTGACATTTGATTTCATCAAAAAATTCACACCTTAGATAACAATTGACAAATTTTGAGTTTTGGTACCCTGCTTTTAAGAATATCTCACATCTCTAGGATTGTCTCTTCGCGAATATTTTGCTTTCATTCTCATGCCATATGCTGCCAGGGCTATTTAGTCAACTGGTTGACGTACCCTTGGTAATTGATAAGGTCTTGGTAAAATACACGATAATATGGTATACTATATTACACCAAAAAAGGGAAAAATCTCGATTATAAAGACTTTACTTCCGGTAGAAATTAGAAGTTCAAATGCAATATATTCTAACGCAAAATAGGTGTTATGATTTCGGACATTTTCAAAAAATATGATTGTGACATCATCAATGATCATTTTATTGAACTGGAAGTTAACCCGAACACATACTGTTTGTTCCAGCAACTCACTTGAACTCTAGTTAATTTTTTCTTTCATTCAGCTCATCTCTGCAACGTTAAGCCTAGTTGCAAAGGTCAAATCGAATTGATATTTGGCAACATCAAAGAAGCTTATCACGAAGATGAAGGAAATCGTTATGACGTCATATCGACATCATCGGTGTCGAATTACACTAAATCAAAGGTTAATATTTCAAAATAAATATCTTGAACCAAGAATGGAAAAATCAAAATGTTTGCCCAGGAACTTGAATTATGTGACGTTTTTTCTCATAGACGTGCAATTAACAAGACCGTTACTTCCGGTCGAAACAAGAAGTTCAGAGTTGTTTGGGGATGTTGTGAGTGCGGAGTGGCTGAAAAAGCCAATATGCGCAACTAATAGCAACATCTGCACTGGAGTGTCGGGGGCTGGCCTGACTGGATGTTGCTCGGATGACTCCCTTGCCACTGTCATTTCAGCTTGGCTTCAATGGTCTTGCTGTCCTCATAGGCCGACATGCCATCGTTTACAAGGCCACGCCAAGAGCGCTTGAACGAAACCTTCAGGGTGTCTTTAAATCGCTTCCCTGGGAGGACTTATCTGCCTTTAGTTCACTGTAGAGCAGCCTCTTTGGTATGCGCTCATCAGGCATGTGACCTACTTGCCCCGCCCATCTGAATTGTGCCGTCTTCAGGAATGTGTGGATGCTTGCCAATTCTGCCCTCTGGAGAACCTCCGTGTCTGGGATCCTGTCCTACCATTTGAGGTGGAGCAGTCTGAGGCATCTCATATCATCTCATGTGGGAGGAGTTCAGCTGCTTTTTGTACAGTTTGAATTTTGTCTCCAGGCTGATGCCTCTTCTCTCCCAAGCTCGGGTGACTCTTAAAGACAGGATATCTTAAAGACGGGATAAAATGCACTTTGGCATTTTTGAGCTTTCAGCATTTTCCATTTTAAGCAAAGGATAACGGGACAAAGCAGTAAAACATGTGTTCCTGTTTCTGAAGAATGGCGATACTGAAGTTGTGTTATTTTTTCTATGAACAGAATATTGGACTTTTTTTTACAAAATCCCTCAAAAAGTATGGGCCTCAAATTTTAGTTTTTTCAAAGTAAAAATGAGAACAAATTATGATAAACAGCTCGGCGCATAAATGTATCACTATTTAGTGGGGTGTATCCTAAGGTTTCAGTATTTCCTTATAGCGCCCTCAATTGTTTGTCTTGCCAGGCATGTGTTAGTTCTCAAGATGGCTTCCATCCAGTCAGTTTTGTCAGAAAAATCCATCGTTGTATTCCCCCAATACCGTGTGTTCCCAGTTATTTATGTACTTCGTATTAAACATCATATCAAGCTGCCTATTCTCGATAGCATTCCTCAGGCAGGAATCGAGTATGATGATCAAGTATGATCTAGAGCATGAACCAAGCCTCGATGATACCAAGGCTATCACATAGCTGGCGTCAAATAAGGCCCCGGGCCCAGAAGCTATCCTGTCCAGCAGGTATTCAAGAACAGAAGACAGGCGTAAGACTCCATAATCTTCTGATGTAACAACCTTGCAATCTCGCATTCAGTATCTATGGTATGCTATCAATCAGGTAATATTTGGTTGCTAATAATACACCTAGAGTATTGTAGCCAGGTGGCTGTATTTCACTGCTTGACTTGCTTTGTTTTAGCTATGTGTTTGATTAGCTAAATTGATATCCATTTGGCTGGATTCCACTGCTTCCCATAATTATCCCTTTCCAGCATTCAAGCTCTGCAAATTAACAGAGAGAACCTTATTAAGGGTCTTGATGTATTCCTTTTATGGTTCTTCTGATGGCAGATGATTATTGAAGTGGTGATCCGACAGCGCTACACAGAAGCTACCATCACTAACCGCTACAATCACAAATCGCTATCATGCATGAACCGCTGTCAAAACCACTACGCATGCGTAGATTTGTTATGGTAGTGCGGTCCACATTTTTGATGCGCACGCACATGAACTACGGACTGTCGTGGAGTTATTGATGATCAGTGAACACGGCAGTCCGTTGTTGTTTATGCGCGTGCGCACTAACATTTCAAATTGACGGATTCGTAGTGGTTTCTTCCTATTTTCGGGGGGAGATTACAGTAAGTTCCCAAGGCTGTGTTTGATAGCGGTTCGTGATTATAGCGGTTCGTGTAGCGCCATCGTGCGGCGAGCGGAGACGAAGCGTGTATCAAAAACGTACAAACGTACAGTCTTGACCAAGGCTAATACATGGCCCGCATGGTGTTGTAGGTTTGTGTATTGTTTTTGTGAACGAGCCAAGAAACCCTGTCACACGCACTTCTGGAGGACGCGTGAAGTTCGATCTTTGGGTTGCAGACGACAACGGGTGTTTTAAATTAACAACTTGGCCCCGTGAAAAACATGGCGTATTACCGTGAAAGTGTCTGTTGGTAAGTCTTATATAAGGGATTATACCGGATCCCCTGTGAGTGTGGCAAAGTATCGGGGAAGTAGGACGGAATCTCCCAACGAGACTGAACGAACACCGAGCACACGGCCGCAGAGGAGATTTCGAGAATTCAGCCATTGCCTAGCACTCTTACACCAATGAGCACCAAATCGAATCGCAGGCCGCTCAACTCAACACACCCATCGATACATGGGCACCCCAGACGCATTAGAGAGGCGATAGAGATATTCAAACACGATATCGGTTTCTACATCAGCGATATTTGGAGACCACTACTACGGACCGAAGGATCTCCCCTGTGCTTGTAAACAACTGATTCAGTTCAGTGAGCACACATTCCTATCCCCCACTCCTAGGGTCCTCGTCCCACCAGCTTCCCGCCTGCACGCTTCAACGCACTAATCTTCCAGCATCCAGTCATCGCGTGATCCTCCAGCAGCCTACTTAAGCAGCAGCATTTCCCAGAGTCCGGCATTCTCCTGATAACGATCAGAGTATACTGATCGAAACGTTGAGTTGTATCCCCAGTTATCAGAACTAGTTTGCTACTCAATTGAGAATTTTAAATGGTGTCACCGCAATTAGTCTTACTTATCCTCTTCACCATGCAATGTTAAGTTTAAACCTTAATTGCTTCATTTTAACGTTCAAAAGAGATTCTTGATTTTGAGTCTTTAAAACACATAACGTTAAATGCAAGTCCCAAAGTTTCCATTTTCTTGCGTAAATCCTAAGTGTAGTCAATGCATTTCCAATAGGCTTCTGATGATCGTTGGGGACAGCACGTGCGAACTGGGCGTGGTTTATGTTGGAACTATTAAGTCACACGAACAGGATTGTCACAGTTTGTGCAAACTACACTTTTTCCCGCGATAAGTAGTCGTCAAGTTATATGCTGCTTGGTTATGTACCCATTTGATGAACGGTCAAAGGAAATGTAATACATTAAAAGGAAGGTACATTCGTTTTTGTTCCCTCTGAGGTAAAGCACTTCAGTCGAAATCATGTATCATTATTATTATTGATACATTTTTACAAGTAAGTTTCGATAACACTTTAATTAGCAACGATCATGGCTATGATTCATTTCCTCTTTAGAATTCATACAAACAAATAATTATGCCCGAATGTCAACTTGTCAGTGGCGTCAATGTCAACTGTACTATCCCGACTGTGAGATGCTATCATCCTGATTGAAACCCTATTCCCTCAATGAGGATAACAACAGACCCCAATTGGAAAACCATCGGGTGACAACGATACCTTCTGCCTATATTAAGCTGACATTTCCACTTGTTAAGTTCTTTACATATCTCTACATTCTCATAAATATTGATGCATTTACAGACATGTAACCAATGGTATACGATCTCTTTAACATCAGAAGGATTTAGCATGTCATTGTTAATTGATGTCAAAAGCATTCTGAAAGTTGTAATAGGTAGTCCACTTGCGTATACAGTCAATCAAAAAGTAAAGAACGTTAATAGTCTAAAACCAATAATGGAAATAAAATGGAAACAGGTACAAAAAGCATAGTCAGGTAAGGCTCCCAGGACCGGACATAAAGAGGGATTACGCATGCATAGATAAAGGTACCAAGGTCCAAGTACAGAGTATGGGATTAGTGAAAATCAGTGAGTCAGTTAACAAAACAGACAAATAGACTAACAAGCAAATCAAATGTAGAACAAATGTAAAAATGTCTCTGGAGAAAGAAAAAAGAAAGACATGATTTAATTTATTAGAAACAACTCCGACACATCAAAAGTGTGTCATGTATGCAGACTGTCATAAAACAGTAATACAAAGTAGTAACAAACGATTTCTCTCCATTACAGATAGTGTCATGTGAAAAAGATGTGAATCCTTGTGTTGTGGAGCCGTGCCCTCCTGGTACTTCATGCCAGTACAAATCAGCACATATCATTTGTCAAGGTTTGAAAACATCATACAGACTATCCCATTGTTTATAGTTTAACAGATTGTAAGCAGATCAAATGCTCATGTTATGACCTTATTTATTTTTCTATGCTGTCCAATACAGATTTTGTAAAAAGATAGCTGTGCGCTTTCACGTTTTAATTATGAGAATCTAGTCCAATTAGCTAATCGATTGCTCAGTGTCAATCATGTTTCTTTATTGGCCACACTGCTCTTAAAATATGGCGCCATCATGGGCGGATCCAGAATATATTTTAGGGGGGGCTGAGAATCAAGAACGATTTTTCAGTACTACAAAAATTACAATGAAATAATCAAAGGGAGAGAAAAACAAAGCACAATGAGGGGGAAATATGGGGAAACATGAGGTGGAATACCTTACCGTTTGTATCTAATTATGTTCTTTTTAATTTATTTTAACGATTTTACGGGGGGGGAGAGGCTACAGCCCCTTAGCCCCCACCCGGATCCGCCAAATTGTATTGAGTCATGTATTGATGACATTCGCCAATGGATGAACGACAACTTCTTGAAAATCAATGACACCAAAACTGAATTCATGTTGATAGGTTCTCCACAGCAGTTGTCTAAAGTCTCCATTCCGTTTGTTACTGTAGGTGATTCTCACATCAGCCCAGTAGACCACGGCCGTAATCTTGGTGTTATGTTTGACTCGTCCATGTCTCTAAATAATCACATTTCTCACACAGTTCGTTCTGCTTCATTCCATATCCGCAACATAGGAAAGATCCGGAAATATCTTGACCGCAGTTCTACAGAACAGATTGTCCACTCATTTGTTACGTCTCGGCTAGACATGGGGAATTCCCTTCGGTTTGGCCTTCCAGATAAACAACTTTCTCGTCTCCAACGCATTCAAAATACTGCTGCTCGCGTGGTCACTTTAACTAAGAAACATTCTCACAACACCCGTCCTTTTAGATTTGCATTGGCTCCATATATCATCTAGAATCATTTTCAAACTTATGCTGATGGTCTTCAACGCTCTCAATGGAAAAGCTCCTGCTTACATCTTGGACATGCTCAATATCTATAAACCTTCCCGCAACCTTCAAGGCTCTGGCAGTAAATATCTTCTTCAAGAACCGAAGTGTCACCGCACTTGGGGCGACAGGTCTTTCTCCGTTGCAGCTCCACGCCTATGGAATAAGCTACCCATTCATATCAGAACCTCTAAAACCATTCTATCCTTCAAGAAATCTCTCAAAACTCACCTCATGTCAACAGCATTTTCTTAACTGTTTTTCTTTACAATTTCTTCTTTTCCTGCCTTTTGGTTTTGTTATCTTTTTTGTCTAAGCGCCCTGAGCACCATTTTTTTGGTGGATATGTGCGCTCTACAAGACCCCACTATTAGCTGTTCCGACCTGGTAGGTCGGAAGAGCTATTGTTTCTGTCAAGATTTTAATTTTTTGTTATTATTAGCTGTTCCGACCTGGTAGGTCGGAAGAGCTATTTTTTCTGTCAAGATTGTTATTTGTTTTATTATTATTATTATTATTATTATTATTGTTATTATTATTATTATTATTATTATTCTTTCTTTCCGGCAAAACTCCATTGCCTTAACACGTGCACTTTCTTGGCGGCAAATGGCCTTCTTAGCATTGTCAGAAAGAGTCAACTCATATACCATATGGAAGCTTATGCCTTGACTTAGTTTCTAAATGTCATTAGACTAAAATTCTTAATTAATTAGCTTAGTATAGTCGCGTGAATATTTAATTAGGCAATCTTTTAATAACCATAGCTCAAGAAGTATACACCCGATCATCAAACTTTTTTCACTCAATTGAGATTCCACATGGTGTCACATGGTGTCACATGGTGCCACATGGTGTCACATGGTGTCACCGCAATTAGTCTTACTTATCATCCTCACCATGCAAAGCTACAAGTTTTACCAAACTTTTTTCACTTATACATTTGTGGGGTACTGTAGATGTGCCTTTTGGCCTAGAATGTCTTGTGACGTCATCATGACATCATTTATAGCGCGTTTTGTATCTGTGTACAAAACACATGCACTGTGTGACCAAGTCGCTTCATTAATCGCTAGTGAATCTCAATATGTCTTTGTACATAGTGCACGCACAAATATCACGGTGGGCTGAAGCGAGTCTAATTAAAACGATGTCTGAACGTAGTTTTCGTTATTGGATTTTTCCTCTCGGTAACCTACGTACCAGCGGTTTGCCCCGGTGACTGCGATGATGCACAACTTGTCCGTACATGTCAGACTTGTCACGTTGTAACGTTACGTTAAGATTATTCGGTGAAGTGAAAGACGATCACCGTTTAACCCTTTGTTTACCGCTGGGACTTTTGAGTCCCAGCGCATTTCAAACCCCACTTGCATGTTGGGACGTTTGAGTCCTTCACTATACGTGTAAGCAGTGGTTTGTAACACCAAGGAAGTCTACTGTGAGTCTGACGCATCAGCTTTTTCCTAAAACTGCAGGAGTAGTGACGCACTATGAAAAGGTAGGTACTAAAAGAACGGTCTTTGTTTTATAAGTTGACCTCATAAATCCCCAACTATGTTTTTGTAAGGTCTTTATGACCTAAACCTATAGTGAGAAACCAATCTTTGGTGTAGGAATTTTGTTGTTGTCAAAGTAGGCATGAATTTGTGTGGGACCAACTCGTACTTTTACCAACTCGTACCTTCGCCAACTCGTACCTGCACTATAGTCAACTCGTACCTTCACTCGCACCAAGTGCACCTTGCGGACGCGTCACCATGTACACGGATACAAATGAAGGAACATAGTCACAGATTTGAGTGATGTAACATAACGTTGATGGTGTATACAACGTTTTGTATAGCTGCAGTTGGCAGGGGAAACAAGAAACTCGACATGGAATGAAATTTAGATGAGTGCCATCCGTTAACATTGTCATCAATCATATCCTAAATTTTAGGCCATTCTCAGACGGTCCTACTAAAAACCGACAACTGACGACAACTCACGATAACTCAGGACAACTCACTACAACTCACGACAACTTGTTGTGAGTTGTCGTCAGTCATGTCAGTTGTCGTCAGTTGTCGGTTTTTAGTAGGACCCGGTCCTACTAAAAACCGACAACTCACGACAACTCACGACAACTCACGACAACCACATTTTCAAAAACTGAAAGCCTGTATGTATGCCACTGTCCCTTATAAACATATTTTTAACTTTAGTGCATTTAGAACGTGTTGTTGTGAGTTGTCATCAGTTGTCGTCAGTTGTCGGTTTTTAGTAGGACCCCTCTGAGTAAATATTGTGATTGAAATGTCTGAATCATGTATAATGCTTAACCTCACAGTTTTTCACCAAATACTAGTGTAAACATTAAGTTTACTTTATGTTTCATTAATACTTTGGACTTTTCATGTCAAATAATTGTCCAGAAAGATTTAATTTAATTTGATTGTTATCTGAGAAGGGTCCTACTAAAAACTGACAACTGACGACAACTGATGACAACTCACAACAACACGTTCTAAATGCACTGAAAACTCAAAAATAAAGTTAAAAATATGTTTATAAGGGACAGTGGCATACATACAGGTTTTCAGTTTTTGAAAATGTGGTTGTCGCGAGTTGTCGTGAGTTGTTGTGAGTTGTCGGTTTTTAGTAGGACCGGGTCCTGCTAAAAACGGACAACTGACATGACTGACAACAACTGACGACAACTCACAACAAGTTGTCGTGAGTTGTCGTCAGTTGTCCTGAGTTATCGTGAGTTGTCGTGAGTTGTCGTCAGTTGACGGTTTTTAGTAGGACCGACTCAGAGTAATTCCATTTGGATAGAAACATTCTGTGATCAACATACTCAAATTTAAAGTTTTTAATTTAAAGTTTCAAACAAACTCCTTTCAGCGTTATAGCGTTATAGCATTAAATGGAGAGCAGCGAACATATCTACAAAAATAGCATTGCAATTTTCTTTTAGGATACTCTATTAGAATTTAAAAATTTTAACAAGGAAGTGTGCTTTCTTTTTCATTTACAGACTAGACCCTGAACTCCAAAAGACCCCCAGTCTCCCCTATGGACACAGAGTCATCCGACGAGGCTCCATCCCTAACAGCTGGCACCCAAGTCGGCCCTACCCCTTGAAGTACAACATCCGGTACCCTCCAGGACGGCACTTTGGCAGAGCGTATTTGCTGGGTTTGTGACAATTTGGGACTTCAGAAATCAAATCGCACGTGGTTAGTGAGGACAACCCCCAGCATATTACAGTAACCCGAAAGGTAATTTGTGAAATATTTTTGTTGCATGTATTTTGGTTCCTTGTCAGAAGTGACAGTGGAAGGGAATGTCGTGTCATTTTCAAAGTTCTTCTCGTTTAAGTAACCCTTCATAAATTGTCATTGACTTGCGTGTTCACAAAGTAAAATCATCCCCATGGTAAAAAAAACAAGAATTGGTCTGTGTTCTTCTAAGTGAAGATTTGCAGATAAACATCTATTTGTGAAAAATGTTTGTGGTACAATTTGTTCATTAAAAACATAATACTAAATCTATTATTTTCCAATAATTACTACTGCAGTTTCAACCTCCAGTCGTTGAAACACAGCATCGTCCCCAGCGGAAGCGACCTGATGAGCCAGGGACTTCATAAGAAGACATACAGAAGGTGGAAGCTGCTGTTTTAAGGGAAGCAAAGGGCTGGAAAAAACCTGGTATTGACAACAAATAACTTTCCTAAATGAAAACAATTTCTTAGGATAATTGGCACATTTCAATAAAGAAGGAACTATTTTTGTCATCTCCTTACAGGACATTGTGCTGTACAAGATAACTGTACAGTTTAATCTGATCACATCAGTGAAACATTTGATTTACATCCGTTGCAGTTTGAAAAAAAATCTTGAAATTTTACTCTTCTTTATTAAAAGTGCCCATCTCAGAAAGAGTTTTTATCAAACTTAAATGTCTTACAGCAGAAAACAAGAAGAGGCAGCAACAATGTTGTACTTTTTAATTTTATTTATTTTGCGATAACATGTCAACTAACACTGAAACCAACATCAGCATCGGCATTATATAGGTTGGTGAAAATCATCGGCACTATTATGCATATGCATAAAAAAAACACATTTTCTTAGGAACGAGTAAGATATAGTTATTAAAGGGGAAGTATCGTCATGATCAGAGCAGACTTTCAGCAGGGTATGGAATCATTATCCTTCATTTAAAGATGACTGCAAATTACTCGCTTCTTTCTGCAGCAGAAACGGTAATATGACCTTATCATGTGGGAAATTATTTCCAGTCACTGAGTTAATCCAAAACAAACACTACGATTCCATGACCTGTGACGAGATTTGTTATATTGATTTCTGGGGAAAAATACATAAAATGCTGTTTTTCAAAGTTTTTAAAGTTATGTCAAATACCATTGGAGATGAATCTTTATCAAGAATATATTTGAAGTTGATGTCATGATTGATCTGAGTTTCATGAATAAAGAGTTTAACTCATGATTGTACATGAAATAATAGTTTCGCTTGTATTTATTTAGGCTTGTTTTAAACCAATTAATTGTATTCTTACGGATGTTAATAATCCCAAACGGCTTCTTGAATGAATAATTTTCTAGCCCCATTAGTTTGTACCTAAACTATAATTATTAATATTAATGTTGATAGTTTATAGTGTACCAAATCCCCCAAAAGATGTCAATGCGGTAAATATAGATATGTTTTATTTAAGAATTCATTTGTACACGGAAACTGCAGAGTGAACCTGTGATTAACTTGTTGGCCTCAAATAGTGAACAAATAATTATGAATCAGGACACCAAATAATATTTTATGTTTTAATGTTTTAATCATATGGCACATTGCACAAACAAGTACCATGACCGGGAACGAACCCATACTCTGACAACACCAGAACTTGAGTCCGGTAACACTAGACTGCTCAGCCATGACACTCCACCATCCTCGACTACAAACAATGCTTTATACTTCGTCTTTCAGTGGGGTAACTAGACTCCAATTTTCAATGTGAAATGGGGAGCTTTTTTTTCAACATTCTGAATTGAGGAGGGGGGGCACCCGGCCAGGCATAGACCCCACCTCCGTACCCCCAACAGTGTTCATATGTACACACTTATGCTATGCTTATACAAACAATATGCAAGTAAGTTTTTAATAGCCATCCGCCATCACCATCCATTGCACACATTTTTATATAGTGTATAACACACATACCAAAAGCAATATGCACATACGTTTTCAATACCCCTTCATAAAAAAACAACCTTTTTAACACAGTATATATACAGCAGTATCACACACTTAACAAACTTTTGCTATACCCACTCCCCCCCCCCCCATCACAGAAAATGTTGTTTACACCATCTATATACAGCATTATCCGTGTGTACACACTTATGCAAAAACAATATGCAAGTCAGTTTGCAATACACCTGAACACAAACAGTGCTATTCACAGTGATATACAGCAGCGCCCATGTGTCCATTAACATTGATACAAAGAACAATATGCCTATTAGTTTTCAATAACCCCCATCACAAACAATGCATTTTACAGTCTTTATACACATGTCTTTGTGTACATACATACTATGAAAAAACCCCACAATATGTGAGCAAGTTTTCAATAGTCCTCCCCCTCACAAACAATAGTTTGCACACAATCTTTATACACCTATGTTCGTGTTTACATACAAACTCATATGAACAATATAATAATAATAACAATATGCAAGCATTCCCTACCACAACCAATGCTAAATTACAGTCTACAAACAGCTGCAGTGTTCACGTGTCCAGATACATTTACATAAATATAAAAACAACAATATACAAAGTAGTTTTCAATACCCATAACCCATCACAAACACTGCTTTTCATACAATCTAAATCATGTCTTCACATATTAGGAAATAACTGAGGAAATCATATAAAATATTTAAATTTGGAGAAAAAAATAAAACAATCAAAACTGGTAAAAAATGTTAACTGGTAAATATTCTATTGTTATATCTCAGTCCAGCAGTAACACTCAAGACCACTGTAGTAGCCCAGTTTAGTAGCAGTAACACTTCAATGATGCATCGATAATTGTCATACAAACATGCTAATATAAATATGTAATAATAATAATAATAATAATGTGTGGACTTATATAGCGCACGTATCCACCAACTAAGTGGTGCTCAAGGCGCATTTGTTTTACGTGCATTACACAACACACGGGACCTACGGCTTTACGTCCCATCCGAAGGACGAAGCAATTATGGTTAAGTACCTTGCTCAAGGACACAAGTGTCACGACCGGGGCTCAAACCCACACCCTGCTGCTGGCAACACCAGAACTTGAGTTCGGTGCGCTAGACCGCTCGGCCACGTGATGGAGCATTGCAATGTTATTTGAGAGTACCAAACTTGTTTACTTACATGTATACATTTATCAAAATTTACACTACATGCATTAACAAAATACTGTATCACGACCCTAGTATTTTTTAAGTTGTACCATTGTACCCCTACAGTTTAGCAGTACACTCATGGTGGATCACAACTGCAGTACACTTAGGCTGGCACATGACACTATAGGAATTGATGTAACCATTGGTATATATGTGATGCCATACCAGTTCAGTTGTACATTCGGGAGCAGGAGACAGAAGCAACTTATGTCAACAGTATAATATGGGTCAGGCCGTACTGCTCCAAACCAGTTCAGTAGTACACTCAGGGGCAGGGAACTATGTAAAACACAAAATGTATAAACATTTCTGATAAGTATATAATACTAACATTGTATTGCCCATGCGCTTTGTATAACAAATGTGCATATCACACAATACTTGTATTATCTATAGGATACAAAAAGGTAATGAATACATGTACATTATGTGCCATTAACTTTTTCAGAACGAAATTGCTGACAAAAAGAATAATGACTCATCTTTACATCTAAAGTTTAAAAATAAGTAATACAATTCTTTTTAAATGGCAATGCAATTTAGTGGATTACCTTAGCATTCAGATTTGTGAACTCCCAGCTGTGGAGACTAGATTATCAACAACTCAGTTGACATAGGGCATTGTGTTCTCCTAATTAACAGCAGAAGACATAATAAATGACAGACACAGTGGGCTTGGGGTGTTCAGTCACTTGAGATGAAAGAACACACTTTGTGGTTGACATATCCCAGTTGATTTAGGCCATTGTGTCCTCCTCCTTGCCAGCAGAAGACATACTAGATGACACGAGATGTCCCAGTTGAGTAGGCGTATTGAGTCACCCCAATTGAGTTCAGAACACACACTCTGTGATGGACATCCCTGTTGATTTAGGCCATTGTGTCATCTTACTTGCCAGCAGAAGACATACTAGATGACACGAGATGTCCCAGTTGAGTAGGGGTATTGAGTCACCCCAACTGAGTTCAGAAGACACTCTGTGATGGACATCCCTGTAGATTTTGGCCGTTGTGTCCTCCTACTTGCCAGCAGAAGACATACTAGATGACACGAGATGTCCCAGTTGAGTAGGGGTATTGAGTCACCCCAATTGAGTTCAGAACACACTCTGTGATGGACAACCCAGTTCAGTTATGCCATTGTGTCCTCCTACTTGCCAACAGAAGACATACTAGATGATGGGAGATGTCCCAGTTGAGTAGGGGTGTTCTCTCAACCCAATTGAGCTCAAAAGATACTCTGTGATAGACATACCAGTTGAGTAAGAGTGTTGTGTCTCTCCAGTGTGACGATATTGCAGCTTGTGCATCTACATCATCTGATATTTGAATACTCTCCATCATTATCTGTGTGTCAATGAATTACAAAATACTACTTTAATTCACATTCATCATAAGTGTGGATATCACATTGAATTGTTTAGTATGTTACTAGTAAATAATGTTTTCTTTTTACATTTACCAGAATCAGGATCAAAATATATATCCTTACATGTATGTGCTTTGTGATCATATAAAAATTCATAATTTGACATGTATTTACTCTCCTCTTTAAAGTTTATTTACTTTTGCTCTAATTCCATTATGAAGTTATAATCTATAAAGATGTCTTATATTACAAATCTCACTGTTTTCTTACTGTTATAATGACACTGTTTTCTTACTGTTATAATGTCAATATTTTCTTATCATTGTAATCTCACTGTTTTCTTACCATTGTAATCTCACCATTTTCTTACTTTTACAATCTCACTGTTTTCTTACTCTTTTTTTACTTTTATAATCACACTGTTCTTACTGTTACAACCACACTGTTTCCTTACTTTAACAACCACACTGTTTCCTTACTGTTATAATCTTGCTGTTTTCTTATTTTTTTTTTTCAACTATTATAATAAATTTTGCATACTGTATAGTACCAACTGTTTACAGTATTATATTATAATCTCATGTTTTATTTTAATACTTTCCCCATAGTTATTTTCTCTCCATTTTCTGTTCAATGTAGCATGAGTATAATTTACATACTATTTCAGTTTAAACTTTAATAACATTTGTGTTTCACACTAAACTTCTCACTGTTATATTATTTCTTCAACTTGGTTTCTGTGTATACAACTTAACTGAATGTTCACTTATTTAATCAACAGCTTGTGTTTTTAACGTCATGACCATACGTTTGACACTCACACATAAGAACCAACTATATTAATTATGAAAAAAACATATAAATGGAGGTAAAGATAGGTGCATGTTACCGACACACGTATATTCAATTACTATACAAAGTATACATGTACATTTTTTTAAAACATGGGTTAGCGGGTGGGGCACTCATATACCGGTATATGTTTGGTCCACAAAGGAGCAGTAAGGCGCCTCCTTCCCTCCGCTAGCCTGGGAGTCCACCTTGGGCAAGTGGTAGTACTCCCTATGCCTCCCTTAGCCAGGGTAACGGGTCTCGACCTTTGGCAGCAGGAAGGTAAATGTGATAGCAGCGAATGACAACTGACTGTCAAATTGGTGGTGTCATCTAAGTTCGCAGGGCTCATGGAGGCGGTCCTCAATAGACTGAGGTTCTGGCAAAGTAAGTTCTGTGGATTACTGCGAGCTAGTGGAGAAGTGGTGCCACGCTAGCTTATCTTCATGCACCAAAAACCTACTTCTATGAACTATGAGCTACAATATACAAATTGACGATAATTCCCAAACGCTTGTGGGGTCCCCAAGCACGGCGTCTGGGTCT
Source organism: Zoroaster sp. YZ-2022 (assembly GCA_029582265.1). Classification (NCBI taxonomy): domain Eukaryota; kingdom Metazoa; phylum Echinodermata; class Asteroidea; order Forcipulatida; family Zoroasteridae; genus Zoroaster; species Zoroaster sp. YZ-2022. Next base: position 64,742,788 of record CM055816.1, read on the forward strand.
GAAGCTACTTGGGAAGAGGATGACTTAATTGTGCCCCTAGGAAGTAATGATGTGCTACGCTTAAAGCCCCCACGGGACGGGGTAGTGCTGAAATCTCCTGGTTCTCGTGCTCTTATTCATCCTTCAATACATCTAACTGTGGGTTGTTGGAATGTTACTACACTTGAAACACCCCTTGCCGCCGAACATCTTGAGGCAGCACTGAGCAACTACCGTTATGACGTCATAACACTCAGTGAGACACACACACTTGGCCAAGACACACGCCTGGATGGTCGACTCTTTCTCTCCGGTGGTGACAGTCGCTATGCCGGAGTTGGTGTCCTTCTCTCAGTCAAGGCAAAACGCTCGCTGGTATCTGTTCACTGTATATCAAACCGCATCATGGCTGCTCGTCTGAATATCAAGGGTGGAATGCTTCTTCTTGTTGCGGTCTATGCCCCAACATCGGCAGCTCCCGATGATGAAATTGACAGCTTTTACCAAGATCTGGAACGTTGGGTGGCCGACAATCACAAGAGGAGAGAGCAACTTGTTATAGCAGGTGATTTCAATGCCAAACTTGGCTGCGAACGCGTGGACAGTCATGTGATTGGACCGCATGGTTTTGGTGCCCGCAATGAGAGAGGTGATAAATTGATCGATTTCTGCACTAGCCATAACTTGACTGCGGCACACACGTGGTTCAAGAAACGTGCAGCACACAAGATCACCTGGATCAGTCGAGCAGGGAATGCAAGAAATGCAATCGATCATATACTAGTCCCCCAATCAGCACGCTCATGGCTTGTTGATTGCCGCTCCTTCAGTGCATCTTTCCCGACCGACCATCGTCTTCTCCTTTGCAACATTAGGATCAAACTAAAACAGATATCCAAACGTCCTATGCTACCTGGCAAACTACGAAAACCCAAAAAACCCAATATACGTGCTCTGCAAGACAACACCACCGTGAAGAAGATGCAAGATGCAGTTCGGTCACACTTACTTGAAGAGTCTCGCCTAGAAGATATCGCACAAACAATCCATGAGGTATCACTAGATATTTGTGGTATCGAAGAAACCAGCAAGAGTAAACCATATCTCTCCTCAAACACTCCAGCTTATCCATGAGAAGCATGATGCAAGAAGCACACCTGACCACCAACGCCTTTCTAATGCAGTGAAAGAGCCTGCAACACAGATCTAGACCGTTGGCTAAGTGATAACATCGATAAGATGAATACTGCTTTCAGCAACAACGACTTGCACACTCTTCAAGACCGCAGACCGTCTGACTGGCAAACGCTCTGCACCTAAGGCTAATATTAAGGATGAGGCTGGTATCACACTAACAACTGTGGATGAGGAGTTGAAGAGATGGAACGTTACGCTCAGGTTCTCTTTCACGCTAATGAAACCCGCACTACTATCACTCTACAAGAATGCCAACCGGTAATTCCTTCAAACCCAGAAATCACCAAAGGCAATCAAGTCGCTTAAGAACAACAAGGCAGCGGGATCTGACTACGTCCAGGGTGAATTCATAAAGGCGATGGCTAAAGATGATGACATCCAGGCGGCCTTACAACATGCAACACGCTGTATATGGCAGTCCGGTAGCTGGCCACCCTCAATGACAGAGTCCACTTACATCACGCTCCACAAGAAGAACGATCGTGGGAATGTGGAAACTACCGTACCCTTGCTTTAATAAGCCATGCCAGCAAGATTGTGCTGAATCTGATCCAACAAAGACTCAACACCATCGTCGAGAGTGAGGTATCAAACACACAATGTGGCTTCATGCGCGGAAGGTCAACGGTGGATGCAATATTCCGTGTCAAAGGTGTATGCCAGGCCCACCTAGCAGTAAACGTCCTTTACATGTGGTGTTCGTCGACTTTAAGAAAGCCTTTGATAGCGTGTTGCACAGCAAGCTGATCAGCATTCTTCGAGAGTTGAACACTCCAGAAGATGTGGTAAGGTTGGTCGAGGACCTCTACAGCAAAGCACACGGTACAATCACCTGAAAGGAGAAGACTGCCCCTTCAACACCCTGTCGGAGTGAGGCAGGGATGTCCAATCTCGCCAGCATTGTTCAATCTCTACACGGAACACCTAATGAGAGAATGGGCAGTAGAAACAGCACACCTAACCTCACCCGATGTTGAAGGAGTGCAATGCACAGAGCAAAGATATGCGGATGACCTGGTGTTAATGGCGCTCACAGCAGAGGATGTACAAGAAATGCTGGCCACCCTTGGTGTTGTTGCTGAACGCTATGGGTTACACATACACCCGAGAAAACAGAGTACATGGTTATTAAATCCACCATGGACGATGCGACAATCTCATATAGTGGTAATATGCTCAAACGTGTCTCCGCTTCAAATACCTCCACTACCATCACACATGATTTAGATGATGCCATGGAGATTCGCTGTCGTATTGCGATCGCCAAAGAAACTCTGAACCGCTGCACATACCTCAAATCCACCCGCATCAACATCACTACCAAGCTCCACCTCATCAAGGCCCTGGTGGCCTCACGCCCTAACGTATGGCTGCTGCGTGGATAGTGAAGACTGCTGAAGCCAAACGCCTAGATGCATTCGGTCGTGAGATATGGAGGCGCCTTCTCGGTCTCTCTTGGCAAGACATGGTGTCAAATGAGGAGCTGGAAAGACGCATTGGAGGTCGCTGGACTTTTTCTACTGACACAGTGTATGCACGAAAAGCAAGCTGGTGCGGTCATGCAGTGCGAAGTGGTGGTCTGTCAGCTGCTGTGATCGCGGGGTTTCCAGCACATACAAGGAGAGGACTTGGACGACCTCGTGCCAGATGGGTGGACAACTTGACACAGTGGAGCGGTCTTTCAGTTGTGGAACTGAAGGACGCTGGGCTGCACAGAACTGAAATCCAGAAACTTTCAGTGCAACCAGTTCGTAGAAGTGGGCGTCTACGGGCCAGACAACGGCTCTTGGCGTCGTGATGATGATGATGATGTTAATTAACCATTTTAGGATAACATCTCTATTACTTCAAAATTCAACTTTTACAGCCTCGTGATAGCTATAATAAGTAGGGATTACTTGACTTTGAACAGATTCTAAACCTCTCACATACACGTGATCAATCAATGTTCCTTTCATAGTTGTGGCATCTACAACACACTGCTTGTAACCATGGTAACGCATCATATTTACAATACTTGAAGGACACATAGTCTTTACACTATTAAGAATGTCTTCATTAAAATCTCCCATTATTATACATTTACTTGATACTTTCTGCAGTTCATTCACAAGGATTTTCATATTAGATATAACATCTCGAAACACATAAGATACTGGTCGATAAATGACAACAACTACTAATGACACATTGGAAATGATCTGGAAAGCAATATATTCTATATTTTGGACTGGCAACATAAGTCTGCTCATTGATCTGTTAGTTTTACCATAGACTGCTACACCTCCATGACACTGATGCTTTAACATTTCAGTTAATTCACTATAATTATTATATGAAAGACATCTTGGTTGATGATAGCTTTTGAAATCATTCAATTGCATGTCATACTGTATTTGATGTTCAGTCCATGTTTCGGTCAAACAAATAAAATCTGCTTTCAGCATTTCACTGTTGCATTTCAAGTCTGTATAATGTGCATGTAATCCCTGGATGTTATGCATCATGATAGTCATACCGACAGATGATTCTGTAGTATCCATAGATGTACCTTCATCATTAATAAATGGTGACATACTATTCAAAGCATCAGCTACAGCTTCATTACAATATATGTACTTCTCATGAAACCCTTCAATGACAAGACCATCAAGTGATGTAACACGGCTCAGACTCACATAATATGCTTGTCCAGGTGCAAATGTACGATCAAGACATACAACAGCTTTATTTGTTGTCATTCCTTGTACTTTGTGAGCTGTACAGGCCCAAGCTAACTTTAATGGAAACTGATGTCGTACACATTTTTTACCAATGTTTTCTTCCTGAATCTCAATGGGTACACTGTCTTCATCAATTGCAGATGATGCACATTGCTTCTTCAGTTTCAATCCAACCTTGTTGTTATCAAACTTAATTCTGATACACTTGCGTTCATCAGATTTATCCTGTGACATTACTGTTTTTGTTACAGTTCCAAAGACACCAAGTCCATCAGACACATCAATGTTTTCAGTAAGCATAACTCTTGCACCAACGCCAAGTAACAGCGGTTATGGTAAGCTTCCATTACACTTCTTTAGGGGTTTTCTTCGTTTAATTTTAGCATTTCTGGAGTCCGTCTCATAATCCTTTGCTTCAATATATACACAATCAGAACACTTTGAATGTAGAATCTTTGTATTTTGTTTATCTACTTGTTTATTACATGGAAATATATGGACTGCATCATTCCACTCTTGTCCTGTTTCACGACCTTCCAACATTTTTATGTCATCATCCTGTAATGCTTCATGCTTCCTTCTCACTCGTAATATGTTCAGTGTTTCTGCAAACTGTCCATCTTCCTTTTCTCTCATAATTTCATTCAATTCAGCAATTTTGAAATTATCATTCCACAGATCAGCTGTAATATTACTCTGATACAAAGATTTCGCTTTCACAGGGGGCAACTGATAGAAATCTCCAACAGCTAATATACTGACATTTCCAAAAGGGGTATGATTCCGACATTGCTTGATCTGTCTTAGACGTCCATGGATATAACACAGTAATTTCTGACCAACCATTGAAATCTCATCTATAATCAACATCTGCAGCTGACCAAGTTTATTACGAAGTGTACTGATTTGTTCTTCACCAAGTGGTTGATATGGTAATGAAATATCTGTTGATATAGACAATGCACTGTGTATTGTAGCACCATTGATATTAAATGCAGCTACACCTGTAGGAGCAGTTAGCAATACAGACACATCATCAGGGTTTCTCATCATTGATCCAAGTATTCGTGTTGCTTCATAATCTATACATTTTACAAGAAGGCTTTTGCCAGTACCTGCACCACCAGTAACAAACACTTGAAACGCATCAGGGTTTTTACCATTAGCCTTGTCTAAACACCACTGTCTAATTTTATAGAATACCTTTTTCTGTTTTTCATTTAAGGATCTCAGCATATTTAATGCATCAGACTTTGGTACTCTTGATGAGTGTGCTTCAACACCACATATCTTCTCTTTCTTTCTATCAGGTTGTAAATCTGGAATAGTACATTCATCGTCACTATCCTCTGCAGGCACTTGCCGTTTGTCTTTGCATTCATCTCTTTGTATTTCAGTTTCTGGACTGATTAATGCCCATGCATCTTCCTGTGGACCAAAGTTTTGAAGATGTTCTTCTGCATCCTCCAATGACCCAATATCAACTTCAAATCTAGTCCGATTACTTTCCACAATAGACTTTACTGTTTGTAACCTACCCAGTACACTGACAAAGCCATTGTTATACAATTCCTCATATGTTTCAAATTGTGCTGGTTTCAAATGAACATCAACCCTGTATGGAAGAAATAGCTGTAGAATACTATGATAATACTTCTCAGAAGACTTCATGACTGAAAATCTTGGATATCTAACGACAGCTGGATCACTTCTAGAACGTTTCTGTATGTGTCCCAAATCATTCTTCAACGCATACACTTCTGACTTTCTCTTAACACTAGATACTTTACACATATCTCCTTTGTATATGGCTCTGTATTCTGAACTAAATGTAGCTAAGCACATTGGTTCAAATGCGCTTGGATCTGGTCTTGCTTTGTAACGATCAAGTTTACTAACCATCCACACAGTGTCATCATCATCATTAGTTGATTTATTCTGAATTACACTCAAGGGCAAGCTCATTCGAACAGGATTTTCTCCTACAGGTATAAACTCTACTTTTCTAGAACACTCTTGAAGTCTTAATGTACAACAGCGATAGACCGCTTCTTGAGCTGAGACCTCACGATTTTGCAGATAAACACTTCCAATTTGTTTCATACTCTGCTTAGCATCTTGATTTCCACTTTCCGCCTCACTCTGTGCGTGCTTCAATAATAATCCCATCTCACGTTCAGCTTTTGACATGTAAGAAACTACATATGCTACACAAGCATATACATCACTGATAAATTGAATGTCCATGTTTGCATTCCAGCATCTCAATAAATCAGGATTGTACTGGTTAATCCAAGCATCTTGAGGCTCTCTCCTCAAAACAAAATGTACTTTTTTGGTTAACACATCATTTGCTTTCTCAAAATCATCCTGTGTTATTCCGATCTTTGTGAACAGTTCATCAGTTGGCATGTGTTGATTCTCCTCATTACTGACTGCATTCCATACTGATTTCAACAATTCCTTTGCATCGTCTTCAGTTAGTGTATTATCTGACATATCCTCACAATCATCAATATCCATTGGTTGTGGATTAGACACAAATGTTCTCATGGATGGTGGCCTTGGAAAATTAAATCGACACTCAGTACCCTTCTTCTTACATGATTTAGAATGTCTCTTACTATGTTGCTGTACACTACTAACAATCTCATTCAACTCTTCATCTTCTTCTTTTGATGGCAGACCACAACTTACATACTTATCTACAAAGTCTGTCACTTCATCCTCACTGTTTGAACTCAACTTAGGTGCATCTTCAATCCAAAATAGACAATGCGTATGTGGTGAGCCTCTTTGCTGGAATTCTACTCTATTCAAATAATCTGTCACTTTCCCAGTAGGTGCTGCTCTTGACATTATCACATCTTTTAAAAATGAATGAAATTGCTTGTCAAACATTCTAGCCACAGTTACAGGATTATTTCTCAATAACAAACATTTCTCATTCCACTCCAATTCATCAATACTCCTTGAGTCACCTTGTTGTCTAAGTAGGGTATTGATAAGTTCAGGCCATCTCATGTCAGCTGCAGAAAACGAAGAAAACCATGTTGGTATACCCAGTTGTCTAATCATTGCCAACACATTTTTCTGAGTTGATTGCCAATATGGAGGAGTTCCTCTTATAGGCTTCAAAAACTTGTATCCGCTGTCTGATTTTAACATATCTTTCAACTTCTCTTTATCATTAAGCATACTGGCAGTGACATTTCCACCATCTTTTGTTTTACCTGAACCGTTCCGTAATGCAATAGAAACACTGGAAATAACTTGTTGGATTTCAGACAAATATTGAGCATAGAATATGTACTGTGTACTTTTTGCAAATCTGTTATCAACATTCATCAGTCTATTGTTAAGATATCTGGAAAGCGTTAACCTAACATCACGATCATCAGTAAATACTGGCTCACCTCTTGGAAACAATACTGGAAAACATTTGGCTTCATTACTTTCTTCCATTAAAAGTCTAATTGGATTATTCCCTTCACATGGTGCAACACAATACACATCATCAAAATACTGATCCAAGATTTCTTGTCCAATATTTGCAAGCTGTAAACAAGTGTCCAATGGTATTCCTCGTAATCGTTCCTCATCTGTTTCATCCTCATCGCCATTGTGACAATCATCTCCAACTTTGTTCGTGATTTCATTTCTATGATCTTCATCTTTCACATCACATGCCTCTTCTGACAAGGAATTACTCCACTCTGAATCAATCTCAATATCTCTATACCACTTATTATTCTGTATAAGATACTGTAAGGCCCTCTCTACATGTTCTTTACTAACAAACTCATACTGATAATATCCTTTATAAGCCAACTTCCTCTTCAGCTTAATACGAATCATTTGATCTTCACATTCAGGCCTTGGTAATGATTTCACAGTTTCTGCAACATTTGACGGTACACATACCACTGGCCCACGCACACCATGTTGTCCACCTTTAGGCAATGCCATTAACTTCACAAATGGAATATTTAATGCAATAAGATGTTCTTCTAATTTGTTCAAACCAACCAACTCTTCCGGAATTTCTACCAGGTCTAAATTATTATAAGAAGCTTCTGCTGGTATTTTATCATTCAATAACTTCCTGTCACATGTGTAACATATCCCCAAACAAGACCTGCTTGATTTTGAAATAACACAATTAGATGTACAATTTGCACCACATTTATGAACATACTTCTCACAGATACAATCACTACTCTTGTATTTATTCCGATTACATTTAATGACCTGCTTTCGAAACAAAAGTCTCAAACACACAGCACAAACATACTCAGGTCCATTTGATATTTCATTCTTGAAATCAATCAGCACGTTATTGATATCATGTTTCTTCACCTTTTTCAGCATTGATCGACTGGTATTCTTCTTTGTAATATTCTGCCTGAAACTTGCACTACTCTGATATTTTGCTTTGGTGAATTCAATAATGTTCTTCCGAAAATGTTCGTTCTCATGATATTTAGATTTTGAAGCATCAATTACTTTATTCCTATAGCAAATATCAACATGGTATTTACGACCTCTCTTAACACTGTCAATTGTTGCTTTCTTGTAATTAGGATTGTAACGGTATTTGAATTTGATGACATTAATTACTTTGTTCTTGAAAGACTCATTATCCTTATATTTCACCTTACTTGCATTCATCACTTCATTCCTAAATTCCTCATTTTCCTTACTTGCATTCATCACTTCATTCCTAAATTCCTCATTTTCCTTATATTTCACATTACTTGCATTCATCACAACATTCCTAAATTCCTCATTTTCCTTATATTTCACCTCACTTGCATTCATCACTTCATTCCTAAATTCCCCATTTTCCTTATATTTCAGCTTACTTACATTCATCACTTCATTCCTAAATTACTCATTTTCCTTATATTTCACCTTACTTGCATTCATCACTTCATTCCTAAATTCCTCATTTTCCTTATATTTCACCTTACTTGCGTTCATCACTTCATTCCTAAATTGCTCATTTTCCTTATATTTCACTTTACTTGCATTCATCATTTCTTTCCTGAATTCCTCATGATCCCTGTACTTTCTTTTGCTACTCTGAATTTTAGTCACTCTATGTTTATCACTTGATTTATATATTTCTTTGCTGGCATGTTCTTTGAGTCCATGACTTGTTTTCTGTATGTCTCATCAGTTCTGTATTTTATCTTTTGATAATGCCTACTCTTAGCTTTCTTAGCTTCTCTAAATTCTACATCAGTCTTATATCTGTCACATTGTCCTCCTCTTTTTCCCTTCTTAACATTGTCTTTCTTGGTCTTAATTTCACTATATTTCTTTCTCATTCGTTCTTTTTCTACTTGTCGCTTTTTCACTAAATTCACATGTTTTTTTTCTCTTCAGTTTGCAACGTTTCGGCAATTCTGTGTTATGTTTGCTGTTAATATCCTTAGGGTTTGTACTCTGCTTTGTACATTGATCACTTTGTGCAGGATATTCATCACATACATCAACTCTCTCTGAACATTTTTCATGTACTTCATTTATACGCAATGTCTCTGGTAATAACTCATGAACTGATAGAACAACATCATAATGCACCCTCTGTCTATGATTCAGATAAATCCCCATATCACATGTCATAGCACTTCCCTCAACATTCTTTGCAGAAAAATGGTACCACTTACAAGACTCATCATATGTGTATATATCGGTGCGAAGCATATGTGCCATTGCCATAATTTCAATCTCTGTAGCCCAAGTACCTGCATCAAACGTTCTCTGTCTGATGACATAATCCTCCACATTAGCAAATCCATCTCGCAGAAAACATTGCAATGTATCAGCATTCTTCAACAAATGATTAACACAAGCAATTCTCAATTGCACATGGTTACCTTCAGTTCCTAATACAGCAAATGACACAGCTCTGAAGAAACAATTGCCATCACCTTTAATATGTGAAATAGCATCAGGTTTGCCCATTACTTCACATTCTGTATAAAATAAATCAGACTTCAAATGTGATGCTTCCAAACCAAGTGTTTTACAAAGAGCTTTCTTATATTCATACTTTAACGGACAAAACTTCATAACACCAGGTCCAGATTCTCCAACTATTTTGATTTCATCACAATCACCATGTGTGCATTCATTCCAATCTTCTTCTCTTCCAATCTTGCTTGTCGCATTTAAATCACCTTCAATATTACCAAGTTCGTCACTGGCATTGTCTGCACCATGCTCACACCTATTATTTCTGTGTCTTTCTATGACAATCTCCTAATACATCAGATAGTCCACACTCTTCAAAATCAAAACACAAGTTCATGGTTCCTGATATGCTTTGATTCTCAGAAATGGTAGGGGTAATAGAAAGGTTTTAATTGTTAGAGGTGTCATTGACAATATATTCTGGTCAACTACAGTTATTATATTATTATAATAATTGTTTTTCTTAGATGAAAGTTTCAATATTTCATTAATTATAATATTTTAGATAAAAGTTAAAGTTTCAGGATGAATACATTAATATTTTAGTATGGCTTATTGCAAGTCTTTTCCTGGTTGGAAAAGAAAATATGTCGTCTAAATCGTATTATTGTTCACCGAAATTTATTTGTCTTTAACCTCTCTCAGCTGGAGCTCAGTCACAGAAAATATTGATCGTTATCATAGTTGTCGTTCCATGTCTCGTTGCAATTCTGACGGGCAGTGGTGTTTACTGGTGGCACAAGCACAAAAAGACAGCAGGTGAGTGTTATATTTCGTGGAGAGTGCTAGGGATTTGGGTTTTGGAAGAGGACCAGAAGGGTGAGAGGTAGTGGGGGAGTTGCCCATATGAACACATGGGTTTTGGAAGAGGACCAGAAGGGTGAGAGGTAGTGGGGGAGTTGCCCATATGAACACATGGGTTTTGGAAGAGGACCAGAAGGGTGAGAGGTAGTGGGGAGTTGCCCATATGAACACATGGGTTTTGGAAGAGGACCAGAAGGGTGAGAGGTAGTGGGGAGTTGCCCATATGAACACATGGGTTTTGGAAGAGGGCCAGAAGGGTGAGAGGTAGTGGGGGAGTTGCCCATATGAACACATGGGTTTTGGAAGAGGGCCAGAAGGGTGAGAGGTAGTGGGGGAGTTGCCCATATGAACACATGGGTTTTGGAAGAGGGCCAGAAGGGT
>CM055816.1:64754353-64802463 GCA_029582265.1 Zoroaster sp. YZ-2022
CTACCTCTCACCCTTCTGGCCCTCTTCCAAAACCCATGTGTTCATATGGGCAACTCCCCACTACCTCTCACCCTTCTGGTCCTCTTCCAAAACCCATGTGTTCATATGGGCAACTCCCCCACTACCTCTCACCCTTCTGGTCCTCTTCCAAAACCCATGTGTTCATATGGGCAACTCCCCACTACCTCTCACCCTTCTGGTCCTCTTCCAAAACCCATGTGTTCATATGGGCAACTCCCCACTACCTCTCACCCTTCTGGTCCTCTTCCAAAACCCAAATCCCTAGCACTCTCCACGAAATATAACACTCACCTGCTGTCTTTTTGTGCTTGCGCCACCAGTAAACACCACCACTGCCCGTCAGAATTGCAACGAAACATGGAACGACAACTATGATAACGATCAATATTTTCTGTGACCGAGCTCCAGCTGAGAGAGGTTAAAGACAAATAAATTTCGGTAAACAATAATACGATTTAGACGACATATTTTCTTTTCCAACCAGGAAAAGACTTGCAATAAGCCATACTAAAATATTAATGTATTCATCCTGAAACTTTAACTTTTATCTAAAATATAATTAATGAAATATTGAAACTTTCATCTAAGAAAAACAATTATTATAATAATATAATAACTGTAGTTGGTTGTTTTGTATTTATTTTCAATGTCTTTCTTTGCAATTCATTGGATTTAAAATCCTAAAAGTTAAAGCAAAACAGTGAACTATATATTCGTAAGATGCGAAAAAAAATAATTAGAATCTCCCATCGATTAAACAAATATATAACTGCTCAAATGAAAAACTTGTTTTAAATATATATATTCTCAGTCTATTAAAATATAAATTCCTGATCGGTAAATGCAGAAATAATAAAATATTTTTAATAACAAATAGTTACAGAATATATGTACAACTGTGCAAAAATAATCCGAAAGCAGATACATTAGGATGAATAGTTGATTGCTACAAAGCATACGAATGAGAGTGTGAATTTGAAAATGCAAGAAAAAGTTATTAAAAGTGGTGCCATAAACAAAAATATGAACATTTATTGCTGAGCAAAATGATGTAGTATTAACCCAGTTAATGATTATGATGAACATTGTTGACCGGAATATATTGTCAATGACACCTCTAACAATTAAAACCTTTCCATTACCCCTACCATTTCTGATATTTCACTCAAAGCTTGCACCCCGATATAAATATTACTCTTAGAAGGAAAAGTAACGTTCAGAGAGAGTGCAACGTTCAGAGAAAATTAAGAAACATTTTGGCACAAATATTAAAGACATAAACAAAGGGAAAGGTATTCAATGACACGGACAATATACTGCCCTGTCTTTCATCATCTGTGCAATGGGGTTAGTTTAAGTTAATTCCAGTCCAAATTATAATTAAGCATATTACCCTTTAGCACGTGTTTAAGAGTGAATTAGCAATTCAGGGTTAACATTATGATTAACTGATTAACAGCTGTGTTAATTTTAAGGGAAAAACTATTAGTTCAATATTATTTGTATTAATATTTTGAATGCTAACCGTAAATGAGTGTCAAGTCGTGAAATGTTAATTATTAATTCTAGTTCAAATTATAAAACACATTACCCTTTAGTCATATGACAGTATTTTAACCTTTAATTCATTTTTAATTAGATAACCAACACACTGAGTCATTTAAATGAAATAACACATCCTTTTAGACTTTTGTGTTTTCCGTTCAGAACTGGAACTTCCAGTAAATTGATTCACAGTGCTATTGTTACAGAAGTAGGAGACATCTCGGGAAAACTGGGAAATACAAAAAGGGGTGTGGTGTGACAGAGTCTGAAAACATGTACGCAACGGACAATCATAAAAAAACATCTATAAAACAGCAACAATATTTTTTTATTTTTTTAAAATCATTATTTTAGAATTCGTGCAGTAAAAGGTGGACAAGTTCAAAGAAAAGAGTACGAATGAGAAATAAGATTTACATGTAGATAAGGGGAAATTAGAGTCAGACTGAAAATACAAATGAGTCGTTTTTTAAGATTACGAACATAAGCTAAAAGTAAACTGTATATATTCCGCCAGACTTTTGTAAGCACAGAAATTTTAGAGGAATACGGTATAGAAATAAGGAGGATTTTTAAGAAAGGGAATTAGGAGATAAAGCATCCGGTACAAAGAGTCGCCACTGAATCATATGATTTTACTAAAATCAATATCTTAACGAGTAACAAAATGAATGACCCAATACATTGGTGAATATAATGCCTACCTTTGAAATTAAATGACACTGGTAAACATTTCACAAAATATTAACTTGGTTGCACCGTTTCATTTCATTATTTCAGACACATCCAGTCCCACATACCATATAAAATTTGATGTTGTCAACAGAGGGCGCCATTCAAAGCCCATGTAATTTCAGTTATCGTTATTTCCTGGTTAACCTTTGCTCCCAGCCTTGGCAACCACGCCTTGTTTGTGTTTTGATGAGTCTAAACGTCACCAGTGAGATACATGTATTTCATTTTATTTTTTTTATAGCAACCACAGACACTTTCCCCGTGTTGGGTCTGTGTAGTAATTACTGGCCTGAAGTAGTCCGGTTCAATTTAAAAAAAACTTAAAGGGCTTTAGATTTGTATATAAACAACTATAAATTATAGGAATAAGAAGTTCCAGAACCTGAAATTTAGATTGCCTTTAAAATTTGTACAGATCTTTCTTTGGGATTACTAATGTTTATTTGTGCATGATACTACATGCCTACTAATAAATACATTTGACCAATTTCGTGTGCAAGTTACAGAACCTGAAATTACAGAACCTGTAAGTTACAGAACCTGAAATTTAGATTGCCTTTAAAATGTGTACATATCTTTCTTTGTGATTACTAATGTTTGTTTGTGCATGATACTATATGGAACTAATAAATAAATTTGACCAATTTCGTGTGCAAGTTACAGAACCTGAAATTACAGAACCTGTAAGTTACAGAACCTGAAATTTAGATTGCCTTTAAAATTCGTACAGATCTTTCTTTGGGATTACTAATGTTTGTTTGTGCATGATACTACATAATAATAATACATGCAACTAATAAATAAATTTGACCAATTCGTGTGCAAGTTCACACTCAAGATACAGTAATACATGTAATACTATGCACTTTCACATGAGTAAACCGTGATTTTGAAATGATGCTTTGTAAGAATATGAAAATACCATGGATGTGGCCGAATATCATGCAGTTGCATAGGTTCAGAATGTCATTGCCTATAATGATGGAAAGTTTTTTTTTTATTTGTTTCTTTGCGAGTTCATTGAAGTTGATGGTAAAAGATTACATCCCTCAACATTTCATTAATTAAAGAGAAGGTACAGCATTAGTAATATTAGCAAAACTGTTTCTAAGTGTATGTGTTATCAAGATATGCATACATTGTACATTAATGAAAAGCAAGTAATTACTCTCGATTATTTTCTAGAAAGAACATTTGTAAGCTGTCAAATTCGTTGACGAAGCGCATACTATATTTTCAATCTATTAGGTTTATTTTATTATTTTTTGTTAATTTACTTAGTTCTAGTTAGTTGTATTTTGAAAATTATTTACCATTACGCAGAAGCAAACAAGACTTAGATGTGAGAAGAACCTATTCTCGAAAGTGCCCGATTTCGCACTTTGCGTAGTTTTCCTTAGGAACGCGTTGACTTTCCCTAAAGTATGTTCCTAATGTGGTAGTAGCTACTTGCGCAGCCCTAGGGTTTGCTGAGGTGTGAACATCAACAGGAGATGGGACTCGAATCCCTGGTTGGACCACGACTAGGAGGCGGGACTGGTACAACAGTAGTCAACTCAAACCAATCAGGACAAAAAGTAGTTAGTTGCATCTGACATCAATGGTTATTTATTGGTACAACAACCAACTCCAAGAAACACTCTGTATAACAAATACAGAATTTCAAAATACATCTCACATTGCTATTGTACACATACATGTACATAACATGAGTACACCATACTTCAATTCATGTACAGCAACACATACACTATACATGTACATAGGCATTGTCATGATATGATCCTAGGTCCCGAAAAGACATAGCTAAAATGCAAGGCAAAATTCACACAAAATGAACAATTTATAACTTGTATCTCAACTCACTCCTGTGTAACCGAAATATGCAGGTAAAATGGCTTACGAGACAGAAAAAACATAACATTTACCATGAAATTAAAACTTACAAGACCTATTGCACTCATTCGCTCGAGAAAAAAAAGAAAAAAAAATACATAAATACCATTTAAGTTGTACTAGAAAAGACACTGTATGGAAAATATTAATATATCAGCCTCAGACATGTACGAAGGCCTACACAACTTTGCTTTTACTTGATGTATAAAACAAGTATTTGGACAATTGCCAAGTTGATGGTAAAACTCGATGGTTGAGAATCAAGATCACATCCATTTGTGGGCACTGAAATGTCTGAACACGGAAAGCAATAATCATGTCGGGGGTTAAATTGTTATGGTTTGTTCAGTCCGTGCTGATTTGTAACTATTATTGTATTTAATTCGGACTAGGTGATGAAAATGAAATGGGTTGCTTTTGTTACAATGAGAATCTGTTATAAGGCGCAAAACACGTTGACCCGATCGATGGGAAGGTCTTATATTTCATGTATAGAGTGTATGCGGAATCTTATGGCAGAAAAATGACGAAACTTTCACACACAGTTTTCTTGAAACACAAATTTGCACATTAATTTATTACGACATTTTGCCGGTCACACGACGATATGCTTTTAATACATACATATGACAAGGTCACACATCAATATGCACAATACGGACCATACATAGAGCACAGACCGAGTCTCCTATCCCGATAAAGAAAGGGTCAATATTTGATTACATGACGTTACATGTCCAAAAACGTTAAGTGTTGACCTCGTTAATCAGTATGCAGTCATAGAGATTGAACTCAAAGGTCGAGTAACGAGTCCATACATATACCCAGGACCTTTTCTATGATGCAATCATGTATTATTAGGGGAAGTCCGTAATTTCTTCAACTTGTCCCAACATAGGTAAAACTTGTAGCTTTGCATGGTGAGGATGATAAGTAAGACTAATTGCGGTGACACCATGTGGAATCTCAATTGAGTAGTAATTAGTTCTGAAAAGAACTGGGGTACAACTCGACGTTTCGATCAGTATGCTCTGATCGTCCTCAGGAGAATGATCAGAGCATACTGATCGAAACGTCGAGTTGTACCCCCAGTTCTTTTCAGAACTAATTACTACTCAATTGAGATTCCACATGGTATCACCGCAATTAGTCTTACTTGTCCCAACATGTTGCCCTACTGAAGGGGGGTGGCTATAGGTCAAACACCGGACGTCACGTAACAACAACACGGGCTGTCCAAAATCATCAACAACTCGTATGACTTGTCCAATCATGTTGCCCGAAAGGATAAACATAAAGTGCAGGTAAAATTACTCAAGGAATTAGCCAATCACACCAACAACCCTTCTTTGTCATAATAAATCCAATCAATCACAACCATGAACGTTTTTAGGTAAATATATAAAAGCATCATCCCTGCCATGGCAGCTCATTCGCCATTCTGATCGCTTCGTGTGACATTGGGAGAGAGAAAGAACTGACCAAAAAGCATACGACATTATTTGTTCATAAAGCAAAAGGTAAGGTACCTATAGAAGACGAAATTTATTTTGATAACACATTTAATACAACAAAATGTATACTCGGTGCTGTTAAATTTACGTTTGAATGCTAAAATTATGTACGTTATTGCTTGAGTGATAATCATAAAATTATCACGTGATGACTGAGAACTGATTCATACATATATTAAGTATATATTAGCTTGTACACATAGACAAATACACAAGTTGTGTAAAGTCTTACCCTGTTTTAGATGTTCTTGGTGAACCTCCTAATAATTAAGTAAAACTTTACCAAACAGGCGTTGGGTAACATAAATATTACTGCGATATTGAGTAATTTTATATGCCGAACTTTTAGATAAATGCCAAGTAGGTAACATTTTGGTTTATCTCTGTTTATCTCTGTATGTCAATTTTATAAAATATTACTTTTTAATGGCATTCTGCCTTTCTTACATTACTGGTATTGTTTGGTAATCGGGGGGCGGTTTGTTTTGTACCTGACCCAGTTATAACTGTAAGGATTTCCTCAACTGTTTGATGTATTTGGAAGCTCAACCACACATTGGATCTTACAAGAAGCAGCCTAAGTTCAATAGACAGCTGTTTTCTTAACTTACCGTTCACGTTTCAGTTACAAAACATTGAAAGTAAACCGCAAAGCGTTTAAGGAAAGGTATAACATTGGTAATTATCAAATTATGAATTTGAATAATTTTTATCTATTTACTTTGTGTACATTTATTCCGTATGATGCTTTCATCATAAGAGAAAAAAGAACTTTAGAACTTACAAAGTTGTTCATTCCATTCCAAATAATTGTATGGTACATATTTTAAATATAATTTAATAACTACCTCTTATTGTTTCCTTGACTCCAGATCTATCGAAATATGTTTTCTTGCAACGTGTGCCTCAAAACGTTCTTCAAACGTGGTAATTACAACCGTCATTTGGCTCGCCACAACGATGTAGCCCAGCACCAGTGTGAAGTATGTGGAAAGGTGTTTGCTAATCAGGATGCCCTCACCAGGCACCACCACAGTCAACATGATGATGAACCGCAGATAGGTCATGGCGATATTCCAGTTGATGAAACTGCGCCAAAACGTCGGCGGATCATGAAGGTTACCGATCTGTACCACGTCGACAAGGTGAAAGAAGTGCAGGTGAAGAAATTTAATACAAAGGGGACGACTTACACGGTCAAATTTAATGACAACCTAGACGTCCACGACCCTGCACTTATCATGGAAACCCTGCACAGCGTGTTTGAAAGTCTTGTTGACACACTGACGACAGGCGCCACACCCCACGATCTCATCCGTATTGTGGTGACGTGCTGAACTTGACTACCCAATACTGCTTCCATTCATCACGAAAGACAAATTAACGGCAAAGCGTTTCTTGGCCAGAGTTGAGCAAGTCCTGCAATTGTATGAACAATTTTCCATTGACAGTAGTATCGAGATCCACATCACACACGTGTCCATGCCGATAGGTGGTAAGATACCCAAGAAACGTTACGTTAATCTGGAGCGATTTCTGAAAGAGAAACAGTGCATCATTCAGATCAACAACAAAGACGACCTGTGCTGTGCTAGAGCCATCGTCACCACCAAAGCTAACATTGATAAACATGAAAAATGGGAGGCCATACGTCATAGATGCAGTCTACAGAAAACACTGGCTGAAGATCTTCACCAGCAAGCTGGGGGTGTCTAAAGGGCTGTGTGGTGTTGAAGAAATAAAAATGTTCCAGAATATGCTTTCCGGTTATCAAATTCTCGTTGTTTCAAAAGAACATTTCAACGCTGTCATCTATAGAGGTCCATCTTCCAACCAACGGATTTGCCTGTACTTTCATCATGGACACTATGACGTCATAACCAGTATGCCAGCCTTCCTCAATCGGAGTTATTTTTGCGTATCGTGTATGAAAGGGTATGATCACACACAAGATCATCGCTGCGAAAATAGTTGTAAGTTATGTTTCCAGGCAAATTGCACCGAGGAAGAGTGGGTGTACTGCAGCGACTGTAATAGATCTTTCAAAAGCGCAACGTGTTTCAAAAAGAAAACAGTCCTGGCAAGTCTGTATGCAAGACGCATTACAGGTGTAAGGCTTGCAGTCAGTTTGTAAGTCGAAAACGTCATCAAAGAAAAGAGCACGTCTGTAGTGAAAAATACTGCACCACATGTACGTACCCCAGGACCACTTATGTTACATGCAACCTGCTACTCGTGTAAAGCTAGACAGCTCAACCAGTGACGACGCTGTAATGAAAGACAAGTCCGGAGAGGATGACAGAGAAGAGAAAGAAGACGTATTACCTCCTTATATCTTCTTTGACTTTGAGTGTATGCAAGAAACAGGCACCCATGAGTCAAATCTTTGCATCGCCCATAAAGTTTGCAGTCAATGTCTAGATCGGGAAGATGATTTGTGCCAAAGATGCGGTGATCGGCAAAGCATATTCTATGGTCCAAACACTACTAGGGAGTCTTGCGAATGGTTGTTTGAGGAGAAAAATGGAGGCGCCATAGTCATTTATCATACTTTCAAACGATATGACTCTTACTTCATTCTGCGTTACCTGTACGATAAACGCCATCTTACCACAGGTCATCTTAAACGGCGCTAAAGTGATGAGCATCGAGGTTGCCGCCAATGACATGAAATTCATCGATTCCATGAACTTTCTACCCATGGCGCTTTCTAAATTACCCAGTGCTTTTGGACTCACAGAATTGGCTAAGGGATTTTTTCCACATTTCTTTAATACGAGAGCCAATCAAGACAAGGCATTATCCCATTTGCCCGAAATGAAGTACTACAACCCGACAGCATGAAACCGACAGACAGACAGAAATTCGTAGATTGGTATTTTAAGCATCAGCATGATGCTTTTGACTTCAAGCAGGAAATCATAAAATACTGCCAATCAGATGTCGATATACTCCGTCGATGCTGTCTGCACTTCAGGTCCCTATTTATGAGCATGAGTGCAGATGAGAACAGCCCAGGTATTGATCCGTTTCAGCACTGCATCACCATCGCCTCAGCGTGTAATTTGGTATACATGACCAAATTCCTTGAACCATGTACCATCGGAGTCATACCACCCCAGGGATACCGGCCAAACGACAGACAATCCATTAAGGCTCTCCAATGCCTGAAATGAGTGTCCCACCAAACTGGCCGATACATCCAACACGCTGCAAATAACGGTGAAATGCCCATCGGTAAATACAAAGCCGATGGCTTCTACATCGAAAATGGGGTGGGAACTGTATTGGAGTTCCATGGCTGTATCCATCACGGACACACTTGCATGGCTCGCAATACCAAGCATCCTCTCAGCCAACTCACGATGGAAGAATTGTACCAAACGACCATAGAGAAACGACAATTCATCATCACCATATCACGGTATATCGAAAAATGGGAATGTGACTTTAATGCTGAACTAAAGCGGGATGCTGAGATGAAAACCTTTGTATCCGCATTGGAAATGGCCACTCCCCTTGACCCACGTGATGCATTCTGTGGTGGACGCACTAATGCGACCAGACTCTTCTACGAAGCCGGACCAGGCGAAAAGATAAAATACGTTGATTTCACCAGTTTATATCCATACGTCAACAGATGAAGCAAGAGGCCAGTGATTGGCCTCAATGGTGCCAGACGACCCAACAAAAGCAACAATATATTCGATGGTATTTTGACAGGGAAGGAATTCATCTAGAGTGGGACCACATCGAGAAAAATCCAGGTCTGAGGACACTTGCAAAGCTGATGCTCAACAGCTTTTGGGGCAAGTTTGGACAGAGAACCAACATGACCAAAACAACACACGTCACTGACCCGGCAGAATTCTTGAACCTCATGACCAGCGATGGCATCGATGTGAACAGTGTCTGCTTTATAAACGAGGAGATGGTGGAAGTCCAATAGAAAAATACTGAAGACTTTGCTGAACCATCCGGACGCACAAACGTTGTCATCGCTGCCTATACTACGGCACACGCACGACTTAAGCTTTACGAACTGCTCGAGGGTCTAGGCCGTCGGGTATTGTATTACGATACGGATAGTGTAATATACGTTAGTCGGGACGGAGACTGGGAACCAGAAATTCGGGACTTCTTAGGCGAGTTGACGAATTAAATTGATTCAAATAATCACATCGTTGCATTTGTTTCTGGTGGACCCAAAAACTATGCTTACAAATTGGACAAACCTGATAGGGATGGATACTTGACACATTGTAAAGTTAGAGGCATTACGTTGAATTATTGCAATCAACTATTGTTAATTTTGACACGATGTTCCACATGGTCCGCAAAGACGGTCCAAATAAAGTTCAAGTGGTAGATCCCTATAAGATTTGCAGAAACAAGAAAACAATGAGTATAGAGACCAAAGAAGAAAAGAAAAACTATCAAGTGGTTTACACGAAAAGGGTGCAAATTTAAAATTTTGACACCGTTCCATACGGGTATTGAGTTACCCATGCTCCATACACTATCCTTGTCGGGATAATACTCGTAGGTCTACTTCATGATCATTTGTATTGAAAAGTTACTTTGTATTTACATAATACATACATTATTTTCTGAATAATTGCGTACCATTACATATGACGAGAGTTTCGTTTTTATTATTATTGAGTGTACAACATGATATCAAAAATAATGATTAACCATTACTTGAGATATGATTTTTTGCATTTTGAGTTATAAAACTCAATAATAATACTTTACCTAATTACCAAAAATTGAATTGACAAATGTAGAAAAAAATATATAATAATAAACACATAATTAAATAAAACCTTATAATAAAATAAACTAATGTGTGTCATAATCATGTGCCCGTTTCCAGAGTGATTATGGTAATTCATTACAGGAATACGTTCTCTTGCATTTTAAAGGTTGATTAAAGGATGTTACTCTTTTGTTTAAATGTCTGCCTCAATGTGGTTCTGATAACATTTTAAAACGCAACAAGTTTTCGTTTTGTATTGAATTTTCTTCTAAATTTTCGTCTCCTTAGTTTGAAAACTGTTTTTTTTTAATTTAAATGGCCATTTTCTCCAACCAGCTATGTTAAACATACATCGCCCGTGTTTGGCTTAAGAAGTACAGAAGTTCCCGTTGCGAGTCGCCCCACGCACGTGACGTTTCAGTGTGTATATAAAGCGCTAGAAAATCTGTATGAGCACGGTGACAGTGGCGCGCCCAAGGGTGGGGGATGGGCTCGAGCGTCCCCCCCCCACACCAAGGCCCACTATTTTTGTTCAGTAAAAAAGAAGAGGCCGGGAAAGAGAGTAAAATCTGACCCAAGTCCTATCTACAGAGGAGTTCGGCAAGGAGTAGGGCAGTAGCGTTTATGGTTTGGGGGCCGCCATGTCTCTCCCCATGTCGGATTTCCAAATTGAGCCCCCCCCAAAACAAAAATAAATAAATAAATACAAATTTTAAATCAAATCCTGGGTGCGCCACTGCACGGTGAATAGCATGTGCACACGTGTGGCCGATCTAGTTGTATAGAGGTGTTTGCGAGTAATCCCAAACACATTGCAATTTATTATTTTAGGTATTTGGTATTTACCTTTTTGTACGTCTTCCTGGTGAAGCTCATCTGTAAATAAAACACAGAACCTTAAAACTTAAGTGGTTTGTACAGCATTGGTATATATATATATATATATGTGGTCACTCTTTATCAGAGCATGACTTCCGGCATCGTCGCATGTGGGATATTAGTCCAATTCGGTGAGTGGTGGCGAAGTTGCAGTTGTTACATGTGAAGGAGGGGGAGGAGGGCTTGAGATATCCCTTCTCGTCTGATGTTTGTTATTCCTCCTTCTGTGTAAGGTCTCATTACCAGACTGGGAAGCCTGTCTAACAGCTCCACGCCATTTGCATCTGTCAGCAGCAGTGGCCTCCCATAAGCTCAGATCTACGCCGCCAGTTTTCAAGTGCCGCTTGATGCAGTCTTTGTATCGAAGACGTGGTCTTTCTACGCCCCTGGATCCTTGGGATAGCTCTCCATACAAGACAGATTTCCCCCTCACTGTGCTTTGTTTTTCTCTCCCTTTGATTATTTCATTGTAATTTTTGTAGTACTGAAACATCGTTCTTGATTCTCAGCCCCCCCTAAAATATATTCTGGATCCGCCCATGATGGCGCCATATTTTAAGAGCAGTGTGGCCAATAAAGAAACATGATTGACACTGAGCAATCGATTAGCTAATTGGACTAGATTCTCATAATTAAAGCGTGAAAGCGCACAGCTATCTTTTTACAAAATCTGTATTGGACAGCATAGAAAAGTAAATGAGGTCATAACATTTGAATATGAGCATTTGATATGCTTACAGTCTGTTAAACTATAAACAATGGGATAGTCTGAATGATGTTTTCAAACCTTGACAAGTGATAAGTGCTGATTGGTACTGGCATGAAGTACCATTAAGGCACGGCTCCACAACACAAGGATTCACATCTTGTTCACATGACACTATCTGTAATGGAGAAAAATCGTTTGTTACTACTTTATATTACTGTTTTATGACAGTCTGCATACATGACACACTTTTGATGTGTCGGAGTTGTTTCTAATAAATTAAATCATGTCTTTCTTTTTTCTTTCTCCAGAGACATTTTTACATTTGTTCTACATTTGATTTGCTTGTTAGTCTATTTGTCTGTTTTGTTAACTGACTCACTGATTTTCACTAATCCCATACTCTGTACTTGGACCTCGGTACCTTTATCTATGCATGCGTAATCCCTCTTTATGTCCGGTCCTAGGGCCTTACCTGACTATGCTTTTTGTACCCGTTTCCATTTTATTTCCATTATTGGTTTTAGACTATTAACGTTCTTTACTTTTTGATTGACTGTATACGCAAGTGGATTACCTATTACAACTTTCAGAATGCTTTTGACATCAATTAACAATGACATGCTAAATCCTTCTGATGTTAAAGAGATCGTATACCATTGGTTACATGTCTGTAATTGCATCAATACTTTATGAGAATGTAGAGATATGTAAAGAACTTAACAAGTGGAAATTTCAGCTATTATAGGCAGAAGGTATCGTTGTCACCCGATGGTTTTCCAATTGGAGTCTGTTGGTATCCTCATTGAGGGAATAGAGTTTCAATCAGGATAACAGTATCTCACAGTCGGGATAGTACAGTTGACATTGACGCCACTGACAAGTTGACATTCCGGCATAATCATTTGTTTGTATGAATTCTAAAGAGGAAATGAATCATAGCCATGATCATTGCTAATTAACAAATTATTATCGAAACTAATTAAAGTGTTAAAGTTTCTAATTAAAGTGTTATCGAAACTTACTTGTAAAAATGTATCAATAATAATAATGATACATGATTTCGACTGAAGTGCTTTACCTCAGAGGGAACAGCAATTATTTGGTGCATTGCATGGTGAAGAGGATAAGTAAGACTAATTGCGGTGAAACCATTTAAAATTCTCAATTGAGTAGCAAACTAGTTCTGAGAACTGGGGATACAACTCGACGTTTCGATCAGTATACTCTGATCGTCATCAGGAGAATGCCGGACTCTGGGAAATGCTGCTGCTTAAGTGGGCTGCTGGAGGATCACGCGAGAACTGGATGCTGGAAGATTAGTGCGTTGAAGCGTGCAGGCGGGAAGCTGGTGGGACGAGGATCCTAGAAGTGGGGGAGAGGAATGTGTGCTCACTGAACTGAATCAGTTGTTTACAAGCACAGGGGAGATCATTCGGTCCGTAGTAGTGGTCTCCAAATATCGCTGATGTAGAAACCGATATCGTATTTGAATATCTCTATCGCCTCTCTAATGCGTTTGGGGTGCCCATGTATCGATGGGTGTGATGAGTTGAGCAGCCTGCGATTCGATTTGGTGCTCCTTGGTGTAAGAGTGCTAGACAATGGCTGAATTCTCGAAATCTCCTCTGTGGCCGTGTGCTCGGTGTTCGTTCAGTCTCGTTGGGAGATTCCGCTCTGCTTCCCCGATACTTTGCCACACTCACAGGGGATCCGGTAAAAGACTTACCAACAGACACTTTCACGGTAATACGCCATGTTTTTCACGGGGCCAAGTTGTTGATTTAAAACACCCGTTGTCGTCTGCAACCCAAAGATCGAACTTCACGCGTCCTCCAGAAGTGCGTGTGACAGGGATTCTTGGCTCGTTCACAAAAACAATACACAAACCTACAACACCATGCGGGCCATGTATTAGCCTTGGTCAAGACTGTACGTTTGTACGTTTTTGATACACGCTCCGTCGCCGCTCGCCGCACGATGGCGCTACACGAACCGCTATAATCACGAACCGCTATCAAACACAGTCTTGGGAACTTCCTGTAATCTCCCCCCGAAAATAGGAAGAAACCACTACGAATGCGTCAATTTGAAATGCTAGTGCGCACGCGCATAAACAACAACGGACTGCCGTGTTCACTGATCATCAACAACTCCACGGCAGTCCGTTGTTCATGTGCGTGCGCATCAAAAATGTGGACCACACTTGCATAACAAATCTACGCATGCGTAGTGGTTTCCCTGTTTTATGGGGAGATTCTATGACTGTGTTTGACAGCGGTTCGTGTATGATAGCGATTTGTGATTGTAGCGGTTAGTGATGGTAGCTTCTGTATAGCGCTGTCGGATCACCACTTCAATAATCATCTGCCATCAGAAGAACCATAAAAGGAATACATCAAGACCCTTAATAAGGTTCTCTCTGTCAATTTGCAGAGCTTGAATGCTGGAAAGGGATAATTCTGGGAAGCGGTGGAATCCAGCCAAATGGATATCAATTTAGCTAATCAAACACATAGCTAAAACAAAGCAAGTCAAGCAGTGAAATGAAGCCACCTGGCTACAATACTCCAGTCTGGAATGCAGCTAGGGAGGTGTATTATTAGCAACCAAATATTACCTGATTGATAGCATACCATAGATATGCGAAATTGCAAGATTATTACATCAGAAGGTTATGGAGTCTTACGCCTGTCTTCCGTTCTTGAGTACCTGCTGGACAGGATAGCTTCTGGGCCCGGGGCCTTATTTGACGCCAGCTATGTGATAGCCTTGGTATCATCGAGGCTTGGTTCATGCTCTAGATCATACTTGATCATCATACTCGATTCCTGCCTGAGGAATGCTATCGAGAATAGGCAGCTTGATATGATGTTTGATATAAAGTACAAGAATAACTGGGAACACAAGGTATTTGGGGAATACAACGATGGATTTTTCTGACATAACTGACTGGATGGAAGCCATCTTGAGAACTAACAAATGCCTGGCAAGACAAACAATTGAGGGCGCTATAAGGAAACACTGAAACCTTAGGATATACCCCAGCTGTTTATCATAATTTGTTCTCATTTTTACTTTGAAAAAACTAAAATTTGAGGCCCATACATTTTGAGGGATTTTGTAAAAAAAAAGTCCAATATCCTGTTCAGAGAAAAGAATAACACAGGAACACATGTTTTACTGCTTTGTCCCGTTATCCTTTGCTTAAAATGGAATATGCTGAAAGCACAAATGCCAAAGTGCATTTTAAGATATCCTGTCTTTAAGAGTCACCCGAGCTTGGGAGAGAACAGGCATCAGCCTGCAGACAAAATTCAAACTGTACAAAAAGCAGCTGAACTACTCCCACATGAGATGATATGAGATGCCTCAGACTGCTCCACCTCAAATGGTAGGACAGGATCCCAGACACGGAGGTTCTCCAGAGGGCAGAAATGGCAAGCATCTACACATTCCTGAAGACGGCACAATTCAGATGGGCGGGGCAAGTAGGTCACATGCCTCATGAGCGCATACCAAAGAGGCTGCCCTACAGTGAACTAAAGGCAGGTAAGTCCTCCCAGGGAAGCGATTTAATTTAAAGACACCCTGAAGGTTTCGTTCAAGCGCTCTTGGCGTGGCCTTGTAAACGATGGCATGTCGGCATATGAGGACAGCAAGATCATTGAAGCCAAGCTGAAATGACAGTGGCAAGAGAGTCAATCGAGCAACATCCAGTCAGGCCAGCCCCCGACACTCCAGTGCAGATGTTGCTTTTCGTTGCGCATATTGGCTTTTTCAGCCACTCCGCACTCACATCCCCAAGCAACTCTGAACTTCTTGTTTCGACCGGAAGCAACGGTCACGTTAATTGCACGTCTATGAGAAAAAAACGTCACATAATTCAAGTTCCTGTGCAAAAATTTAGATATTTCCATTCTTGGTTCAAGATATTTATTTTGAAATATTAACCTTTGATTTAGTGTAATTCGACACCGATGACGTCGATATGACGTCATAACGATTTCCTACATCTTCGTGATAAGCTTCTTTGATGTTGCCAAATATGAATTCGATTTGACCTTTGCAACTAGGCTTAACGTTGCAGAGATGAGCTGAATGAAAGGAAAACTAGTAATTAGAGTTCAAGTGAGTTGCTGGAACAAACAGTATGTGTTCGGGTTAATTTCCTGTTCAATAAAATGATCATTGATGATGTCACAATCATATTTTTTGAAAATGTCCGAAATCATAACACCTATTTTGCGTTAGAATATATTGAATTTGAACTGCCTATTTCTACCGGAAGTAAAGTCTTTATAATCGAGATTTTTCCCTTTTTTGGAGTAATATAGTATACCATATTATCGTGTATTTTACTAAGACCTTATCAATTACCAAGGGTACGTCAACCAGTTGACGAAATAGCCCTAGCAGCATATGGCATGAGAATGAAAGCAAAATATTCGCGAAGAGACAATCCTTGAGATATAGATTGGTGATATTCTTGCGTCGGGAGATAAACAATTGATTTAATTTTGCCCTACACCGACGTGTGTATAGCACTGTATGCTCAGTGCTTTCCGAGTGTCTGCGAAAAAACTAGACAGGCGACTCGGGCGGGATTCGAACCCACGACCTCCTGCTTACTAGTGCAGACGTCTTAACCTCTCGACCACCGAGGTTGCCCGATGACGATTGGCCGGCTAGAATCCTATATAGCAGCAGGAGGTCGTGGGTTCGAATCCCGCCCGAGTCGCCTGTGTAGTTTTTTCACAGACACTCGGAAAGCACTGAGCATACAGTGCTATACACACGTCGGTGTAGGGCAAACTTAAATCAATTGTTAATCCTTGAGATGTGAGATATTCTTAAAAGCAGGGTACCAAAACTCAAAATTTGTCAATTGTTATCTAAGGTGTGAATTTTCTGATGAAATCAAATATCAGATAACTCTCAGATAAATTTCTAAAAAGGAAGAATGAATAACAGAAGGAAACACACACACACACTAATCAAAGGACGCGGTAGTACATATTTATGTCCTATGGATGATAGCGGCAATGACGCCATCATCATGCAGTCTGAATTTCTTACAAATACATTTTACCACATTACTTACTGTAAATTTGTCCACAAATAGATTTAAATCTTGTTGATACTGGTTGTAATTGCAGAGAGTTTCATTGATACAGTTGCAAAACTTTACCATGGGAGTAATGAATGACTGAAGTATACCATCATCAGCAACAATTGTAAGGTTTACTCTGTCTGAACTCAGAGGTGTCCATGTAAACCATCCCCCTAAAATTAAATGAGGTTAATTCAATACTCAATTCAAAATTTAAAAATTTAATTTATTCTCGTACTTTCAAGAAACAAAATTTAAATGTTGATAAATATAAAATACACATTGCGAAGAATGGCAGGGAAAGTACGAATACGTATCAGCAGAAGTCTATTACCTATATAAAGTGTGCCATGCTCTTGTTAAATTCATACCACGTCATTGTACTTCCAAATACGTGCACGCACAACGAGCAAACGAGTTCAGCTACGTTGCCTGGCCTGCCGTGCCGTGAGGCATCATGGGATTAGGCGCTTGACGTAAGGGATTAGGCGCTTGACGTAAGGGATTAGGCGCTTGACGTAAGGCATTTGACGTGAGGCTTTTGACGTGACGCATAAAGCTAGTTCCTAGAACAAGACGGAGTAGGGCGAACACGATAAACGCTAAGGGTGCGCGCATGGGTGGGGGAGGAAGGGTCTTACATGATCCGAGGCTTGACGCGCGCATTAATGTAACAAGGGAATGTTTTGTTGTAAAACTGAAAATGTTTATGTCATTTTTGTTTGCAAAACCTTATAATGAAATGACACCATTCTATTGCAACAAAAACATTGTCAACAAACTGAAGATTTTGTAAAATTTTACCGTTGACCCTCTCACTTTCTTCCCTTGATATGAATAAATAATGTTGCTTTACCTTTCATGAGGGTATTAAGGAAGTCTATCTGTTGACCCTTGCCGATAATGTAAATGATTTAGAAAAAGTACGTGCACATATACGTTTCTAGCGCGCAAGAGAATGTTATTGACGCACACTAGCTCTCGCTCCCGTTGCGCGCACGAGATACATTTATCTAGCTTTCATACGCTGGGTACGTCTCTCAGACTACACTACTTCTTTTTGAGACATTTCGCGTCAGTATGTGCAACAATTAGTCATGAGTGGCCCAAATCCATAGTTCTTGGAGCATTATGCCTTGTTCTAGGATAGGACACGAGTGGCACACTTCATGTAGGTGTGAGGGCATATTCCGGAAGCTAGCCAATGCTTGTGTAGAAAAAAAATATTAAACAATTAGTACATGAAGAAGATCCCAAGAAAAGATAAATTAAACAAAAGACAGAACAACAAAAATTACAAACAGAGACGACACAAACGTTTTCAAAGAAACTGCCGAACTAGTATGAACACAATGACGATCCAAAGAATCAATGTACTGTACGTTAAAGGGATTGTACACCAATGCATCTTTACTAAATTTGAATTTAAATGACCTTCAACGTGCACCCCGAATGTCTAAATTATTATTGATGTCTTCTCATCTTAATACCTTGTTCACAGAAAGTAAACAAAACGTGGATGTCTGTTTTTATTGGAAAATAAAGTGCACCTGCGTCCCATATGCATGTATCAACTGTCGCTCGCGGGATAACTAATACTTCCTTACCCATTGTGATGGAAGCGTTGGGTACCAAACTCAGCAGACTGAATGTAACGTTATCACCGTTTCGATCGTTTGCAAAAAATTGCAATGTAAATGTTTCACCAACAAACACCTCTAGGTATGCAACATCTATTCTTATATATGGTGGAAAGTCATCTGTAAAACAAAAACAAACTTTTAAGATATCGAATATAATGTAAAGTGAGTATAACTTATAAACACTGAATTTCAGGCTTCACGGTTGTTGGTATAATATGCCCAACAAGAATTAGCGCTAAGAACAAATTGATTGTTTTAAATAGTCGTGGTCATTGTCTAGTTTAAACATTATTTACGTATGAGAAGAAAGTGCATTTGGTGGTAATATTACAATGACTTGGCCCTATGTATAGCTGTCATTTATAATAGAATGAATAAGTTGTCAAACACATAATTTTGCTCGACTTACCCAGATGTTTCTGCATTTGAAGGTTGTCATCATTACTTTGTTTGGTAGATAATCCAAAAGCAGGGTTGCTGGTTGCCAGGCTGTCATATACGCAGATACTATCATTCTGACACATGTTCTTGATTTCACTCAGTGCAGCTTGATTAGCAGCACCTTCTAAGTCAGCTAGAAATGTTGGCGTTATATCACGGTTGATGAAGACGTTCGAGGTATTCACAGCATATAAGAAAAGGCCTGGTGACCTTTGTTTCCCTATAATGCAAACATTATTCTAGTAAATGCACAACAAGTTAAAGATGCGTCGGCCGTGTTTTTTAATTTAGTTTGACCTTAGTTTTAGATCCAATCCGGACCTTCGTTAGAGGCATAGACAAAATGCAAACGTGAAAACAGATCCATTTATTGGGTAGAAACAATAGCAAATGATCACGGGGAGTGATACAAAAAGGGCAAATAAAAATAGACAGTTATTTTAGGATGGCCAATGGAAGTTAATAAAATGGGGATGAGTGATCCATACAATTGGAAAAGATGCATCGTGGAAAATACAGGTTGTATGAATGAATTAACCATACAAGAGAGTTGCTCACAAAAAATACATAGAAAGGGCATATGTATAGGTTTAGGCTCAATAGAGGGACATTAAAAAGAAATATATTATTAATACACATGGCCGTAGCGAGCGGGGAGGGGGGAGGGTGTGACACCCCCAATAATTGTTCTCATTTGGCATTTAGAGCCTCAGTCGGCAAATGAAGTATCAAAGGTATTAGAATAAGGGTTGGCCCAGAATAAATTTGCAGTAAGCAAACCTAGAGCTGAGGACTAATTACTACTCAATAGAAAATTTCACATGGTGTCACCGCAATTAGTGCTACTTATCCTCTTCACCATGCAAAGCTACAAGTTTTTACAAACATAGAGCTATGGGTTTGCCGACTGCAAATGTATCATGTTTCTAAGCACTGCTATCAGTTATTTTTACTTTATAAGTTTTGAGGCTTTGCATGGTGGAATATCGATATCGTTTCGGTTTGCGGTAACACCATGTGTTTATCTCAACTAACGTGAAGCTGAGATACAGGTTCTGAAAAGAACCGTATCGCACAACTCGTATCTCAACCTTTGTTAAGTGAGAAAGGTTCAAGGGAGAACCAATTTCGGGCAACTCGTTTTTCTCTACTGTCGCTAAGTGAGAAATATGGTTCAGGGAGAACCACGGGGACTTCGCGGGTTAATATGGTTCAGGGAGAAGCATAGGGACTTCACGGGTTATTCTCAACGTTTCGATTAGCCTGCTCTAATCTTCTTCAGGAGAATGAAGAGGTTTGCCGATGCAACTCCTTAAGTAGTATTTGCTGGGAGTATGTGTAGAATGGGAAGTGTTCCGATTGGTGCTACTGTTGTGTGATGTGTTGTGATTGGTTGCCACCGTGGCATTGTTCTTGTTGTGTGTGTTTCCGCCTGCTGTGTGTGAGTTGCCTGCTCGCTGAGGCGTATCAGTTGACAGTGGGGTGTGGGTGTTGGTGGATGGTAGGATTGAATGCCAAATGTTGCTGATGAAATAGCCGATGTCCTGGGGGACAGTGTCATGTTTATGAATCTCAATAGCCTCTCTGATACGACGGGTGTACCAGTGCTTTTCCGGGGCTATGATCTTTGCATTCTGCCAGTCAATGATATGGTCCAAATCGGTGGAGTGTTTGATGATCGCAGATTTGTCACATTCCCTCTGCGGCCGTGGGCCTTGTGTTCCTTGAGCCTGGTCATGGGTCTCTGCCGGTCTCGCCAATGTACACTTTCCCACAAGTACAAGGAATTCGGTAGACCCCAGCTTGACGGCTGGGATCATGTCTGTCCTTGTGGGTGTGTAACTTCGTTTCCAACTTGTTTCGAGTCCGGTAGTAGACCTTAATGTCAGCTTCCCTCAGGATACGCTGAATCTTGTGTGAAGTGTGGCCGATGTACGGTAGCACGGCAATGGGGTTTTCGGTTGCGTCAGAGGATCGTGGAGCGTTCCTATTCGGGAGGAACTTAAGCTTCTCAGGTCTGTACCCATTGTCTCTTAACACGGCGTTAAGATGTTTCAACTCGGATGGCAAGTGCTCTTTATCACTGATAGTGTGTGCCCTTCGAAGTAGGGTGCGATTCACGGAGGATTTCACGGATGGTGGGTGGAACGACCGGGCATTTAGGTAGCGGTCTGTGTGTGTGGGTTTTCTGTAAACCGAATGCCCAAGTGAGCCATCAACCCGTTTGGAAATGAGTACATCAAGGAAAGGCAACGAGTCGGATGTCTCAGTTTCCATGGTGAATTGAATGCTCGGATGTTGCTTGTTGAGGTGACCGAGGAAGTCACTCAGTTTGTCGGAACCGTGCTGCCAAATGATGAAAGTATCATCTACGTATCGAAGCCATAGTTTGGGTTTGTATCGTGCCGTCTCGAGTGCTTTCTGTTCGAAATCTTCCATGAAGATGTTTGCTAGGACCGGGGATATCGGGAATCCCATTGGAGTGCCCAAAGACTGTTGATAGTAAGTCTCTCTCCATTGGAAGTATGTGGATTTCACACATAATGAAAGTAGATCTACGATTTGATCTGGCGTTAGGCTGGTTCGTTCCGGGAGCGTGCTATCATGTTCGAGTATCGACTTGGTTACGAGGATAGCCTCGTCTGTCGGTACATTGGTGAATAATGACTTGACGTCAAAACTCACTAGCGTGTCGGAAGGCTGCAATATGGTTCCCTTTATGATGTTGATAAACCCTGCTGAATTGGGTACATGGTGGGGCGTCTTACATTGTATTTTACTCACGAAAAGAGCTGTGGTTTTCCGGTTTCGGGTGGTAGTTCCCACCTACCTACAACACCCCCCCGCCCCCGAGCGAGTTTACAGATTGACCATTTTTGTGGAAAAACAGTAAATTTATTTGGTCGTGTTAGAGTTGTGTCGGTAAATGTACCCATTCTGAAATTTACAGTTGTCAGTCGTCAAGTTGGAATAAATAAATTGAACATGAAAAAAGTAAATCCATGTAGAGAAATAAAGTAGGAATAAATAAGATATGGAAAAGAAGGCAAAGTTCATTGTAATGACTTGGTGCCCGTGTTAATGTTAAGGTCATAGGGTTAAAGTGTGTGCGGAGTTAATGTATCTAGTGTGATTCTGTGATATAAAGATGGGTACCATCACCAGTGATTAGGACTGTTGAAGTGGATGGCCGCGGGATATGGTTTTGGAAGGTTTTCACGGAGAAGACATGGTTCACTGACCTAGTTTGGTCTTAGTCTCTCCCACATAATAATTAGGATTTAGTCTTACTACTGTAAGTGATGAGGTCTGTTCTGTGGCACCTGTGTGGGTTTAAGACATGTTTTGCATCTAGTATGAGGAGCTGTATGTGACAAAATTACGTCTTATAAATATTTAAGACTAAACCGAGTCAGTAAATAATAAACGTGAGATGTTAACAAAGTTTTTTCTCAAATTGGTGATCCTTATTGCAGACGAAGTACATATTAATATTTTAAATATGTTTTCACATGTATTTACGGTTTGGACATCAATTGTTACTATAACATCCATATATTGAAATCATATTAGGTACAGTTCGTTAGATATATGCTAGATGTTTAGAATATTAATTGCAGGATTAGTGAAACTTGACACGTTATGTTCCTCTTGTTATTTCTTATTTCTCATAAGAATCAAAATAATAACATAGATAATTATCAGAATAAAATAGACCATGGTACAATTGACCATTTTATTTTTTACATAACATGATATTCCATGACGACATAATAAGTATATTACACTATATGACACAGTTCACACTATGACTCAGTTCTTTGTCATAACTTCTATAAGGGGTAAATTTGGCGTACAGGCTTTTGAAAGGGTAGCATTTTATTACGGCCTACATACAGTAGAAGCGTCAGTATCAGGGGTAGTCTTGGTCAAGACTGTGTTTGTACGTTATTGATACACAATCCGTCGCCGTAAGCCGCACGATGGTGCTGCACGAACCGCTACCGCACACGAACCGCTATCAAACACAGTCTTGCGCTATCAAACACAGTCTTGGGAACGGGGGAAACCACTACGAATTTAAATTCTAGCTCGGCCCACATTTTTGGTGCGCACGCGCATATACAACAACGGACTGCCGTGTTCACTGATCGACAACTCCACGGCAGTCCGTTGTTGTTTATGCACGTGCGCGACGCATGCGTAGTGGTTTGTCCCGTTTTCGCGGGGGGGGGGGGGGATATAGGAAGTTCCCAAGACTGTTTGATAGCGGTTCGTGTGTGGTAGCGATTTATGATTGTAGCTTTCGTGTAGCGCCGTTGGATCGTGTATCAAAAACATACAAACACAGTCTTGAACCAAGACTATAGCAGGGGTGGGTCCAGTGTTGCAGAAATAGGCGGCCTACGATGATTAAGAGGGACACACAGTCAAAGGTGGGCACAAAACCCCATAATTTGGAAATTGTTGGTAAATTTCTGTACATGGCTGGTTTTCAATCCCCCTTTTCACCGTCCCCCTGAAATCCACCTCTGGTCAATATATTATGTTGTCCTTGTCATAACGATGCATAATATTGCAACAAAGTAGGTCTTTTTGATTTTGGAGAAAGTAAGTCTTAATTTAAAAAAAGTAATTTTAAGAGGAATGTTTTCTTCTGGAAAGGGCGTGTACACACCTTGAGAGTTATACGCTACGCTAAAAAACTTAGTTACTCTGAAAGCATAAAACTCAAATGTACTTCCTAGGAGAGGTTACATATTATATTAAGTCCAAGTAGCCGGATGTCAGTATTGGTTCCTGCAGTGGTATAGAATCCATTGACAAAGCTGGAAAATATGGTGATCTGGACCTGGACAAAGACAACAATTGAGTCTTTTTGATTGAAGGTGACAAGTCAGTCGTTACTCCAGTTAATATCATTCTCTAGGGTCTTGTTTGAGAACAATGCTGGTTTGAACACAGGATGGAGCAAACAATGGACCCAACGGACCCACAACAGAACCTTATGGAACACCTGCGTTCTTACTATGGGCTGAGAAAGAATGGCCCTCGTGCACCACACAAAGATTTGACGTTCGCCGAGAAAATTAGAAATCAGATCAAGCAATTCACCGGAGTTGTCATACAACTTTCTGTTAATTGATGGGACCCCCAGTGCCAAACTTTATTTAAAAAAACACTTTGAGAAATCAAAGGCAACAAGCCTTGCTTCACCACGACGATCTAATACTCTATTAGTGAGCCCAGTATCAGAAAGACAATGTAACCAGTAGACCATGAATGTCGGAAGCCATAAATTATTGGACATCAGTTAGGAGCTCATTGTCCTCTAGATGATCAATGATTTCTAGTTGAGCAGCCATTCAAACACCTTGCTCATAATGGGCCGATCGTTGGAAGGGTCTGAGTTTTCTCCAGAGCCCTTAAACAGCAGAACAACAGAGGCTAGCTTCCAGTTAGATGGAAATACTGATTGTGACAGGCAGAAATTGTACAATTTAGACAGAATAGAGAATATTTAAGTAAGAGTAATTGCGGTGACACCATGAGAAATGCTCAATTGAGTAGTAATTAGTTCTGAAAAAACTGGAGGTACAACTCGACGTTTCGATCAGTATGCTCCTGGAGATCATCCCATGAATGGATGCTGGAGGATTAGTTCGTTGAGGCGCGCAGGCGGGAACTGTTGATACTAGGATCCTAGGGGTTGGGGGAGAGGAGTGTGTGCTCACTGAACTGAATCAGTTGTTAACAAGTACAGGGGGATGGAGGGTGGTTGACTTAGGATATAGGAGATCCCTCAGTCAGTGGTGGGTTATGGACTTTGGATATAGAAGATCATTCAGTCCGTAGTAGTGGTCGCCAAATGTCGCTGATGTAGAATTAAGCCGATGTTCTGTGGCACAGTGTCGTGTTTGACGATCTCGAGAATATTTCTTCAAGACAGTTGCAGGGATTCGGTCAGGTTCTGTAGATTTAGAAGTGTCAAGATGATGGATGACAAAGATTGCTGTAAAACTGCTGCCAACACGAGACGAACAATCAGGTAGGTCTTGGCCTGGGTCATCAAATGGAAACGTTCAGCAAAAGGGTTGACTTTGTCAGTGGGAGAAGTAAGTACTTCAGGGTCATTGAACAGAACTGGAATTGTTGACTTATTTCTGTTAAGAATGCTGTTTCTGTTAAGGATGCAATTCTCCAGAAAGTTCTGCAGCCAAGCGTTGAGTTGAGATGGAATCAGGCTGCATAATGGCGCTTGGCATTTTCCAACACTTTTTTTTATAGTTGTAACTTGCAAGGCGAAACTGACGTGCCTCACCTGAACAATCTCTGTGAAACTGTTGGAAGAAATTGTTTCAGTGTGCGATAGCAGGAGGGCATGCATGAGTAAACCATGGCCGCCAGTGTAATTTTACTTGGTAGGTTCGAGAAGGGATAAACAGATCCATACCAATTTAGAGCCATTCGGTGACTTCATGGAGAACAGTTCGGTGATGTAGGTAAGAACTTGTCGGTGGTGAGGTGCAAGTAACCGGAACTTCAGTGTTCACATGATCAGAATTTCCGAACGGAGTCAGAAATTTTTATGTACAATTGTTGGGATTTGAGAAAAAAAATTATAAAATAAAGCACATACCTGTTATCAGTAAAACGATCAGGAATACTGACTTTTCCTAAATATTCTTTGGGACCCCTCACGCAAAGATACATGATAATGGGTGTTCATGGTTGTCACGACAACCGTTTATTTTGAACAGGTCCAATTGAATTTGTCATGCCATCAATAGTACCATGGATGTTATTATATCTGCCTAATATCTTACACTCAGGAGAACAGATAGTAAACAAAAGTTAAAGGACCACAGGAATAGAGACGTAAATGCCATGGAGATGCTACTTATAATTTGAAGCTTTATCGAAGAGGATGTCGGCGCCGATTAACACGCCCCTAAAAGGGGCCATTTGCATCCTGAACGTCTCTATGTGTGACGTCACGTAAAGAAGACGGCTTGCTCCCGGGGACGCCAGTCACATACATATACAACAGCGAACGCGTTCATTCACATGCCTGCGCTTATATTGCCCACGCTGGAAAATAACATAAAAATGGCTGAATCGTCGTCAGATGAAATTGTGATACTTTACTGAGGTAATAAGTAAGTAATAAACTATCTAATGTGTAATTTTCGTTCACCAAACTGCTATCTTTGTGAAGAAATCGATCATTTAGTGACCCAAACTCGGTTGAAAAATCGAAAATATCAAAATACGAAGGTCGCAAATGAACAGAACAAACTTCAATTATGAAAAAACTAACAAGTATCTTGTTTTATGCAAAACACATTTATTAAGAGCCATAATGGTTTTTATTTCTGTGTCCTTTAAGTAGAACAACGTATGTAAATAAAAACTTAATTTAAGTTTTAAAAAAGTGGAAAATAATACAAATCTATTTTGTAAATGTCAAAAATACATAACTCCAGAGTAAAAATTACACTTTACCCAAGTTGTATCAGTTTTACTGATGTTATAAATAAATTTTACAGTTTTAGTAAAATTTTGCTATGAAATTGTAGGGCCCCTCCCAGAGACCCCTTAAAAGGAGTTAGAAAATTCCACCCCCCTCTAAAAAAATATACAAGTGCCCATTTTCAAGTTTCCAAGAGTGTACTCGTGGCACTCCTGGTAGCCTATACAGCTGATTGGCTGGGTGTGAACCAGTTGCCATGGTCACTTCCTTCTGATTGGTTAAGGAACTCAGGAGGAAATGCAACTCTATCACAGAAGGTTTCTTTGCTGGCATTCTTATGTGAGCAGTGAAGAAATAAACATCTGTACCTACAATCTCCACTCAACATACTGATGTGCTCTCCTTTTTGCTCCTTTTAAACAGATTTTAACCCAACCCCTCGGGCCGGGCCTTACAAAAGTGTATAAAGGACATGATATGTAAAGTACCCAACGAGGCGTTGTGACTCATTCAACGTCAAATTCAAGATGGAGAACATGCGAATAAAGGCGAATAATGTCACAACAGTGGGAGTTTCCTCAACTGATTGAGGCGGTTGAAGGTAAACAATTGTTGAGTATTTAAGCTATTATTGTTCTTCTCGTTAGTTAAGGTTATGCCCGAATTGTTTGTGGGACAAGATATCCATGTGTACTCGGCATGCAGCGAGTGATTTTCACTACGCGTTGACACTCTATGTGTACAGTGTACTGGTCATGTATCATGCATACGCCCAGCGACGGCGCTTCGAACAAGTCAGTGTGCAAGTATGTGCATGCATGTTAATTGTGTCGCCATTTTGAGATGTCAATCGGCTACATCGGTTTTGGCCTTCTTGCGAATAATTGAGGTTTAACCTGTAAAAACTCAACATTTGTTTAACCTTCAAATACCTCAAGTAGTTGAGGAAATCATTGCAGTTGTAACTGGGCCAGGAACATCTAAAACAGGGTAAGATTTTACACAACCTGTGTAATTTGTTCTCTGTGTGTACTAATGTCCCGCTAATATTCCGTCTTTTGTACACTACTCATTGCATGATAAAACTGCAATTATTTTCTGGACTTATTAAGTGGACCTAGGTGGAGGGGAGGGTTAGGCAAACTTCTCACCCCACTGATCCTTTATTTTAAATTCCCTGGGAAGCCCACAACTTTGACTGAACAAGCATAGACGAACATTGTGTACTTGTCCAATTTGTATTAACTATAACCTACACTTTGAAAGTATTCGTATATAATTCAAATCGAAATAACTTACATGTCCGTCCATAATCTAAGAAGTCTTGTTCTGAATACATTCCATCTGGACCTGTCATAGGTAACACTGGAGTTGCCCCCAATCCTTCTTTTAAATCGTTAGTTGGATCGTCATCCCAATTTCCTGTAAAATAATATACAAGCGGCAGTTGCACATTAAACTTATGATTTAATTAGGCAGCTCAGGTAGTGATTTAAAATTTTGAAATGATCAGATATATTATTTCACAATATTGTATCTCATGACAGACTCTCATAATATTTTATCCTGCCCCTAAATTTATGAATTGTTTGATTTATATTTAATTTGGTTTTATTTTCCATTTCATCCTCAAAAGTGTTTTTATATGACAAATGATAAATTACTGCATTCAATCATAATGGAAGAGTACAAGGGATTATAAGTTACTAAGACTAATACTTCTGACAATGTGACACGGAAGCCATTACTATTGCATACATTATGCAAACTATACAAATGACAGGGAGTGATTACATTCAGATCTTTCCAAATCTCTTACATAGTGAAACTGAAGTTGTTAAGAATATAGTGTCTGGAATGAAATAATCTTATTGTCATTCTGGGTCAGTAAGTTGAGGAATAAAGGATTTGAACTAAATTCAGTCAGTAGGATTATGTTAATATGCATGGGTATTAGTTGTAATTATAAGTATAGACAAAAAGTATAGTCTTGATTTTTTTGACAATTCCCAAAACAAGGGTCTTTATTGTTGACATAAGAACATACATGAAAGTTAGTGAGTACTGGTTATTTGTTCAAGAAATTGTGCACTTGTTACACAGGTTTATCTTTCGTCCAGTCAAGTAAATATACTGAACAGCAAAAGAAACGTCGTGATTTTAAATCGTTGACATAACTCAACCACAAGAGTTTTACATGTATCGTTTTCGGGAAATATGCAGTCTAACATCATTCTGAATCACGACTGTGCCTGAAAATCCTATAGGCGGATGGAATGCGACTTGAATGGTTTTCAAAGCATCCGGTATGTAAACGGCCATGGTGGGTGGGTGCAAACACTTCCCGACACAATCGAAGTGCCTGAGCATCTCGTGGTAGCTATGGGTATAAAAGGCATCCTGAATTGATGGACTGCCAGTTGTTCTTTGGAAGCAACAGGCATGCCACGATTAACCGCAAACCAACGTGAACAAGCCATTGGACGTCTGCACGCTGGCCAAAGTGCTCAGGTCATTGCTAATGACTTTAACTGCAATGTCCGAACTATCGAACGTCTGAGGCAGCGATACAACACCACCAACAGTACCAATGACCGTCCTCGCAGTGGTCGGCCCAGGGTTACAACGCCTCGACAGGATCGGTATATCCTGCGCCAACATCTCCAGGACCGATTCACCAGGGCCACGGAAACAGCTCGTCAGACCATTGGGACCCACCAGCGACCCATTAGTGACGACACGGTCCGACGCCGTTTGGCCGCCAACAACATGTCTTGTCGTCGTCCGGCTAGGGTCCGATTCTGACAGATCGTCACCGACGGGAACGTCTGCAATGGGCCATGCAGCGTCAACATTGGCGTCACTGGCAATGGAGAACCATCCTCTTCTCCGACGAAAGCCGTTACTGCATTTCCACGGCAGATGGCAGAACTAGGGTCTGGCGAAGGAGGGGTGAACGTTACGCAGATGCGTGTGTGATGGAAAGAGACCCGTGGGGCGGACCAAGCATCATGGTTTGGGGAGGTTATTGGCCTTCACCGGAAAGTTGGACCTGTGGTCTTTCAGAACATCGGTCCAGGTAGAGGTCATGGGGTCACGGCTGTTCGCACGCCACCAGAATCATGTCTTCCAGCATGACAACGCCCGTCCCCACACAGCAAGAGCAACCAGGGACTTTCTCCAGCAGTTCAACATCAGAACCATGCCTTGGCCTGCCCTCAGTCCGGATTTGACCCCATAGAATACTTGTGGGACGAGATCCAAAGACGACTTAATGAAGTGCGCCCAAGGCCGACAACTGTAGCTGAACTGAGTGCAGCTTTCCTGAGGATATGGGCCCAGATCCCAATGGCCTTTATCAACCGCCTTGTTCACTCCATGTACAGGAGATGTGTATCTGTGGTCATCTCTCATGGTGGCCACACAAGTTATTGATATGCACACACTCGAACGTGACCATCACGTGATCAGCCCCAAAGGCAAACATGCGCAAAAATATTCACCGGACTGTGTCGATGATGACAGAAAGGAAAATGACTTAATACTCAGATATCCCCAGTCATATTTGTGTACGATACAAAATATACCTGTTGATATCTTGTATTCATACGACGTTTCTTTTGCTGTTCAGTATACATGAAGGATAATGCGTGTGGGATATGGAAGGTCTTGCATTTTAACAAATGCAGTTTAAATAATCTTTCATGTTAATTCCAGAAGTGGAGTATTGATTTTTTTTTAAATTAAACTGCAGTTAGATGCACACTGACATATTCCTGAAGCAAGAAAGGGCAAACAAAGATTTCTCACAATTCTGTTTAGTTATGATGAAGACTTACACGTAACATAAATTTGCCATGTTTATTATAAAACATGCAGTCAATGATCAAGTGGAAATGGACAAATAGAGTTGAATGTGCCCTTAACATCATTCCGGATTTCATATAATTTTACAGATTGGACTCCATAGCATGGTATTATGGCATTTTAAATACATGCTCATGTATAAGGTTAAATTCATTTTACGTCATTGGTAGAGTCGCATTATTGGTAGAGCCGGGGGGCACTATAACTTTCAGGTTGGAACTTAACTATTTGAGGCACTTACAAATATGTCCTTATGTTTTTTAAAGGGATCTAAATTCTGAGCGCGAGCGGGGGGGGGGGGGCACAGGTACATGTGCCCCTCCCGTTATCTTTACGCCACTGTATTGAAAATAAGATTAAAAACGTTTAAACAGAAAACATATTTGGTACCAGTATATTAATTTGGAGATATTACTGATCATACTTGTTAAACAATGCTTTCTCAGGTGATATAGTAATTTCGACATCAGCTATCCTAATAATTATCCTACCCTAATCATTATTACAGGGGATAGTACCACGGATAGTGCTCGATCATGAAGAGTACATTTTAACCAACCACGATGATGAATTTCGATCTTCACAATACTTAAATTGAAATTTAGCAGCGGTGATATCTTATTAAAACCAATGATCGACCTCCGCCGCCCCGCCCATACCATCATGATGATGGTATATTGGCCTTGTCAAAGACTCAACCTTTTCAAGGATTCAACTGCTCCAAATGTTGTCATGACGGGTTTATAATTTCTGCTAGGAATAACTGCTAGGAATGTATGGGATAATGGGAACGTGTGTATGTAGGGAGGGGGTATTAACCCAAAATATGTAACAAGCTATGAGAAACAAGGAAAATATCAAAACAAAATTATTAACCTCCTGTACATGCCCCCTGAAGGTTGTTTTTTGTGAAACGGGATGGCGTCCAGTCTTCTTGTGCAGATTACTAGAATACCGTTGGCGGGTACCAGTCTATTTTGTTTGAAACATAATGGTCAGGAAGCAATACAGATAACATCACTCCAAGAATATTTTAAAGTAATTTATTATGTGTATCTATTGAAATTTGAGCAATTTATTGCATGACAATTTGAAAGCGGATGCACGGTATCAACGTTTCCATAGGTTGTGGCACGAACGACACTGACCCGAACGTTTATATGGATTATATGAGTTGCTATAATTGTGGTATCCGTGGACATTTTGCGAGAGAGTTCATGCGGCCTAGTCGAAAACACTCACTGATGCAGGGAAACGACAGTCAGCCGACCGGTGGGTCTGCGGGAAAGCTGAACAGTGGCCAGGGCCCACAGTAGCGAAAAAGAGTGATAACGTTCCTATCGTTGCAACCCCCGTAATGGGGCCGATAAGATCGATCAAATTCCTTTTATCAATTGATACTGGCATTACTGATACGTTGATAGTATGACGGTGTATGGTAAGCTACCGAAGGAGCAGCGGCCCGTTTTGAAATATTGTGCGAATGTGCGGCAGAGGTGAAGCAGGTTGACGGCAAGTCCATAAATGGTATATGCTTCGACATGGCTAGACCTACGAATTTAAAAGACAGTGCATCCGATAAAAGCGGCTGTTGACTTAAGCACCCCCGCCATGTTGGTAATGGATTGGTTGCTGCCAATACAAGAGAGTTTGGATTTCCAAAGACTGGAATTTTTCGTCAACGGTGAGAGAATTAAATGCACAGAGAGTGCTGGTGATCAGTTCGTTTGATGGGTGGACTGGGCAAGTCCCAGTCACCTAGAGAGCAGTACCATCCTACCGTGTGAATTAAGCGTGCCATTGCTGCATGCTACGCGATATGCATGTGCCACTCACTTAAAACGACACCAATTGTAATCCAGACTACCAGATTATAATCTGTGCTTGTTAACAGCAAGATGAAATTGATCATTTTGAGACGTTATCTACTGACACAAATTTGGAGTATCGGGTGCAGAAACGCCCCCTCCAACTTTTTGCCATAACAAGAAATCTGCAACACAAAAATATTAATTTGTCACGGGTGAAATTCTCGAATTACTGGATTCTGGTAGAATAACGGAGAAATACGAACCACCATATTTAATCAGTACGTCCCTTGTGCGTTGCTTATCGAGCATCAATGAAAAGAAGATTAATTATCGACCTAAGCGAACTAAACAAGTTTGTTTGGGTATGACCTGGGACACAGTAGCTGGTACTTTACAAGTTGTTTAAAGACGTATTGAAAAAAAATTATTCAACATTACGTGAGATAATACAGTCGAAAATCGTTACCATGAGAAAATGGTCCTGAGGACGATCAGAGCATACTGATCGAAACGTCGAGTTGTACCTCCAGTTCTTTTCAGAACTAATTACTACTCAATTGAGATTCCACATGGTGTCACCGCAATTAGTCTTACTTATTCATTTGTTGGGCAAATAATTTCATTTAGTCCCGTGTGTGGTAATATAACTAGACTGACGACTAGACACTGTCAAATTGCTAAAGCGTCCAAGAAGACACCTTGACCAAACTAGATGAATATTGCATGTCTGAGATTAAATTCTGGCAGAATAATGTAGCCAAATTAAATGTACGGTACGTATTTGAAGTTGGTAAAGTAAATAAAATTGTATGCTGCGACGCTAGTGCAGTAGGTTCAGGTGCGTTAGTTTGCAATGATCGTCACACTGCTCACAAACTTTGGACTGAAAAGGAAGCTAAACAGAGCTTAACATGGAGAGAATTAAACACGATACAATTTGCAATTTCTTCATTCTTGCCGATGGTTTCCAATTCCCATCTGAAAATATATACAGATAGTCAAACAGCAGCGCGCATAGTCGAAGTTGGAAGCATGAATATAGATGTGCAAAAATTGGCATTAAACATCTTTGATACATGTCTTAGAAATAAAGTGCGACTAGAAGTGGAATGGATTCCAAGGAACAATAACTAGGAGGCAGAGTTTGTCAGTAGATTGATAGACACAGATGACTGGTGAATTTCACCAGAATTATTCAAGATAATTGATAGTTTATGGGGTCCATTCATGGTGGATTGCTTTGCTTGTTATTATAATGCCAAATAATCCCGATTTTCTCAAGGTTCTGGAACCCGAGAACATCCGAGGTCGACGCTTTCGCACAAGATTGGTCGAACGAAAACTGCCTTCTCGTGC
Source organism: Zoroaster sp. YZ-2022 (assembly GCA_029582265.1). Classification (NCBI taxonomy): domain Eukaryota; kingdom Metazoa; phylum Echinodermata; class Asteroidea; order Forcipulatida; family Zoroasteridae; genus Zoroaster; species Zoroaster sp. YZ-2022. The sequence goes on from CM055816.1 coordinate 64,788,117, forward strand.
CTCCTGTAGTTTTAATACCCAGCGTACTCAAACATATTTATTTGTGTAAAGGGAAAGGAGCACCTGTATTCCCAAGGTGTCCATCCTCACCATTTTGGCCACTACTTTGGTCATGTTATAAAACTTGGATAAAAGAATCAAACGTTTTGCAACTGGGTAGAAATAACAATTCGGTCTTGGGTTCCGCCATGTTACATAGTGCAGTGTGTGCAATGTATATTGATTGTACCAACTATTAGTTCTTATAAGATTGATTTACTTAAATTACTTCTTTTTTCTTATTGCATTAGATAATATACAACCAAAGATCTTGCAAACGGATTAGAAGGATTCAAGTTACGTATTTTTCATGACATTTTGTCAGCCAAAGCAGAAGGTACTATAACAGGATATTTTTTTAAATAAATGCAGACAGTTTTTATCGTGGCTCAAAGACTTAAAATTTTCCATCAAGCTACCCATAAGAGACGAAATAATTGCGGCTTTAATTGTCGATGTAAGTCCTAAGGCAAAATCTGACAGTGTCATCATTACAACGGTATCAGATTTAAAATGGCTGCATTCTCTAGTAAACTCGATTTCCAATCCTGTAGATTCACCAATAGTACAACAAATTCTATTGGCCGAAAAGAAAGAAAAAAATGCACAAACCACCTGCTCAAAAAGAACCACTAACGTTAGACCTTGTTAAAGCTATAGTCGACAAATACGGAAATCATGATAGTTCCCTAATGCAGTTGAGAACAGCTTGCTACGTCTCACTCATGTTTACACTTCTGTTTAGACACGATGGAATGGCCCAGCTTAAAGCTAGCCATATCCGACAACTACCAGAAGATAAGGGTTTAAGCATTTACATTCCTCGATCTAAAACGGATATATTCAGAGAGGGAAATACCACTTTTATTTCCGATGTTCAAAATGATTACTCTCCAGTTAGAATTTTACGTAGATATATGTCAAAATGTAACCTGCAAATCGGCCAGGATGCTTTCCTATTTTCAGCCTCGTCTTATCACTCAAGCTCAAAATCATATCAACCATTGTTAAATAGACCCCTCAGCTACACTAGATGCAGAGAACTGTTTTAGACGCACTTAAGCAGATAGGAGTAGAAGATCCGAAAGTATATGGACTCAATAGTATGAGATCAGGTGGCGCTTCTAATTTGGCTAATAAAGGGGTTCAAGAGGAACTAATTATGGAATATGGTAGATGGAAGACGACAAAAGCAAAAAACAGATAATATGTCAAAAGAGATGTAGAACATCGACTTCAAGCATCCAGAGTACTAGTCTAGGCAAGAAATCCAGAAATGTGCTTATTTAAGCTGCATGAGGCATTTTTTAGGAAAAGCAAACAAATAGGTGATTCTGAAAGATAATTTTGTGCTGAATATGAATATCTTGTTTGTGTTTCTCAAAATTGCCTAATTAGGTAATTAATTAAGGTCAAAGGTCATTAAGTGCAAATTTCTTTTTTTCACAAAAAATGGTGTATATTACCTCCTAAAAACTAAGGTGTTAATAATTTTGCAATTACTCTTATAATAAATCACGCACAGCATATCAAAATATCGAAATTAATGGAAATTGTGAAAGAGTTGTTCACTTCTTTTGCCAATATCTCCTTAACCATTGGACTTTCTCTTTTTCACCACGGGATGAATTTGTACCTGTTTTTCACACCAAAATTCAATTTTGATCAGTGTTCTCTGGCTTATTTACATTGTTTTGGGTACCGAGGGACAGGAATATGGTATTTGGTTTCATTAATTGTTTTAATTAGGACGGTAATTAGAGCCAAAGGTCAATTAGTGCAGAATACCAATTATCAGGAAATTACTTTTATGTCCATTTTTGGTCAATTCTGCACTCATCTATGCAAATACACAAATTTTATTGATAAACTTTAAACTAAATCTAATATAAAGCAACAAAATAATTAAAACAAATTAGACGGCAAGAACACATTCCATGCCACCCAACTTGCGGCATGGCAGAGGGGGCCTCCATCCACAGACAGTGTGATGGCCACTATTGAGCCGTCAAAGAGCACAACTCTGAAGGTGCCTCCAGCCATAGAGAAAGTCCACGACACGAACGTCGCCAGAGGAGGCACTCGTCCAGATTTTGGGAATGTGGCAACAGACTGGTTCGGTCAATCCGAAGATGACAGCGCTGCCCTTGAAGCAAGCCACGCCCAAGACATGGCCTTCATCGTCGCTCGCCATGATGCTGAAGAAAGACCCTCCTGGACTTCGTTTAATCAGGCCCACTGCAGCACTCTGCGTCCAGATCCAGATCCACCCAGAACTACTGTCGGGTACATGCCAATTATACTGGCTCCAGCACATGAGCTGTCGACTCAATACACTTGTACTGAGGGCACTTCATGTTGCTAGGGTTCTTGGTAACAACTATGCTGTGGTAACAGTTGACCAGGGTTTGTTCCCGCAGCTGATGGAGTTGAAGTGGACAGTACCCGAGTTCAAAGACGCTTTGATACCAAGACTCGGCGGCCTACATATCTCCATGAATTTTCTGAAAGTTATAGGACAACACACAGAAGACATAGGATTGGTAGAACTGTGGGTTGAGAGTGGGCTATTGGGTCCAAACACAGCTGAGAAAGTGAAAGACGGCAAGTCCTATGCGAAAGCTGTCAGGGCCCATAAGTTAACCTGGCAAGCTCTGTGGCGATTACTGATTCCGCAGTTTCGCAGATATCTGGAAGACAAAGATGCTGAAATGTGTCAAGCGTTGATGACAGCTATTGAGGCGAAGGATCATGATGCTCTTCTAGAGATCACATCTTCTCCGGGCTTTCGACAACATGTGGTGACATTCGGAGAGAACAGAAGTGACAAGAACTTCACCTTCTGGTGGAGCTACATGGAGATGGTGGCTGTCTTGCTGGCCTTTATCCGAGCCCAGCGTCAAGGGATATGGGAGCTGCACCTTGCTGCGTTTCGTGAAATGCTGCCCTTCTTCCACAGATATGACCACACCAACTATGCAAGATGGGGATGCGTCTACCTCTCACAGATGAAACAGTTACCACAGCCAGTGGAGGATGAGTTTAAACTTGGAAACTTCGTGGTAAAGGGTTCGAACCAACGCTTCAACCAAGTCCCCGGACCATAGCCTAGAGTGGCTGAATGGCATCGGAAAGAAGAGTGGAGGCATCGTTGGGATCACGAAGACAAACACAGCTCTTGCACGATGGACGCTGTCTTACAATCAAAGAGCTAGTGTTTCGAATCAGACATACGAAATGATGAATGTTGGTTTGGACACTGAGTGGACACCAAATGAAGCAACACCAGCTCGGATGTCTCGTGACAACAAAGACGAAGCAAGCATCTGCACAGTGTTGAGGAGATTGAAGGTTATGACAGAGGAGAGACTGGATAGGCCCGACACACTGTTGAATATAGCAACTCGAGACGTGGCCACAACCGAAATAGAGAAGTCACTGCTGAATGCAAAGCAATTGGGACAGGATCAGCTGGAGACATTTGTGAAGGAGAGAATGGTTGATGAAAGGTTGACTTCAGGGACCCACTGCGAAAGCGAAAGCTGTCACCTTCGCATCCTTGTATGATGTGCGCACAGGGACAGAGACTTCGAAAGGAAAGATGGAAACGTTGAAAGCAGACCGGAACTTTTCGCAGAGATTGATCACAGCATATCGGGCTGGCAGACCAGTTGATCTAAACAACATCCTCAACCATGAATTGATGAAAGTACCAGTGAGCATCGCTGATACCTCTGGCAAACTGCGGACCGGTTCCAAATCCATCATATTCGATGTGTTAACCAAAGATGTGAGCTGCCCTCCAGAAATCACCATTGGTAAGCCTGCCTGCCTGGTCATAGATGGACAAGCCACGGTAATGTCATTGGGGAAGCCAAGCGAAGTCCACACCTTCGGGCAATACGCCAGTATGTTTGTCAAGCACATTCTGAAGCAGGGCAAAGAATATGATAGAATTGATGTGACCTTCGATCGATATAGGGACCTCTCCATCAAAGGTGGCACAAGAGAGAAGCGTACAAAGAAGTCCAGGCCAATCCGACGACTGATTGAAGACGGAGATGTACCCCTTCCACAGAAGTGGACTGACTTCTTGGCATCCACCGACAACAAGAAGGATCTATGCCTATTCCTGTCTAATGCCCTCATTGCTGAAGCACCTAGTGAGAAAACCATTGTGGTGGGTGGAGATTTTGCAACCGAGACAGAGGTACAAAGTAATGATCCCACAATGTCCACAGCTTTGCTGGAAGGTAACCATGAAGAGGCGGATACACGGATTGTACTTCACTGTATCCACAGCAATGCACAGACCATAGTCGTCTCTGCTCGTGATACCGACATCTTGATCCTACTTCTGGCACACTTCAACAAGTGCACTTGCCTGCAGTTATGGCTTAAGGCTGGTACTTTGAAGAAACCAAAGTATGTTCCCATTCACACCATTAGGGATCAGCTCGGCCTCAGTGACCAAGTCTATGAAACCTTTTACAATTCCACATTTACAAGTCCTCATCCCAGAACTGTGACAAGGCCCGGGTGAAGCTGTTCACAAAGTGCCACGCACCGGAGTCAATGCCACCATCAAGTGATGCTGCCCAGTTACACATACAGCGTGCCAACTACCAAAGCCTAGTGTGGAGAGAGGCCTGTCATCCCAAACCAGTTATTCCCTCCCCGACTGACTCCGGATGGAAGCTGACTGATGGGCTTCTAAAACCTGTCCTCACAACCTTACCACCCATTCCAAAGGCATGCAAGGACATTGTGTCATGTAACTGTACGAAGGGTTGTGTGAGCAATAGGTGCTCTTGCAAGAAATGGGGTATGCAATGTACAGAGGCATGCAAATGTAGCGATTCCAAGACTGTGGAATGCAAAAACAAGGCAAAATAATGCCTTCATCTGCACCACAACATGTTTTGCCCATGCTATAGGAACTTTGTCCTGGATGTATCACAATCAAGCAGTGATGGGAAATGTCTTGGTAATGAGCTGTTACTGAAATATATGCCAACGAATCAGGATTAGGCCTAGTCGTAATTATTTTCAATTTGTTTTAATTATTTTGTTGCTTTATATTAGATTTAGTTTAAAGTTTATCAATAAAATTTGTGTATTTGCATAGATGAGTGCAGAATTGACCAAAAATGGACATCCTGATAATTGGTATTCTGCACTAATTGACCTTTGGCTCTAATTACCGTCCTAATTAAAACAATTAATGAAACCAAATACCATATTCCTGTCCCTCGGTACCCAAAACAATGTAAATAAGCCAGAGAACACTGATCAAAATTGAATTTTGGTGTGAAAAACAGGTACAAATTCATCCCGTGGTGAAAAAGAGAAAGTCCAATGGTTAAGGAGATATTGGCAAAAGAAATGAACAATTCTTTCACAATTTCCATTAATTTTGATATTTTGATATGCCGTGCGTGATTTATTATAAGAGTAATTGCTATAATATTTACACCATTGTATTAAGAAGGTAAAATAAATCATTTTTTGTGAAAACATGGAATTTGCACTTAATGACCTTTGGCCTTAATTAATGACCTAATTAGGCAATTTTGAGAAACACAAACAAGATATTCGTATTCAGCATAAAATTCCCTTTCAGAATAGCCTATTTGTTTGCTTTTCCTCAAAAATGCCTCATGCAGTCATATTTTCTCAAAATCAAACCAGTCTATACTATCGAATGTATAATTAACAAAATAAATAAACAAATCGAACACTGAATGTTCAATTTAGATAATCAAATTTTTCAACTATTATTCATAGTACATATTGATAAACATAACTGTTAGAGAATGGTAATGTGGACAATATTATTTGAGTTTAGAATGTATTTAAAGTGGTACATAATGTAAAGAAATAGACAAAGGTCCTGAGTGCCGAGAGGGCAATGGTTCCAAAGAGGAACATTTTAAAAGATTTGAGAAGAATCGGTCTAGTTAAGACGTTATAGGCCTGTAAATTAATAAAAGTATTTCATAATAATCATTATTTGCCTACCAACGTCCGAAATTGTTTACCTGTTAGTATCGTTTAACTGGTCAACTTAAAATGAATTTCAGCTATAATTTGCATACGTTTACTAACCAGAATTTAAAAAAAAATTGAACAATGATATGAGTTTTGAATGTATTTAAAGTGGTACATAATGTAAAGAAATGGACAGAAGTCCTGAGTGCCGAGAGGGCAATGGTTCCACAGAGGGACATCTAAAAGCATTGAGACGAATCGGTCAGGTCAACAAGTTATAGGTCTGTAAAATAATAAGAGTATTTCATAATAATCATTATTTAGATATCAACGTCCAAAATAAAAAATTAAAAAAAAACTGTTTACGTATTAGTATCATTTAACTGGTCAATTTGAGACAAAAGTTTCAGGTATTTTTTCATACGTTGTAACCAGAACTTGAGAATAACAATAATAGAGGAAAATAATTTGAACGATTTTAGGAGTGTAGAACATACTTAAATATATAATTAACAAAATAAATAAACAGATCGAACAATGAATGTTCAATTTAGATAATCAAAAAATGTTGTTTTCAATTATTAGTCACAGTACATATTGATAAACATAACTGTTGGAGAATGGTAATGTGGACAATATTATTTGAGTTTTGAATATATTTAAGTGGTACATAATTATTATTATTATTATAATGTAAAGAAATGGACAGATGTCCTGAATGCCGCGAGGGCAATGGTTCCACATAGAAACCTGTAAAAGATCGGAGTTGAATACTAATATACTAACATTATACTTGTTATATACTAACTACAAAGTTAATACGATGAGAATTTTTAAAAGGTAACTCATCAGCCACTGGCGGCCACAATCCAATGCTATAATAAAATATCAGAAACAAACAACTGTGTTTGATGTCGTTCTTAAGTCGTCTATTAGAAGGAAACTGTTTTTCATGCGTATGAATAGTTGCAATAATTTTAAATGGGTGTTTTATTTAACACAAATTAATATTGCATGAAATAATTCAACAGTTACAACTGAAAAAAGAAACATTAGCTAAACAAAACAGTTTATTTTACTATGTATACTTTGTATTATGTATATACAAAGTTTTATTATGTTTATTTAATTACATTTTAATTATCTGTACTTTGTATTTTGTATGCAATTACTAATTTTTTATTTTACTTATTTATTTTAGTCAGTATTTTCTTTCCTTTTGTTTAGCTAGTTTCCTATTTATTCTATTTAATTTAAAACTGTAAATGAATTATTTCTTGTAATATTTAATTTCGTTAAATAAAATGTTATTTGAAATGTTTATGTTTGATTTACTCTAGCTATTATATTAAATCGGTCTCAATAGCGCCAAATAATTTACCACAAAGTTATAAGGCTTAAAATAATAATTTAGTTCATTAAAATAGTTATGTCCCCGTACACCCTGCCTTTATTACAATAATGTTGTAATTACTCTCTTATATTAAACCAGTCTCAATAGCGTAAAATGCATCAACGACTTTGTCGTGGGGCGAATTTGTGAGGGGCGAGATTGTCATGGGGCGAGTTTGTAAGGGGCGAAATTTCGCCAGTACATTTTTTAGAGTCAGGTAACCTTTACGTTAAACTGACAACAGAGGGCGCCCTTCAACCAAAACTTCCAGGGGGCATGTACGGGGTTAGAGATATATATATATTTTTTTAGTGATTTAATCTTGTTTCTCATAGACCTGTACAAGTTTTGAAGTGGGCAGAATAATAAAAACAATAATAAATCAATAAAAAAGTAATAAATAAATTTTAAAAAATCAATAAATAACAAAAATGAAATAATACGCCCTAATAATAGCATAACTTGCACAACATTGATAAAGGATGAAAATTCGGTTTGCAAGCATCGATAAAGTCGTCAAAATGGCGGGCAGTGATGATGGCGTTGACAGCACCGTAAAGTAACATTGTATTTACACGCTTCACAAGCAAATTATGATTAAATTAAGCAATAATATGTCATAGGTTTCCAAGCTGTAGGTATTTGGGAGTTTTTGGTTGAAAGACGAGCGACATAGACAAGAAATTAGACATTGTACGTGCACAGTCATGTTGAATGCACGGAGATAGTAGTGGTCTGGAAAGGAACACGGTTTTCCGCTTGCACGGAACCGGGATGGCTAGGACGTCTTTTGAGTTTGGGGTGAGAAATAAAAACTATTAGGGGTTAAGACAGGCAGGAGGAGAGCAAGGAGATTCAACCCAGTTCTCAATTAACCTCGTAGTATTCAGAGCCCCCAATGAAACAATACCAGTAGTGCAAATATGTGACTGGCTCTGTGAAAATGAGTCTGATGTGGTAACAATTTATTTTGTAGTTTTATATATGGCTGGAAAGAGCATAAAACAAGCTTCATTTTGATACCTCTTAGGCACTTCTGGCATGTTGGGTTCAAAAGTTATTTTACTTTGAAAAAAATGTACTTGATCAAATTGGGGAAAACCACTTTAGGAGAAATTATGCTTTTAAAACTGCACTGCAAATACTTGTGACCAACGAAGGGTACTCTTTAAAAGTCCCTAGTTACCACTATATTCCCAACATGGTATCACCTTGATTTTTTTGGAAAACATTAAATATTATATTACCATCATGTTTAGTGCGTTAAAGTAGATTTTTTAAACTAATTTAAATAAGTTTTACCTCATTTGCATAATTGAACATAATTATTATTATGTCCTTTTTAAATTGAAATCCGACATTATAACTTAAACACAATGAGACACATAGATATAATTGAAATCAATAGTTAAATGCATATACCATTTTTATTGATCCTTCATCCTTGCTGTGGTATTATTTGCCAAAAAATTACCAATATTTTGGGTGAAAAATGTGATTTGTGGGAAAAAAACATTAAGCTCATGTTTTATTCAAAATTAATTGTTTCCAAAAAACAAGAAAGATAATCCTGGTATTTTATTGATCCTTAAACCTTGTCATAGTACCTTTGCCAAAATCATGCATGCTTGAAATCGAACATTGTACAGTAGGGCCTACAACTCGTACTCACGGCAACTGGTATGCATGCCAACTCGTACTCAAAGTACAGTCGTGATGGCAATCGTAAAATTAAAGATAATTTAAATGAATTATTTATTGACATTTAGCACAAGTATTACATATCAGTAATTCATTTGTTATGAGAAATGAGTTGATGGTAAAAATTGTTCTGATCAATCAATGAACCAATTGACATAAGACCGAGTTCGCGAGAGTCCGAGTTGGAGAGAATCCGTATTGGAGAGAGTGCGAGTTGATGAAAATCCGAGTTGAGGAGAGTCCGAGTTGGAGAGGGTCCGAGTTGGCGTAAGAACAAGTACCAAGAGTACAAGTTGGTTGCATATAAATTGACTCAAATTCTGTTCGTTTTGTAATTCCGCTGGTGGCGGGTGCCTACCGATGGACTTCATGGTTATTTATAGTCTTGCGTGCATACACAACGCCTCGCTTCATCTGATGAAAATCTAGAATAAGGAATACAAAACAGAAACAGATGGTTTTGAATACTCAAGAACAAACATGACAACATCAAATTGTCTGTCTCAAATCATTTAAAAAGACATTTACTGACCAATGCTGACAGATCCAGAAGTCTTTATAATGTAAATGTATTTTGTTTAAATGGCTCAAAGCCAAAGGGGCGGAAAAACAATACAGTATAATTATTTGGATCAACTTAGTTAACGTTAACGTTAATCAGGTAAAATTTGCAATAAGAATACTGACCATCCCCCTACGTTCACTAAAGTTCGTTAAATTTATTTCTTAATTTTGTGATAAAGTGAAATAAAGATTGAACTGAATGTAATTGATGTAACCCTAGTATAATTATAACTCACTTGTAAAACGTCTTTCACCTGGAGTCAAAGCGGGACTGTCGGAAACATCAGCTTTACCGCCCGCCATCAGCACGGTAAAATGAACCATCCTGGCATCCATTGCGAGACGAAGGACTAACGTTAACGTTAACTTTTTGGACGAAATTCTCAACTATTCTTCCTTTTCTAGACCCTGAAGATTGGCATTTCACAGGTCAATAATGACATTGTCTATCTTCATCCCCCTTATTTATTGGACTTCATAAAACCACCACTATATTAATAAAAGTATAATTTGGTCTCGTCAAACCCGCAAAAAAGTGGTAACGAATTCCCGTACATGGACACAAGCACGTATTATTATACACGCCTTGTGCGCATGCGTATTATGACGTATACAGCGTATTGTCCAATTACGTGTACATACTTCAAACACGTGATTCAAGCCGAGGCTTAGCTTAGTAACAAGCGGGGTTTGTTTACATGGATATCTCCGAAAATAACTAGTTAGCAAACGTCCTTTGACCTACGTTTTGCCCATATTTGGAGAGAGGAAGGCCCAAGCTTTCAGCTGATACCAATATGAACGTAGGGGAGTGCAGCTTGGGCCAAATACAAGGGGCGCAAAATCAGCAATTTGTAGCACATTGAAACGAAAACAAAAGACAAATTGAAAGAAAAGAGTCCACAAAAACCTTGATTTATTCATCTTTATGAATCAAAATCATTATTTCTATTCATCAAATATGAAAATATATAAACAAAAGAAGCAAATTAATATCTTACTGGAAAAAAAAATTTAAAAAAAAATCACCATCCCAACATTCATCGACCCTTTACGTGAAAGTAGATTCTGCGACAAGAGACTCATTTTCGTAGAACGGGTCACATATTTCACTATTATGAGTTTTGTCCTATAGGATTGTTTATCCCGATGTTTTAGACAGATATCTGTTTAGTGTTTAACTTCAGCAGATGTACATGTATAAACTGACTTCAAATACTTACCCATCAGTCCTCCAAATACCCTTGATTTATAAATGTTGGGCAATGACGCTAAGATGTTTGCTGTGCCTTGCTGAAAACCAGTCGTTATAGATATTCCATCCTCACAGCTGAATTCAATGTGTTGACTATCTTTTCTTTTTATTAAACACGAACCATAAAAGTATCCTAGTCAAGTAAAAGATAATAATTTTCTTGTTAAAGTGAATATTGAAGGTTTTCCACAACAAATGCAGAATTCGAATGATCTCATGCTTTTTCAGTAATAATGTATGAATTGAAATAAGCACGTAGCCACGGACATATTCTCATGATGCGACTGTCCAGACGCTAGGTTATGTCTGAATGCAGTATCAATACACAGAAACAGTCAAAAGTGCAATGTATGTAGGCCTAAAACTAAAACACCATTATATCCCTAAATAAAGACTATTTGCGGTGACACAATCTGAAATTCTCAATTGAGCAGTAATTAGTTCTGAAGAGAACTGGAGATTACAACTCGACGTTCCGATCAGTATTATTTCACTTTTTTGATTTTTTTTTAATATTCTGCACCCATCAAAACATATACAGTCCTATTAGAAACAAAACTAAATAATTAAAATAAAACAATTGATATTTCTAACCCCCTGTTCATGCCCCCTGAACGTTTTTTTGAAGGACGCCGTCTGTTGTCAGTTTAATGTAAAGGTTCCCCGACTCCACTGAAGAGACATACATAATGGTGGTTACCAGACTGTGTATGTGATTATGTACCACACATGTAATCTAGAATGGTTACTCATCAGCTGTTCATGGTTTGTTGACATGGTTGATGGATTGTACGTCAACTAAGACAATTATATATTCAGGTTTGTAAATATACATACATCATATCATCTAAAAGGATTGTTGCTGGCGAAGTTGGGCAGTGACACTGAGAGAAGTTATTAGCCAAGTTCGTTTTTAATATTGTTCACCATACACTAGTAATTACTGTATATTATGAAATTTCCATGAGACTTGGGAACATTGTATTTGACATGTCTAGGACTTGTTATCATCTGAAACATCATGAATTGTTAACCCACTGGTTACTGTAGTTTGTACAATCACGATGATATACTAGTAAGAGTAAGAAAAAGAGAATACAAAGTTGGCAATTGCCAAATAACTTTGAGGTTTACAACTGTGTAATCCCGAACCTATGAAGTTGAAACCTAGCTTAAAATAAAATAGTGGGAAATGGGATTTATTATTTGAATGTTTTTAAGGGATGGTGTTTGGTTGGTTAAAACAGCTCAAATTTAAACAAAATTTGAATAATTTGTTGCAATATCATCCTTGTTTCCAATTTCTATAGATAAATTGTGAAATAGTACATTTGTTATGCCACATATAATTAATTATAAATGTATTTCAAATTTGTTTTAGGTAATAGCCACATCTACAAGAATGGTACAAGCAAGCCCAAAGATGTAGTTATCAGGACTCCTCCACCGAGCTACTTAAGCCCCTCCTGCACCAGCATTCCGGCATTCCAGCATTCTCCCAGAAGATAATCAAAGCATACAGATCGAAATGTTGAATTAAGCAAACGCTCTTCTCAGAACCCTTACTACTCAAAAGAGATTATTTCAATACATGGTGTCATCGCAAATCTGACTATATCTAAAGATGATGCTTCACATCTACTAGCAGAACTTGTTCAAGAGAATTAGATCTACTGTATCATTTACAGAAACACATTTTGGCATTATACAATCCAAAATCCCTGCTAAGCCATGAAATATGTTGTTAATGTTAGTTAGATGTATAAATATATTTTGGTACTATTTTATAAATAAAAAATTGGCTGTTGTAAACTGCTTACCAACCTAAAGTACCCGTTGTAAAAGCAAAATAGTAGCTACTGGCCTTAAGTCTCGAACCTAACAGGTTCTTTGTCTGAGAAAGAACTTGCTTTAACTGAGGCCAATAACTACTAATTATTTTCTTATTATATATTATACCCGTTTATATAATATTCAGGTCAGTTTCTCCCTATAAATCTATTTTGTGTACAACCACGTAAAAGGCTTGTGTCCCAAGTTGTGTGATCCCCGCTACTGCCGTTACCCAGGTTGCTTTCAATCTTGAAAGAACTGCACTGGCTTCCTGTTTCACAGAGAATTGTTTTTAAACTGATGCTAATTGTTCACAAATATTTTAATAGTATTGCTCCAATTTATATTTCTGAACTGCTTAAAGCCTACACTCCATCACGCAACATGCGCTCCAGCAACATGTCAATCCTAAAGGAACCAACTTCAAAACGGAACTGGGGCGATAGGTCTTTTTTCTGTCGCGGCTCCGAGACTCTGGAGTCATCTTCTAACTAAACTCAAATCTTGTCATAGTATAACTAGATTTAAGTCGATGCTTAAAACTTATCTTATGTCACAATTCTTCAAAGATGATGTATATTTGTAATTGCATTGTAGATACATGTATATATATATATATATATATATATATATATATATATAGTTCAGGAATGTTGTGTTAACTCGAGTTTCACGTTGCGATCATCAGACAACCTGATGATCGCATAACGCGTGAAACTCGGAGTTACAACTACCAGCGTTCCAATTAGTTTTACCACAAGTATATTACGCTCTGTCTATGTGGCATTGAGCACTCTACTTCAAGATAGACCGCCTATATTTAAGCATATATATATATATATATATATATATATATATATATATATATAGATATATATATATATATATATACATATATATACATATATATATATATATATATATATATATATATATATATATATATATATATATATATATATATATATATACATATACATACACATACACACACATATACATATACATATACACAGGAAGAGAAAAACAACAAATCAATTCAAGCACATGTAGAAATACAAAATGAACAGAAATACAAAATAATACACGATGGATTAATTAATTAATCATTTCAGGCTTTGCCATTAAAACAAAAACCAAAAAGGAAATTAATCTCAAATATGACAAATAAATTAATTTGATGAAGATCAATTAATAAATAACAAACAAGCAATATCAACAATAAATACACAATCAATAAATTGCTACAAGTATAAATCACCACAAAAATAATGCACGTATTAGCATCAAAAATAATTAATATCAAAGGTGAATCAAATAATATAACAAAAGCGCATAATATAAGCTAAGCAAAATATATAATTATGCAAAAACAATGATTAAATTACATTAAAGGTAATTATGTAACTAAGAGCAACATTTTGTCGCACCAAGAACTCTCAACTTTACTTCTGTTTTTTTCGAGATAAAGAAATTTCTTCAAATGTACTTTAAACTGGAAGGTAATATCAATATCGGAGGGGACAGAAAAATTATTAAAGACTAATTTACATCGGATAACCCAAATGATA
>CM055816.1:64802963-64850492 GCA_029582265.1 Zoroaster sp. YZ-2022
TTTTATTTTATTTTTGAATTAAAAAGGAATCATGGTCTAAAATGGATGCAAGCCATCGATGGACTTATTTTGGTAGTATTTTCTATTCCAATAACTACCATAAAGGAGACCTCCAGATACTCGTTTAAAGTGTTAACTTCTGGTGCCTTTTTCATACAAGTTGATCCACCATTTGAAACCATGCGCTTTTGTGGTTTTGAATGGTGAAATAACTCTGTACAGTATTGATTCCCCAAATGGATTGGAATGGTAGGTCAGCTAATACAAAACCTTGTTTGGATACTTCCAAGTGGTGAATCAATGGACCCTCTATGCTGGTGACTTGAGTGAATGGTTTTGAATGACAGGTCTGCTATACACTAGTGCCATTTTTAAGTGGTAGATCAATTACTTGTACACTGGCCACCATGTGTTAAAACTCCATAGGGTACTGAGATGATGGATAGTCCACTTTATCTACATAATGCAGGTTTTGTTTTTTGGCTATGTGAAACACACCAAGGTGTAATGTATCCACCATTCAAAACCATTTGAATGGATATGAATGGTAGAAGCTTGCTACCAACACTGTTCAAATGGTATCACCAGGTGCGTACAAAACCAATGGAAATTTTGGTAAGTGGAAACTTTGAATGGTTTCAAATGGTCAAACAGTAGGAGGGTTAATGTAAATTATATTCAACTTGGAATCATTTTAACTGGTTAGTGGTTGCAAAAACATAAAAAAACACCTTAAAATGTGGCGAGTGGATTTGACATTCTTTCCCATCATGGTCAATACCAAGAGAGCTGATGCCAGAGGCAGATGATAAATGGCTGCCATACAATGACAGCACAAATTAAATGCCAACACTTTATCATTATACAGGGTCCATGAAGTTGAAATGAGCTAGTGCAACCACATTGTTATACCATTCTGAAAGAATGAATCAATGATGAATATAACTGCCACTTTTCTATCAAAATATGACGAATAATGAAATATAACGAGGACATACTTTAATAAGAGAAAAATGTGTGCACATGTGGCGGGTGGGTTTGACATTCTTTCCAATAAAAGGTTAATTTTTGTTTTAATGTAAAAGGTTTTTTGTAGGTATGATAGTAAAAGCTTTCAAATTCAGTACACCAGTAGTGAGTCAAGTATTACACAAATCCTCAAAGATTTGGATTGGGAGACGTTGCAACACCGACGGACTAAACTACGTGGAAAGAATGTCGTATCCGACAGCCACTTTTTAATTTGGGGAATTTTTTGCAACCACTAACCAGTAAAAAACTTATTGTATTGATTTTTGGGGGTACAGAAAGCAAAAACTGTCTTTAAAATCCACTTTTATGATGGTTTTCGGACTTATTTCCCTTCTAAAAAAAAACCTCCCTTAAGGATCCCATTATAGTTGAACACTGTGGAGTTGACAAGATCAGACTGACATGACTGAGGAAGTCATCGTATCAAAAATGAAATAAATATCCTGGAATAATTGGGTAGAATGTCGTATCCGACCGCTACTTTTTCTCATTAAATATAACCAATAATGTAATCTTACCTACCCAGTAAGGTGGAGAACATATGGATGATGATGGACATATACTTCAAATTATTCCAGGATATTTATTTCATGAAAAATCAGTCATGTCAGTAGGGTTTTCAGGTGAAAAATTATTCCTAAACCAATATGCTCAATATTTATATCAAATTAAAAGTCTTGATGAAAGAAATACAATGGTTTTTAAATCAAGAAAATTGGACGAGTAGTTTTTGAGGAATCCTGTTTTATTTAATCAAATATACAGCATTCGATGAAGCGCGACTGTCCATACACTGTGTACATCCCTAATGACACCAAAACCATTCAATCAGCCTACACACACACCGTGAAACACACGCACAGCGTTCGTGCTCGTTTCCCTCATAAGAGCTTTTGAAAGGGTGTAAAAAATACAAAATTACGGCTCAAAACTTTCACATATAATAGAAAAGAGGTGTAAAATTCATTCAGACACCGCTCTTACATGTACCTTTCAACTTGAAGATTTCACCTTGAAAAACGGTGTTTACTTTTTATCTCTTCGTAACTTCGGTTGTAGAGTAGTTATGGAGATCGAGCAAGCATGGGTATGTAAAGGAGCCCTTTGACTCAATAGGGAAACCCGTTTTCATGTCAATCACAATGTACTCGGGCGCGGAGACAGCTCCGAAGTGGATGCCCTCAGCAGAGCGCGGCAAATTTTACGCGCCGAATGCGCCCGATCTCGGAACACTTCGCGAAAGGCTGGGCGGGACGAGAGTGGTTCATTCATAAAAACCTAGGCTTTCGCACGTACTTCCGATTGCTATTTTATGTACATTGTTGGATAGCTGAAACTATAAGCTTTCCAATGAGCTATTACATGTAAGATTTTGACAGGTAAAAGTAGTACTAGTAAAAAAAATTTGATTAAAAATGTTGATGTTTTTTGTTGCGGGCGACGCACTGTACGTGTGGCGGGGCTTTGGTCAAGCATGTACAAAGTGAAAACCCTAATGTCAGTCTAATCTTGTAAACTCCCGAATTAGTGACCAACGCAGTCATTGTACATGCACAGTGGCAAGTAATAATTAATAGGGGTAGAATGTCGTATCCGGCCGCCACTATTTCTAACTCATTATAAGCAATAATGGTATCTTACCTGCTCAGTAAGGTCGAGAACATTTGAATGATGATGGTCATGTACTTTAGATGATTCTACATATATTTTTTTCATGAAAAAAATCAAGCATTTTTGGTGTACGGTGACTGCGGAACAGCAATCAATGTGGACGCCATGTTTGTTTCCTCAGTCATGTCAGTCTGATCTTGTCACCTCCCCCAAAAAACCCAGTGGCCAATCCGGTTATCGTACATGCGCAGTGGCAACTAAGAACGGATCCTTCTATTTTATGAAGTGGGTAGGTCAATGCTAAAATTAATGGAAAGCACAGATATTAGCGTGCCCGGGAAATACACGTGGCATTTGAAATAATGCAATTTGACACATGAATAAGCCTTTTGCGTGTTGATTAACATATCGGCTCGGAACCCTGTAACACTGATACCGCAGATCAGTTTATAGTGCGCCCGCACCAGACTATTTGTGACCGGATGTCAGCAGCCGTGTCTCTGTTGCCAGTCACGTGATTCGGGGCAAGCTTTTTCCGCTTTTTCTTAGAAACCAACAATACTGCAGCGGTGCGTGGTCTGGTACCTGCAACATATAACTCAATGATCAACGCATTAATAACGTTTAACTTCCTTAGAACTAAAGTTAATGCAGCTGTTTTGACGTATTTGATTGTCCACTATACGTTAGAAAAAACACGGAAATACATGTACTTCGTCTTTTGTTGCAAAGAAACTCCTGCAAAATCATGTCACCGAAACTCTTTAGAAACTACATAAAGGCCTATTCAAACACGCATGGTTGCATTGTTTACGTCCGGCGCGGCCGTAAAGCTTGCCCCGAATCACGTGGCATAGTAACAGTCGCTACGCACAGGGGTCAAAGTCTGGGTTACTTGCACAAGGCTTATTGTTCGCCCACTGTTTGTCGCTTCAACATAATGACTACATTAAATCATGGCCACCATGAGTAAATGTACTGTCTTTTTTTAAAGGGAAAGAAAGTCCAAATGTCGTCATAAGGGTGTATTTTCAAGATAGTTTTCATTCGTGATTGTCGAGGATTTTTTTAAAGGGAAAGAAAGTCCGAATGTCGTCATAAGGGTGTATTTCCAAGATTTCATTCGTGGTTGATGAGGATTCATCATAAATTCATCAACATGAATTGAAAATATTGTTAAAGGTTTCTTTATTTACACAACGATTAGCCTACATGTACATAATAATGTTTATTTCTATCTTTTGATTTACTGGGTGGCTTTCCGCCTAAGCGGTAGCCTGTGCTGGGGAGGCTGGCGCTGATCTTAAAAGCGCTGCCGGATACTACAAGTACGGGACCTCTTGCGGCACCTCCGGTTGTGACACCGCCAAGCAAACCCGTCGCCCTGGTCTGCTGACAAGGGATGCCGGCAGTATGGACACTCCGGTGCACCAGCAATGAGGCCCCGTTCCTTGCAGAAATCTGCCGTTGACACGTGGGTTGAAAGCCTCCCCAGCAACTTCGCAATATTCCAATAAGTTGAACTCATATTGTACATACGAAGTGGATAAAGAGTACTGATTGACTGTACTTATACACTTACACTTTGAGAACAATGGACGACACTGGCTTTCATTGGTTCTTA
Source organism: Zoroaster sp. YZ-2022 (assembly GCA_029582265.1). NCBI lineage: Eukaryota > Metazoa > Echinodermata > Asteroidea > Forcipulatida > Zoroasteridae > Zoroaster > Zoroaster sp. YZ-2022. The sequence goes on from CM055816.1 coordinate 64,807,231, forward strand.
TTCAGAACTTGGTATTTTTTCCTTACACACCCTTGTCTGTTTCCCATGGAATAGTCCAAAGAAATGCACACATATTATATCATGACATCTGCTAACTTTATTCAATAACTTATAAATATTCAACTTATAAATATTCAAATTCATTGTCAGTAAATAATTATTCTAATGTTTTATTCAGTAAACATTACATATTCATTGTGACCTGGGTAATAAGTATGACGGTAGAGTCAAATACAACGAAAGAACCGATACAGGTTCGAATCCCAGTGAGTGTTCTACATGGTTATATGATTATTAACACTAACTTTCCTCACCCTTTCTCGGCAGCTACAGATGGAATAGAAACCACAAGCAGTGGTGTGTGGAGTAGTTGGAAAAGAGGATTAGAGGATAGGATACGGAGATATAATACAGCAAGGGTTTTTATTGCACAAATATTTTTTGGGGACCCCTTCTTTTTAAACCCCTTCTTTTTAAACTGGTTGTCACAATGTTATTTTGAGTATTTAAATTATTGTGTGAGTGGAGTGACCTGTTGCATATTATGTGTACATCATTGGATTGTATTTGAATATTCATCTTTGTAATTAACATAACTATGCATATTGAGTACGTTGGGTCGGACGATAGTCCACTCACAGAGGAATTTTATGGGTTGTTGATTCTTGACTAAAGTTGGATTGGGTAACAAGGTTGTTACTTTTGTATTTGTTAGATGAGTTTGTAATTTTGTGCGTGTTTTACTTGAGGTATTTAAACCTGGAGTAGGGCGTTGGTCAGGCACTTGGCTGCAAGACATAAGTCGAATTGATATCGGGCATTGAGGCCCGTGTACTTGTGCGCCCATCAGAAGTTACCTGACGGTAGGGCAATTTTCGTCTGGGGATGCGGAGTAATCCAGGTGGTAGTGCCGTTAATTAGGCTTCGAGAACCGAGGCAGACACCGGAAGCAGAGTGCCGCATAGACGTTGGTGAAGTACTTGGGGTCTTGCAGCCTCGTCACCTCATCAAAAACCAGGTTTAACCTGTAACTATTGTATTTAACCTGTAAGTAACTATAAGTAAAATTTGTAATCGTGTTATTTTGTGAAATAAGGATACATGAAATTGCTGTTTCATGTATTCAACGGCAATGTTAAATAATTTTACAATTATATATTGGAAAGCGTTGAAGTTCTATATTGTTTTTCTGTTGAACAAAACGTTCTTGTAACGCAATGGCGTATTGTGGAAGTATTGAGTTAAAGATGTGCCGATGTAAAAAGTTATAGGTGTTACGTTGTAGCACATTCTTTTTCAATCGCAGGGTTTTTACCTGGGGCATAAGTCGGGATTCTGTGGTGGGGAAATCGTCTGACGGGCGTGACAACGATGACCAGTCGTGGCCGCGTTGAGGCGACCTGTGCAGCCTGGACATGAGGGCGGAACGCTAGCAGCCGGTCTTCTGGGACCCACACACTTTATATCTCGTGGCCTGGGTGATGTCTTTTGTATTATGATTTTAGGATCCTGTTATGTTTGGGTTTTCGTCACATATATTTTTGTTGTTGCGACTCAAGATATTTTGTCTGGCTGTGCCACTGATGATTTTAGGCCGGTGCACAGTGGAGAGTCACTAACTATATTGTTATTAAAGTGTTATTAGCGAGGTAATTGAATGTACTTAATTATGTATGTAATTGTATTTAATAAATATATTCTTTATTTTCATACATAAGTTTGTTTGCTCTTCATCTGTCCATGTTGTTACAAGGCGGAGTGTTGCTATTAAGGGTGCAAATTGATCCAACGCCGTACTTATGACGGCATTGTGACACTGGTCCCCCCTAAGAACTAAACCCCCTTTCGCTTTCTGTACCCCCAAAAATCGTTAGACCCCTTTTTCAACTGGTTGGTGGTTGATTTTTTTTTTTTTTAATACGTCAAAAAAGTGGCGGCCGGATACGACATTCTTTCCCTCACCCAGAATCCACCATGCTAAGCACCGGTTTGTTCAGTCTATGCCTTTCTCCATAGTTGATCGATGGTCTATCAAGCCTAGTAATAAGCATTTTTCCTCATTTTTTGGCCCAGTGGTACTGGTAGTCATGTACCTTGACTCCCCCACAATATTCATGACCGATGCAAAACAACACTGAGGACCCACACGAAATATAACTTCTTTGGCAAGCATCAAAACGCGAAACTAAATAGGTTTTTCTACAAATGTGTGTTCGTGCTAACAGTGTATGACTGTTAAGAATGATGTTATTTGTTCTACTTACAAAGATACTGTGACACAAAACCATGCAACAAAGACAGTTCAATGATGGGATTGCACCGACGCGTCGCGACATGATATCCACTGCACGGCACTGTGTGATTTTCGGGTACAGCGCGAAGTGACACATTGCAGTGTCCCGGCTGCGAAATTGACACCAATTGAGAATACTAATGCACAGTAGTAATATGAAGGATTCCGAAAAATGCGTGGTGCGTCAATTGGGAAAAAGTGTAGGCTTTACGTTAATTATACGTTTCGTCGTCTGCGTTTTAGTTCGAAAAATGCCTCGAAAAACATCATTCCGTATTAGAAAAATGGCATCAAGTTGATTTGGTTTCGTCAGCTTGTTATGTTCTGTTCATGTGTTAAGTTTGAAGGCTGTATATGCTTAGCAAGGATGCCTTTGTTGCTGGACAGCCGCCACTGAGAAAAAGAAGTAAAAAAAAACTTTAAAAAACTAGAGATTAAGTGTTTGTTGGAACAAACACACGGTGTTCGAGTCCACTTCCGGTTCAATCAAATTATCAACGATGATGTCAATATCATATTTTGCAAAGGTGTATCATCTTTTATTATAACAATATCAATTTCATATTCAAAAATATTTCAATTTTGCATTAGAATGTGTTGACTTTGGACTTCCTGTTTAGACCGGAAGTAAAGGTCAGAACAGGTGATTTGAAGGTCATATATATGACACAATGAAACTTCCTCATGATCATGAAAAAATAACGTTAATACTTGCTTTGGTTCAATTTCTGACATTGGAAAATAATCCCTTTTTTTTAAATGCCACTAGGGGGCGCTCTGAACTGTTTTTTGAGAATATAAGATGTCACTATCACTTTATTCGCAGAAGTCATATTCCTATGATTTTTGAGATTATTATTTTTCTAAACCTGCCACAAGATGGCACTGTGACAGGTGATGACGTCATCCTTCACATTTTTAAAAAGGTCACATGTCAATAGTAATTTCGTCCACTGAAGGCATATACCATATCCGGTTTCGACCGGAAAGAGAGGTCTGATTGGGGTCATGTCTGCGCCTTGAGCACCACTTAGTTGGTGGATACGTGCGCTATATAAGTCCACACATTATTATTATTATTACGAAATGTCTCAGAGAAAGAACCTGCTACTAATAAGTGCTAGGTTTGAGATGTAAGGCCAGTAACTATTTTGCAATTATTTTGCATTTATATACTACGGGTCCTTTAGGTTGGTAAGCAGTTTGCAACAGCCAATTCTCTATTTATAAAATAGTACAAAAATATATTTATACATCTAACTAACATTAACAACATATTTCATGGCTTAGTAGGGATTTTGGATTGTTTAATGCCAAAATGTATTTCTGTAGATGATACAGTAGATCTAATGCTCTTGAACAAGTTCTGCTAGTAGATGTGAAGCATCATCTTTAGATATAGGAAGATTTGTGATGACATATTGAAATCTCTTTTGAGTAGTAAGGGTTCTGAGAAGAACCTTTGGTTAACTCAACATTTCAATCTGTATGCTTTGATCATCTTCAAGGAGAATGTGGAATGCTGGTGCAGGAGGGGCTTAAGTAGCTCGGTGGAGGAGTCCTGATCACTAGATGTAGCTGTAGCTATTACCTTTAAAAAATTGAAATACATTTATAATTAATTATGTGTGAAATAACAAGTCAAATGTATTATTACACAATTTATTTATAGAAAGTGAAAGATAATATTGTAAAACATTTTTTTTTAAATGTGCTTAAATATCAGCCACACACCATCCCTTAAAAACATTCAAATAATATATCCCGTATCCCACTATTTTAAAGCTAGTATTCAACTTCAAAGGTTCAGGGGTTACACAGTTGTAAAACTTAAATTTATTTGGGAACTACCAACTTTCTATTTTCTTTCACTTACCATTACTATTATATCATCGTGATTGTACAAACTATACTATTTCTATGACAGTAACCAGTGGGTTAATATTTCATATTTAAGATAACAAGTCCCAGGCATGTCAAATACAATGTTCCCAAGTTAACTCCGATGGAAATTTCTTGCAGTAATACTTGTGGGTGCAGGGTGCACCCCACTAAATAGTGAGGAATTCATGCGCCAAGCTGTTTATCATAAAGTGTATGTCCTCAAATTTTTCTGAAAAACAAAGATTTGAGGCCCATACATTTGATGGATTGTGTAAAAATGGCCCAATATCATAACCCGGGGGGTCCTTGGCTTTCAACTTTGAGTATTTTGGACACACTAGGCCCTGAAAAAGTGGTCCTAATTTGATTTCAAGCGTAAGGCCTTTTTCCAAAATGGCTGTTTTTCAGTGTGGATGTTTTCACTACTGTAGAGGGTGGTTTTTATTGGGATGAGGATAACTTCCTGGAAACCTGGACTTTAGACAGTAAATAGCGAAGAAAATAAAAGGTTATATATTGATCAATATTTTTTCTTTTGGTTTTAAAAACTGGGACTTTTAAGTATTTTTTAACGATTTTTGAGTATTTTGTGTTTAACACTGTTTACTATGGAAGTTTATTTAGTGGGTGCACCCTATATAGTCAAAATGGCGGCGTCCATGACAGAGGGATGTTTTTTGTTTACAACTTCAGTAAGCCTGATGATAAATGCAAAATTTATAAACAGAAAATTTACTCATTGAATACCCTTCTATTTCAGTTCTTTATTGGATGAAACACAGGACAATTACAATAAAAAGGTATGTAATAAGTTACAAAATGGCGGCATTAATACCCTAGTTGCCATGCGCTCCTTTTGGGATAATGTTTTTTTATGTCATTTTGTTTTGCATTTACAAAAGTTGCTTTTATCTTCATATACCCATTTCCAATATTGTTTTGAAACTTTTCAATTTTTTAAACAAGCTCTTTCCCCTTAAATTAGGAATTTTATTATAATCTGATGACTAGGGTACATAGGGAACTGAGGTAAAACTTATAACCAATTGGTTTATTATGTGATTGTCAATTGTCATTAGGTTTTGTGTGCCAAAATAAATGCATCACTCATGAAGAAAACCTGCTTGATTAATAAATTCAGTTTTAGAGTGCTGGTTAAGTAATCTCCTCCATGGCATATTGTCCGATTTGTGTGTCCACCAGAGTAACGTTAGTTTGAGACACTCTCGTCGTCTTTTGTTGACATTTTCAACTTTCTTCAAAGCATCACCGGGCAGCCAGTAGGACACTTGACTGTGCATTACCCTAACCCTGCCCCGAACCCCAAACCTAATGTGACAGCTCAAAATGAATATATCACGACACGGATGGTGTACATTTTAAGCGGTCTTGTTCTTTTAATGGTGTGACTGCATTTACTCAAAAGGAAAAAAAAAAACCTGAAAAGATACAAAATACAATTCCTGTATAAATATAATGAATTGGAAAATTCTAATAAAAATAATAAATGTGAAATCTTCTTACACAGTGTACTTTAACTCAAAAGTTAAGTTATTGTCATGGCCGAGTGTCGTGGAGTGTCGTGGCCGAGCGGTCTTAACCGTCTAGCTTACCGGACTCAAGTTCTGGTGTTAGCAGCAGAATGTGGGTTCGAATCCCAGCCGTGACACTTGTGTCCTTGAGCAAGACACTTAACCATAATTGCTTCTCTCCACCCAGGGGTTAAATGGGTACCTGTGAGGGCAGAGTTGGTTGATTAGCCCTATATGCGCTGTAATGGCAGCATTTGAGCTGTATACTCCCCAGGGAGCTGAGATGGTTTCAGGAATGATTTATGAGCCTTATGAGCAGGGTGGATACGTGCGCTATATAAGTCCACACATTATTATTATTATTATAAGAAAATACAAGGCATGGGAATGCTTTAACTTGCAAAGTCAAATAAAGAAACAAATAACTATGTATAGCACAAGTGTAATTGTATGACCTCTATCAATGTGAAGTTAATAAATCACAGACTTGACTCAGTCTATTCATCATTCAAATAATGTAAGAAAATTAAGTGTGAATATAATAATAGGAAATATAATCAAAAAGATAACTATTAACTAGATAAATTAAAGATAAAAATAATCAGTCAAATGATGAAGAATAAGAAATTATGTAAACAGCAATGGATAAAACTAATAAGTAAATAATATAAAATACAAGTATTTTAGGCTAAGTTGTTATTGACCCAGTGCTCTAGAAAGTTAAATACCCAAGAAGACAATAAAACTGGTGGTTATTCCTAGTGGTTGCTTAATGGAATGAGAAATAGAAATGATCACATCAATTGCTGGAGAAAACTTGAATAAGAACAACCATACTATTATCAATAACAAAGCAATATCGATGGACAGAATTGTGTGCAAACCTATAGGCAATTGATAATTAGATTTCATATGCTCTAGAAACACTCAGCTAATAGTCTAGGGACTTGATACTCCAGAAACGAAATGAGCATGCCATAATAAATCAAGGTTTCTTGCGCCATTACCAAGTACCAATAACCTTCAACCTTTCACTTGCAGCTGAGGACAACCACATGTTATTATGGCTAGGTCACTCCTATAGCTGATACGTGTACAATATTTTAAGTGGTGGTATAACTAGGTTAAAGAAAAGCATTGATCACAGTATTAAATTTGTGAATGTTTCCAAACTAAATTTACTGTATAAAATACTAACCTATGGTGAATATTCTAAAATAGATCAGATAATACAAAACTTTATCCATCCTTAAAGGAGCACACTCATACAAAGTGATCAAGAAATTAAAAGGAACTAAAGAAAGTTAACAAATACTCCTAAAAATATATAAATGAAGACAATCTTATTAAAAGTAACTAAAGAGAATAAAAGCTAAAAAGAAATTCATTTTGTAAATCAACTAAATGTCATTTAAACAATTCAGCAAATCAGTTAAACAAATAATTCACTTTCCACCGACTAAACTACTGAGTAAACCAAACTAATTTTCTGACTAGAGGAATACTCAGAAAGCACTAATTAATAACTTGATAATAAGTGTGATAAAAGAACAAATTAAATGAAAGTACACTCACCCCAGTCTAATCAGTGGGAAGCCATTATGAGGTGCAATGAAGAACTTGAATATTAAGTGTACACTGTATACATATGGACAGCACAATATTTTGATGATGTGGCCCAAACAGAAGCTGTGGTGGTTATGACCACAAGACAAAGCAACTTCTTAGATGGTATCAAACTTTTAAGGGTCAAGCGAGGGCGCAATATATAAAATAGGGTATGTCAATTCTACCTGTCACACTAAACCTAAACCTAAACCCTCCTTGTCTTCGGTAATTCTGTGTACTTTTATTTCGGGTCTTATGAAATACACAGCTGAGATAATAACAAACAATTTATTCATAAAAACTTTGCCATTTCTGCTGTGAAAATTACAGTAAATGACGTTACTCTATATAGTCTATAGACTATACTCTATAGACATCTGATTGTTTCATTATTTTTGATTGACCCTCTTCATTTGGGGGGGGGGCAGTATTTGCATGTGGGGGATGCAGGGTTGTAGTCTATTTATGCCATAGGACAAGTCACATTTTACAGTTTTACCAAGAGAATAATGTTCACATTATGAGGAGGAAAGTTGGATATATGTTTCATTGTGTATATGAATATAGGCCCCCTTTTCTGTCAATCTGGATCCGCCCCTAACAGGGGTAACTTTGTAAAACTCTCATATTGTCATAATAAGGAATACAAAATATTGTTGAAATGTTCATGGAGCAAAACTAATTCTTGTTTTAGAATCATTGGAAGGAAAACACTGAATCCCAGAATAAGTGATACGTACATGCATGATGCATGGTTATCTAAACTGCATGTAACATATAGGCCTATGATAGATGCACAAAGTATTTTTCAGTGGAGCAATATTTTTCCATTTTTTTTCAGAAATGTTATCTCGGCAACATACTGGATGTACTCAGTGTGGTTCCAAGTCAAAAATCATCTCTCTAAAGGGTGCACCCCACTAAATAGTGAGGAATTCATGCGCCAAGCTGTTTATCGTAAAGTGTATATCCTCAAATTTTTATGAAAAACAAAGATTTGAGGCCCATACATTTGATGGATTGTGTAAAAATGGCCCAATATCATAACCTGGGGGTCCTTGGCTTTCAACTTTGAGTATTTTGGACACACTAGGCCCTGAAAAAGTGGTCCTAATTTGATTTCAAGCGTAAGGCCTTTTTCCAAAATGGCTGTTTTTCAGTGTGGACGTTTTCACTACTGTAGAGGGTGGTTTTCATTGGGATGAGGATAACTTTCTGGAAACCTGGACTTTAGACAGTAAATAGAGAAGAAAATAAAATCGATCAATATTTTTTCTTTTGGTTTTAAAACGGACTTTTAAGTATTTTTTAACGATTTTTGAATATTTTGTGTTTAGCACTGTTTACTATGGAAGTTTATTTAGTGGAGTGCACCCTGCATGGTCATGATGGTGAATAATATTATTATTAAAAACAAACTTACCCAACTAAGGTCACAGATAATAACTTCTGTCACTGCCCAACTTTGCCAGCAAACAATCCTTTTAGATGATATGATGTATATACATTTACTAACCTAAATATATAATTGTCTTAATTGAGTTAAAACCCATCAACCATGTCAACAAACAACGAACAGCTGATTAGTAACCATTCTAGATCAGTAGATGATATGTGTGGTACATAATCACATACAGTCTGGTAACCACCATTATGTATGCCAGTGCACGCACATGGAGTCAGGGAATCTTTACTTTAAACTGACAACAGAGGGCGCCCTTCAAGCAAAACTTTCAGGGGGCATGTACAGGGGGTTAGAAATATCAAATTTTTATTTTAATGATTTATTCTTGTTTCTAATAGGCCTGTACATGTTTTGAGGGGGCAGAATATAAAAAAAGTAAAAGAAAAGTGAAATAATACCCCCTACTTCGACACCCCTGCCGATGAATGAGATGAAACACAGCTCTGAGTCGTATCAATGCTATTATGCGTGAGATAAAACAACTGGATTTAAAAAAATAAATTTTCAACAATAATGACAAATTTATCTTTAAGGAAGGTACATACATCATTGGTAATATTGGCTAAACTGCTTCTATTATGCGTAATATCTTTGAATCAATTTATAATTAAACAACCAACTTGTAAAAGTGTAAGCCTATTTATTATCTACATTTTAATAATTGTTTTAACCATTGATGTTTATTAACACAAGGGACCAGTCTAAACATTTGGCGACAAACAATTTAGTTGTTTCCCCGCCCTCACAGACCGAGTGACTTTTAATGTGTAATGGATGTTATTTCTGTGAAGTAAATCTTAAGTCTATAATATATATCTGTCTACATAAAAGCTATAGTATGAGTATTAACAGATCTCTGAAATAACTTGCGTTTTCATCTGAAAAGGTTTATAGAAAGACCACGTGAATACAATAAGAACGCCAGTTAAAATCAATCTGAAGAAGAGAAACAAAAAGAGATTTGCAGATTATTTGATCCTTATTCTTAATCTTCCTTATCCATTCCTCCCGTGCATCATGTCCATGTCTATATCTCCCCACACACCAATGACGAATGATTCGATCTCGCACTCGTTCAGCCCTCGCTGGATTCTGAACAACCCGTCCTCTCCCCACTGTTCCCCCCACGAATTGGCACACAACTGTAACAAGGAGAGGAAAAAGATATTCAGTTAAGATGATAACAATTATGTATATAACTAACATGAAAAAAATGCAGAAAGCTCACGTCCAAAAAGTATACAATTATGTCATTTTAGTTTCACTTACCCAATACGGCAGAGGGTTGTTAGGGTGGGTGCGGTCTACACCCCATCCCAGGATCCTGACAGAATGGTACCCGGTCTGTTTATGTTTACATGACTCGTTCACCGACTCGCGTGTGTATTTGTACACCCCTCCGGTATAGCAATAAAAATCCTCCTTGACCAGAAAGGATGCTGAGAAGAAATCGGTGATAAAGAATAATTTATGATGTGCACTTTGCGGTGGATGTCAAACAGTATGAATTTCATGACAGTCCACTGGGTGAGTTTCGAAGGCCAATCTTATCAGTGAAACGCCGCTATAACAAACTCAAATAATGATTACTCAGCCGGTCGATCATTATATCGATTACTGACTGCAATCTGTGGGAGCCGATCATTGATGGATCCGGGGGGGGGGGGGGCTAAGGGGGCTGTAGCCCCCCCCTAAAATCGTTTAAAAAAATACAAAAAGGGAGAGAAAAAGAGAGAGAGAGGGGGAGGGGAGGGGAGAACGCACTCCCATTCCCACAGTGTGCTTTGTTTTTCTCTCCCTTTGATTATTTCATTGTAATTTTTGTAGTACTGAAAAATAATTGTTTTTGATTCTCAGCCCCCCTAAAAAATGTTCTGGATCCGCCCATGCCGATGGTCATGTTCTGTATATAAATCAAACACTCTTTAAAGGGGCAGTATCGTCACGATCAACAGGGCAAAGAATCGGAATGCTAGTTTTAGATTAACTCAGTGACTGCCATAATACCCCACATGATTAAGGTCATATTACCGTTGCTGCTGCGCTAATGAGCTATTAATTTTCAGTCACTGTGTTCATCTTAACCCTGCGCGGCTCCGGCACAAAATTCATGCGCGGTTGCACCGTGGTACTGTTTGAAAAAGTACCTGGGGATTTGGGCGTAATAATCATGTGGGGTGAGCACAATCCTTTATCAAAAGTGTTAATTATAAGAATATAAGTAGTCTGGGCCCAACCCAACAGATTTTAGCCAACATTTTTTTTTTTTTTTTTAATAAAAATAATGAATTACTGACAAAAGTCTGATTTTTTTTCTAAATCAATTTTTTCCGACTTTATTGTGATGCTTATCTGACCGGAACAATTACAGGTAATAGTGATCAATTATTATTTGCAAATAATTATTCCCAATCCCCACCCTACAACCCCCCCCCCCTGTCAACAATAACTATCCACAGTCTGAGCTTATTTTTTAGATCAAAGGTCCCTATGAAGCGCAAAACCAAAATTCATGCGCGGTTGCACCATGGTACTGTTTGAAACAGTACATGGGGTTTGGGCATTCATGCAACAGCCGCCGGCTAAAGTAAATACAACCCTAACCAAAGTCTGGCCCAAGCTTGATAATCTGAGCTTATTGTGTACACCAAAGTACCGAAAACATGCCTTGAAGGTTTATTTCCATTGAGCCAGTGACAGGATGATTGATTACCTGATAAGCACTTAGTGTACAAAACATATGGCAGTAACATGATAGTCTGGGCTGTCTGGGTTGTGCCTCGAAAATCTGTGTGATGTTGACCACTGAGGTTAACGGGGCTCTCGCTATAGTTCCAGCTATGTCTGAATAGGGAACTTACGGAGAATGAAAAAAATTGGCCCAGGCAATTAAGAGAAACCCGTTAATTACAAAAAAGCGACTGTTGTAAACAGTACATGCGCTGCGCTCAGGGTTAAACTAGGACACCGATTCTCCTGTCGAAAGTCTGCTCTGATCGTGACGATACTGCCCCTTTAAAGCGAAGTTGTACGGTATCAAAATTGTGTGACAATGTACAGATAATGATACAGACAAGAATGTTAAAATATAAATCAAGATCAATCGACTGGCAGATATACAAACAGGGAGACCCACGGACAGATGTACTGACGGGGTATCATGGCAGAGCAGTCAGAGGTGGTACATGTGTTTGATTAGCTCTGTAGCGCCCAAAAAGGTTGCACATAATGAACTGTGTACTCTCCAGGGAGCTGAGAAAGATTGTAGGAATTATATTGGCCCAGTGACCAGGGTCAATAATGTAAAGCGCATTGGGACATTATCTATGGGTGTAATGCGCTATATAAGTATGACTTATTATTTGCCATGCGCTTTTGAATGCCCCTTGCCATGCTTGCAGTTTGCTTCGTTTTTTTATTGTTGTTGGTATTTGCAAGGGTGGGGAGGAGGATAAGGACCCCTATGATTAAAAACAAAAGTTATGTTTATTGCGGAAGGTGTGCCCACTGGACCGCCCACCGGGCATCATCCCTCTGTCCTACGCTGATAGTGCTTTGCCCTACTTCGTCGACATTACATAAAAGGATGAAAATAATATTTATTTTCATAATAATTACTTAATTAAAGTGTTTACGTTTTATAACCAATGTCTGAATTTTAGAACTGTACTCTAACCGAAACATGGTAATGGATAACGAATGGATGAACATTTACGATGGTCATTGTTTGATCATACTACTGCGTTTATTTAATTAAATCTTTAGTTTAACTTGTGTCTTTATTTTTGAAAATATTTGTTACAGTTTGAAAGCAGGGACTCTGACAATCCCACGGACAGAACCCAAACCCTGCCCAACTGAAAGTGTGACACATACCTTGAACGGGTCCGTTTTTAAAGATTTCTGCCATAATATCTTCCTCCTGTCGAGAAATCAAGAGAATTTTTTTTTAAAGTAAATAATTGAGTGCCATTTTTACTTTAAACAAAAATTGCTATATATAAAAAGCCCGGATATTTGGTTTCACAATAAAATAAACATGAAATTTAAAGTTTTGTTTCAATTTGTACCTTTTCGGATATCTTGTATGGTGGGCTCACGTGGTACTTTCCAGAAGTGACGTCATCACTGGGGCAAGGCGACGTCTTGTCACGTGATAACATGCATGTGTATTTGTTCATCTTTCCATCTTCGCTCATTCCACTCTTGTAAGGATAACACTGATCGGTTACAACGCTGAAAAATATAAGAATGGGCTTAATATGCCGTAACCCCGCTATAACGAACATCGTGGGTCCACAAAAATTGTACACTGTATAGTTTTCGTTCAGTATAGTGATTAGATGTAATAGCCATACAACTAGTGGGAGCCAGGGATCATTATTCAGTATAAGCAAATTAATGTTTTTTCATCGGCGTTATATTGAAATTGTTATTGACATTGGTAATGTTGGACAAGATGTTTCTGCTCTTTTTAAACCAAGATACACATTAAACAACCTGTGAACATTTACAACTCACCTTTTTACGTATTGTCACTCTAATGTGCAATGAACGAGTAATCTTCCTTAAAGTCAAACTGGAATTGAAACTATACTGGCCTTATAAAGACTCTGATAGGGTCGAAACGTAAGGCCAGTTTAGGCCAGTCACTATTTTTGGATTTTCTAAACCATTACTGCACCTCAAACATAATTATTTCTAGGGGAGATTGCCAACATTATCAGCTTAACACTAAGTGAATTTTAGATACAATTTCGATCATTTAGTCGTTTTATATGAATTTCGTTTCCTATACCTTATCTTTAAGTATGCAAGTATGCAAGTATGCAAGCGTTTACCCATATGTACGCATGTAGTACCAGGCACGGTCCAAGTGACCACCATCGCATCCTCTCTGCGTCTCGGTGTTACAAGACAGAAGGTTCTGAGAAGAGAGAGGTAGTCTCATCATGCCCATGGACTGGATTGCTATACGGTCAGATGCAACAGCTGGGGGAAAGAAACCAAAACATTTCTGGGATAAATTATTACAGATTGAACAACTACTGAGGTCTGGTTGGGTTAGTAGTAATTTCCTCGGCTTTTCTCCTCCCTGGACTTGAAATCCTTGAAATCCCTCTTGGAACTGAGCCAACATTTAGTTTGAAAATGGTTGTCCATAATACGTCTTGACTAACATTATAATGTTGATTCCATTTGACTGGCTATTATAGCAAATAATTCGTGTGAGACTCAAACAACGTGGTTGTCCAACGTCTATAAAAAAAACGCCGATACCTGTCGTGGAGACCGCCCACGAACTCCCACAATCCCCCTGGTCTGTGACGCCCTCAACCCAGCCTGGCCACTTTTGGCGGGAATCGAAACTTTCTGGCAGATTGTCCATCTGTTCTAGTGTGATCTCTTTCATGGCGGCTACGGCTGGGGTGGGTTTCATGGTACCCAACCGGCGCTGTATACCTTCTTCAAGCGTCAGGCCCCAGAGGAAGGTGTAGTTACTGGCGTGCCAGCTAATGAGAAGGACAAAGGACAAAAACAAAAAATAATAGTAATTGGCAGCGTCCCTAAATTTGTGTGAAACAAAAACCAAGATGGCTACTTTTTTAAATATTATTTACCATGTCACTCTTGTGTATATTTGCAGATTCTTTTGCCAGTAGCATTAATTTCATGGAAGAATACAGTATACAATGACTGGATCTATGTGATCCTTAACTTGGACCCAATTTTCAAAAGTGAGATGTTGGTATAGTTTGATTCTTTAGATTTTCCACTAAAATCCACTTTTAATTCCACTAAATTTTTTTACATTTTGTCCTTGCTCATATAACACCAACTGTTGTGATGAATAATATTTAAGATAAAGTTCTTTGTTTTAAATGATAACACGGATGATTTGTTGTTGAGGTCTAATCAAAAGTTTGGCCAGAGAGGGCGCGGTCAAAGTAAACGCTAATGAGCCTCTTGTGTAATTCGATCCGACGTACCTATTGGTTTCCGTGTTGACACCAGTGATGATGTCATCTCTTATGAGACATACATTGCTGTCACACTGAATCTCATAACTCTCAGAACAAGTACTGCGAAAGAAAACAAAAATAATATCAACTAACGGTCTTATTATTATTATCGGTGGCCCAAATCCTAGAGAGATGGTGGTGGTCAGGGATGTGCACAGGGTTGTAGAGGGGCAGGGGCTCAGAGTCTGAAAAGGGCAGTGTAATTCCATGCGAGCGCGCGTAGCGCGCGAGCTAAACAAAATTTGGGCGTGTATTTATTAATAAAAACGCATAATATGGTTTTTAACATTACAATCAGATCAGATTATGTTGATGACTGGTTTTCATTTACAATCTGATCTGGTGGTGAGTGAGCCTATAGTCAAGGACCAAGTCCACCAAGTCTAATTATCCCCTTAAGTCTCAAATTTATAATAAACGTATCATATCACCTGATATTTGCACAATAAAATGGAGCTCCGCCTAGTCAAACAATCATAAAGTGCACCAATAACACAAAACCGAAAATGAACATGTATTGGGGCAAATAGCTTACCTACCTAATGAAGTAAGTGTAGTAGTTGCTTTGAAGTAGACTAACTGTAAGACATAGGTCTCGAGTGGGAGCGGGATGTCAATTTCGTGTTTCAGTGACAGCGTGTGCCTGCCTATCAAAGACGTATAGGCGCGCGCGGCTATGCGTGAAATCTAGTTTCGCGGAGGGGCACATGCAGGCCCGTGCACAGGAATAGTAAGGGGCATCTCTGCTGACCTAATATTTATTCTAATTTTATTCTATCCTGACATCTTTCAACTAGGCAGGGCAGTCTATGCGCAACAGGAACTTAATAATTCATTCAAAAAAAAAAAAAAAAAACCTTGGGCTAAAAAGGGCACTTTTTATACTAGGCAAAAAGGGCAGGGGCTCAAGCACCCTTTGGGACCTATGTATGCACGTGCCTGGTGGTGGTGGTGGTGGTGGTGGTGTGGGTGGTGGTGTGTGTGTGTGGTGGTGGTGTGTGGTGGTGGTGGTGGTGGTGGTGTGTGTGGTGGTGGGGTGGGGGGTTATATACACCCCTAAACATTTTGTTTGGGTGACCAACGCAATCCCCGTATTTCCTGCCATGTTTCAGCTTCAATTCTTAGTACCCTTAAAAAACGAAAAAGGACACTTCATAATTCATGAATAAATATTCCTCAGACATAGACTGCTTATAAACTTTGGCTCCTAACACAAACGTGTTTACGTTAACGTCAAGTCTTTGACAAATGACCAGATGTTATGAACACTAACCATGTATTGCAATTGACTTTGAACGAATCGCCTGCATCGTAACTTCTGCCATTGTCCATACAATCTTCAAAAAGAGAAAACAGAATGCAATATTTAATTACTACTCAATTTAATTCTCAATTACTACTCAATTCTCAATTACTACTCAATTGAAAATTTCACATGGTGTCACCGCAATTAGTCTTACTTTAGTCCTCCTCACCCATGCAAAGCAAAGTTTTACCTAAGAATGCAATATGGTAACGAAACAAATTATACTGGCAAAACTGTAGGGTGTTAAAACCAGCACACTGGGCAGCTCGCCATGGCAGAATAAAGTTTATCGGATACCCTGTCAAAAACTGGGGTGTTCAAATAAGGCCAAAAAAGTATCCGGTTGATGGTCTCCGAGCGCGTCGCCTCAGACCCGCGCGTTGGCATTTTTAGTCTTCTTGTTTTGTTGCTATGAAACGATGTCCAATTGCAGCCAAAATAACTGAATCAATTGGAATTCTGCTGCGCTGTGTTTTAAACGACTTTTTTTCCCATAGGGGTATGAACATTTGCCCGATTTGTGAGGCCTCTCTTAGCCACCATACTTTGTGTATTGGAAATTTGGTCTGGTTCCAATAACCGTGTATAGTGTATCACGTCTTTCACTGCGGATTTCTTTGGTGACCAGCAAACTTTCCAGGGGTTACCGCCTCCATTTTGCTGCCATTTATTTTGTTTATATGCTTATAAATGTTGAAACTTCCTGAAGAAACAATACCAACAATTTTAACAAAAAAACGTTATATTTTCAAACCATCGGGACTTTCAAAATCCTGCATCCGCCCCTTCAATGCTTAGCGATGGCTTTCAAAATTCCTTAGAATATCAAATGTATGTAGTGGGTATGAAACCTTCAATTGCTGTGCAGTTGTTGAAAATATCAGGACAGCAGTCAGTAACATTCTCAATCTGGAGACAGAATTCGTCGCAGTAGCATAGCGTGTCCCGTATTGGCGCCGTGCATTCGTCGTCACGGCCGGGGCAGCAACCAGTGGCCCTCAGGGAGCAATACTGAGCCCAGGCAGGGCCCATGAACATGGATAAGATGACAGCCATGGTGCTGATACCAGTGGGACAACTGAGAATATGCATCTTATTGGTTATCCTTCGGTGTGCGAACTGAACAACAAAAATATAAATCAAATTCCTAGATGATAAAAGGTTAATCTTTACAACAGATATTCCGAGTGGTCAACATGGAACAGGTCAATATGGAACAGACGTTAGTGCTTTCTTAAAAATATATATCACTTATGTTTATCGCTATTTTACCAGAAATTACAAGCAATTTTGTTTTCATTGGAACTTTGCCGTTTTACTTGAGGATAGAACATAAGCTTGGGCGATATCGATTTTTTTCATCCACGATATATCGGCAAACATATATCGCAATTTTCGATAGTATCGCACTTATTATTTTTAAATTTTATGCAAGATTACTTTAGAGTCGATACAGGTATGTACCCCTCTACAAACATCACAATCAATCATAAATTCGTTTGCATAGTGTGTATGTACTTCTGAAGTAGTTTCTCACTTCCAAAAGCTGAAAAGACTGTCCTAATTTTGTTTCCATGGAATTTCTGAATTGACTCACAATGGCGATTTTTTTTAATCGCGATATATTTTGTGAATCGCGATTAGCTGATATCTCGATAACTTAAAAAGGTTTTCGATATCGTAATCGAATAAAAAAAAGGTATCACGATATTCGAAATTGTCGTCTTATCGCCCAAGCTTAATAGAACAACATATATAACGTGTCAAAGGTGTCAAAGTGAACAGGAAAGAATGTCTTGACATGTATCTCGATAATTATAAAAGGTTCTCCGTTTTTGCTTCTCCGTCCATTGTTGAAGCCTAGCACCACCTGGATCAAGGTTCCTACATTATGTGGGATTCTAGCACCACTGGATCAAGGTTCCTACATTATGTGGGATTTGAGGCTTTGCATGGTGGAGATAGATGTTTTAACGTTCTTTCGGGAAAACCATGTAATAATCTCTTCTTGGAAGAAGTGATGGCTCTGATAACTCCTAATGACGGCTAGAGGAGACTCTTCTCAGAGCCATCACTTCTTCCAAGAAGAGATTATTACATGGTGTACCCGAAATAACTCTACAACGTTCCTACATTAGTTAACCTTGCCGTTGGAGGAATTCTTGACTTCTATCACATCACTCTCCAAGACCAGAAACATCCTCCAACGCGTGGAGTATTGGATAAAACCCAGAATTTCTCGCGAAACATCAAACTCGACCTTTTGCAACACTTATTTATTAAGTCACATATACGGCAATTGTATATTCAATTTACAGACACAATTAAAAGAAATGCAAAACTAACAGAAAAACGGTATAAACAATATGAAAGGAGAAGACATCACTGGAACACAACTAAGATTAAAACTGGGACTGTAATGTCACTTTACCACTGACATAAGCCTAGTCCTCTGGTGTCAATACCATACTGCTGCTAAGCACACAAACGTTATGCTTAGCAAAATAGGTTACCAGCCAAATAGTCATGTAATAATTATGTGTATTGCTTCAGGCTGGTTATCGGCAAAAGTTTGCTCAGCAGATAACTTTGCTCTATAATGGAAATGGACTCTGGTGGGTGCACCCCACTAAATAAACTCCCATAGTAAACAGTGCTAAACACAAAATATTCAAAAATCGTAAAAAAATACTTAGAAGTCCCACAGATTTTAAAACCAAAAGAAAAAATATTGATTGATATATCACCTTTTATTTTCTTCTCTATTTACTGTCTAAAGTCCAGATTTCCAGGGAGTTATTCTCATCCCAATGAAAACCACCCTCTACACTAGTGAAAACCACCCTCTACACTAGTGAAAACTACGCTCTACACTAGTGAAAACCACCCTTTTCGGATAATGTTTGAAACAGGTCATTCATTACCAATGTTGTACCCTAAACTGGAAAAGACACTCACCATATACATGTATAGACTAAGTCAATATTACCAGCACTGCACTCGACTGTTCGATGAGTTTCTTCCACTGCACTCGACTCTTCGACGAGTTCCTTCCTGGTTCACTTCGTGTGCTCTTTATATACACGCATTCCCCGCAAGAGGCGTGTCGTAATTTACGGGCGTGACGTAGCACTTGACTTACAGGTATCTATATTATTAGTTCACCCGGGTGATTTTTGAAGGTCATTGCCGCGACAATTGTCAATTTGTGATTGATGAGGGAAACTACATTGGTATATTAAAGGTAAAAAGTGTTTTATAATACGACACATTTTGTAGTTATTGGAAAAAGCCATTGCATTAAGCAGAAAAGCTATAGATTAATCTACTAAAAATACAATTATCAAAAATTATCAGATTCATAAATTCTTAAAGGGAAGGTACAACATTTCAGAAAAGTATGTTAGCTTGATATAGTTTGTACGATTTGTAGCTTTGCATATTTGCGGTTATACCATGTGAAAAAATATCTTTTGAGTAGTAATTAGTTCTGAAAAGAACTGGTGGTTACAACTCGACGTTTCGATCAGTATGCTCTGATCGTCTTCAGGAGACAGTTTTTTTTTGGTATGGTCCATCTAGTTTTCACAAATTATAACCTAAAACTAACATGTGAAAGCTTCATCACAATACATGTACTCATATGTTCTCAAGATAACGACGAAAACTAAACTGTAAACAGTTTTGTTTCAAATTAATGTTTCTGTTTTTCGAAAATTTGCCGGAGACCATTCTCTAATAACATGAATGTATTTTCAGAAACCAGACAGCCCCGTGATCGTAGTTTAAAGCTTGATTTTGCTTGTCAAACTTCAAGTGACATTAAATGACCCCTAAAAATCATTAAACAAATTCCTCCCGGGGAGCACTTCCGAGATTTTCTATTAAAATAAAATTGTTGTTTTTAAATGTTCAGCAATATTTAAAAAAAAAGTACCCCAAAGTACCCCAATAATTTGACCCCCAAACAATATACATATTTAAAACATTTTCCGTACATATTCAAACAATTTATAACAATTATCTATTTATTTCTTCTATTTTAATTAAAATGATTTACAGTCTTAAAAAGTTCTTTGGAACTGGGTGTGTTGGGGTGGGCTTGCAGTACAAACCGACGTCGGTGGGAGGCGGTATACGTACATGGGTGTGTGTGTGTGTGGCGGGGGGG
This sequence comes from Zoroaster sp. YZ-2022, assembly GCA_029582265.1. Classification (NCBI taxonomy): domain Eukaryota; kingdom Metazoa; phylum Echinodermata; class Asteroidea; order Forcipulatida; family Zoroasteridae; genus Zoroaster; species Zoroaster sp. YZ-2022. The sequence continues at coordinate 64,827,513 of CM055816.1, forward strand.
GGGGGGACACAGGACAGGACAGGGTGCGTTCAATGACAACAACATTAACACCATACTGTTTTCCTTCTCCGTCTATTGTATACTCACGGAATTTAAAAACGCATCATCCCAATATTTCACATATTTTTCAACAGCAGATTATTGCAGTGAGAAATAAGAACATAGGTTAACAATTTATGAGCGCAAATTTTCACATCATACTGACACAATAAAAGTGCTATGTATAATTATGGCTTCAATTTATCACTGCATATAAAAAATATACATATTTATTGAGAAATATAAGTTGATGCATATTTAAATTCCGTGAGTGTATATATCCTTTAAGCCTAGCACCACTGGTTCAAGGTTCCTACATTAGTTAACCTTGCCGTTGGAAGAATTCTTGATTTTTATCACTTCACTCTCCAAGTCCAGAAATATCCTCAACTCCAACGCGTGGATTATTTGATAAAACCCGGAATTCGTCACGAAACATCAAACTCGAATTTTGCAGCATAACACTTATTTATTAAGTCACGTATACGGCAATTGTATATTCAGTTTAAAGTTCAACCGTGTATATACTGTTCAATGTATGTTCGAGTTGAGATGAGCTTACCATTCTCATCTCTGTGGTCTTACTCACAATAACATTTCAACTTTCCACAAATCAAAATGATAACTCGGCGAGTGCAACACCATGGTTATACGAAGCACACTTTGAGATACAAAGGTGCTATAGCTGTTAAAGTTTTCAGACCTACTGTAGCATCCAGTGGGGGCCAAGAGGGCGTATCCACTTTTTTCTTGCCATGCATATCAATCAATCACACGTTTTAGTGCGTGCCCTCTTTTGGGGGGCAGTGTGCCCCTCCCTTTTCGCCGTTAGCCCCCCCTTTGCATTTTCATTGTTTGTTCGATAACTACACAATGAAATAAACCGAAACATTAACAGATTAATTTTATACATATCTCTTGATTCTAATAATATATGGATGCCTTTTCAGAAGTAACAAAAAATTATTGGTTTTAAAATGGAATAAACAATATCAAAAGTCGACGCTAGAGGGCGTCATTTACTTATCAAATAAAGGCAGGGTCACATCGTCTATAAAATTTATACGCCTTAATTTGTCTCTTGACATTATAACTTGCCTCATTTGGTGTCCCATCTTCCTTAGTCAAGTAATGAAAGCGTTGGTCATCATCACCGCACTGTACATTGTAAGTTGTATAATGCACGTAAAGTGGATTGTCGTGCGGTCTAGCGCACTGAACTCAAGTTCTGGTGTTGCCAGCAGCAGAGTGTGGGTTCGAGCCCCGGCCGTGACACCTGTGTCCTTGAGCAAGACACTTAACCATAATTGCTTCTCTCCACCCAGGGGTTAAATGGGTACCTGTGAAGGCAGAGATGGTTTGCTCTATATGCGCTAGAAATGGCAGCAATTGAGCTGTATACTCCCCAGGGAGCTGAGATGGTTTCAGGAATGATTTATGAGCCTTATGAGCCTTATGAGCAGGGATAATAATATAATGCGCCTTGAGCGCCACTTAGTTGGTGGATACGTGCGCTATATAAATCTATACATTATTATTATTATTATCCGTCTGCGCTATCCCGGCCCTGTGTGATCAGACCAGTGACGTATAACCTGTTTATTCCGTAAAAATGTATCGGTTATATAATAATAAACAACATCATGCACGTTCATTTTGTGAACAAGAGCAATACATCTACTAAATAATTCTTAATCTACTTAATAATTCTTGTTCTCTATTTACACGTAAATTTATTGCAGTCAATAAATACAACATATTCGAGTACATTTGTTTGTACTCGGACTCGTACTTGTTACCATCAAAATGTAAACAGTGGATAATGTACAATCTATGGGATAGTGAAATCTTGTCCTCCGGGGAAACACCACGCACCGACCAAACCTGTTTATTCTGTAAAAATGTATCGGTTATATAATGATAAATAACAAAATCTACTTAATAATTCTTATTCTCTATATATTTAAATTTATATAGATAAATTTATTGCAATCATCATAAAGATACATTGTAATGCTATAAGGTATCCATAAAATACAACAATTACAGATGTATATAATTATTTCGAGTCGTAGTACTCATACTCGTACTCGAGTACATTTGTTTGTACTCGTACTAATGGAAATTTACTCATATTTTGTTACCATCAAAATGTACTCACACTACAAGTGACGAGTAATATCTTGTAATATCAACTCTCCATCCATACAGTAAAATCAGGAGGTGAAAAAAACAGTGAGATGTGCAGTTCAAAATGTACTAGCAATTTGTATATAGCCACAACCCTATGTACTTTAATACACAAAGAAGACACTAAATTGTACAAGGCATGGTTAAATCGATTGACAAAATGACCCGCCGTTATTTGGTGATTTTGGAAATTGTTATGTTAAGAAGGTATGTGGTTTTGTTAAGAATCGATACGTAAAACTGTAGTTTGTGAGGGCGCTGTACAATAGCTGCCACTGTTAATTTTTCTTTGCCGTAGTTTATTTTTTTAAATTGTAATTTACTACTGTGTGTTTTAGCCATCGACTCTTGATTTGTGTCTCTTGTGTTTCGTAAGATATTTGTGCTTTCATTAATTGTGGTGGTTTTTCTTTACTGTTTGGTAGTTAATAGCTAGAATTTGTAGACTTATATCTTTGTTCAAGTGTACTGCTTTGCTATGTGTATTTAACATGGCTGCCATCATTCGTACCTGTGCTCGACTTTCAATCTGAGTGTTTTTGCATCTTGTTTGTGTTCAACACAAGTCACACCTAGTTCAATTCTTTGTTGACGCCGAGACTATCAGAAATGGCGCATCTTTTGAGTATTATGTAACCTCACATCTTTATACATTCCAGTCTCACTTTGTAGTCAAATCAGTTTTGCCCCGTCATGTGGTATGGAGGCTGTGCCGTACAGGATTTAATTCCTCTAAGGTGCCCCTAGTTAAATGGTCCAAACATGGGCAAACTAGTCTAGTCATACCCGGTCGTGAACCTCCGCAGGATATAACGATATTTATGGATATTTCGGTTAACCCAGGTCCCAATAGCACAGGGTACACCGACAATGGTGGGTCGCATGTCAGTCTTTCAAATAAAACAAAAACATACTCCCGCAGTCAGCTGTTTAGAATTCGAAAGATTTTTCATTGCACTATTCAGACTGAATTATTTCAGATTTTAAAAGCAAATGGAATTTTTCGGTTCAGGGTAAGGAGAGCAGGTTGTCGTAACAACGTACGTAAAATCTCTGTTCATTTAGGCCAACGATTGGATTATGTTCATCATTTCCCAGTCCTTGAAAACCGTGTCTCTGTTCTTAAACCTGTTGTGTTACATCCCATGAATACTTTTGATAATCCCCTTAAACTTTGTTGCTTGAACACAAGATCTCTAAAAAACAAAACAGCTGTTTTTGTTGCATATGCTATTAATTGCAAAGCAGATCTCTTTGCTCTTACAGAGACTTGGTTTACAGATATGGATGTTGCCCACAAGGTTGAAGCCACTCCACCTTGTTTTAGATTACTTGATCAACCTCGGAAAAATCGGGTTGGTGGAGGTACTGCTTTACTTTTCAGAGATCATCTGCATGTCAAGAAGATTGCTGGGGGTGAAGTAGACTCCTTTGAGTATTCAGAATGGTCTGTGGGGATTAATTCCTATAAACTACGACTGGTGATCATTTATAGGCCACCATACTCAGTAAATCACCCTTTTACAGTAAATCGGTTTATCACTGACTTTGCCAATTATTTGGAATCGATTATCTTATCACCTGAGCCACTTCTAATAACTGGAGATTTTAACATCCATGTTGACATTTCTGATGATCCAAACACTAATCGTTTCTTAGTGCTTCTTGAATCTATGGGTCTTCAGCAACATGTTAACAAGCCTACGCATGAGATGGGTCACATACTGGATCTTATAATTACCCGGCAATCAGAGATAGTCTTGGACAATCCTCCAACTCCACACCATCTTTTCTCTGATCACTTTTCTGTTCTTTGCAACTTGAAACAAAATAAACCTTCTCTTCCCGTTAAACAGATTGTTTATAGGGATGTTAAATCTATCAATATTGACTCCTTGAAAAGTGACCTGGAATCTTCCAGGTTGTGTATGGATGCTCCTTAGGGTCTTGAAGAGCTTGTGAAGTGTTACACTACCACACTAGCTGCCACCTTTGACACACATGCCCCACTGAAGTCCAAGACGGTCACTGTTAGGCCCCGTCTGCCCTGGTTTGATCAAGAAATCAAGTCTGCAATAAGGGTGAGGAGACGGGCAGAAAGGAAATGGCGGCGAACTGACAAGGTCTGTGATCTTTTAGATTATAAGTTTCATAGAAATAAGGTCACTTCTCTTCTGAACAAAGCTCGTAACGATTTTTATAAAGACTTTATTGATAGTAACAGTTCTGATCAGGGAAAACTATTTAGAGCATCAAAAAAGTTGCTTCGGCAAATTGATGATGTCCCCTTTCCGCCATTTACTGATAAATTGACTTTTGCAAATGACATGGGTAGTTTCTTTGTGGAGAAAATATCCAATATTCATGCTAGACTTGATGACTTTATTGTACCAACCACAGTTGATGGAAAATTCCACTCTATACCGGAAGCCTTGTCCAGTAACATCTTGTTTGACCAATTTATACCATTAACTGAGTCACAAGTAAAGCAGCTTGTTGTGAAATCTGCAAAGAAATCATGTGCCCTGGATCCAATGCCTACCAAGCTGGTGAGTGATTGTCTTGATGTCTTGCTTCCGATACTCACCAAAATTATAAATTCATCTTTAGAATCTTGTATGTTTCCTGAGAACTGGAAAGAAGCTCTGATCTGTCCTTTGTTAAAGAAGGATAACCTCGACTTGATTCTAGAAAACTATCGACCTATCAGTAATTTACAATTCATATCTAAATTAACTGAGAGAGCAGTGTGTGACCAACTTTACTGTCACATGTCCAAACATTCCCTGTTTCCTGTTTTCCAATCGTCTTACCAGAAGCATCACAGTACGGAGACGGCTCTTTTAAAGGTTAAAAATGATGTGCTGTTGAAGATGAATTCCCAGCATATTACTTTGCTTGTTCTATTAGGCCTTAGTGCAGCCTTCGATACTGTCGACCATGGTATTTTATTGAAACGTCTGCAGTCTAAAATTGGAATCTCTGGCAGGGCCCTGGATTGGTTTTCATCTTATTTGTCAGATAGGAGCCAACGTGTATCCATCTATAAAGGTACCCTGTCAGAAAGGTTTGACCTCAACTGTGGTGTTCCTCAAGGATCTTGCCTCGGACCACTTCTATTCATTGTTTATGCTTCTAGATTGTTCGATATCATTGAGCATCATTTGCCTGAAGTTCACTGTTATGCTGATGACACACAGTTGTATCTATCTTTTAGGCCTGATGATAGCTCTTGTCAAGCTGCTGTAGCTGCAATGGAAAGTTGCATTCGGGACATCAGGCAGTGGATGTTGCATGACAGGCTCATGATCAATGATACTAAGAGTGAGTTCTTGATCATAGGAACTAGACAGCAGTTGAAGAAAATAAACATTGCCAACATCACTGTAGGTGATGTTGAAATCTCTCCAACCACCTGTGTTAGAAATTTGGGGTCATGGTTTGACTCGCAACTGACAATGAACACCCACATTACTAAGGCTTGTTCCGCGGCTTTTTTCCATCTTCACAATATTAAACGGATCAGTAAATTCCTGTCGCAAGACTCTTTTAACACTAATTCATGCATTTGTGACCAGTCGTCTGGACTATTGTAATAGTTTAATGTACGGCCTGCCAATGACACAAATAACTAAATTACAAAGGGTCCAGAATGCTGCGGCTAGACTTGTTACAAATACACGTAGGTTTGAACACATAACACCAATATTACGTCAATTACACTGGCTGCCTGTTTCGCACAGGATTAATTTTAAAATCATTCTATTAACATTCAAAACTCTTCATGGCCTTTCTCCAAGGTACTTACAGGATCTTCTTACCGTTTGGAAAGAATCCAGATACCATTTAAGGTCAGGGAAAAATTTACCCCTTTTGGAATATCCTAGCTGTAAAATGTTGTCTACACTTGGTGACAGGGTGTTTTCCGTGGCAGCCCCTATAAGCTATGGAATGCATTGCCATGGCACATACGTAGTGAACACAGACTTGCAACTTTTAAATGTAAGATTAAAACTTTTCTTTTTAATGTAGCATTCGTAAATTAATATGTGGGTGCAATTTTTGGTGTGAATTAATGTGTGATTGTAAGATTAAAATGTATTGTTGGTTTTATTGCCTTCTCTTTATATTTCTACTTCTAGGGTCGCCGTGTCAGGTAGTTAGACATGTATAAATTACCTAGGTAGGGTTAGAGGCGTCTGTCTCCTGAAAAGGTCGAGACATTATCGATGTCGGCAGGGGTAGGCTTAAGTAATTATTATTAATCCCCTGTCGGCGGGACAGACGTATCCCCATACTGCGGTTTGGGCTCTGGCCCGGTGACCTGACTTTTGTGCGACGCGCGACGCGGATTTCAGCCAATCAGAATGACGAAGCTTGGCATCACGCGCCTGAATCATGTACTAATAAGTGTTTCGTGTGTCCCCAAAACGTGAATTTGCCCATTTCTATTTGGCTTTATTATTCACCATTTAATTAAAAAAAAAAATATTTAATATTTTTTTAAGTTTTGAAAACGAAATCCATACGGGCATTTATGAACAGTTTAACGCTTGGCCTTCGGCTCGGTCCTTATCGCCTGTGACCACGCCCAAAACCGACCGTTAACCTGCGGTAAAGACCGGGCGACAAACTGTTATTCCCTTGTTGTATTCTCGCATACATATATTTTTACTGATGGAGACTCCATACACTGTAAAACTGGGTGTTAAAACTACACCACCGGTGTTTATATTGGGAAAATCAACCAATAACACCATGGAATGCAACCCGACCAATATAAACACCATGGAAGAATGAAGTTATTAACACCATTGGTGTTATTTTATGACACCAGTTTTTGTCGGGTATGGAATCCGAACGAGGTGTTAATTAAACACTGTAATTAAACACAGCCAGAATAGTCCCATGAAAACCGAAACTTAAACAAGATCTGCCTACTCTATGCATTACGAGTAATACCAGAAGTTTATTACCTACAGTATTAAGTCTAGCTCTTTGCGGTCCATGGGTTTCACGGTTTTCCCAACACGTTGAAGCCGTAATTTTGTCATCTGGGATGTCACCACTCTCCATACCAAGAGGTGTCTCAATCGAGCAACCTACATTAAAAGGACATAACAAATATCTTTTATCATGTAAGTGAACTATAGGTTCACAAGATGGGTATAAATTGAATAGGCCTACAAATATACAAACCATTTTTAGTTTTACTGGTGACAGTCCCGTTATTATCTATACAAAGACAGGGGCGTTATTACCGATAGAGTGAGACAAATTGAGGCAAATGGGTGAGAACATTGAAAATGGGGGTAGTTGAGCTCACTCCCCTCAATACAAGAGAGAATAGGGTATCGTTTTGATGGAAACTTACACCTGGAGACCGCACTATTTAAATAACTGTGTTCGCAAAGGCTTTGAATATATAAAATAACTACCTTATCTCAAGAATTATATAATTTCTACACTTGTTAGGGAAGAAACCCTTATTCAAACTTGATTTCTTAAATTGAACAGAAAAAGACGGTTCGTACCATTTCTACTGTGATACACGAGCAAAGATGCACCCATTCCGTATCTACGCAGGAATTAAAAACCTTATTGCGATCGAGGTTGAAAACATGTTAGGGGTCGTTCATTTCCCGTTATTATAAAGTGCTTAAAACGGGTTATTTAATACCCCAATCCCTCACTTTCAAAGGTGTACGCAGTAATATTTTATCATTATTTTGAACATTCTGAACGGTATTGCGTATACCTGCGTACGTTTGTACGCCTTTGAAAAAGGACGAACATAAAAATGAGTCTAAACTATGACTTTACCATGTTCATTAATGATCCTAGTAGTCAGTGTTCAGTGGTACTCACAGTATGGGAATTCGAATGTACAATAACCAAGGCTAGAAAGAACAATAGCACCAAGTTGAAATGTGACGACCCCATTTTTGATAAATTCACGACAACCAATGTTTGAGATTATTCTTGGATGGTACGCAGAAAATTTACGGAAAGATTGAAAAAAATGAAATGCCGAGATATTTATACAATTTCAAATGTACAATAGATGTGCCACTTTATTATTTGTATACACGAACCATCACTGCTAATGGTTCATGTATAAAAAAATGTCACTTGAGTGATTGTCCAATCAGAAAGGATGTGAAAAGCCAGCGATGTCTTGTACGGAAAACAGCACGTGGTTCATCACTGTTATTGATTAAAGATATATCACTCGTGTTTGGCTAAGACGACTCACAAAATAGAATTTATAAAGCGAACGATTTTTGAAAGATAATATTTCAATTTCTATTCAATTCAATTCAATATCACGTTTATTTGTTGTTATAAAAAAAAAAAAACACAAAAGTTATGAAATTCGGACCTCGGAAACTGTAAATAAAACCGATATCTCAAACGCACTTGAATTTGATTGACAACCTTCTGCCGGTTACATTACTGCGTGGTCATATGCAACCTGAGGACTAAAACGAGGGGTCCTGCGGCCCGCCTTTTATTAATTTGGTCCTAATCTCAAATGAAAGCTTATAATTGCTTAACCCCAGAAAAATCTGGTAAATCTACCTTTACCATCAAATTTGCCCAAACACCGACATAGTGGCATAGATAGTTGCTTTCATCGGTTCAAACTAGCATACAGGGTGTCATAGATAGTTGCTTTCATTGGTTCAAACTAGCATACAGGGTGACACAGATAGATGCTTTCATTGGTACAAACTAGCATACAGGGATAGATAGTTGCTTTCATTGGTTCAAACTAGCATACAGGGTGTCATAGATAGATGCTTTCATTGGTTCAAACTAGCATACAGGGTGTCATAGATAGTTGCTTTCATTGGTTCAAACTAGCATACAGGGTGTCATAGATAGTTGCTTTCATTGGTTCAAACTAGCATACAGGGTGTCATAGATAGTTGCTTTCATTGGTTCAAACTAGCATACAGGGTGTCATAGATAGTTGCTTTCATTGGTTCAAACTAGCATACAGGGTGACATAGATAGATGCTTTCATTGGTTCAAACTAGCATACAGGGTGACATAGATAGATGCTTTCATTGGTACAAACTAGCATACAGGGATAGATAGTTGCTTTCATTGGTTCAAACTAGCATACAGGGTGTCATAGATAGATGCTTTCATTGGTTCAAAGTAGCATACAGGGTGACATAGATAGATGCTTTCATTGGTTCAAACTAGTATACAGGGATAGATAGTTGCTTTAATTGGTTCAAACTAGAATACAGGGTGACATAGATAGATGCTTTCATTGGTTCAAACTAGCATACAGGGTGGCATAGATAGTTGCTTTCATTGGTTCAAACTAGCATACAGGGTGACATAGATAGATGCTTTCATTGGTTCAAACTAGCATACAGGGTGTCATAGATAGTTGCTTTCATTGGTTCAAACTAGCATACAGGGTGACATAGATAGATGCTTTCATTGGTTCAAACTAGCATACAGGGTGTCATAGATAGTTGCTTTCATTGGTCCAAACTAGCATACAGGGTGTCATAGATAGTTGCTTTCATTGGTCCAAACTAGCATACAGGGTGTCATAGATAGTTGCTTTCATTGGTTCAAACTAGCATACAGGGTGTCATAGATAGTTGCTTTCATTGGTCCAAACTAGCATACAGGGTGACATAGATAGATGCTTTCATTGGTTCAAACTAGCATACAGGGTGTCATAGATAGTTGCTTTCATTGGTCCAAACTAGCATACAGGGTGACATAGATAGTTGCAGTTTTTTCTTCTCACTTTGTTTGTGGAAAGGGTGAGCAGAGGCCCCTGGATCTGCCACTGGATGCCAGCATAAAATGAAACATGATACTGAAAAAGTACCGTCTGTGGTTTCCTGTAAATGTAAACAAATAGGGACGAAACGGAAAAACAAACACACAAAATAAAAACAAACATATCCTCACTTTCCTTTTTTCCAGATCACAAGGAAAGTGAAGCATACATTGCGAATAGAAACCATATCCTCACTTTCCTTTGTTCCTGAACTGGTAAATCTACCTTTACCATCAAATTTGCCCAAACAAATTTGGTTCAAACTAGCATACAGGATGGCATAGATAGTTGCTTTCATCGGTTCAAACTAGCATACAGGGTGACATAGATAGTTGCTTTCATCGGTTCAAACTAGCATACAGGGTGTCATAGATAGTTGCTTTCATTGGTTCAAACTAGCATACAGGGTGCCATAGATAGATGCTTTCATCGGTTCAAACTAGCATACAGGATGGCATAGATAGTTGCTTTCATCGGTTCAAACTAGCATACAGGATGGCATAGATAGTTGCTTTCATCGGTTCAAACTAGCATACAGGGTGCCATAGATAGATGCTTTCATTGGTTCAAACTAGCATACAGGGTGACATAGATAGTTGCCTTCCTTGGTTCAAACTAGCATACAGGGTGCCATAGATAGATGCTTTCATTGGTTCAAACTAGCATATAGGGTGTCATAGATAGATGCTTTCTTTGGTTCAAACTAGCATACAGGGTGTCATAGATAGTTGCTTTCATTGGTTCAAACTAGCATACAGGGTGTCATAGATAGATGCTTTCATTGGTTCAAACTAGCATACAGGGTGACATAGATAGATGCTTTCATTGGTTCAAACTAGCATACAGGGTGTCATAGATAGATGCTTTCATTGGTTCAAACTAGCATACAGGGTGTCATAGATAGATGCTTTCATTGGTTCAAACTAGCATACATGGTGTCATAGATAGATGCTTTCATTGGTTCAAACTAGCATACAGAGTGACATAGATAGATGCTTTCATTGGTTCAAACTAGCATACAGGGTGCCATAGATAGATGCTTTGTTTCGTTCAAACTAGTATACAGGGTGTCATAGATAGTTGCTTTCATTGGTTCAAACTAGCATACAGGGTGACGTAGATAGTTGCTTTCATTGGTCCAAACTAGCATACAGGGTGGCATAGATAGTTGCTTTCATCGGTTCAAACTAGCATACAGGGTGTCATACACTGTAAAAAATTACCGTAATTTTACGGCGAAAAGTTAGTAAATTCTACGGTGAATTACCGTTCACCCCTTTCTCAGTGTTTTACGGCCGAAACCCGTATTATGGCCGCTCCCATTGCACCCTGGGATATATCCAATATGTAAATGATCTGACCTTAATTTGACCTAGCTTTGCGCTCGAATCATTTCCAAGGTTTAAATATGTGAAAATGGGTGATTTTAGGCCATTTGCCTATAATTTACTGTTAATTTTATGATTAAAAAGGTAAGATTTTGATGTTCTCTTCTAAGTTTTATGTTGGTGTAAAAAAGTACATTCAAAATTTAAAATATTGAAATATAAATTATAATTGCATACCACCATGACTAAAAAGAGTTTCGAAAAAACAGTACATATAAAGATAACATGTTCGCTACTTTAGTAACTGGAGAGGAGTGGTTGAAAAAGAAACCAGACTAGGCGTACGTGTAGGTAAGTGAAAGGCATTGTGTATAATAAATAGTTGCATTGATTAACCCATATCTGCAGATCCATCCCATAGTAGATGCAGCTTTCCCCCATGGACGTTAACCGCTGTTTCATGTACGGTACCCATAAAAATATGTAAATATTCTACGTAAAATAACGGATATACGGTAAAATAACTGTATTGTTCACACAAAACTGTAAAAATAAGGTTATTTCGATGTAAAAAAATTACGGTATTTTTTTTATATTAGACCGTAAACTTTACGGTAAAATATTGGCAGCACAGCTGCCATTCTTTTTACCGTAAAATTTACGGGATTTTTTTTACAGTGTAGATAGATGCTTTCATCGGTTCAAACTAGCATACAGGGTGACATAGATAGTTGCTTTTGTTGGTTCAAACTAGCATACAGGGTGACATAGATAGATGCTTTCATTGGTTCAAACTAGCATACAGGGTGACATAGATAGTTGCGTTCGTTGGTTCAAACTAGCATACAGGGTGATTAGATAGTTGCTTTCATTGGTTCAAACTAGCATACTGGGTGATAAGATAGTTGCGTTCGTTGGTTCAAACTAGCATACAGGGTGATTAGATAGTTGCTTTCATTGGTTCAAACTAGCATACAGGGTGGCATAGATAGTTGCTTTCATTGGTTCAAACTAGCATACAGGGTGACATAGATAGTTGCTTTCATCTGTTCAAATTAGCATTCATGGTGTCATAGATAGTTGCGTTCGTTGGTTCAAACTAGCATACAGGGTGGCATAGATAGTAGCTTTCATTGGTTCAAACTAGCATACAGGGTGTCATAGATAGTTGCTTTCATTGGTTCAAACTAGCATACAGGGTGGCATAGATAGTTGCGTTCGTTGGTTCAAACTAGCATACAGAGTGACATAGATAGATGCTTTCATTGGTTCAAACTAGCATACAGGGTGACATAGATAGTTGCTTTCATTGGTTCAAACTAGCATACATGGTGTCATAGATAGTTCCCAGCTAACATGCATACGTTGGGCCAACGTTGGCCAACGTAAGAATTTACAGTTGGCCCAACGTCGGCAGTTGACGCCACCTTGACGTTAATTTTTCCATCGGGCCAACGTCGAAGACGTTGGGCCATCGTTGGGTCGACGTCGGGCCAACCCTGCCACAACGTCGGCATTTGTTGGGCCAACGTCGGCACGTCCAACGTTAGTATGACGTATTAGTAACACGTTGGGACAACATAATATTTTACGATTGGCCCAACGTCGTCAGTTGACGTCGCCTTGACGTTTATTTTCTCCATCGGGCCAACGTCGAAGACGTTAGGCCAACGTTGTACCGACGACGGGTCAACCCCGCCACAACGTTGGCACACGTTGGGCCAACGTATGCATGCTAGGCTGGGTAGACCTACACTGTCAAAAAATTCCCGTAAATTCCCGGTCAAACGTAGTGCAGCGGGTTTTAAATATTTCCATATATTCACGGGTACCGTATTTTCATAACTGGAAATGAATCTACGGTTAACGTGTTATTTACGTTATTTAAGCAGTCAAGGTTGAAACGTCCACGGGATGCTGCATTTACTATGGGATGGATCTGTAGATATTAATTGGGGTTGATCAATACAATTGTTTATTTTACACAAAGTCTTTCACTTACCTACACGTACGCGTAGTCTGGTTCCTTTTTCAACGACTCCTCTCCAGTTACTAATGTTTAGAACATGTATCCTTTATATACTGTCTTTACAAATCTCTTTTCAAATCATGGTGTCATGCAATTATAATCTATATTTCAATATTTGAAATTTTGAATGTACTTTTTTACATCAAAATAGAAGTTAACAATAAATATTTGAAAATGGCTTAAAATGACCCATTTTCACATATTTAAACCTTGGAAATGATTCGAGCACAACGCTAGGTCAAATTAAGGTCAGATGATTTACACATTGGATATATCCCAGAGTGCAATGGGAGCGGCCGTAATACGGGTTTCTGCCCTAAACACTGAAAAAGGGATGATACGGTAATGGAATTTGCACACTTTTCGCCGTAAAATTACGATATGATGCGCCGTAGTTAGGTTGTACACATTTTAACTACGTTGTGTCAAAGTTGAAAATCGACCTTGTATACTGCACAACATTTGCCGACGTTGACAAAACCTTATGACGCAGACATTACGTTGCCCACATTATAACTACGTTATGCCAACTATGAAAATCGACATGTTATGCTGTACAACATTTGCCAACATTGGCACAACCTTAGGACGCCGACGTTACGTTGCCCGTATTATAACTACGTTGTGCCAACGTTGAAAATCGACCTGTTATACTGCACAACATTTCCCGACGTTGACACAACCTTAGTACGCCGACGTTACGTTGTCCGTATTATAACTACGTTGTGCCAACGTTGAAAATCGACCTGTTGTACTTCATACTGTTTGCCAACGTCCCTGCAACGTTTAGAAAGTGACTCCGACCTTCCTGACGTCCGTACAACGTCCGTTTTTTGACGCCGACTTATCCGACGTTCACCGACGTTGGCCCAACGTATGCATGTTAGCTGGGTTGCTTTCATTGGTTCAAACTAGCATACAGGGTGACATAGATAGATGCTTTCGTTGGTTCAAACTAGCATACAGGGTGACATAGATAGATGCTTTCATTGGTTCAAACTAGCATACAGGGTGACATAGATAGATGCTTTCGTTGGTTCAAACTAGCATACAGGGTGACATAGATAGATGCTTTCGTTGGTTCAAACTAGCATACAGGGTGGCATAGATAGTTGCTTTCGTTGGTTCAAACTAGCATACAGGGTGACGTAGATAGTTGCTTTCGTTGTCAAAACTAGCATACAGGGTGACTTAGATAGATGCTTTCGTTGGTTCAAACTTGCATACAGGGTGACTGTCACCAGTGGTTAGAAAATTAGCCTTAAGCATTATATGGTATGTTGTTCCAGGTACTTGATCAAAGTATAAACCAAAACCCGGCGTAGATCTTTGATTCGTATATAACTTAATGGGTTTCTTGTACGGGGGTCGAACCGTCATGTGATTAGACATGGGTAAAGGCTGAATGCTAGGACAATTTGTAAAGGAAACGAGGTCGTAAAACCAAAGGAACGCTGTTTGTGGGAGAGTTTTTACGTTGCGGGTGCTGGAGGGAGTATCTCACCAGGTGGGTGTATGCCAGCAGATTGGGCCGTCTGCGCTGAGGCTGCGCGTCATGCCTAAGCCGCCGAGCTTTGAGAGGTGTCGGCGACTCCAGTTGTACTGGGTAGGGGTCCGTCAGTGTGTTTGAGACCCATGCAGAGTGGCTCCCGAGGCAACGTAAAATCTCAAGGGAACACCGGAGCCTTGGATAGACTTTGACAAAGCCAAAGGCATTGTGAGTTGAAAATCTAATTATTTAACTTTGTAGTGTGTAAATGTTTATGCCAAATGTTTGAATACCGGTACTCTCCAGTTATATATATTTTGAATTTGGTAATGCAAGATTAAGTGATATTCTAGCAAATGAACTTGTATCAATTGTGTGTAAAGTTGATGTCCGACAAGGGGTATTATGTAAAATATATGTGCATTTCCAGGGGTTCCCGTAAGACTACCCTGACCACGGTGAAGCGTCCTTGGATCAGTGACTCCAGGCAGGGCTGCCGATTGTGACGGGGAATGCGGGTCTACTTTTCCTGACGAGTTGTTATACAAGATGTAGGACGACGGGGCAACACTTCATTGGGCTTAGTTATTAATTAGGTGTTCGGGTATGTACCCGAAACACCTATTGTTTTTGTTCGTTTTTTTTAAATTTTTTAAATTTCTTCTTCTTCTTCTTCTTCTTCTTCTTCTTCTTCTTCTTCTTCTTCTTCTTCTTCTTCTTCTTCTTCTTCTTCTTCTTCTTCTTCTTCTTCTTCTTCTTCTTCTTCTTCTTCTTCTTCTTCTTCTTCTTCTTCTTCTTCTTCTTCTTCTTCTTCTTCTTCTTCTTCTTCTTCTTCTTCTTCTTCTTCTTTAAAAAATCATATCTCAACAACCACAAGAGGTAAATTGGCATTTTTTGTACCATTGTATAGATTGTTAATTGTTGAAAAATATTGACACAAAGGTGACCCCAATTTGACCTTACTTCCTGTCCAAACAGGAAGTCAAAGTTTAATATTTAAAAAAATCATATCTCAACAACCACAACAGGTAAATTCACAGTTTTTGCACCATTGTACAGATTGTTAATTGTCAAAAAATATTAACACAAAGGTGACCCCAATTTGACCTTACTTCCTGTCTAAACCGGAAGTCAAAGTTTAATATTAAAAAAAAATCATATCTCAACAACCACAACAGGTAAATTCACAGTTTTTGCACCATTGTACAGATTGTTAATTGTCAAAAAATATTTACACAAAGGTGACCCCAATTTGACCTTACTTCCTGTCCAAACCGGAAGTAGAAGTTTAATATTTTAAAAAAATCATATCTCAACAACCACAAGAGGTAAATTGACATTTTCTTTATTTTTGGAAGGTTTAATGTGTGTTGAATAAAGGGATGCGAGTTTTTGTAAAAGGGGATGCGAGTTCTGAATGATATTCTTTTGACATTTTCTTTATTTTTGGAAGGTTTACTATGTGTTGAATAAAGGGATGCGAGTTTTTGTAAAAGGGGATGCGAGTTCTGAATGATATTCCTTTGACATTTTCTTCATCTTGGAAGGTTTACGTTATCTTGAATAAAGGGATGCGAGTTTTTGTAAAAGGGGATGCGAGTTCTGAATGATATTCCTGTGACATTTTCAACTGCTTGAAAAGGATATCCCCTCGATACCCTGCTTATTCGCTCCATCGTTAGTTGGTGTCCTCAGCTCTATCCCATCCATTGTCTGGAAGGGTTGTTTTTTGTGGGCCCAGGTTTGCTACGTTTGAGACATTTCCCAAAACATTTCCTGAGTATTTGCCCTCTTCTCACTAACATTAGTAGGAACATTTTCCTCTATTTTAGCATGGGCTAGCTTTACGGAAATCTTGCCGTTGGGATTTTCCTTAAATAGCCGGAGAATTACATTTTCAACATTATCCTTCTTCATGGTAAAATCTCGTTCAAAGTTAGTGTGTGAACTACGTTTGAAGCACTGATAATTTGAGAAAATGAACGTAACTTTAAGACTCACAATTTAATAAAAGACAGAGGTTCATATATTACTATCGTAAAGCACACTACTTTTTGAATGATATGGAGCACGTCCAGTGGCGGATTAACCATATGGGCAATTGGGCACTTGCCCAGGGCCCCAAGGCTGAGGGGGCCCCAAGCAAAAAAAAAAATTTTTTTTTCTCCAAAAACAATTTTTTTTTGCTTGGTGCCCCTGGTGCCCCCCAGCCTTGGAATTTTACCTGCTGCCCCTCAAATTATTTTGTATGGAGCCCACAGAGAGCCTAAACACTATACTTCATGAGGGGGGGGGGCCCTGTGTGAAGTCTTGTGCCACCTAGTGGCGACGCGTAGGTAGGCACCAGTCACTGGCGTGCCCAGGGCACCATGGATTCTTAATCCGCCCCTGAGCACGTCCTTTTCGTGTCAACATGAATTAGAAAGTGACTTAGTTAATTGAGAGCCACCGCTTTACCACATTATGTGAATCCCCCTGTAGCCAAAATCCCAAATCTAAAACCACATAATCACCGGAACTCTGATCATCAGAAAGACAAACCATGCATAAACAATGTATCAGCAGAGCACTCGTGATTAAATCAATTATGATTTTGATTTGGAAGTATGTAGGAGTTAGGCCCTATCATTTTATTGCTAGTCAGTGTCCTTCACTGAATGTCAGCAACAGGTGGACAGTTGTCATTAATGTCAACAACTTTAATGAGTTCGACCTTCTCTCAGTAGTCCGCTGGGCGAAGTTATTTCCGAGAATACGCTGCAGGATTTTGTTCAAAATATTTTGGCCAATACGCTGTAATTATGTACTCATTTGCGTTGTAGAATCATTCCTATTCTGACATGTTATTTCAGCTAAATATACGGAATGCTTTTTTTTTTTAAATTTTACATAAGTAGTAAATAATGAGTAAGCCTAAAGCGCCAATGGCATTACTTGTATATACATGTAGTTCTCTAAAACAGAAATGGCATTCAGACACAGTAACTTGTTATACGTGTTTATATTTTACCAAAGCTCAATCTTTTTATAACTTAGCTTTTTTAAAAGCAAATGACCAGTCATGACAAATTAAATGAAATTACTATTTGTTTAAAATGGTTACAATAACCAATACAATGTTCAATTTTAACCATTGTTGTTATTATGTGTCCAACCAAGATCTTGGGCAAATTAACCAATCTGAATTTGTTTACCTTTTTAATTAATAAATTTTTATTCCAATTCTAACCAATATAGAGTTGGTAATTTTAACCAATATTATAACCAATCACAATATTTATTGTTTGAAATATAATCAATTTACTTTGGTAGATCCTTTGGCTGCATTTATACCTTTGCACAACTGTAATATGCTTAATTGCATTAATGTTATTAACATGTAATGGCATCAACGATTAAATACATATACAATATACATACAACCTTGTCCATGGAAGAACTGTCACACAAAGCTTGTCTCCTGTATACTTTATGATACACGGTATGATACACAATATGTAGTTACTGAATTGGCGTTCAAAAGAAAACGTTGTGTTTACACATTTGATAATCTTCACAAATTCTTCGATAATTTATTTTAAAATTTATCACTATATTTTCTAAGAAATTGTACAATTTCTAGCCCCGTCTACTTCTTTGCATATTTATAAAACAACCAAGGTATGTTTGTAATAATTTATAAAATTTCAAACATTCTGTGACCAAGGTAAGTGGTTGCCAAACAACCATTATATTTGTCACTTGTTGACCGATCTCTTCATTAAAATAATAAAGTGTTAACCATTTAATTTTTAACCCATCCGTTTTTACAGTATGTGACTTAAAACTAATTTTTTTTTAAATTTAAGATTGTAGGCAAAATATAACACTTAAAATTCAACTGCAATCACACACTACGTTGCAAATTCTTCATAACATGTTTGGAAATTATGATATGAGTGACAAACATGCAGCTAATGTACTGAATGTATTAATAACAGTTAATCAACATTTAATATGTTTAGGTAAAATAATTATAAACAAAAAAGCAATATAAATGTAAGTCATGAAATACATACAAACTATGCCGTCGACAAAGAAGAATATAAATTAATATACGAACACGAAGCAGTAAAGCATTTCTGGGTCCACTGCATATTGCATGGGTTGTTCAAGCTCTGTGAAATTAAATACCTTTCGAAACGGCACTGAGAAGCATTTTAAATGGGGGGAGCTCAACATCAAGCCAAAATGAGTGTGCAAACGTTGACACTTATGTCATTTATATCACGGAGGAGGGAAAACGTAAATTAACGGCACAATCACTGTTTTTATCCGGAAAGGTATATCACATCATTGAAGAGTAAATTCATTTCCATCCTCTAGTTTTCATTGAACACACCATTCAACCAACCTGTGAAAATTTCATCAAATTCGGAGGCCCGCTTTAGTAAAAACAACAAAAAACGGTTTATGCTTTGTCATATTGGGCTTATTTCGATTGTGGTAATCAAAATAAGCAACATTGGTTCCTGATGTCTTCTAATGGCGTTTTCTCGACTTTGTATTAGACAGAAATATTTCTGTAGAGGATTGGTACTTACCAATCGATCGATAATTACCAATCCTGTACTTTGTCTTTAATTCTAGCTTTCTGCCATCACTGGGATTGCAACATCAGTAATCATGGATGGTTTTGTGATTGGGGAGTAATTGAAAAAAACATTAAATTTGTTAAGATGTATTTTAAAACAACAATTAATTTATTAGGGAAAAAATAAACGACAATATTCTTAGGAACTTAAAAGTACACGAACTTGAAATTTTCTCTCCTTTTTTTCTTTGGGGTAGGGATGGAGGGGTATACCCATATAGAAATGTGCCTCAAGGCAAACTCAGTAATTACTTTTCAGTCATTCAGACTGTTTGCATAAATGAGTCCACGCAGTGTATCAACTCGGTAATTTTCATGCCAGTCAAACAAAGAACTAGAAACGATGTGGGCATTTATCTCCAGCTCTTGTGCACCTGGTAAGAGTCTGAAACTGATACGAGAAACATAGGAATATTTTCTACTGTCCTTCTTTGTTTTATAATCCCATTGCCCACCCAAGAGTCCATCCAGCTCTTCAAAACTCTCAGGTGAAAATTCTTCTCTGTATCCATTTCCGATATGTAGCCCAAAAATGTCTGCATCAACACGATTGTGGTACGGTATAGAAAACTTGATGTGGCGTTTTCTACCATCTAATCCTGCCTTCAGATGCTTATGAATTTGCCTCCTCAGAACCGCTCTTCGTTGCTCTACATCACATGAGCTCTTCTCATTGTATGTTTTCACCCGTTCCTCTGCAGCTAGTTGGGTAAAGTGTTTTCGCTCTTGCCAGTAAGAATTAACAAGCGGGGAAGCGCATTGTTGCTTTTCCAAGTAAGTGCTGAATTTCCCAGATTGGAGGAGATTTTTTGCACTGAGTAATCGGACAACAAATCCAGAAGCCTTGCACCTCCCGTCCTGTTCAAGTGTAAGGGTGCTAACAAAATGAAACACGTTTATTTCATTTGTGTGTAAGAAGTCTCCACAGCTGATTATGCCATCACCGCATATGTACTGCGTGACTTCTTGGCAAATTTGTCCTTTAGGTTCAGAGCTAACCATGGGCACGTACACGGGCTCTTGGATTTGAGAAGTCCGTGTTCGCGAGCCTTTGTGTTTAGTGAAGTTGACCTGCCTCGTCTCACATGTCCGTTTTCTTTTCTTTTCTGCTTTTGCTGAGCTCCTACTACGAGTACAATCACTCTCTAACGGGGCGCATACGTCAGTGTAGGATACTTTGATTTCGTTCATCATGCTATTGTCTTCAAATGTTCCTTCCATACGTTCATTAAATGGGTCATTTATCTTTACGGTTCCCTTTAAGACTTGTTCATTTATTCGAAAATAAAAATTGTCGCCTTTCACCAAGAAGGATGGTTTAATAGTTGGGGTGAATGTATGTTGACCATCACCGAAACACAATGGCTTGCGTTTGGTTCGTTTGCTTTGAGGCTTGGGACGAGGTGAGCGGACGCAACTCATTGTCACGGTCTCATCAAACTTCTTTGACCATCCGTCGTAATGAACACGGTACTCATCATTGAACATTTGCAAACATGTTCCGAGCCTCCACACACCAGACTCCTCGTCCAATATTTGCACTTTTTGTCCGACCGCTACTGACTCTGACATTGTGTTGCAAACAACTTCCTGGCGTGTTGGTGAAAAGAGTGCTGAAGAAATTGGTGACCACAAGGCTGTGTCCATCAGCGTACAAATGTACAACTGACCAAGAATGCAGACGGCGCTTCCTTTTATACGGGACGTCGCTGTGTGCATTGAAGCGTGGTTCCAGTGTGTTCCAGAGACTTGCCAACGCACTTGAGGAGTTATACGTTTTCCTGGTCTGATGAATTTTCATCCCTGAAACAAAGCAGAAATAACGGGGAAAGGGCATTATGTATACATGTATTACTCCCCCACGCCGAGATTTACAATGGTTTTATTCTTGCTATGATAAGACTGATTTTAGTTTAAGTATAAGAGAGCGAGTCTGAATATAAGGGTGCGAGATTTACAATGGTTTTATTCTCGCTATGAAAAGGGGGTCGAGAATATTTCAAAAACTAAAATGACAAGTATCCGACCCCTTAAACACCACAATTCTTGGGTTTTAACAAACAGAACAAAATTCCATAGAGTGACGTACCTCATATTAACCTCATGCTCGTTGTTAACAGCTAATGCCCTTCTGTTGTAGACTTCCTTCTCATCTGCTGGCATGACTTGCCAATCATCGCAAATCGTCCGATTTGCTACTGAGAAGTTGTTGAATGATACATGTAGCTGCATTGCCTGCATGCGAAAGAAAGAAACTTTGTGTTACTTTTGAGCGACCCTTCGAAAATGTTGCTTTTTCAGAAAACTTATTAATATTTCTATATTATCGAAGTGAACCTAACAGACAACACTTTTTGAAAATCGTTTCCACCTGGTGCAGTTTGCGTTAAAACGTTGTATGGTTTATACAAATCAAGTTGATGTAATTAATGATAGAGCAGGAGACAAAGTCATGAGGAGTGTTTACCTGCTTAAATTTGCATCTCTTCTAGACACTGAATCCAGATGGCATTTTCTTTGCGTTACGGGCGGTGGTGATTTCCTTTAATGGTATTTGATGTTCAAACGTTACATCGGCCCTTTGCTTCCTCATTTGATGTTTCTACCTTGTCAGTCCCGAAACTCTGAAAATGGTAGAAATGAAACGTAATGTCAAAACATAAACGAACAAAAAAAAAGAGGGGGAAAGAGGGTGGGTCTCTGATATCATTGATTTAGTGTCAACTAATAATAATGAAGCGGCTGTACAGAAATACAGAAAATATTACAAGATATAAAGTCACACAAAATAGGCCAATGACAGCACAAGCTAATTTATACAAGAACGCGTGCACGGGATTTTATTATTTTGTGCTCAATCAGTTACGTTAAACTATTGTTTTGTCAAAGAATGCTGGAATATTTAACGAAAGAGAATAAATAATTTAAAAATTAATTCATGTTTAAAAGTATTGACTCACCGCTTGTGTTCATTTGTCGCAATGTCACCAGGTGGAGGAAGAACTCTTAGTTTCTGAAGTACTTTCTGAGGAGCATCTCTTAGCTTTCTTGTATCTAGGAGGTATTCTTCAACGCCCACATCAAATCCACGCTCAGCACATTTCTCTATATAACTTTCAGACACTATTGCCCATCCCCTGCGAAATCCTTCAGCGAGGCTTTGTACAATGCAGCGAGGTTCCCTGTTACACTTTATTTGCGAAGAAATACCAATCCTTTTATTGGTATTTTTTTAAATTTATTATTATTTTTTATATAAAAGCATAGGTGAACAATAGCCAAACTAGGGTATAGAGCTAGTAGGCCAATCCAATGGTTCACTGCGGCTCAGGATAGACTACATAAGGTCACATTGCTAGTCTTGTAGTCGCCAGGAAATGTTCATGGACACGGCGTTTGAACGATTGGAGTCCAGTAACAGTGATGTCACCAACAACAGATTCTGGGAGACTGTTC
>CM055816.1:64850992-64919965 GCA_029582265.1 Zoroaster sp. YZ-2022
CCTAAAACCCCCCAGTTTTATTTTTGGAATAAATTTTTTTGAATTTTTCAAAGCTTTTATGAGTTTTTATTACAATCTTTAAAAAAAAAAAGAAATACAGAGGGTGAATCTATTGTAGGATACGGGGTTTAAATATCGAGATTAAAAACAAAAACGTTTAAAAGAATAAAGAAGACTCGTACGTTTTTTAAGAATTATTATAATAAAGATTTAAAAACAACATTTTTTATTCTAAGAAAAAAAAAGGATCGGAAAATAAAAGACGAGACTGCGGGCGTAATAAATTTTCGGAAAGCCCAAAAGTTTTCAATTTTTTAAAAAAAAAAATTTCCAAAAGACCTACCTTTTTTTCAAAAAAAAGAACTAAGAAAAACCCAAGGGGCGTTAAAAAAAAATTTTGAAAAGAAAAAACACGAGGGTAAAAAATTTTTTGGAGATCAAAAACATTACATCACAAGATAAATTTTTTATTAAAATAAAAAACATAAAATTATATACAACTCAAGTAAATAAATATCACATCTCCTTTAAAAAAGATATATTTTTTTAGAGGACGGCCATACTGTCCTTGGTATTAAAAAATTTAAACAATTACATGAGTTATAATTGTTTAAGGGGAGGATTTTCGTTTTCGACAAAAATTTTGTAATTCTTTTTTAAAAACTACCCCGGGGCCGGGACGAAAAATAATAAAAAGATGGGTTGATTGAGTTTAATGTTTTAGTTAATCAAAAAAAAATTATACTCCATTGGTCGCGCGACGTCTCGTATCTTTTCAACTTCACCGGGTGCGTATAAATACCAAACAAAACCCGCAAGGGGGATTTTTTTTTCATTTTTTTTAGCAAAGCGGGTGAGGCGGGATTTTTTTAAACCGCAATTTAATCGCGTCTTTAGGTTTTAAAATTGTGTCGGGTCGTTTCGTCGTTTAATGTTTTTACGACTAGAGGAATTTTTTAACCACCCTCTTTTTCCCTTGTATCCTCGCTATTTTTTTTTAGCGTATTGATAAAAAAATATTTTTTCCCCCAAATTTCCCATTGAATCGCTCTACTATCCCTTTGAGCCCCAGGGATTACCGGTTTCCCTTTTTGTTTTTTACATCGTGTTTACTCATTAATAAAAGACGGTCAAAATAAATTTTTTTAGGATAAATTTTTAAAAATTTTTGGGCCCAAGTAGAACGTTTATAAAACAAATTCAAACGCTAGAACGACTTGAGCGGCGGTTTTATCGGTTAACGGCCGTTTTTATATCTGCTTTTACCCGGGAAGGGTTTAAACGGGGCCCTTTGTACCGTCTTTTCCCCATCTATCATGCGGGAAGAAACAATAAATCTTTGATGAACCTCTTTTTGGTTTTGTAACGTACTTTTTGGGAACTAGTGGGTTTCGGAATGTATTTGGGATAGGGTAAAAAATTTCCCCGGCCTTGCTTTTTCCCACCTAAAACTATTTTTTTTCCCCAAAGTTTTTTGGAGCTAATTTATTAACCCGCGTCAAACCTTTTTGAATATCCTTTGGGACTATAATAGACGTTTTGTAGCTTTTGTTTTTTTTTGTTTACCCTTTTTTTAATATTGAAAATATATTTTATTATGTAGAATTATTGGGAAAACCCGATTTTGGGTAAAATTTTGATTGACAAACCCACTTTTGGTCATCGGCCCTCTGAAAAACCGTGGTGATTTTTAGCCCTTTCTTTTCCCAATTTTCAAATTGGTTGGTTCTACGCTTAATATTTTTTACTGAGCATCCCTTAAAAAATGGAAAAAGTCCCAAAACGGCACTGTGATAAGCTGAATCGGCGATTTTTTGTATCCTCATATTTTTTTTGAAAATATAAAAAATTAAAAAATTTTTTTATTTTTTTCAAGAACAACGAGCCTTCGTTGGCGGTGGCCAAGTTCGGGCTTAAGGGCGGCGGCGAAGGTTTTATGGAAAGGTTTTCCGGAAATAACAAAACCCCCAAAGGCTAAGGCAATAGCGATAAAAAGTAGTTTATTTTGTTTTCTTTTTTTATCCTTTATACCTTTTGGGCCCCTTTCATTTTTAAAGGGAAACTTTTTTTTTTTTTTTTGGGAAAAATTCCCAAATTTTTTTCCAGGCGACTCTTTTGTTTTTTTTTTTTAAATTGATGGGTTTTCTTACGAACGGTATCGACGAGGGTTGCGTGTTTGGCGGGGGGTAAAGGGTTTATGGGTCAATTGCATTCCCCAACCGTTCTTTTCCAAAT
Organism: Zoroaster sp. YZ-2022; assembly: GCA_029582265.1. Taxonomy (NCBI): domain Eukaryota; kingdom Metazoa; phylum Echinodermata; class Asteroidea; order Forcipulatida; family Zoroasteridae; genus Zoroaster; species Zoroaster sp. YZ-2022. The sequence goes on from CM055816.1 coordinate 64,853,228, forward strand.
CCTTTTTTTATCAAAAGATTCTTCTTTTGAAAATGTTTTGTTAAAGGGGCCGGAGCGGTGCTATCAACATCCGGGTATTTGGTATATTTCACACGCTACGGTAAAAACATGCTCGAAAGAATGGATCTTTTAAAATCGGGGTTTAATTTACCTTCTGTAAATTTCAAAATAAACCGTAAAAACCAATGGGTTTTAAAAACTAAATCAATAATTTGGCATAAAAAGAATGGCCCCTAAAGACCGTTATATCAGGCCTAATTTAGTTTCGTTTTGGTTTTAATACATCCCCTTTTGAACAAAGCTTCAAAAAATTGAGGGGGCCTTTTTTCCAAAAATTTTTTTGGGGAATCTCCTCCCATAAAACGGACAACCCGGTTTACCCTTTGCTTTTGTTTAAAGAAGTCGTCGCTCGTCCCCCAAGGGTGGTGGAAAATTTTGGATGTTTTTGGGGGTTAATAGTTTTTTAATTTTTCCATTTATTTAAGTTTTTAAAGAAAATCAGAAAAAAACCCAAAAAAAAGTAACCAAAAAGTAATAGATAAACCCATCAGGAACGGAAAAAAGCCCTTTTTGCTGAAAGACGTTGTCTTTTTTACAATCCGATGGTGGGTTTTAACTGGTTTGCTTTTTTTCCATTTATTATAAGTTTTAAATTTTTGTTTTCCAGTAACAATCAAGTGGTAACGAATCAGTAATGCAAAAGTAACCTACAGGCCCCCAAAGTAACCTGGGAAAATAAAGAAACCCTACAGGTAACCCAAGAAACCCCACAGGAAACCTTTGGGAAACCTACGGGAAACCCCAAAGGGAACCTCAAAAAACCCTTTGGGGGTAACCTGGGTAACCTACAGGTAACCTAAAGAAACCCAAAATTGGAAACCCCCGGGGAAATTTGCAAAGGGGGTCATTTTATTCAAACCCGAAACCCCGGTGGGTTGACCCTTTTTTAAAAAAATTTCAATGTTTGACTGTTTGAATTTCTCGCACTTGCCCCTTCCCCAACTCGGCCTTTTGGTTTGACACCCCTTTTTCCCGAAGAAAAATCTTCAAACAGTTTTATCTTTGGGAAAACACCCCCAATTTGAGTTGCTTTCAAATCTTTCAATGATATTATATTTTTGTGAAAATGATCCAACAGCTGTGATTGGGTGTCAGCCAAAGCCAAGTATCCAATGCATCCGTCTCATTTTGAAAAAAATGTTTATACCCAAAATTTTTACCGCGCTACAATCGTCGATGATAAACAACGTCCGTATCCTTTGAATATGCCCTTAAAATTTCTATCGCTTTTTTTTAACGAATAATTTTTTTTAAATTTGTCAAAAACACTCGCCCCGGTTCCAAACCCTTTTTCTTTTTGATCGGTCATTGTACAGATGGGGGGAATTTTAATAAACCGTTTAAAAATTTTAAATATTTTTTTGTAGCAAATTTAAAACAAAGGTTTTTCCCGCATGGTTTTGGGTGAAAATGAGAAATTGGGGATATTTAGGCCTTTTCCTTTTAAATTATTAGTCCAAATACTAATAATCGACAATTCAAAACCATTTTTTAAAAAACAATTTCCCGGTCCATAATAATAAAAGTTATGTATAATTAAAGGGGGGTTTTCCCGCTTCTTTATCTTTTGAATTTTAATTTTTCGGAAAGTTTTGTACTCGTTTCCGTTTCGGTATTTTTTGTCGTCTCGTTCTCATATCTAAAAAAAAAACCCGACGATTGGAAAAATAACCCTTTGTTTTACGTTGGAAAAAATTTGGTTTTAAGGGTTTGGTTAGCGTGTTTTTTTGTTTGAAAAACCCAAAAGGCCCTTCCAATGTTGATCCCTTTTTCATTCCGTGGGGTAGAGTTGATTAAACGTTTCGATCGTTTGAAATTTTATTTTTTTTTGGTTTAAATAACTTTTTGTTGGTTTCTTTAAATGGGGTTTTTTAAAAAACATTTTCCCTTTTCATATTTTTAAAATTATTTAAATTTAATTCGTCGTACCCGCGTTTGTTTAAGGGGGGTCCCCTTTTGTGTTTTAATACGCGATCAAACAATATCGACAAACGGTTCCCATTTGTTTTTTAATCGTTTGAACGATTTCCCCAAATATGAACGATTTGGGAATTCTAAAGAAATCCCAATTAGTATATTTTGATTACTCCGGTTTTTTTAACCACGTTTAAAAATAAAACAAGGTTCAAAAGTCAAATTCCGGGGCCCCGATTGGAAAAAAGGGGATGATCGGTCAACAACCAAAATCGGGGGAATAAAAATCCCCATTTTAATGTATCCGAGGGTTTTTATTTTTTCCTCCGTTGCCGGGGGAACCCTTATCGCTACCCTTTATTCTTAATTTAGCCCGTTACTGATTTTACGTCGATCCTTTGGGCGCGACTAAGCGAGTAAAAAATCCGTCGATTTTTGATTTTTAAAAGCTAAAAACTAATTTTGGGGACAAAAAAGGAATACGATAAATTTTTTTTTCGCGATGATGGTTTTATTACGACAACGTAAAGTTGTCGATCGAGGAAAATTTGTTTGGTACGATATCTAGGGGGCCCGCAAAGCTAGGGGAGATCGGGACCTTTTTTAAGGAGGTTTCGAAAAAAGACTACGGTTTAAAAATTAAAATCTCGCCAAAAGAAAAGAAGGCTCAAAAATGTCTTAACGACGATAGAAAGTCCAAAAAGCCCGTCCCCCTGAAAAAATTTACCGTCTATACCCGTGAAAGAAGCGGGGGGCTTAAAAAAACCTGAAAAAATTTTTTAAAAACTTTTTTAAAAGAAGATGACGGCGGAACTGATCAACCCGACGAAAAAAAAGAATCGATACCCGTTTTACCCGCCAGCTTTGGGGCAGGGCGATCCATGCAAACGACTCAAAAGGGGAACTAACGAATAATTTACCCGGATTGGGGTCAACTCGATAAAAAAAAAATTCAATTTAGAGCAAAAAATCGATTGACGATATTGGAGATGAAAAACCAAACGAGAACTCGTTGACCAGCCGAGATCTGAGACAAAAGAGAGTTACAAAGAGTACGAATGAGCGCGCTCTTCCGTCAAATCAACAAATCAAAGAAACGATTGCTACGTTACAAAGCGACGCCCGTTGGGTAAAAAAATTAAAAATTTTATTTGAGGAAAAGCGTAAGATGTTAGTATATTAAGGGCCGAAAGAATTATCGTTTTTATCGTCGAATCGATCGTCAATGCGGTAAATTCAGCTTCCAAAATATACCCCCGCACCCAAACCACCCCGAGTAGGGGAAAGGGGAAAAAAAAAACAAAAAACCAATTTCCAGAGTGTTGGAAAACTCGAAAAAAAGTTTGTACTTTGGGAAATTATCGAAAGGGACGGTGGAGGGGGGAACATTTTTTTAAAATTTTTGAGGGGGATTTTGGAGTTTAATTTAATTTGGGATGCAAAAAAACTCAAAGAAAAGCAATTCTAAAAAATTTAAAACCCTTAACCCCGTAAACCCTCAAAACCAATAATTTAAAGCATTTTTTTTCTTCTGGTCATTTTTGGGAAGAAGGAGATTTTTGCACACTCGTTTGGGACCCCGATGCTTGCGCGTGTTTAGCGGCTAACGGCGGGGATTGTAAAGGTAAAAGAGGAGAAGGATAAATCAGACGTTATTTTTTTCCAAACGTACGACCCCATCCCATTTCATATCGTCCCACGTATAATGCCCGGGAAAAAATTTTTGCTTTTTTAGTATCCGATAGAGATTTTTGAAAAAGGATCGATATTTAGATTGTAAATCGACCGGAGAATCAATCCGGCATTTATTTATTTAAAAACCCCCACGCTGCGCGTCTAAACCGGTCCCGGGGTTTAAAAAACCCAAATTTTTAGCCTGTTTTGAGTTTTAATATCGCGTAAACGACGTTCTTATAGAATCGTTAATTCGTTCTAAACCGATATCCGAAAAACCCTTTGACCCAATCCCAAAGACAAAAAATTTTAGTCCACGCTGTTTCAACGCTTTCAGTTTGGGAAAAATTAAAACCCCACCAAGGGGATGCTTCTTTACGTTTATGTACACCGTCGTAAAAACCCATTTTTTTTCGCCCGCTTCAAAGTCTGCGCTAAGATTTTTGGGAGAGAAATAGGGTCGGCGTTGCGATTTAAAAAAAATTGTCGTATTTGGGCCCGGTATGGATCGTATTTTTTACCAATGTTTAAAAAAAAAGGCGGTTCTAATCCATCGCTGTCGCATCAACGCGTTTTTTCCAATAAATCAATGTTGAGAGATGAAATTTTTAAATATTTTTTATACGCGTTTAATGTTTTAAAAATTTTTCCGAACGCGCAAAAATAATTTTGGGGATAGAGGAAACTCATTTCTTTGAGCAATCGTCTCATTTGAAAATTTACGTGAAAACTAAAAAATACGAATCATCACGTTGGAATGATTTTTAAAAGTTTATAACCCCGCCGGGATCCCTTGCGCCGCAGGGGTTACAAAATTTTTTTTTATTTTGATAAACATTTAACGGTTATGATGCCCAAACATCGATACTTTTTGACTACGAACCTGGGGCAACTTTGGGTTCTAAAAAAATTATCAAATTTTACGTTAAAAAACCGTTCTCGTTGATGTAAATGTTTATACCCCCGTCCCAAACCCTTTTGTTTTTAAAATTTTTGGGCCCTCAAAATTTCCCGATTTACAAACCCTTTTAAAATTACTCGGGAAAAGCTAATGGGAAAAAACATTTTTTAATAAGATAATTATAAAGTTTTAATAATAAAAAGAAAACAATTTTTAAATCGAAATTAAAAAAGGGGGGTCGGTTCAATTAAACGACGTCATCAAATCGCGAGGAATCTTGGGTTTTTTTACAAATTAAAATTTGGGATATTACAACGGGGTAAAAAGAAATAATAATTTTTCGGGGGGTGAGCGACAAAATGTCGTAAAGTTTTAACCGGACTTTAAAATTAACAAAATTTTCGATATTAAGGGAAAAAAAGCCCCGGGGTCACTTTTCCCTCGATAAAAAAACGGGTGTTTTTTGCTAAATTTTACTGTGAAGACAAACCGTCGATTTTTATCCGGGGTTTGAAAAAATTTTTTCCTTCAACGAATTTCTAATTTTGGAGAATATAATTTTTAAAAAATTTTATGTGCCCAAATTTTTTAAAAATTTAACATTCATTGCGATGAATATTCTACGACCGGTAAACCTTGATTTTTTTAAAGCTTTTTCCCCTTTCAAGGAAATCGTTCCCGGGAAAAAAGGGATGGAATATAAAAACCATTAATGAAAAAATTTAAAAACCTTTCTTTTAACGCATTAGTTTTCAAATTAAAGATTTAAAGGGGGAAAAATAAATAAAACGGTTTCCCCCCTTTTTTAAATTTTAAAAATTATATAAAATGGCGAATTTTGGGCCTCCTCGAACGAGCGGTTGTTTAAAAGATAAAACGAAATTGTACAGCAATTTTCCATATTTAAATTTTTGAACACCGGGTACATCAACAGGATGAAATTTTACAAACCCTTACCTCTGTCGAAAAAAAAAGGGCATACACGGATGGTGGGGTACGTCTAAACTACCCTTTTTTGTTTAACGAGGGCCCAAAGGCCGCTCTTTTTGAAATTTTTCAAAAAACTAATAATTTTACTTCATATTCGGTTTCGCGTGATTATGGGCTGAGGTTTATTATATTCCTTCTCCAGCGCTAAATAATAAAAGTTATCTTATCATTTATGAAATGTCGCATTTAAGATACGAAATGGTTTTAAAAAGCGAAATGTTCAACAAGTTTTTTTAGCCCCCTTTTTTGGTGCCAAATTCAAATTTTTGTTTCAAATACAAATTAAAGTTTTATTAAATTAATGAAATTTTTTACTATAAATATGGCGAATTTATGAAACCCAGTTTTTAAGAGGAGGGTTTTTGCCTGGGGCCCCAAACAAAGTGGTCATATCGATAATGTTTTTGGGAACCATAGCATTCTATCAATTTTTAGGATTTTAATTTGTTTAAATTGAAGGTCAAAGTGGTTCCCGAAATTTTTAAAACATATGTAACAAAACAAAAAGTTCAACTTATGCAAAAAAAATTTTGGGAAAACGTTTTAAAGGGGGAAAAAAAATTTAAATTAATCCTTGTTTGATCCTAGTCGTGGTCTTAATTTTTTTATTTTTTTAACAATGATGAAAACTTTAGTTTTAAAAAATAATAAAAACCCAAAACTTTTAGAAAATTGGGGATTTTCTTTGAAATAGAAAACCTAACTTTAAAAGACAAAATTTTTTCTCAATTTGTTTTTTGGGTCTTTGAAACGGAACCCTTTCGATATTAAAATTAAAACCTTTTGGTCATTAAATTAAATTTAATCTGTTTTTTATTATTAAAATAAATGGCAATTTTTTCTCCAGTCGAAGAGCGTAAAAAATAGTCAAACAATAGGGTATCGTTAGGCGAGGAAAACGTTTTTTAAAAAATTATATCGACAGCGATGAAAATTTAACAAAGTATAACGTTGTATAAATTAAAATATATTTTAATTTTAATGGAACGGGTTTTTGGCAAATATCGGTATACCGAGGTTTGCCATCTTTTAAAACCCATAACAAACTTAAAAACTTTTTAAAAAATATTTAAAATAAGAAAATTTTTATTCCATTTTTGAAAAAAGGGAAAAAACCCTTCAAATTTCCAGATTTTTTTAGTTTGATGCTAGATCCAAAAAATTATTTTAATAATATGGGAAGGGAAAATATAGAATGGAAATTTTCTTTAAAATAAAAAAACCACAAAAAAAGGTTTTTTTACATGGGCCTTTTTTTGGGTCTTTAGAAACGGGAAACCATTTTCAAAATTAAAAAAAAACTTTGTTAAATTAAAACAAATCTTTTACTATTAATAGAAAAGAATAAGGGAATATAGAATCAACGGGTTTTAAATCCCAATTTATCTTGACGGATGATGCAACGGGTGTTTAAAACATTTGTCTGCAAAATTTAATATTCAAAAAAAATTCCCAATCGAAATAAATCCCTCGGGAAACCGTATATAAAAAAAAAATAATAAAATCATCAACGCTTTTGCATCGTGAAACGAGAAGGGTTTGGGTTTTAAGGGGAGGGCTATCGGAATCATGAGTATCCCCCTTTAAAGCGATTGGGCTTGTTTTAAAAAGCTTTGGGTTGGGGGGTGGGGTTTTTCCCCAGATACGCGAAATCAAATTAAAAGCTTAAAAAAAACGATGAAATTAGGTTTTTGCATCGTCTAAACTTTAACACGAAAACCACGTTTCCAAAAAGATCGAAACGGGGTTTTTAAATTTCCCCAAAATAATTTTTTCTCATCTGCGAAGAACGAGAAATTTTTCAAATGAAAAAAAATATTTTGTAAAACCTGAAAGTTTTAAACTTTTTCTAAAACAAGTCCCCAAAACCGGATGTAGAAAAGAAAAAAAAGTTAAGGAAAAAATTGTAAGTTTAAAGTAAACCCAAATATACAAAAATTTTTTTATAATTTAAAAACCCCCCGGAAATAGCGGGCGGTAAAACAATTTATAGACCTCCCCATAATTTAATTTTTTTTACCAAAAAGAGCGCTTTTCCCAAACCCAAATCTATCATCACTATATTATAATGTCTTAGATTTCCCTTCAACGTGGTTTAAATAATTTATTTTTTAAAAATTACCGTTTCGTACGAAATTTGTCGCTTTTTTTCCCCCTTTTTCATTTTCGACATTTGGGGATACCACACCGTGTCGAATACGCGACACAAAAGGAAACCGCCCACGCAAAAACCGGTTAAAAAATTTTACTGGTTTAACCCAAATAAAGCCCTTCGCAGGGAATCCCTTCTCGCCGTCATCTTTACTATTCATCTACATAATATCGAAACGTTATTTTAATTTTTGGGGACTAAAACCAATATCTTTTTTGCGGCCAATTTTCCTCAGTCTTTCAAATATTTCCCCCATACCATCGCCACCCCCGGCCCAACCCACCCTCCTCTTTTATAATTCATCATCTACCCCGCCCACTTTTGAAAAATGCCCCCCCTTTTAATCTAATAAACACGCCCACAAAAAGGGCCCAATTCCTCCTTTTTTAAACTCATCATCCCAAAAACGCCCACAAAAAGGGCCCAAATGGGCCCGGGCGCCCACCCCCCAAAACTACCAAAAGGGATCAAAAGCGCTTTTTACATTATTCCGCTGCCCCATCAGGCGCATAAAACATTCCCGAAACCATCTCAGCTCCCGGGGGTATCAGCCACTGCCTTTCGGGGCAATTTTTGGGGAATCAAACACAACAACCAACTCTTTCCCCCAACATTTCCCAAAATTTTCTCCCGGGTGGAAAAAATTTTTGGTAAAATGTCTTGCCCAGGGAAAAAGTAAACCCCGGTCGCAGCCAGGGTTCGAACCCATTCCGACCCAGCCATCAGAACCAAATCCATTCACCAAAAGTTTTGACCCCCCGGCCCAAAGGGGCACCCCCACTCATTTTTTTAAAAAACCCCTTTAATTTAAAAAAAACCACCTTCAAACCCGGGGGCCCAAATACCTGTCACGGGCAGGTAAAAAATTTTGATTGTAATTAAAAACCCAAAAACCCAAAACATTTTTTAAAAAATCATAAATTTTTCCCCCCCCCAATACAATTCCCAAAGTGACTGTGATAATTATTAAAAAAAAAACGAACAATGGTTTTTCTTAGCCCTTTTTGTTTGCCGGTTTTTTGCACCTGGGGGTCCCTTTTTGTTTTTGTTTTTCCCGTCGTGGTGGGGTTTTACGGTCATGCAAAAACTTTGCCGGGGCTTTTAATACCTGAAAACCCCCCAGTCCCCCAACATTCCCCGTTAAAAATTAATTGTGAGTTAAACCATCCAATAATTGAAAAGGGGTTTAAAGGGCCCAAAATTTGGGAAAATGGAATTGGGAAACCCGTTTGTCCGTGTCCCCATTTATTTTTTGCAATTTCTGAAAAATCCGTTTATTTCAAACGAAACCCCATTTAAAGGTTTCAAACTTTGTAACGTTTTTTTAAAATTTTTTTAAAAATTTAAGGGATGGTGTTTGGGGGACCCCACTGCACAAAACCCTTTTATAAATGAACCCACCTTTTTGGGGTGGGGTTTCTCACATTTATTAATGGCAATTTTTTGAATCTAAAACTACAGTTTATTTTCAAGTGGGTAAAAAATGCAAAAGCCACATTTTACCGTGATCTTCTTCATCACCCGAAACCCAATTTCCAACTCTACTGATATAAACGGGTAAAGAATCTCTAAATTTAAATCCCGTACCCGGGGGTCATTTTTTTTCTTTCTGTGGTTGGGGTCCAATTTTGATTTATTTAAATTAGGGGAAGTTATTAAATTACATGAAAAAAATTAATTTTGTTTTCCCTTTTTTTAAAAAATGGTAAATTTGGGGGAAAAAGGGCACGGAAACTTAACCAAATTAATAAAATTTAGTCAACCAGTAGAAAGTATATAATTTTTAAAATGTAGAAATTTGGGGATACGTCATCATTACTGCCTTTTCAAAACTTTTTTAAGTTTTTTATTTGTTTTTATAAAAAATGTACATTATTTTTAAAATTTTGTTTTTTTGGATCATTGATGATTTCCCTTTTTTAAAAATTCCCCCATAAAAAAATTTCCAATTTAAATTTTTAATAAAAAAAACTTTTAAATCTGTATTTAAAAAGGATCGAGTTTTAAGACAAAAAAAGGGAACAATAATTTTATGGGGGACCCCCCTATTTCCGTAATATTATTTTTTTTAAAAAGTTTATTTTTCAAATTTTTATTTTTTTCCCGAAAAATGAAATAGGAAAACTGACCAAAAAATCGAAAAAAAGGGGGTTTCATCTGTAAAATTTTAATTATACCGAAAACAAGTACCAAAAATTTTATTTTTAATTTGGTATTTTGGTGGTATATGGAACAGATTTGCGTAATGGTAAACAACGCCTTTCCCCGGGTGAAAAAAGGGGGAAAGGGGAAGGGTCTTCTTTTTTTTACAATAAATAGTCTGGGATTTATTTCAATATTTTGGGGTCCCGGGAAAACCCCAAAACATTTAAAATTTTTTCAATTTTGTTGAGCATTTAATTATAATTTCACCTTTTTGATTTATAACAGTTTTTAAAGAGTTCAATATTCCAAAAACCCCAACTAAAGTTATGACCTTGCCCAAAAACGGGTTCCCAAAAACCCCCAAACGGGAGAAATTAGGTTTTAAAAATTTTATATAAAAAGAAACCCCCAATTGAGGGGGGAATTAAATTTTAAATAAAAAAGTAAAAGGTTTTCATTTTTTTAAACTAAGATTTTTTTACAAAAAGGGTTATGGGAAATTTTCTAAATCAGTCCCTTAATTCAAAATGTGGGGAAAATTTCCACGGGGTTTCCCCAAAATGCCCCAAAATATGGTTTCCCCGGGTTAATGACCCAAGGGTCAACCCCTTTTGGGAAAAACTTCCCCAAAAATTTTTTTTTCTTCCATTATCCTCATATTAAATTTTGTTTTCTTTTTTTGTTTTAAAAACTGATACTTTTTTATTATTTTAATTGCCCCTGTCATCGATATTTTCTCTGTATCTGGTCAATCCTATTGTCTTGTCTCTTTTCTGTCTGTCCCTTTTTTGTTTTTTCCGCCCCTTTTTAACAAAGGGTTTTGCTTTATAAACAACCCCCCCGACCATTTAACTAATTTATTTTTATGCATTTAACATTTTCTGCTTTAAAGTTTAATGCCTTTTTAAAATAAAATTTGTTAATTCTTTTATGGAAGTATGGAAATAAATGTGATGTGATTGATTGATTGATTGATTGAGGTCAAACCATATCTGCCGAGTAACCAGGGATCAAGCCCCGATCAGATGCAAACAACCTGGGTAACGGCAGCAGCGGGGATCACACAACTTGGGACACAAGCCTTTTACGTGGTTTAAAAAAGAGATTTATTGGAAGAAACTGGCCCGAATATTATATAAAAGGGTAGCGAGCAAAAAAAAATTGGCTGATGCGGTCCACTTATGCCAATTATCTATTGCTCTATGGGGCCAGGGCAGAGGCCAAACCATATCTGCCGAGTAGCCAGGACAAGCCCGTCAGATAATAATAATAATAATAATAATTAATAATTAAAATTTAAATTTAAAAATTAATAATTAATAATTAATAATTAATAATTTAAAAATATTAAAAATTAACAACTAACAACAACCAACAAACAACACAGCAAGAGCAAGAGCAAAAGGGAAGGCAAGGCGGCAAGGCAAGAGCAAGGCAGGCAAGGCAAGGAAAGGCAAGAGGGAAGGAGCAAGGCAAAAGGGAAGGCAAGCAGGGACAAGAGCAAGGCAAGAGCAAGGCAAGGCAAGGCAAGGAGGCAAGGCAGAGCAAGAGCAGGAAAGAACAGGGAACGAGCAGCAGCCCAAATTTAAAAATAATTAATTAATAATTTTTATTTAATTTTTTTTAATAATTAATAATTTATTTTTTTTAATTTTTTTTTTTTTTAATTTAAATTAATAATTTAAAAATTAATAATAATTAATAATAATTAAAAATAAAACGATTTGCCGCGCACATATCCACCTTTCTGGCGCTCAAGGCGCGGAAACAAAGAACAAAAAGAAACATGTATATAAACAATATACAATGATAGCATAGGAGAAAAAAAAATTATGTATGAGATACATGTATCTACAATGCAATTACAAATATACATCATCTTTGAAGAATTGTGACATAAGAAAAGTTTTAAGTATCAACTTAAATCTAGTTATACTATGACAAGATTTGAGTTTAGTTGGAAGATGATTCCAGAGTCTCGGAGCCGCGACAGAAAAAGACCTATCACCCCAGTTCCGTTTTGAAGTTGCTTCCTTTAGGAGTGACATGTTACTGGAGCGCATGTTGCGTGATGGTGTGTAGACTTTAACCCTGCGGCTGGGTGTGGTACGCTTTTAGCTGCAGGAAAACACATTTTCTAGCTAACCTCATTAAAAAAGTTTGTGACCCTGTCCAGCCAGATAAGCCTCTCCCATGATATTATGGATCAGGTCCAGGTGTAAAACCCTGACCTGCTGACCCGTTGTTTACATAAGGCCAAGATAATGTTTTTGCACTTGGCACCATCAGTGGTACAGTAACTGTTGCAAACCATATTCATTGCAAACGTGCTCAACAGATTTCAATCAGCCGTCAGCAAAAAATACACCTCCTTTTCATCGATTTGTCATGCGGCATTCGATGGACTGGTACGCAAATGGATGTTCGAGACTGTTCGTCTCCGTTTCCGTAACCGACAATGCACTCATCGATATCCTGGAAAGCTTGTACACGTCGACGTAGCTCTACCACCACAGCACTGACGCAACATTTCCGACAACAGGGGGTTCGACAGGGAGGATCCGAGAGCCTGCCTCTTAACTGTTCTTAGATTGGGTGATGCGTGTCTCCTCCTCCAGCAGCCCAACAAAAAATAGAATATTTTCAGCACAAGTACGATACGGCATATTCTGCAATCAGTCAACGGAGAAATTACCCACCAGAGGAACAATTGGTGCCCTTGGGTGGTTACGCAGACGACATTATCCTGTTTTGCACTGAACTAGGTCACTGCAATCAGCTGCTGAACTCATCGATGATATTTTCAAAAGTACCGACTCCAGATTAATAAATCGAAAACGGAACTTAGACCATTGATCCGACTGGAGAAGATGAAAACAAAGACAGCAAAATATGTATAAACATTTCCCGATTGTGTGTGCCAGACATTTCGCTACCTAGACATCGAAATTAACGCACGCACCGACTGTCTGATATCAAATTCAATTCCATGAAAACCTTTCCTGAACCGAAAGATACACCTATGGATTCGCATCCAATTTCTTAACTCTTTGTTCGTTCAAGACTCTGCTACAACTGTGCCAACTGGTCACTCACCAAAGCGCAACAAACGAAACTGAACGCTTGTTATCAAATCATGTTACGCAAGATGATTCGTAACAGCATTTGCAGACATCGAATCACGACGGCGGTGAGCCAGATTTTCGATATTGGTACACTACGCCGATCTCACCGCTTCTGCAAGTACCATCAATTTCAGATTTTGTTTCTAAACAACAGGAAAAGTACGTTGCTCACCTCATTCGCGCGGAAAATGATCTCATCATGAAACACATGATGCTAAGCGCCGACAAAACAAAAACGTGGTAAATGATCAACATTACGTTCAAACAAGTTCAATCCGGTGCATGAAAACGAATACGAACTGTTTAAAGCCGCGGAACTGTGAAAGTTTAGATCAGTGGAAACACTCTGCAACTATTCAGTAACTGAAGAAGCAGTAAAACTTTGTATGTATGTATGCATTTCAATAGCTTTCACAGTGTTGTAACTGGATTCCTTTTGTTTATAATCCCCACTACCTCCATGCCCTCCCTGCTATGTCATTCACCACTGGGCATCAAATTTGGGCTCCTGTGGGGGGTCCTGAAGGGTGTGGCCATTCAGTATGTAACAGGTCACCCTACGTGTGTGTCGTATACGTGTGTGTGTGTGAACGTGTAATGGTACCCTTGTGGGGTCCAAAACAAAAGGGAACAATTGGCCCCCAAGGTAACTAATAAAATATTTACCCACGGAGAATTCTAAGGAAAAGGATAATGAACGAACAAGGAATACCACAAATCAATGTGCGTGAGGGTGAACATACACACCATTCGTTGTGGGGTCCAAAACACAATAGAACAATTGGCCCCCACGGTAACTATAGAAAATCTTGCCCCCACAGGAGAATTATAAGGAAAAGGGATAATAGAACAAAAAAAGGGAATACCCACAAATCAATGTGCGTGAGGGTGTGTGGGGTTGTGTGTGTGTGTGTGTGTGTTCTATTGAGTTGGCTGTCTGAGCTGATTCATTCTTTACAATGGCTTCAAACAGCGGGAAAAGAGTGATACAGGAAGAATACAAAACAGTTTCGAGCATAAAGAGGCCATACAGCCAAATTTTTGAATAAATTTCATAAATAATGAATCTGCAACTAAAGCGTACCACTTCTGCATTCAATAATTGAACAATGCCCATTGCCTCAAGTTAACTGTTCAAATTAAAAAATACTATAAAGATTTGTGAACAATTAGCATCAGTTTAAAAAAAATTCTCTGTGAAACAGGAAGCCAGTGCAGTTCTTTCAAGATTGAAAACAACCTGGGTAACGGCAGTGGGGATCACACATATTGGGACACAAGCCTTTTACGTGGTTGTACACAAAGTAGATTTTTAGGAGAAGACCTGAATATTATATAAACGGGTATAATATATAATAAAGAAAGAATTAATTAATAAAATAGTATAAATGAAAAAAAGTAGTTATTGGCCTCAGTTATGTTTGAACCCAGCAAATTCTTTCTCAGAGAAAAGAACCTTAATTCGAGATCTAAGACAGTAGCTACTATTTTGCTTTACAACAGGGTTTTTTTAGGTTGGTAAGCAGTTTACAACCAATTCTCTATTTATAAAATAGTACACAAATATATTTAACCCTCTAACTAACATTAACAACATATTTCATGGCTTAGCAGGGGTTTTTGGGTTGTATAATGCCCAAAAATTTGTTTTTTAAATGATACAGTAGATCTAATGCTCTTGAACAAGTTCTGCTAGTAGATGGAAGCATCATCTTTAGATATAGTCAGATTTGGGTGACACATGTATTAGAAATAATCTCTTTTGAGTAGTAAGGGTTCTGAGAAGAACCTTTGGTTAATTCAACATTTCGATCTGGATGCTTTGATCATCTTCGGGGGGAAAGCCGAAATGCTGGTGCGGGGGGGCTTAAGTAGCTCGGTGGAGGGCCCTGATCACTGATCTTGGGCTGCTTGTGTCTTTTCTTGTATAATGTAGCTATTACCTAAAACAAATTTGAAATACTTTTATAATTAAATATGTGTGGAATAACAAAATGTACTATTTCACAATTTATCTATAAGAATTGGAACAAAGGATATTTGCAACAATTATTCAAAAATTTGTTTAAATATCACTGTTTTAACCAACCACACCATCCCTTAAATGCATTCAAATAATAATCCCATTTCCCTATTTTATTTTAAGCTAGGTTTCAACTTATAGGTTCGGATTATACAGTTGTAAACCCTCAAAGTTATTTGAAATTGCCAATTTTGTATTCTCTTTCTTACTCTTACTATTATATCATCGTGATTGTACAATCTACAGTTCTATGACAGTAACCAGTGGGTTAACAATTCATGATGTTTCAGATGATAACAAGTCCCAGACATGTCAAACCCAATGTTCCCAACTCTCATAGAAATGTCATAATATACAGTAATACTATTGAAAAGGTGAACAATATTAAAACAACTTGCCAACTATGAGGTCAAGATAAAAATTTCCCCTCAGTGTCACTGCAACTTCGCCAGCAAACAACCCTTTTTAGATGACATGATGTATGTATTTAAAAACCTGAATATATAATTGTTTTAAATTGACTTAAATCCATCAACCATGTCAACAAACCATGAACACAGAACAGCTGATGATAACTATTCTAGATTACATGTGTGGTATATGTCACATGCACATAGACTGGTAACCACCATTATGTATGTCTCTTCAGTGCATATGGAGTCGGGAACCTTTACATTAAACTGACAACAGAGGCGTCCTTCAACAAAACTTTCAGGGGTTAGAAATATCATTTTTTAATTTTAATTTATTTAGTCTTGTTTCTAATAGGCCTATATATTGTTTTGAGGGGCAGAATATAAAAAATCAAAAAGTGAAATAATATGATCGAAACGTTGAGTTGTATTCCAGTTCTCTTCAAAACTAATTAATGCTAAATTGAGAATTTCAGATTTGTCACGCAAACAGTTTTTATTTGGGATATAATGGTGTTTTAGTTTGTTTTAACCTACATACATTGCACTTGGACTGTTTCTGTGTATTGATACTGCATTCAGACATAACCTGCGTCTGGACGGTGGTTTGTCTTTTTCAATTCATACTTATTATTGAAAAGCATGAAATCATTCGAATTCTGCATTTGTTGGGGAAAAACCTTCAATATTCACTTTAACAAGAAAATTATTATCTTTACTTGCCCTAGGATGCTTTCTGGTTCGTGTTTAATAAAAAAAAAGATAGTCAACACATTGAATTCGCTGTGAGGATGGAATATCTATAACGACTGGTTTTCAGAATGGCACAGCAAACATCTTAGCGTCATTGCCCAACATTTATAAATCAAGGTATTTGGAGGACTGATGGGTAAGTATTTGAAGTCAGTTTATACATGTACATCTACTGAAGTTAAACACTAAACAGATATATGTCTAAAACATTGGGTAAACAATCCTATAGGAAAAAAACTCATAATAGTGAAATATTTGCACTACTGGTATTTTCCATTTGGGGCTCTAGATACTACGAGGTTAATATTGAGAACTGAGTTGAATTTCCTTGCTCTCCTCCTGCCTGTCTTAACCCCCAATTGTTTGTATTTCTCACCCAAACCCCAAAAGACGAGCTAGCCATCCGGTTCCGTGCAAGCGGAAACCGTTTTTCCTTTCAAACCACTACTATCGTCCTTCCCAACATGACTGTGCACGTACAATGTCAAATTTTCTTGTCTATGTCGCTCGTCTTTCAACCAAACCTCCCAAATAACTACAGCTTGAAACCTATGACATATTATTGCTAATTTAATCATAATTTGCTTGTGAAGCGTGTAAATACAATGTTACTTTGCGGTGCTTCAACGCCATCATCACTGCCCGCCTTTTTGACGACTTTATCGATGCTTAAACCAATTTTCACCCTTTTATCAATGTTGAAGTTATGCTATTATTAGGGCGATTATTTCATTTTTTATTTATTGTTTAAAAAAAAATGCTTTTAAAAAAATCTTTATTGATTTATTATTTTGTATTATTCTGCCCACTTCAAAACTTGTACAGGTCTATTGAACAGATTAAATCACTAAAATAAAAATAAATTATTCTCTAAACCCCCCGTACATGCCCCTGGAAGTTTTGGTTGAAGGCGCCCTCTGTTGTCAGTTTAACGTAAAGGTTACCTGACTCTATATGTCTGAAGAAAACAAGTTAGTATCTATGACCTATGACCTTATAGTTGGGTAAGCTTGTTTTAATACTGTTCATGTTTGTTATTTACCGACAATCTATGCGGAAGAAGTATACTGTATATCGTGACCTTTACATGGGGTTTGATACATTGTATATGACATGTCTGGAACTCGTTATCATCTATAAAACATAGTGAATTATTAACCCACTGGTCATGAACTGTACTTTGTACAATTAAGATGATAATGTGTGTCACCCCCCCTAAGTGGACTTTGGATACGCGGTGCAACCGTTCCACAGGGTATGACGCGAACGTCTCCGGGCGCTGAGAACCGAATGCGTCCGTTGGGATGGAAATATACCGCCCCATTATTGGTAGAATGATTGAGGGACAACAGGACACCAAAAATATAATACATAACAAAAACTACAGGTTAATTCACCTTCTCCTTGTCTTTATTTCTGCTCTCAACAGAGGCGTCTACTCTTAATGTAAAGAGTGAAAACGACTCTTTCAAAAACCTATATGGCGGACAAGTCTTTTTGGAGTGGATAAAGGAAAATTAGTAGTGTATAAAGAGGGAATTGGTGGCCTTTCTGTATTTTTCAATCGAATCAGAGTGGGTTTCACTCCAAAAAGACTTGTCCCCATATAAACTCCTCAAAAGTTCAAACCAAGTTTGACTGACGTTTCTCTTGTTACCAACTCATTTTCCTTGCATTTGGTATCATTGGAAGTCCTGTTATTCCACTTTAAAATGATGTGCCATTTTTATGATTACCAATTGGGGATGTAGCACAGCTGAATATGGGTGGGTGTAACGTGAAATGTTGCAAAATGTATTGCTATTGTCATCAGTGCTTTCCCCCTTTTGCTTGGGGGAGACTCTTGACTTAACATTGTTTGTTCAAAAAAGGGAAGTAGTTTCATGATTAAACCAGAAAAGACTTTCCTTACGTCTTGTTTTGTCTTTTTGTGATAGAGAGTTTCATTGTACTGTGAGAGAGATTTGTTGTTACTGATGGAGAATTACTGGGTGTTTGAGTGCGAAAATGACAAAATTCTTTACTCTGTTTGAAACTCAACCACATTAACAACAGAGTTGCTACCCCGGAGGCAATTTATTGTGACGGGCCCCTGTGGATTTCTGAACTTTTCCCGCACATTTATGCCCCTAAACCCTTTAAATATTGGTTAGAAAAGGACAATCATTCAGACACATCCATCTTCCAAACAACAGCAACAGTCCAATACACTTTTGACAATAGAATATTTTGCAACATTTCACTTTACACCCACCTATATTAAGCTGATGAAATCCCCAATTGCGTAATCGTAACAATGGCACATCATTGTAAAGAGGAATACGCTTCAATGACCAAATGCAGAAAATGAGTTAGTAACAGAAATCGTCATCAAACTGATTTTCCCAACTTGTTTAATTTTAAAAGGTGGTTTTCACTCTTTACATTAAGACTAATGATTTCGATTTACAGGAGATGTTAATTGTAATAACAGTGTCTAACAGTGTACTACACTTTAGTTGCCGTGGCTAGTTTTGGGATATCGCCCCCCACGGTACCGTTGCGAGTATTAGCAACAAACGTTATCATAAGCTTCAAAACTGGAACTCATCACACTACCGTTATCAGCCCTCGACTTACCGGGTTTGCCGCCAGCGCACAAGACTTGGAGCTCTCACAAAGCTCTGCTCTCGCCACACGGCAATCGTTTATAATTAAAACCCTTCCGGCCTGAAACCCCAATGCAGTGATTCCACCGTCCAATCGCTGTGCGCTGGGCAGACCGCTGCTACGGCCACAGACGGGATGGGCAAGCTTCCTGCCCGTCCATAGCCTCCTGACAGGCTGAAATGTCCTCATTAGAATAAAAGAATTAATAAACGCGACGGGGTACATCAATTATATAATCTGCCCGACCCCCAGCCAACGGGCGAGTTGTCCTTCTGGGTTCTTAAAGTTCTTTAACCATCGAAGAGACAGATAATCCGTCCATACTTGGCCATAAAGGTACTGCCGGAAATACGTGAGATAGCGACCACAGCGAGCCTCGCCGATAACACAATAATTATTTTCGACTTTTTTCCCAGCTTCCGGTTTAAAATGCAACTACCTTCTCCACACCATTATGAACCTGAGATAGCCCCTCCCTATACCATCTAAACTTGCATCCGTATCCAGGATGTACTCGCTGCCCGGTAACGGATAAGCCAGGATCGAGCTTCCAGAAATCCTCCTTTAATCTCAAATGCCTCCTGAAAATTTTCATTCTAAACAAGCTCTTTTACTTAGACGTCAAATCATGAAGCGGGCTGGCAATCGCCAATCCAGAATGAATCTGCGGTAATGGGAAGCCAGAACAAGAAAACCCCTCACTTTCATACACGTTGGACTTTCGACGCATTGATTTTGCGGGGTCCGTTAGCTCCCTTATTCGATATGATGGATACCAGTCGACTCACCCGGGAAAACTTATCCATTACTTATCCATGGAGTGTCTGGCCCGAGCGGTCTAGCGCAACCAACTCAAGTTCTGGTGTTGCCAGCAGCAGGGTGGGTTCGACCCCGGTCGTGACACTTGTACCCTTGACAGGTCAACCATAATTGCTTCGTCCTTGGATGGGACGTAAAGCCGTGTCCCGTGTGTTGTATAATGCACGAAAGTGGATTGTCGTGGCCGAGTGGTCTGGCGCACTGAACTCAAGTTCTGGTGTTGCCAGCAGGTGTGGGTTCGAGCCCCGGGCCGTGAACCTTGTCTGAGCAAGACACTTAACCATAATTCTTCTCTCCACCCAGGGGTTAAATGGGTACCTGTGAAGGCAGAGATGGTTTGCTCTCTATGCGCTAGAAATGGCAGCAATTGAGCTTTTATACTCCCCCGGAGCTGAGATGGTTTCAGGAATGATTTATGAGCCTTATGAGCCTTGAGCAGGGATAATAATATAATGCGTTGAGGGGCCACTTAGTTGTGGATACGTGCGTATAAATCTATACATTATTATTATTATTATTATTACGATTGCAAAGGGCAAAATTTTGCCCTTCAAACTGCCCCGTTGATACAACTCGCCCATGACAATCCCCCCAAATTCGCCCACGCAATGTCGTTGATGCATTTTACGCTATTGAGACTGGTTTAATATAAGACAGTAATTACAACACTGATATAATAAAAAGGGGGATGTTAGGGGACATAACTATTTTAATGAACTAAATTATTATTTTAAGTCTTAAAATAATAACTGTGGAAAATTTTTTGGCCTATTGAGACCGATTTAACCCTTTCATTTGCCAGCCACTTGTGAAGTACCCCTTTTTTACCACAGCAATTAGGAGCCCAATGTCACTTCAACCAGTGGGTTTCTCACAATTTCATTATGCGCCCTCACTCTGCGTGATAGTCACTTCTTTTTTCATTGTACTGTACATACCAAATAGCTCAGATATTTTGTATGTAAAACGTGGTCAAAATGAGTATATAAAGGGGGGAAAATATTCTGCATCTATTTTGTAAGTGTAAAAGCAAAACAATGAAATAATTAGATCAGTATTTACATGAAGAAAAGTAATACAAGTGGGATATTTCAGAGAATGTGTACATGTATCGATTTCTTTTCCATTGAAAAAAAATAACTTGGATGAGATTTTGGTGATTTTGTTTTGTTTTTTTTTGGAAATTCAGGTTTCACATCACAAATTTATACTATAACCCCAACCCCAATTCAATGTTGGACTGTAATCTGCGGGGCGTCCGACCTTTTCCCCAAAATTGAATTGGAAGAAAAGAACAAATATACAGATTTACAATCAAGTGGTGTGGTATTTCTCAAGCAAGGGAAATATGCACATAGGTTGTGTACATTGTTTACAGATCATCTTTGTTTGTTTCGCCTGCCTAATTTGCGGTTACGCCAAACAATGCAGTCCCTTTCTTTCCCTTGGGGTTTTGCCAGGATAGTGCTGTTGCCCTGTCGCTCAATAGGGAAAATCTTTTCTCAACTGACTTGTTGCGTTACGTTCCCAACCCAACAGCAAGCCAGTACAATCCCATACGAAAATCAAGGTTACTGACTTTTTGTTCCTCTATGCTGGTGAATATTACTCTGCTTTTACAATACAGATATTCAGCATATGGAAAAAACTATTTTCCTCCATTTCAAGCTTTGTGTATGATTGTTGTACTGAAAACATTGGTCAGCAAGATCAGTTCCACCCATGTTTTTTTTGTAATCTTCAATACAATTGGGCTTCATAACATCACGAAATCACTTGTGCTCTTTTTACACCAATTTGCTTTTTGGACAAATCACTGTTGCCTACATTAGTTAAAGTGTTGGGACATGATCGACGGAAAAATGGGGTGTGAAGAATTTCAGACGTCGACCAGTACATCCTGTTGAAGGATTTGTTTATCCCATACAATGAGAGCCACAAATGCCATCATTTCGGATAATGTTGGTTGGGTGCCAGGACAACTGTTGATCAGGATTTGGGTCTATGTTTGCTGCGCATAGCGATTAGTCTCGTCGACAAGCATATCCACAGGGTTGACAAAAAAACGCTTGAAGATCTCCACTCGACAGTGTGGCAAAATCGACGGTGGGGCCAGGTTTCCAGTGAACTGCACTGTCCCCCACTCATAATGGTCGTCGTTCCCAACGGATCAATTCTTTCCTGTCGTCCTCCTTGATCTCGGCCGGCCGTCACTTGGTAGGTAGCTGCAACAGAAAAACAAGGCAAAGGAGGATTAATCTCGGGCGAAATGTAATTCGAGGGCAACTCTCCCCAATCAACCCGTACCCGAGTTGGTTGAAGTACGAGTTGGTTAGAATACGAGTTGGGACGAGCATGAGTTGACAAAATGAGCACGAGTTGAGTACAGGGTTTACCTGTTTCCTATCTATACATCAACTAGTGTTTTAATTAATACAAATAACCCAAACAACTACTACAAATTGTACATTTCACTCGCACTTTGGTGATTGCATCATGCCTGACTTTTGCCCAAGTCTAGTGGGTGGGGTTTGGTCCTCCTATTCAAAGGGGTCCATTTTTTAAAATTTTCATTCCTCAGCTCCCAACAGTTGTAACCCCTTGAGCATATACAAAATGCATCCAATATTTACGCTACATGAAATATCGTTGGATTACATTGTTGCATTGGGCCGGGGAAAAGTACGTTATTCAATTTTACTGTACTTTAGCTCAAGAAATCCTGCTGGAATATCTTCTGTGCTGTCGTCGGAAGAAATGCCTTTATCGTCATCCGATTCTGAGCCACTGTCTGAAACTGCCATCATTTATGTCCGTTTCCGTCATGATTGCACTAAAAACAGACCATTGTGGCAAGGCGGGACCCAAGCAAAGTGGGGGAAACCGCAAAGTGACGCGCTTTATAAAGCTAAGTTTTAAAACTGAATTCCCTATCAATAGAGGCGCCAAACAAAAGAACGCTCTAAAGCTTTTCAGCTGGTGACTTAATTCGCCTTGGGAGGAAGCGCATAACATTCCTGGGAAACCCTTCGAAGCCCACGGGATTGAAGCGTATCGCAACAAAAACTCTTTGGGCCCCTGGGATCGAAAGGGTTAATATAAACTAGAGTAAATGAAACATAAAAAACATTTTTAAAAAACATTTTTTTTAACGAAATTAAATATTACAGAAATAATTCATTTACAGTTTTAAATTAAATTAATAAAATAGAAAAATGGCTAAACAAAGGAAACAAAATACTACTAAAATATATAAGTAAAATAAAAATAAGTAAATTTCATACAAAATACAGATAATTAAAATGTAATTAAATAAACATAATAAAACTTTGTATATACATAATACAAAGTATACATAGTAAAATAAACTGTTTAGTTTATAATGTTTCTTTTTCAGTTTTAACTGTTGAATTATTTCATCAATATTAATTTGTGTTAAATAAAACCCATTTTAAAAATTTTTGCAACTATTCATGCATGAAAACAGTTTCTTCTGATAGACGACTTAAGAACGACATCAAACACAGTTGTTTGTTTCTGATATTTTTTTATAGCATTGGATTGTGCCGCCAGTGGCTGATGGGGTTACCTTTTTAAAAATTCTCATCGTATTAACTTTGTGTTAATTATAATGTTAGTTATTTGTATCCAACTCCGATCTTTAAAAAGGTTCCCATGTGGAACCATTGCCCTCTCGGCATTCAGGACATCTGTCCATTTCTTTACATTAAAAATAATAATAATAATTATTACCACTATTATTTCAAACTCAAATAATATTGTCCACAGCATTACCATTCTCTAAGTTATGTTTATCAATACGTATTGTGATAATAATTGAAAACAACATTTTTGATTATCTAAATTGAACATTCAGTGTTCGATCTGTTTATTTATTTTATTAATTATATATTTAAATATGTTTTTACATCCTAAAATGTATCCCAAATTATTTTCCTCTATTGTTATTATCAAGTTCTGGTTACAACGTCTGAAAAAATACCTGAAAACTTTTGTCCAAATTGACCAGTTAAATATACTAATACGTAAACAGTTATTATTATTTTTTTGGGCGTTGATATCTAAATAATGATTATTATGAAATACTCTTATTATTTTACGGCTAAACTTATTGACCTGTCTAGTGACCGATTCGTCTCAATGCTTTTAGATCTCCCCCTCTGGAACCATTGCCCCCTCGGCACTCGAACTTCTGTCCATTTCTTTACATTATGTACCACTTAAATACATTCAAAACTCATATCATTGTTCAATTATTTTTTTTTTATTCTGGTCCAGTAAACGTACGAAAATTATAGCTGAAATTCATTTTAAGTTGACCAGTTAACGATACTAAAAAAAACAATTTCGGACGTTGGTAGGCAAATAATGTTATTATGAAATACTTTATTAATTTATGGGATTGTACCAGTCGACAGCTGGTAGTGTGTAACTCAATGAACGGGCATATACCCCTGCATAAATGGACTCTTAGCATTTCCAAATTCTTTCGGACGAGATTGTATATAACCAGGTGGGATCCAGGGAATTTTGCGGGGGGGGAGTCAAACAGCTGTTCAGGCGCAGGCAGCTCCAAACGGACTCACAAAACACCGCCCTACCCCGCCCCACAGACTCAGATTAGAAACAACCCATGCAAAGAACCCACACAGGTCAAACCGGGTTTGTAATCTCCACTTAGACAGCTTTGTTTACTTGCAAATTACCCCCTATGCTAGGCCTTTTGTGCACAGTCAATGGGAATTCCCAAGTGGGGCTGCTGGCCGGTACATTGTAACTGATATGCGGGTGAATGAACTTCAGGCCACTCAAATTCTACAATATGTTTCTCAATCGTATAATGTATAAAGTCATGGAAAATGAATTTTAACTAAATTCTAGCAGAGTAATTAACAAAACGATAATTAAGTCGAATGGGAGGTCCTTACCGCAATTTAAATAGACCGATTCTTTCAAATCTTTTAAAATGTTCCTCTTCGGGCCCCAGGACCTTTGTCTATTTCTTTACATTGTACCCTTTAAATACATTCTAAACTCAAATAATATTGTCCACATTACCATTCTGTAACAGTTATGTTTGTCAATATGTACTATGAATAATAGTTGAAAAAATTTTATTCTCTAAATTGAACATTCAGTGTTCGATTTGTTTTTTATTTTCTTAATTATACATTCGATAGCACTCTGGGTGCTTGAAGTCGATGTTCTACATCTCTTTTGACATATTATCTGTTTTTGCTTTTGTCGTCTTCCATCTACCATGTTCCATAATTGGGTTTCCCCTTGAACCCCTTTATTAGCCAAATTAGAAGCACCTGATTTCATCTATTAGTCCATATACTTGGATATTCTACTCTATCTGCTTAAGTGCGTCTAAAACGTTCCTGCATCTAGTTGCTGAGGGTCTATTTAACAAGGTTGATATGATTTTGAGCTTGAGTGATAAAGACGAGGCTAGTAGGAAGCATTCTACCCATTTGCAGGTTACATTTGACATATATCTACGTAAAATTCTAACTGGAGTAATAATTTTGAACATCGGAAATAAAGTGGTATTTCCCCTCTGAATATATCCTTTTTGATCGAGGAATGTAAATACTTAACCTATCTTCTGGTAGTTGTCGGATATGGCTGCTTTAAAACTGGGCCATTCCATCGTATCTAAACAGAAACGTAACCATGAGTGAGACGTAGCAGCTGTTCTCAACGTTAGGAACTGTCATGATTTCCGTAGTCGACTATAGCTTTAACAAGGTCTACCCTTACAAAAAGTTCTATAATTTTAAATTCTATAGAATTTCTATAGACTCTATAGAGCTCTATAGAAATTAAATCTATGAAACTCACAATTTTTTCTATAAATTTTTTCTTTTATAAATTCTATAGAACCAGGTTTTCTATAGAGACAAATTTCCCATAAGACTACGGGCTGTAGAATTCCCACCAACTATATATAGTTCGGAAAATTTTAATTGTTCCCATTTTAAATTCTCATCCTATTTTTATGGTTGATTCAAAAATTTGAAAATTTTTTATTGATTTTGTGTATCTTGATCAATGACGCGGTCACTCGTTCGACTAAAAATTTTTTTAAATTTTTTACTTTACAAAATTCTAACTTAAAAAAACTTTAAGGTTTACAATAAATTCGTGAAAAAAAATACATTTAAATTTAAAATAAAAACTTTTATTTTAATCACAAAGTTCAATTTAAATACTAAACATTTTATATAGAAAAAGCAAAAAACATTTGAGTTCATGTACAATTTGTAACATTTCAACCTTCGTGAACATATAAAAAAAATTGGGTCAAAATACTTGGTTTTGAGAAACAATTCATTTTTCCCCCTTTGGATCCTTAATTTAAATTTTCTTGGTGGTTATTACTTCTAAACTTTAAAAAAAGGATTTGGCGTTTTGCATTAATACCCATTCTACATGTAAGGTGATTTTCATCCATCGAAAAAAAAATTCATTGGTTTGATTTAGTACTTAGACATTTCCCCGGGATGCAAAATCAACAATCCACCAAAAACTATTTTAAAAAACCTTCAAAATTTTTCATTCTTATCTAATCTTAAATTTTTTACCATGAAAATTAAAAACCCCTATAATTCTTACATGAACCATCTGCCCTACATTTCTTTTTAATCAATTCAACATTATTTGGGAGAAAGAAGCGTTTTCCGGGGTTCCATTTTAGAATACCCATTTCTTTAAACTCTGTAACGGACGCTTGCCTCTATGACTTTGATATTCCGGGGTTCTTGGAAATTTTTGTCCCCTGGTATATCCCCAAAAACAATTTCTCTTATTTTTTTAAAATGGAAAAAAATAACATACATTTTTTAAAATCATTAAACGATTACGGGAACGACATAAAAATATTTTTTAAACCCTGCTATGCTATCTTTGATGGATATATAACAATCAATCCTTTTCCCTTTTTTTTTTTTGTCTGTGAAAATTTTTCATTAAACGAAACTATACCATACCCAAGTACTTTAGTATCCCCTTTTTGAAAAATCACTCTGTTTTAACGGATCAGCCTGGGCACACCTCATTACGACACCTGTAAATCTAATTCCATTGACTTTAGGATCAAAAATTATTTATTTGCATTCAAATAATTCTTATTCTTTACTTTCAAAAAATCTACCAAGTTGGGGAATTTCTTGATAGAAAAAATTTCCCTACTAATTTGTTTTTTAAATTAGTGCAAAAATATTTTTTAATTTATGGTTCTTTTTCAAATAAAGAGAAAAAACCCTGGCCCCAATTTCTAACAAGTCAGCCATATGGAACTGATCATTTATTAATTTTTAAAAAACCTCTAAATCAAACAAATTTGTAAAATCTGATTTTATCTTTGAAGACTCAATGTCATCCAATAAAAATAATCTGTTACCACACCCAGTGTTGAAAGAAAGCATTGGGGAGTATTTTTTTAAAAAAGGAGAATAATGGAAAACCATCCCTCGCCACTCATGGCCTTCAAATTTTTCTGCAGTGTTTTTGTGACGTGTGACTTCAAAAGGGGGCTACTTGGTTTAATCTTTCATTTAGACTTTCAATCTATTCCCAATATACATTTCGTTTTTTCTAATAAAAAGAGTTTCTGAACCCCAAGACAAACGATTGATACAAAAATCTAAATTATGTTGAAATAAAAAAGGGCAAAATCATGAAGGTTTTACCAGGGTTTTTTCTTTTCTACCCTCCCATCTCCCTTAAAAAGATACTTCATCTCTCTTTGGGCAATTGGTAAAACTTTTTCAAAGGGTAACATTTTGAACCCTCTCCCTTTTAGCGACTTTTCCAGGAGGGGCCCTGGGGCACCCATATTTGCCATTAATTGGGAAATATCTTGGAGCTGGCTTTTGCTACATGTAAATGACAATGGCCCCGGGGAAACTTTGTCCTAGCATTTTTTCTTTTCCCTTAACCCCTTCACTGGAGAGTTCATTTCCTCGACTTGGTTTAAAAGAAGAAATTGGTTTCCACTCCAAACCAAAGCCCCCATAAAATATGTTTCTCTAACTGAAAAAGGCGTTCATTGACCCGGAGCAATGGCCAAATAGAATAATTAAAAGATGAAAAAATAGCTGCATCGCCCCCCAAGACCTTTGTCATCTTTTTCCCATTGGCAGTTGGGCTTCTTTTTAAATCATTTTTTGATTAACCTTACCGGATGTCGGACCCTTCGGTACTTAATCGTTGCAATATTAAAAATTATAATTTTGCCTGAACATTTTTCATCAACCTAACATCCCAAGTGGGGCCAATGCAGTTAGTTCCAACCCCTGACATGCTGCACAATTCGGCCTAATCCCCCAAATAAACCATCAAAATTTGATTAAATATACTTTGAACGGAAAAAGGGGCCCCTGGGTGAAACTAACCTAAAAACTGGGGGGTCTCTTGGTAACCCTGGCGTAGAAAATTGGGGTCAATAACAAATTTTCCCTTTTTTTTGTGCACCAGTTGATGGATCACCCTAAAAAATAACAAAAATGTAACAAAAATAATCTTCACAAATCAGTTGCAAACTAAACATTTCGTTCTGACCCATTTTAAGGGGTTTTTGTGGTTGTTTGGAAACCACTAAAGTTAACAAATTTTTATCGATTTTTGGGTACAAAAAAGAAAATTTTTAAAACCCCACTTTAAAAAAAAGGATCTATTATAGTTCCCTAGATGTAAATGCCCTTTGGGGGGTTGACAAGATCAGTATATGACCAAGGATGTCATGGTATCCCAAAAATGATTTTCTGAAATAAATTCCGGGGGAAAATTTAAAACATTTCATCATCTCCTTTGTTCCCATTTTAAATGGTGGTAAGATGGGGGTTTCCTAAGATGTTTTTTGGTTACATTGAATGAGAATAAGTGGTTGTCGGATACGACATTCTCTCCATAAAATTATTTTTTCCTTTTATAATCTTTTTCCATGGAAAATGAGCCGATTTTTAGTCCATGTTCGAAACAAAATTAACTAAATTAAGATTTGCTTTTGTAACAAACCATGTCATTAACATCAAACTATTAAACCCTCTGTTGTAAATCCTCCATCCTCTATTGCTGTCGTTTTCGGGACCATATAATCCATCTTTTGTCCATGACTTTTCTTTTTCTTACCTGAAAAAGAAAGATTACAAATAAAATTAATTTTAGGAATTTTTTTAGTAAATCCTTCAATTGTTGGCAAAAAAGTTAAGCATTTCACAAAAGCAGCGGGTTAACAAAAACAAAACAAACAATCCTATACCTATATATATATACATTATATACCTATACATATATCCTATATAAAACCTATATATCCCTATACATATATATACATACATATACTTAAAAATATAATATATATATATAAAATAATAATATATACATACATGAAATGTAAAACATATTTAGCAGTCTCTTCCCAGTTCAAGTTCTGGTTTTTAACAGAATTGAGTTCAACCCGGCCGTGCTGTGCCCTTAGTAAACATTAATAAAATTTGCTTCCTCCCCCCAGGGTTAAATGGGTACCTGTGAAGGCAGAGTTGGTTTCTCTATATCCCTAAAAATGGCGAATTGGGCTTATACTCCCGGGGGAGCTGAGATGGTTTCGGGAAATGATTTTAGCCTTATGGAAGGAAATAATATAATGTTTGGGGCACCACTTGGTTGGGGATAGGGCGCTATAAAAATCCAAAATTATTATTATTATTTTACATTCGGTAAACTCTACCTTAACCAACCTGTATTTAAACCCGCTCGTCCCCAACCAACCCAACTCATGTCAAAATTTTAAAAAATAAAAAAAATGGAAGTTTCGTTGTCTTTTTTTTTTTCTTTAAAAACCGAAGGTATTATAAAAAAAATTAGTTTTTATGAAAATTCCAACAAGAAAATCAAAAAAAAAAAATTTGAATTTTGGTTTTCCTTTTGTAACTTTTGAAAACCAAAAAATTTTATTAGAAAAATTAAGTTAGTTTCCCCAGGCTTTTAAAAATTAATAATTGGACTTATATCGCGTACCCCCCAACAAAGTTTAAGGCGCATTCTTTTTTTTTTTTACGTCATTCAAAACACGGGACCTACGGCTTCCCCCCTGGGAGAACAATTATTTTTTAAGTACCTTTAAAGGACAAATTACGCCCGGCCGAACCCCACCCTCTGGGGCCACCGAACGAGTTCGGTGCCTGCTGCTCCCACACTCCTAAAATTTTAAAATTAAATAAAAAGTCAATTTGAACAAAATGAATTTTGGTGTTTTTTTTCCTAATTTTAAAAAACGGATGATATTATTTGAATAAATTTAATCATGGACATTTTTTAACCCAAACCTATGTCGGTGCGTCGAAGGTTGGTCGTCGGGTTGCCCTTTTTCCCATGCATTAACGTTACCTTTCAAACTTAAATTAAAGAAAAATTTAAATTAATAATACAATTAAAATAATGTCCTCTAGTTGACATGATAAAGAACTTCTTCTGTCGAATCGGTCCCCATCTTGATTCAAAAAGCTGATGGCGAAATTAAACCCAAAAAAATTGAATCTATCGTCGCCCGATCTTCAATACGAAAAAATGTCAGATAAATTAGGCAAACCTGGTCGTTTTCGGCTTTCTGGTATCCCTCATTGACCTCCTGTTTGGTGACTCCCCGTTTCCTCCTGGGTGATGACGGCATCACTACCACTTGCCCGATTCTGAATCGGCTAACTCAAACCTAACTCAGATGGTCGGGTGGCACTCCCGTTGGCTGAAGCCG
The DNA here is from genome assembly GCA_029582265.1 of Zoroaster sp. YZ-2022. Lineage (NCBI taxonomy): Eukaryota > Metazoa > Echinodermata > Asteroidea > Forcipulatida > Zoroasteridae > Zoroaster > Zoroaster sp. YZ-2022. The sequence continues at coordinate 64,883,626 of CM055816.1, forward strand.
GGGAACGCAATGAATCCGTCTTAGAACGATGGGGGTTAGACCGCGAGGATCATTCTCGGAATCGTTTTCTAAAACTTTTCGCTTCTAACGTCCTCTTATTATTTAAAACTTTCTTCTTGGGATACATTTTGGGGAACCCTCCCCCCAAAGTAGTTTAAAGGGATCTTTCTTGACTATTTTGGCCATCCCGCAAGGGACAAGTTGGTAATTAAAAGGACATTTGGGCCCCAGCGTAGGTACGGTGTGCCCCCGTCGTCACCGAACAATCGGCGGGGTACACGTGGGGGGGCCCAAATCCAGTAATTCAACCTTTTTTTCAGGGTTTTGGGATCCCTTAGGGAAACGGGGGTTCAAATGACGAGTGTGCCGTGGGGAAAGGTTTAAATTACATTGTCGTAATAAAATAGATTATCTTAACAAAAAAATAAGATCCTAATTAACATGTAATAATTGGGAAATGAAAAACTTTGAAAAAATAATTTTTTTCTAATATTTTGGTGTATAAGATAAAAATAAATAAAACTCACAATACAAACGTCGTAGTCACCAATCAGGACTTAGCGCGCCAGCTGTGAATGAAATTGGGGGCCGGTAAAAGCGTCGCGTGGGTTTTGAACCACCATTTTCCTACTCTGCCTACAAACAGCATTGTCAATTTTTTGTGTTTAAATTTACTATTATTGTTCGTATTTCGTCATGACCCTGGGCTTTTGTTTTGGTTAATGGATCGAAGGGGCCTGGGATGTACCCCCTGTGAAAAACTTTCGCAGAAATTAAAAATTTAGATGAAATAGTTGGCTTGTAATTTTTTTTTGGAAAAAAAGGGAAGGTCAGCCTTGAAAGTGCTGGCCTATAAAAATCCGAAAACCTGCCCCTCGGTATATTGCGCATAAGATTGGTTTTTTTTAAATTTTTGAAAATGGGGCATAACGTTGGGCTATGGCCTATCATAAAACATCGGGCCTTCTTAAATTAAGGGCATTTTTGGGATACAAATGGCCACATGAAATACTTTCGATTCTAGCCTAGGACTTGGTCATTATTTATAATCAAATCTATATACTAGTAGGTGTAAAACAAACCTATCAATTCTTTTAGGGGGCCAAAAGGCAATGGACTAACAACCAATGGACAGCTCCTCTAGCTACCTCGTCTGTATACCCCTTTTCTAGCACCAATTTACAAAAAAGCAATTTTTGATTTTTTTAAACTTATTTGTATAAATAACTTTAAATGTCACGCCCCCTCTTTTTTTGTTAATGCTGTTAAAACCCTAAAACAGGAAATGGAGAGGGGAAAAAAAATCGGGGGTGACATCCGAGAAAGTTTGAGGGCTTAAAAGAAAGTCACCACAACTAGGTTTTGGGCCCCAAGGTGTTAAAAAGACCCCCCCGGTAGTCTGACACTGAAGCCCCGTGGCGGGCACAGAAAAGGTACAGTTTACTAAACATAAAAGCCCAAAAAAAATTATTTTTTGGAAAAAAGTATTATCGAATATAAAGTGTACTACCCTAAATCCTGGTAAACTCCATGCACAATTATAAACAAATGTTCCTTGTATTCAAGTATATTTTTTTATTTATCAGCAGTTTCCCCCAAAAAAGAAACAAAAAAAAATCGGCAAAAAACCCCAAAATCTTCACGCTGGAAAACCCGGGAGGAGCAAGACGGACGACACCATCATGCCGATGCAGCAAATTTGGCCCGGGCCCAAGTATTACGGTGCAGAAAAAATGATCTTCAGCACGGGTTGAAAACCCCAACATTTAAAAGGTCTTTTTTTGCGCAAAACCCCCATTTTATAAATTAATAAAAAAGGGTTGTAGTTTCATTATGTACACTGCTATCCCCCCCAAATCCCTTCAAAGAGCTGCAGTTGGCCGCAAAGTCTCAAACCTGACCAGGACAACAATTTAATGAAAATAAAGTTGGAAAATCGGGGGTGTTGGACAAAAAAAATTGCCAGTGATTACGGTACAAGACCTGTGGAAGAACCCTGAAACTGCCTAGTGCTGGCCCGGTTTTTCCCCAAAACTATTGATATATATTTTTTTATAAACTGATTAACAAAAGCCACTTTTTAAAAAAAATGAAAAAATTTTTGAAAAATTTTATTCTATTCTAAACTCGCCCCAAAAAATTTTTAATATATTCCCAGATCTTTTTTTTTTAATTGCAATGACAAGAACTGAACAGCTTGTGCCCAATCTGGGGGAATTCCAAAAAAGTCCCTAGTCAGTCCCTAATCCGGGAAATCTACCTCATTAATGCATGTTCTATGTGACCTATTACACCCGACGAAACCAAAGCCCACCCGGCGGCCCCACCCCGGGGAAATTCTCGCCCGATGGGACATTCTCCCCGTTTGAACCCCAAAAGGTATGAAGTTTTTGGACAATTAATAAATTTTTCCTAGTTTGGGGTGACCGCCCCCTACCCGATTTTTAAACTTCTGTCATTAACGGACGGTAGTGCGCTGCGGTAAATCCCTTTTCCTTGGACGAAATCGATATCGAGCAGGCAATGTTCTGTCCCCAAAAAATGTCTAAACCTGACAAATGTTTCAAACTCGCCCCCAAATTTTCCAGATCCTCCTCGGGGTTTTAAAAAACCATACAACTTGCATTGGCAATTTTAGGACATTTAAGTTTGGAAAATGAAAACTATAAACATGGAAATTCGGGCCCTCGTGACTTTAACAATGCTTGCCCCAAACACAAGCCCCCTGCAGGCGAAAACGGGGGGTTATAGCGCCCCCCGTTATACCCAACTGTAGTTTCGCTTTTTTGGACGCTTCGAGGTCCCCTTTCCCGGGGTTTTTTTACCGGTAGCGGGGTGTCGTTTCGCCGGGTAAAAGGCTTTCGGGCCACAATTATTTTTAATTTTAAAACCCCAAATGTTTTATAAATTCCTCGTATAGTACTCGGTGGTTAGGAACGACCTTAAATCTTTGATATGAAAATTGGAACAAAAAGGGTGAAACTAAAATAATTGGGTTTTAATCATTTTTCTTCAACAGGTTGAAAAGGCAATTGTGCTAATGGAAAAGGGCGACTGCTGGCAATCCACAGGCCACAACTTTCCCCGATTGGAAATTTTTCTCCTCATTGTTTTTCAAGGGATGATGTCTTTAAAACCTAACCGGAAGAAAAAACAACGCCCATCAACAAACATGGAAAAAAGGATGCGTTAAATCTTCAAAAATGAAAGCTGTCAAGGGAATTTTCCCCATTTATGTGGTTTGTTTTGCTCCAAAAATATACAATTTTCTGTTTTGTTGATAAAAATGTGTTCAATGGGGTTTTCTCATTTTTTATCCTTTTTTCCATTACAAAATTAACCACAACTGAGGGAAAAATTTTTTTAACATTTCCACTTCGATAACGGGTTTTTTAAATACATTGCACACAAGCATTAAACCATGACAAAAAAAAGTAAATTAATTTTGGGATATAAACACACACACACATATATTTGTTTTTTATCATACATTGTAAAAAGCACATTGACAAAATCTATCATAACCAGTCGCTTTACTTTTAACTAGATGAAATCGATCATTTTTAACCAATTTACTACATGTAGGAACCCCAATCATGCATTTGTTTTGAATTTTTTTCTTAATTTCACAATAAAAAAAACCCCCCCGGTTCAACCTCCTCATCAAACAGTCACTGGCAAATAATGAAAAGTTGAATAAGGTTCGTTTAAAGTTTACACCTTTTTTAAATATTTTTTTTTTTTTTTTTTTAAATTCCCGTGCATTTTGGATATTTTGAACCGGGTACGAAATAGTAAACTTGGATACCCTTTTTTATTTTGTTGAAAACATGCCTCTTTTATATTTCAAATACATGTTCTTAAAGGAACAAATTGCTTTTATAACACGGAGGATACCATACTTAAAACGATCTTTTTTTTTTGGGTGCAATCTTGTGAATTTAAAAATAATTGTCTGAAAGAGTCCAGATTTCTTTTTGCACCGCTCAAATTTAAGTCGAATTTTAAAAAAGTTTACGGGTATTTGGGAACGAAAAAAGGAACCGGGGAAGCCGTTTCAACGGATACCTGGATATCGGCCAACCCCTATAACACTAATTGGTTCGTTTTGCAAGATAAATATGTTTCAACATATTTTGACCGGCAAAAAGGGTTTTAAGCAATTAAGTCAAATTTTTTCAAAAAAACGGTGAAATTTTTTTCCTTTTTCCCCTTTTTAAATCATTGGGAAAATTAAATTCCGGAAAAGAAAAAAATGTCTTGGGGTAATTCGGAGTTAAAAAAATGGTTTATGCTCCGCAGCTATGCAACATTTTGCATTTCCTCTGTTGTTGGTTACCACCTTTACAAATCTGGGTGTAGCCTTACCTCTCTTTTGGACAAATTTTTTAAAAACCATTTTATCTTTGACCCCCGTTGAGAAATAAGGTTGAAGGGCCATACCTTCTGGGTAAAGACGATTTAACGACATATGAAATAATGGGTCAAAGGGACATTTTAACATGTTTTTTTTATTATAAGTTTGATTTTCAACAGACATTACCCAGGCATCAACTTTTAGCGGGTCAGCTGATTTTCTTTTCTTTCTTTAGCTTCCATTAAAAACAAAAAAGGGGTTAAAATTTTGATGTGCCTGTCATTATCCTCTTTTTGTGGACAAAAAAAGTTCTCTAAAAAATCTTGTTCCACCAGAAGGGAAAGTAAAAACTGGTTTTATCAGATTAAAGTTAACCAAGTTGATATTTATAAAACTAAATTTTGTTTTCATTAAACTGGATGAGGACAAAAATTTAAAATATGTGACAAAAAACAATTATTACCTTCCTTCACTCCCCCTTATTATCAAAAACCCAAACCCTGATTGGGGTTTATAAAAGGGAACAATTATTCATAAAAAAAAAGTGCTCGATTTTTTTTGAAAATTTACGTCTTGTCAACTCCAAAAGGGATTATTTACATTTTGTTTTTAACTAAAATAAATAAAAAAATTTTGTATTTAACATAATATCCCCCGCCCTAAGTTCCCCTTATTTAAATCATGATATTTTTTTAAAAGTCAATGTTGGACAAAAAATGCATTTCAGACCAAATTGTTGGGGCGATTGGAATTCTGCTGTGTTGTTTTAAAAAAAATTTTTTAAATATAAGTATAAAAAGTTTGCCCCATTTTTTTGTAAAAACGGGAAACCTTTTGGTTTTAAAATAAGTTAAAGAAATTTAACTCCCGGTGGTTTTTTGTATGTTGGTAATTTTAATTTTATGTTTTTTATTTTAAAACTTTTTTTGCACCTATTTATTTTAATTTATATTTGAAATATTTTTTCTTTTTTCTTAATTGTTCCCGAAAATAAAACAATACCTTCTTAAAAAAACAAAATTTTTTACCCCGTTTTTTAAATGTATTTTGTTTTTAAATGGACCCTTTGATTTTGTAAAAAACTGGGTTTATTTTTTTTCTCAGGTGCTGTAACCTAATTCGTCTCTATAGAACTCTATAAACACTTCTTTAAATTTTAAACACTTCTTTGAACTCTAAAACACTTCTATGAACTCTATAAACAACTTTTTATACAATTCTATAAATTTTTTTAAAAATTTCTAAAATTTCTTCATTCAAAATTATGCTAAAAAAATTCCTGTTTTCTATAGAAATTATTTAGTTTCTATACAAACTGTTTTTTGAATATTTTTTTAAAAGTGGCCCTTTTTTAAAAATTTTATAAGCCTATAAATTTGTATAAAATTTATAAAATTATAAAAGTGAGGGTTCTATAGGATTTCATAAATTTTTATAAAAATTTTATAAATTTTTTATAAAATTCTATAGAACTTTTTTAAGGAACGTTGTGGTTCTTTTTTTAAGGCGGTTTGTGCATGTTTTTCTTTTCGGAAAAAATTTTTCTGTTTTTGGTGAATCTGGATTGGAATCAGGGTTTTCTAGAAATAGCCATTTTAAAACGATACCGTTTTGTGAAATGTCAGATTTTGCGTTGGACTTATCACAATTAAACCCAATTATTTCGTCTCTTATGTGGCCGTGGAAAATTTTTAAATCTTTGACCACGATAAAAAATGTCTGCATTTTTTTTAAAATATCCTTATGTACCTTCGTTGGCTGACAAAATGTCATGAAAAATACGTAACGATCCTTCTAATCCGTTTGAAATCTTTGGTTTATTTATTAATAAAAAAAATAAATTTAAAAAAATCAATTTTTAAAAACTAATTTTAAAAAATATATAAAACCCCCCCTGTAGGGAACCCAAGACCGAATTTTTATTTTTTCGTTATCTTTGATCCTTCTACGGGAAAAAAATTTTTTATCAAATTTTTTTAACATGACCAAAAAATGGGCCCAAAAAGGTGGGATGGACACCCAAAAAAAATTCCTTTCCTTTAAAATAAATATGTTTGGTACCTTTTGGGAAAAAATACAGGAGGGACGGAAGGCAGTTTCTTCGACCAATCTTTTGAAAAGTCGACCTCGGATGTTCTCAGGGTTACAACCCTTGAGAAAATCGGATTTTGGGCATTATAATAACAACAAAACAATCCCCCTGAAAGGACCCAAAACCTCAATTATCTTGAATAATTCGGTGAAATTCACCAGTCATCTGTGTCTATCAATTTACTGACAAAGTCTGCCTCCTAGTTTTGTTCCTTAAATCCCTTCCACTTCTGTCGCACTTTTTTTTAGACATGTTTAAAAATGTTTAATTCATTTTAATCTAATTCTCTTCCCCTTTGACTATGGGGCTTTTTGACTATCTATATATTTTCCCGATGGGTTGAAACCATCACAGAATGAAGAAAATTTCAAATTTATCTGTTTTTCTCTCCATGTTAAGCCCGTTTCTTCCTTTTCAGTCAAAGTTTTGGCAGTTTTACGATCATTTCCCAACCTAACGCCTGAACCTACTACTAGCGTCAAAAACCCAAAAGTATTTCTTTTCCAACTTAAATACTCCGTACTTTAATTTTTTTTCTGAATTTAATCTCAGACTCAATATTCATCTGTTTTTCAAAATGTTTTTTGGACCTTGAATTTCTTTTGACAGTTCTGTCGTCGATCGTTATATTACCACACGGACTTAAGAAATTTTGCCCCAAAAATGAATGTAATTTTCTTAGGGAATGATTTTCGACTGTATTATCTCAAATTTTGAATTTTTTTTTTAATCGTCTTTGTACAACTTTAAGTACCAGCTACTTTTGCCGGTCAAAAAAAATTTTTGGGGTTTTTAGGGCGATAATTAATCTTCTTTTTATTGATGCTCGATAAGCCGGAAAGGGTCCCTAAATTTGAAATTTTTCCCTGACAAATTAAAATTTTTTTTGTTGCAGATTTCTTGTTATGGAAAAGTTGGAGGACATTTCCTGACGCTTAACGACCAATTTAATCAGACTACCCGATTATAATCTTTTTAATAACAAAATAAAAATTTATCCCTTTTGGACTTATTACGGCAAAATTTGGGTATCGGGGTTTTCCCCAAAAGTGATTCTTCCTTCAAATTCTTTTAATCCTGCCAAAATTTTTTTTATTAATCTTTCTGGGTTTAAACCAAAAGGGTGCCCCAAAAACGCTTAAGCCTGAAACTCAATGAAACCTGTAAACAAGGGCGCTTCAAGTGAACCAAAAAACCGGGGAAACCCCCTTAAATTCAAAAGTGTTCTGGGTTCTTTTTTGCTCCCAATCTGTACGGACCTACGGCAACTCCCCCTCCGAAGGAGAAGCAATTTTGGTTAAGTATTTGCTCAAAGGGCACGTTCCCACCGGGGCTCGAACCCACCCCTGGGAACACAGAACTTGAGTTCGGTCGTAAAATCCCCCATACAAAAAGATCCTAATTTCCTTTTAACCCTTTCTTTTTGGGCTCGTCTTTTTGCGCGTTTATATGCCTCAATAAAACTTTGAACTTTTTTTCGATGCGTCCTTTAAGGGGCTGGGGGTTTGTGTTTTGGGTTGCGGACCCCGCTGGTCTGGCGGTGCTTTCTTGGCCCTTTCGATTGCTGGCAGGTAGGATGGTACTGTTCTCTAGTTGACGGGGCTTTCCAGTCCACCCCTCAAACGAACGATCACCAGCACTCTCTTTAATTTCTCACCTTGACGCAAAAATTCATCTTTTGGGAAAAACAAACTCTCTTTTGTTGAAAAATCCATTCCCAACAGCGGGGTGTAAGTCAACACCCTTTTTTCGGATGCCCGTCTTTTAAATTCTGGTCTAGCCACGTCAGGCATATCCTTTTTGGACTGCCGTCAACCTGCTTCACCTCCCGCACATCCGCACAATTTTCAAAAAAGGGGCCCCTGCTCCCTTCGGGGCTTACGATACCCATTCTATCAACGTATCAATGCCGTATCAATTGATAAAGGAATTTGATCGATCTTATCGCTTTTCGGGGGGTTTCAACGAAAGGGAAAGTTATCCTCTTTTTTGCTACGGGGGCCCGGCCCGTTCAGCTTCCCCAAACCCCCGGGCGGTGACTTCTTCCCCGCATCGGTGATGTTTTTGACTGGGGCCTCCTCCAAAAAATCACGGTACCCCGTTTTCCCCCATAATCCCTATAAACTTCGGATCAGTGCCGTTTCCGCCACACCCTGTGGAAAGTTGATATCGTGCATCCACATCCGCTTTCAAATTGTCATGCAATAAATTGCTCCAATGTCAATAAGATACACATACAGTACTTTAAAACGATTGCTGGCAGGTAGGATGGTACTGTTCTCAGTTGACTGGGACTTGCTCAGTCCACCCAAGGTCAAACGAACTGATCACCGTAGCACTCTCTGTGCATTTTAAATTCTCTCACCGTTGACGCAAAAATTCCAGTCTTTTGGAAATCCAAACTCTTGTGTTGGCAGCAACCAATCCATTCCCAACATGGCGGGGTGCTTGTTAACAGCCGCTTTTATCGGATGCAATCGTCTTTTTAAAATTCGTAGGTCTACTACCGAAGCATATACCATTTATGGACTGCCGTCAACCTGCTTCACCTCTGCCGCACATCCGGCACAAGGAGCCAAACGGCCGCCGTTCTTCGGTAGCTTACGATACACCGTCATTCTCTATCAACGTATCAGTAATGCCAGTATCAACCGATAAAAAAAGAATTTGATCGATCTTATCGGCCCCATTACGGAAGGTTGCAACGAAAGGAACGTTATCACTCTTTTTTCGCTACTGTGGCTCCCACACCACCAGCTTCCGCAGACCCACCGGTCGGTTGACTGTCGTTTCCTGCACGGTGAGTGTTTTCGACTGTACTGCATGCACTCTCCTCGCAAAATGTCCACGGATACCACAGCGTTATAGCAACTCATATAATCCATATATAAATTCGGGATCAGTGCTGTTTCCGCCACACCCTGTGCAGTTGATACCGTGCATCCACATCCGCTTAAAATTGTCATGCAATAAAATTACCCAATGTCAATAGATACACACACAAAGCATTTTTAAAACGATTGCTGGCAGGTAGGATGGCATTGTTCTTCTAGTTGACTGACTTGCCCAGTCCACCCGTCAAACGAATCCGATCACCAGCACTCTCTGTGCATTTAAATTTTCACTGTTGACGCAAAAATTCCAGTCTTTGGAAATCCAACTCTCTCTTGTGTTGGCAGCAACCAATCCATTCCTGGGCCATGGCGGGGGTGCTTAAGTCAACAGCCGCTTTTATCGGATGCACTGTTCTTTAAATTGTAGGTCTAGCTACTGCCGAGTTATATACCATTTATGGACTGCCGTCAACCCGTTTCACCTCTGCTGCAATATCCGCACACTATTTCAAAACGGGGCCGCTGCTCCTTCGGTAGCTGACATACACCGTCATTCTTATCAACGTATCAGTAATGCCAGTATTTCAACTGATAAAAGGAATTTCTGATCGATCTTTGATCGGCCCCATTACGTTGGTTAACGAAAGGGGAACGTTATCACTCTTTTTTCGCTACTGTGGGGCCCCCTGGCCACTGTTCAGCTTCCCGCAGACCCACCGGTCGGCTGACTGTCGTTTCCCGCATCTGTGAGTGTTTTTCGACCAGCCGCATGCACTCTCCTCGCAAATGTCCACGGATACCACAGTTATAGCAACTCAATAATCCATATAAATCGTTCGGATCAGTGCCGCCTGCCACACCCTGTGGAAAAAGCTGATACCGTGCATCCACATCCGCTTTCAAATTGTCATGCAACAAATTGCTCCCAAATTTCCCAATAGATACACATATTAAAGTACTTAAAAAAACATTTTGAGTGACGTTCTCTTTATTAAGCTTGACCCTTTATGCTCAAACAAAACAGACTGGTACCCGCCAACGGTATTCTAGTAATCTGCACAAGAAGACTGGACGCCATCCCGTTTCGCTGTAAAACAACCTTCAGGGGTTAACGATTTTAAATAATTTTGTTTTGATATTTTCCTTGTTTCTCATTGTTGTTGCTATTATTTGGGCTAATACCTCTCCCTACAAAACACACGTTCCTTTATCCCTATATTCCTAGCAGTTACAGCTATAAACCCGTCATGACACAACATTTGGAGCAGCAGTTGAACTTTGAAAAGGTTGACTCGACAATAAGGCCAACATATCATCATCATGATGTGGGATGGGCAGGGCGGGAGGTAGGTCACGTTTTTAATAAGATCAACGCTGTTGAATTTCAATTTAAGCATTGTGAAGATCGAACATCATCATGCGGTTGAGTTAAAATGTACTCTTCATGACCGAGCACTATCCATGGTACTATCCCCTGTACACTATTAGGTAGGATAATTATTAGGATAGTTGATGTCGAATTACTGCATCGTTCCCGGAGCAAGCATTGTTTAATGGTTATGACTAGTACATTCCAAATTAATATTCTGTACCAAATATATTTTCTGTTTAAACGTTTTTTAAAATTGATTGATCAATTTTGCCTCACACCGAGTGTCTCAGAAAATTACACAGAAGACTCAAGGGATTCGAACCCACGACCTCCTGCTTACTAGTGCAGACGTCTTTAACCTCTCGACCACCGAGTTTTTTAATCTTATTTTCAATACAGTGGCGTAAAAGATAATGGGAGGGACACATGTACGTGCTCTCCTCTGCCTTCGCGCTCAAAATTTAGATATTTTAAAACAAAAAGTATGATTTTTAAATGCCCTAAATAGTTAAGTTCCAACCTGAAAGTTCTAGTTCTCGGCTCTACCAATAACGCGACTCTACCAATGACGTAAATGAATGTTAAACCCTATATACATGAGTTACGTATTTAAAAATGCCATAATACTCACATGCCATGGAGTCCAATCTGTAAAATTATATAAATCCAGAATGATGTTATGACACATTCAACTCTATTAATTTGTCCATTTCACATTTGACCATTGACTGCATGTTTTTATAATAAATATGGCAATTTTATGTTACGTGTAAGTCTTCATCATAACTTCAAACATTGGTGAATTGTGAGAAATCTTGACCTTTCTTGTTCAGTGAATATATCAGTGTGCATTCTAACTGTGCAGTTTCAAAAAATAAACAATACTCCACTTCTGGAATTAACATGAAAGATTCTTTAAACTGCATTTGTTAAAATGCAAGACCTTCCATATCCCACACGCATTATCCTTCATGTCTTTACTTGATCTGGACGAAAGATAAACTCTTGAAAAAAATAACCAATACTCACTAACTTTCATGTATTGTCTTTATGTCAACAAATATTCTTCAGTTTCACTATGTAAAAGATATGTGAAATCATCTGAATGTAATCACTCCCCTCGTCATTTGTATATAGTTTGGCATAATATATGCAATAGTGTCATTGTCAGAAGTATCAGTCTTAGTAACTTATCATCCCTTGTAATTCTTTCCATTATGATTGAATGCAGTAATTTATCATTACTATCATTAAAAAAACACACTTTTGAGGATGAAATGGAAATTAAAACCACCAATGCAACACAATATAAATCAAACAATTCATAAATTGAGGGCAGAATAAAATATTATGAGAGTCTGTCATGAGATACAATATTGTGAAATAATATCTGATCATTTCAAAATTTAAATCACTACCTGAGCTGCTCTCAATTAAATCATACGTTTAATGTGTAACTGCTGCTATTTGTATGGTATTTTACTAGGAAATTGGGATGGCGATCCAACTAACGATTTAAAAGAAGGCCAATGGATGCAACTCAAGTGTTAAATATGACAGGTCCAGATGGAATATATTCCAGAACAAGACTTTACGTTATGTGGACGGACATGTAAAGTTATTTCGATTTGAATTATACGAATACTCTTCAAAGTGTTGGTTAAGGTTAATACAAATTGGACAAGTGGTTGTCTAATGTTCGTCCATGCCTTGTTCAGTCAAAGTTGTGGGCTTCCCAGGAGTTTAAAATAAAAGGATCAGTGGGGAATCAGTGGGGTGAGAAGTTTGCCTAACCCTCCCTCCACCTAGGTCCCCTTAATAATTCCAGAAAAATAATTGCATTTTTTATGGCATGCAATATATGAGTGAGTGTACAAAAGACGGAATATTAACGCGGGACATTAGTAACATCACAGAGTCTACAGAGAACAAATTACACAGGTTGTGTAAATGTTATCCTGTTTTAGATGTTCCTGTTCCACCCAGTTACAACTCATGGGCGGTGATCCAGAACATTTATAGGGGGCTGAGAATCAAAACAATTACTTTTCAGTACTACAAAAATTACAATGAAATAATCAAATGGAGGAGAAAACAAAGCAAACTGTGGGAATGGGAGTGCTCTCTCTCTCTCTCTCTCCCGAGGTGGTAAGACGTGTGTTTTTTTGAGCTCCGGTAAATCATCACTTTTATTAGGCCGTTTATACTTACAAGTTTACTACTTTTTGTATATCATTGTATTTATTATTATATATAAGGGTATATTATTCGTCCTTCTCTGTCCAGATTATCTGGTATTTTGTATGGTTTCCTTTTGGGGTTTTTTGGGTTTTGGGTTTTCGGGTTGGTGGTTTGGTACTGTGGACGGCCATCATGGCCAGCCAAGCAGAGCCATTACAAAGCGGGCGGTCAAACGGAAACAGTAACACCAACAAAGACCCTATTGTTCCTGGTGGTAGCTTCCTGGGCCGTCTCCAGGAAAACAATGGGGTTGTCTTCTACACTGAGACAACGTTTCTGTGCGTACTTAAAACCAACCATCTTCTTAAAATCTGTTTACCCGCACATATAACCCGCGCATCACGTATATAGAGAATGGCCGCATTGCGCTCTATCTCCGAACGGCGACTCGACGTCGACGTGGTAGAAAATGGGCCGAACACGACGGCTCGCTTCTCGAGGACCATGCCGCTTGTCAGCGCCCCACCACTCTAATGACGGCTTTATCAAATGTTTTCCCCAGAAACCAAACATGTGGTGTTAATTAGCATCCTCTCTCATTTTTGTAAGGTGGTTTGCACAAATGATTCTGCTCTGTTCCCCTGGGTTTTCAAATAAAAAACAACTAGCTCATATCCGGGTCCTTCAGGAGACAGGCTAGCGTAGCGTGTATTGGACGAAACATCACACCGCCGGCTTACATCACTTTACACATGCCGGCGAAAACACCGGGTTTTCATTTCCAACAGGAGTCCACCTGGTGTTTCCAATGTATTGGACTCCGGCCACATCGCGCGTTCGTGCAGGAAGAGGAAACCCTGACTAATGACAACACGGCGACAACGACAACCATCATTTAAATCCACGTCCGGTTTTCATCTATGGTGAAGTCTGATTCCCAAAACACCCTCCCAAACAATCCAAACCTGTCCCCACTAATTTGCCCCGTCTGATACCGATAACGCTTCCTCGGGGGTGACCCCTTGGTAGTGGTGTTGCCCCAGTCGAGCTACTGGCGACGGCGGATCCGGTGGCATCACTGACTGAACCCCGACCCCGAACCCCCCTTGAGATCCTCAGAGGCGTCTCCTCGCGGAGATGTAACCCCTCTCACCGCCCATCAACCTCTAATCATCATCTGGGTACGCCCCTCGTCCCCACCCCACCTTCTCTGATGCAGTCCTAAAAAGGAAATTAACACCTCCCCAACACCTCTGACCCTCTCCAACAAATTCCTCTCCTCCAATCCCCTTCCCCCAAGGAAACTCAAGCGAGTCACAAAACCTATGTCGGTTGACCCTCCCGCGCCCACCCCACCGCCTTCCAATCCCCACCCCACCCCCTCCCACCCCAAACCCGCCCCCCCCAAACCCGCCCCCCCCAAACCCTCCCACCCCACACCCTCCCCCCCCAAACCCTCCCCCCAAACCCTCCGACCCCAAACCTCTGACCCTAAACCCTCCGACCCCAAACCCCTCCACCCCAAACCCTCCGACCCCAAACTCCTCCTGACCCCAAACCCTCCGACCCCAAACCCTCCGACCCCCTAAGCCCACCTGACCCTAAGCCCACTGACCCCAAGCCCACTGACCCCAAGCCCACCCACCCCAAGCCCACTGACCCCAAGCCCACTGACCCCAAGCCCACTGACCCCAAACCCACCGACCCCAAACCCACTGACCCCAAACCCACTGACCCCTAAACCCACTGACCCCAAACCTACTGGACCCCAAACCCACTACTCCTGCCTGAAAACCCTGCCTCCCTGCCTGTACACCTCCGCTTCCTGACCGTATACCCGCCACCCCTTCCCTGAATCCTTGCCACCCCTGCCCGAACTCTGCCACCCTGCCCAAATCCCCTGCCACCCCTACCTCCGCCACCCCTACCCGAAACCCCGCCACCCCTGCACCACACAATTCCCACCTCCATCCTTGACACCCCACAACCAAAACATTCACCCCATCCACTCCCTTAAAATCTAATCCACACCTTCCATACCACGACCTCCACCCCAACACACCCCGAGATATATCCTCCGCACCCCCCCCACCTGTCGCCCAGACTCCTGACCACGACACTGACACAGACATGTGGAAGACTCTCAGGGCGACGACCTCGCCCTCGAGGGGGTCTTACCGCTCCACAAGGCACTTCTCTCCCTGCAGTGAACTGCAGCTTTTCCTATCTGCCGTAAAACAAAAAAGAAACCCGCCATGATAGCAAAACGTTCACGTCCAATATCCCTAGCCTTGTCGAAACAACTCAAACAACTACGAACCACCCCCAACCTCACTAAACGATTGCAGCAGAGATCACGAAATCGTAAGAACTTTAGACAATTAACTATTTTATTTCAACTTTCTCAATGGATACTTTTGCTTTCTTTTTTTCTTGCGATGACACTGTCACCTCTCCCTAAATACTGGAGGCTGCAGTTCTGCCATAAAAATGCCTCGATTCATACTTTATATCTCTGATTTACACAATAACCCTGATATTATTTTTCTTCAAGAAACTTTTAATTTAACCGAAAATAGTCCACTTTGGAATATATGGTCTTACACCCCCATCTGCCCCCAAACCCATACTGATCTGGAATCACTACCCTTATAAAAAACAAAACGATTGATATTTTACTTTCTGAAATTATATCCGATGGTCACATCCTGTATACAAAAAATTTCCACAATAACACTTTTTTTCACCTGTACAATTTTTTAATCCCCCAAGATGATAAACTTGCCCTAAAATCAATACTTTCTTTCCGCAATCATTGCGATCAGCGTGACAGTGACGGTGTCATCGTCATCGGAGGCGACTTCAACTGTACAGATAACTCTTCTAGATCGTTCGCGTGCGCCGATCGAACGTAGAAACAAATTTCCGTGGCCCTAAAGATGCCGTGAACGCGCTGTCCTTGCGTGATGTCTGCGGACTCAACCCCACTGAAACAAAATTTACTTGGCATCGTAACAATCCGTCTTCCGAGTCTGGCTCATCTAAAGCTAGACTCGATCGTTTTACCTTCATTCGGATCTTCTTCCTTCTATCACACACTGTAAAATTACACCCTGTTCTCTCCGATCATTCTGCCGTTTCTCTTTCTATCAAACTCCCCTCCGCTCAACAGAAAAGTAGCGCCTATTGGCACTTCAATAATACTCATTTTTGACAATAATTACTTAGAAATTATACGTTCCTTCTGGTCTAATTGGCAAACCCAAAAAAACTCTTTTCCTTCTACCTGTGGTGGATTTTGGCAAATCCCACATCAAATCCATCTCACAAATTTATAGTCGTAAAATTGCGCAAGAAAAACGCGAGACTCTTCAAAATTAAACTTAATTATTGACGATTATTGTCTGTCCTGCCAGACCTCACGCCACAAGCCAGAGAGGTCCTCAAAGAACAAAGAAATGAACTAAACTTACTTTAAAAAATCGAAGCTCAGGGCGCCTCGTCAGATCGCGATTTCAACACCTCAATCGAAGTAGACACGTGCTCTTCTTTTATTTCTTCAATCTCGAAAATCGCACTCTATTTCTAAATCCTTTTCACATATACGTCTCGGAATCCGGCCAAATTACAGAAAAACCCCACCTGAAATCAAAACACACATACAAAACTTTTATAAAAAACTTTATGCACGTGTCCTGACTGACGAGAGCGCATTTAATGAAATTACTGAGGGCCTCGATAGATTTGAAACTCAAGAGGCGGAGGACCCTCGATTGTCCTCTTCTCTTGAGGAACTAGATCTTGCCGTCGAGCAGCTTGGCAAAAACAAAACCCCCGGTCTAGACGGACTACCTCCGAATTTTTCCCAAGCTTTCTGGCCCATCCTAAAACATGACTATCTCGATGTTTTAAATTTCTTCATTTATTTCCGTTCTCTTCCTCGTTCTTTCTCCCGTGCTGTCATCACTCTTATCCCGAAAAGGGAGACCTGTCCAATATTGCAACTGGCGTCCGATCTCGCTTCTCAACTCCGATACAAAATCTACGCCAAGCCGCTCGCCGGCAGGTTAAAGCAGTGTGTTCACGGCATCATTAAACAAGATCAAACTTACTGTGTTCCGAAAGATCCATTTTGACAACATTTCACTCTATTCGTGACATTATTTCCTATTCTAATTTCAATAACTCTCCCTTAGCCGTGGTCAACTTAGACCAAGAAAAAGCTTTCGACAACGCTGACCACGACTATCTTTTCGAACAATGAGGGCCATGGGCTTTGGGGAGCATTTTCTACGCCATATTCTTCTACTGTACAGCGGTTCCGAGAGCCCATCAAAGTTCAGGGTTCCTGACTGCTCCTTCTCCTTCGAGAAGGGAATTCGTCAGGGGGATGCCCTGCTCGGACTGCTATATTCTATCGCTATTGAACCTTTCCTCAATAATTTACGTTCTGAATTAAATAAAAATAGTTCCTTGCCCCCGGAAACGGATACTTTCTGTTGCGTGTCGGCGTATGCGGATCGATGTAACAGTTTTTGTCGCCCGATGTGGGTTTCAGCGCGATCGAAAGGCGTATAGCCTTTTCAGTCGCGCCTCTGCTGCTCGTCTCAACCTATAAAAGTCCCAGGGTTATGGTGGGTTGATCAGGTCGGACGAATGACAGGCCCCTCGGTTTCCAATGGAACAGGCGAGGGGCTACCATTTTTGGAGTTCACTTAGGAAATACATTTACATATGAAAAACAAAACTGGACCAAATGTAAAGAAAAACTCTCTAAAACCTTAAACTCTTGGAAAATCTCTCTAGCTCTCCTTTAAAGGTCGCATACTTGTGGCCAATCAGCTGGCTGCTTCCAAAATTCTTTTCCACTGCTTGGCCACAATTGCACCTTCCTCCTTCTGTACTAAGTGAACTCCAGGAAATGCTCATCGGTTTCTGTCTGGCCTACAAAACACCACCTTAAAAAGAAATTCTCTTCAAAAAACTGACAGAGGGGGACTCGGCCTTGCCTGCCTCCAAGCACGCGTACTCACCTTTCGTTTTACCCAAACCCAACGCTCTTACAAAATTCCTCGCATCCTGCCTTCTCTTTTTTTTCAAACACTATCTCCATAATTATCAAAAGTTAAATCTTGACTATCATCTTTTCTTTACCAAACTAAATCCAAAATTGTTTTTCTGCTCTCCCTGAATATTATACTGAAATAATGCGTGCTTGGATGGCTACCGAGCTCAATCTTAAATAACACACGACTGTCTTAGCCATGTGTTCAACCTCCCCATTTAACAGTTCTATTCTTAGTCTTGCAGCTGACGATGAGGCGTTTGCTGAGGTCGTGCCGTTCTCTGCTCGGCTCTTGGCGTGTGGAATAAAATTAGTGCGCCACGTCATCAACCCCACCACTGAAATGGATCGCGGTCAACGACCTTCACAAGTAATACCCAGAGCACGCCCACTCTCCCGTCGTCTTCTCAACTCCGATCTTCAACGTCTGCACTCTGTTCTCGTCCGCATGTTTCCTTCGTTTCTTAACTCCAAAGGTTTTCTTCACGCTCCAGCTCTTCTTATTCACATCTGTCACCAGCCAGATCTGCCCCCTAAACATCAAGTTTTCGTCTAACATCAAAGGACTCTCCGCACCATCCAAACTAATCTACGCTCTCATCAACTCCACCGTGTAATCATCTGCCAGACCTACACCATCACTTTCTGGCACCTGCAAGGCTTCCTCGACAAAAAACAATGAATACAATGGAAACAAATTTATGAACTTCCCACCACAAAGAAACAGGGGATATGCAGTTTAAACTAATGCACAACATCATCCCATCTCTACCAGTCCTTCAACACCTCAACCCCGATATCTCTTCCTCTTGTGGATGGTGCGGTGAGAGGGCACGATCTGGCACATGTTCATCACCTGTCCTTCTATTCAACCAGCCCTCAACTTACTTCATAGCCTCATCTGTCTACTCCTTCCTGATCTTCAGCTGAACTTTAACATCTACTGGGCACTAATTCCACACGCTAGGCGCCGCAGTAAGGAGGCTGTAAGGCTGGCCAATTTCCTTATCGTCAGCTGTAAGTATGTTATATATAACCTTTATCGCACCTCTCGTTACACTGATCCTTTAATAATCTGGCGTTTTCTCCTACAAAACAGAATCCTTCTTGAATACAATTTCTATAAACTTTCTCATAACAATGTTACGTTTAAAAACAAATGGTCAATAAACAATGCTCTTTTCACCATCGTTAATGGGAATTCACATGGCTATTCTAACCGCCCTTATTCTCTTAAGAACAATTGTGTATTAATATTTTAAGGTTCGCCTTTGTTTAATTTGCTCATATTTGAACTTTTTTTGTAAGCCTCGTGCTTATTTGGTATATTATTTCTTTCTAAATAAACTTCACTGACTCCTTGTACCACCTTTATATAATGTTTTTCTTTAAATGTTTACAATTGTTAAATTAGTGTAATCTGTCTTTAGAAATGTTCGTCAAAACGAAATACCACTTTTGTCTAAATATTTCTTGATACATTCTTTGTAAACTTTGTCTTGGTTTGGAAATCTCTGCAAGTTTTTTGTACTTATGTGTTTAATGCTTTAATTTTTACTAAGCTTCTTTTGACTTGTTGTACTTCGAATGTTGTTTTTGCATTCTGCGTTTACAATTGTTTTATTTGCGTAATACTACTTTTATTGTTCTTTTCTTCAAGTAAAACAAAAACCAACTATTCGGATGTAAATTGTTTTCTGCTTAGCAGTTATGACTGCTTTCTGTATATATATATATTTATTTCAAATGGAATTGTAATATTTAATTTTATTGATGTGAATAAAGTCCCATTTGAAAGTCAAAAGCATCTCCTCTCTCTCTCTCTCTCTCTCTCTCTCTCTCTCTCTCTCTCTCTCCTCTCTCTCCTCTCTCTCTCTCTCTCTCTCCTCCTCCCCGGTAGGTCGTATTTATCGAGCTCCAGGAAACAGTAGTTTTTGTGAGATTTAATAATCTTATGGTTACAAATTTTATATTAATCTTACCTATTGTTCATACATCATACAGGGCGAATTTCAAATTGTCAGGTTTGAACTGTTTTCGTGTTTTCTGGGTTCTTTTTTCAAATTTTTGTCGTTTTTGGTGCTTTGGCTGGTCACCATGGCCAGTCAGGGCGCAACGGCCTCATTGAAATCAGCCAAGTGTGAGTAAGGGTGGTGAACGCGTTTCTATTGTTCCTGGTAATAGCCCACTCTTACCAGGGACAATGGAATCAAACGTGTTCAAAGCGCTGGACACAGTCTCCGTACGCCAATATCTCATTTCACTGGTTAACCAAATTTCAAATGCACAAGTGTTATCAGCTTCCAGGATTTCAAACGGTCGAATAGCAGCATATCTGGAGCTCGAGGGAGGCTGTCGTCGAGGCTGTCCAAAACGGACTGACCCCACGATGGCAGCTTCATCGAGCTCAACCCACTGGTCCAGCCAACCACCCGGTTCACGCTTTCTAATGTTTATCCAGAGATCCTGAACACGGTACTGATACACAACCTGTCATCTTTCTGCAAAGTGGTGTCTCAGGTAAGGTCCATTCCCCTGGGTTTCAAGGAAAACATCTGTCACATATCATGTCGTTCAGGCGGCAAGTGCATGTTCTTCTTAAACCGAACGTCACTCCGCCTGAGCACATAAATATCTTGTATTTAGGCACACATTATCGCGTGTTTCTGTCGACGGAGTCGTACGTTGTTTTCATGCGGTGAGTACGGCCACATTAGCTGTGCTTGTAAGAAATAGGAACCGATGACATTGACAAAAACGAGACCAATCCCTTTAAACCCACCACCCACCTTCGTCCATAACCCCACTAACCAAAAAAATCCGATCCCTAAACACCCACCCTAAAGTCTCCAAAAACCTGGTCCGGTGGATTCCGTAGGGGATGGATCGTGCGGGCCCTCGGGTGTTCGGACCGCTGGGGCCTCGGGCCCTGTCGGGGGCCCCTGTGCGAAGGCTGGACATGCCGCGCCGGTGTCGGGGTGCTTCAACTGAAGTGCCTCATGTGCTGGTGCGGGGTCCAGCGCGTCGGCCTCTCGTTCCGGCGGGAGCCCAACAGGGGTTGGGTTCGTCCGGGCGGGAGGCTCGGCCTGTGCGGGCGGCTCGGCGGGGTCTGGGGCCTTCTTTGCCCGCGGTTTCTCCGGCGTCTGAGGCTCCTGCGCCGTCCGTGGCCCCTGCGTCATCCGCGGCCCCATCCTCCCTTCCCCTCCCACCACCCCCTTTCCTCCCAACCTTCTTCCGCCCTTCAACCTATCCACACCCATCCAAACCTGGTTGCTCTGTCTGGGGATCGCCACCTCCACCATCTAGACTTTTTCTGATGTCGTCTCAAAAGGAAATCTTCCACTCAATCCTCCTACAAATACTCTCAGTTCTCACCCTCTAAAAAACCCCCCTCCTCCACGTAAACTTTAGGAAGAAGGTGGCGATGCCCATGACAGTCGACTCCCCTTCCATCACCCAATTCCTTAACAAAGTCCTTATTTCACAATCCTCCTTGTCTCCACCCGGCCTCGTCGACGAACGACCAAGATGACATGGGAAGACAGTCAGACTACCGAAGACGAGGCGGTGCCTGATTGCCTTCCAACACAAAAGGTCCTCTGTCTTCTAAAGAGCTCATGAATTTCTTGGCCTCCATAAAAATCGAAAAACCTATCGAGGTGGCCAAGAGATTCACTGCTAATGTGCCCGGACTTGTGAAACAACTCAAACCGCTACGCAGCAACCCACTCCTCAACAGAGGCTCTACAACAACGCGTAACCAAGCTGATCAAGACTTTAGATAAATGATTTTCTTTGCTTTTCTCTTTGTGAGAGTCTTGATTAGTTTGGTCGCAATGACACTGTCACTGATTTCCTGAACACAGTGGCTGTTCAATGCCAACCAAAATGCCGCCATACATGCTTATTTTGAAAATTTCTTTCCCTTTTTCTGACATAGTGCTCCTGCAGGAGACTTATAACTCCTTACGGAAATAAGCTCCTGCTGAGCCTATGGCCTTTACTCCTATCTCTTCCCCTTCCAACTCTTATGGCTCTGGGGTAACTACACTCGTTAATAATAAAAATTTAGAAATTATTTCAAATCTTAACATTTTTCCAGGACATCTTCTTTATACAAAAACTAAATCCAATGAAACTCTTTTCCACATTTATAATGTTTTAGTACCCCAGAGCGACTCTCTTGCTTTTAAAGTCTTTAATTCTTTCTCTAAACATTTATCCTCTTGTGACAGTGACGGTGTCGTTGTGGTCGGAGGTGACTTTAACTGCACGGAAAATCCTGCATTGGACCGTCTGCATGCGCCCACCGAGCGTAGATCCAGAGTCGCAGCAGCTCTCAAGGAAACTGTTGGTGACTCTCTCTGTGTGATGTTTGGCAGACTGAACTCCAGAAACAACAATTTACCTGGCTGCGGAACAACCCTTCCAGGATTGTGGTTTCAAAGCCAGGTTAGATCGTTTGTATCTTCATCCTGATATGTTATCCTCTATTCATTCGTGCAAAATAACACCCTGTTCTCTTTCTGATCACTCCGCTATTTCTTTTTAAAATTCAACTACCCTCGGCTAATTTCCGGGGTAGCGCCTACTGGCATTTTAATAATTCAATTCTTCAGGATGAAGCATACAAACAAATTATAACTTGTTTCTGGGGAGAATGGCGTCAAAAACAGTCCGATTTCCCAATTTAATTTCTTGGTGGGACTTTTGGCAAGTCCCACATCAAAATAATTACTCAAATGTTTTCTAAAATTGCTTTGAGAAACGCGAAGCCTCTTTTAAAATAAATCGGACTATTGACGACCTTCAGTCTGCGCCGGAAATCACACCGGAGACCAGGCAGGTCCCTCTTAGAACAAAAAAGAAAACTTAATTCTATCTTTTAAAATCGAGCGCAGGGCGCCCTTATCAGGTCGAGATTCAAACATGTCAGCGAGGTCGATACCTCCTCTTCTTACTTTTTAATCTTGAAAAATCTAAATCCTGTTCTAAAACTATCTCCAGAATCCGTTTGGACTTCTGAGAAATTACTAAAATATCTCTGTCATAAAATCATGTATCAAATTTCTACAAAAACCTCTATTCTAAAAACTCGACCGATGAGGGCGCCCATGAAAACATTTTAAGGACCTGCCTTCGTCTTGATCCTGTAGAGGCAGAGGACCTGAGCGTCCTCTGTCTCTAGAGGAATTAGAAATAGCTGTTGGCCAACTTAGCATGATAAAACGCCTGGCCTGACGGCCTGTCTGGTGAATTCTATCAAACTTTTGGAATATTCTAAAACGACCCACTACTTTCTGTTTTAAAAATTATTCTTTCTCACCGGCGGGCTTCCTCGTTCGTTCAGGAGGGCGGTATCACTCTTTACTCCAAGAAGGGAGATCTGGCCGACATAGCCAATTGGCGGCCAATCTCCTTCTAAACAATGATTACAAAAATCCTTGCAAGGTTGCTCGCTAACAGACTGAAAGAGGTGCATCAGCAGCGTCGTAGGTGAGATCAGACCTACTGCGTCCCTGGACGTTCAATCCATGACAACGTAGGTCTGATATGACATCATCGAATATGCCAATGAAAATGATGTCCCTTTAGCCGTGGTCAACCTCGATCAGCAAAAGCGTTCGATAAAGTTGATCGCGACTACCTCTTCGACACCATGAGAGCTATGGGCTTCGGAGACCGTTTCCTCGACTACATAAAATCCTGTACAGCGGTTCCGAGTTTGTCAAAATTGCGGTTCTCTGACGGCCCCTTCTCCGTTGAGAAGGGCATCCGTCAGGGCTGCCCACTCGGGACCGCTGTACCGATTGCTATTGAACCTTTCTAAATCGCCTATAAGGGGCGAAGTCGGGGACGACGGTTTCCGAATACCCGACGCTGACGTCTCTTGCTCGGTGTCTGCGTATGCAGATGATGTCTCCGTTTTGTCACCTTCCGAACGCGGCTTTGACGCGATCAAAGACACTTACGATCTCTTTGCTCGCGCCTCTGCCGCGCGCCCAAATACGAGAAAATCCCAGGGGTTGTGGGCGGATCTTGATCGGACGAGGCGACCAGCCGCTTAATTTTTCATGGAATGACGATGGCCTGTCGTTCCTCGGAGTTCACTTAGGAAACACCAAAACATACACTGACAAAACTGGACTATTTGTAAAACCGATTATCCTGAACTCGTTATGCTGGTCTGGCATCTCGACCTCCCTTTCTTTAAAGGGAGAGTCTTGATTGCCAACCAGCTAGCCGCATCAAAACTTTTCATTGTCTGGCGGCACTGCCCGGCCAGACGATTTCCATGAACTCCAACGGCGGCTGGTTGATTTCGTCTGGTCCAACAAGAGACACCGCCTTAAAGAGCAAATTGTGTATCAGAAACCTGACAAAGGGGTTCGGCCTTGTTAACCTCCAGGCACGAGTTCTCACCTTTAGATTAACGCGTCTCTTTCGTTACCTTAAAGGTAATTCTCATTCCTCTTTGTTTTCTTCAAAATCACCTCCGTCGCCTACAAAAAACTAAATTATGACTTCCATCTCATCTATTTGAAGACAGACCCCTTTTGACATTGGATTACCTTTCTTTATGGTGAGATCATGTGCTGGAGGTTGTCTGGAGCTCGGTTAGAAATAATACACGACTCAGTCAGCCATGTCATTAATTTACCCATAAATATTCCTTTAATTCAAAATGCAACTGACGATGGCGTATCCCTCTGGAGCGGCTCTCGACACGTGGGGTCGGCCTGGTGAGGGATCTTCTCAACTTCACTTCCGGATCGTGGCACCAGCCCAATGACATCATCTCCTCCTTTCTAGTACATCTCGTCCTCCATCTTCTCGACTTCTTCAAAACCAGCTTTTCGATGCACACGATACTCATCAGACTGTTCCCTCTCTATTCGACGAGAGGGTTTTCACCTACCTGTCTCTGCGCTACAAAATGTTCCATCTAAACCAGATCGTCCCCTCAACGTCATCATCAACAACTTGGACAATGCCATCTCCGCACCATCCAAAACGATCTACAATGTCATCAACACAAATCTCAACTCGCATCCTTCCACAGAAACATCACACTGGCATCAAACGGAGTCCTGACAGCAACACAAACATACAATGAATAGATCTACAGTCCCCAACTTCCAAAAAGAGGGGGACCTACAATATAAACTACTACACAACATCCTACCGTCACCCAAGTTCTACATCATCTCAACCCGGCCATCTCTTCAACATGTGGATGGTGCGGAGACAAGGGACGATCTGCCATCTATTCATCACGTGTCTCTCTGTTCAACCTCTTCTCAACTGTCTCCACAGTCTTCTTCACCGGCTTCTTCCTGACCTACTTGAACTTTGACCTCTACTGGGCCTTGATCCCATGTGCTAAGGGCCCGCAACAGAGGCGGTGCGCCTGTCAAACTACCTTATCGTCAGTTGCAAATATGTCATATACAATCTTTACCGAACCTCTAATTTCATTGATCCTCTTTAATTTTTACTCACCGTATCAAAAACAAAGTTATTTTCGAATACAACTATTTTATGCTTGTCAATAATGATGATGAATTTCTTAAAAATGGAATATAAATAATACTTTGTTCATCATCATTAGTGACAAGCTGACATGGCTGATTTAAACCCGGTTAGAATTACTAAATTTGCTCCTCCTTCCGATTTCCTCTCATTTCTTTTCTTTCTCTTATCTCAGCCACTGGAGTGGGATATAAGGCCACACCAGTAACGCCAGTGGCTTCCACCTCAGGGGAACCACGGTGGGTTCGGCTCACGCCAAAAACGTGTTGCCGCACCCTCCGCACTGGAACCTCCTTTCCTCTTCTTTCTTTTCTCCTTTCTTTGTATTTCTTTTCTGAGGAGCTTTATACTTATATTGGTTAAAGTATTCACTTTATTCATTTGTATTTAAAATGTATATTGTATCTGTACACTAAAATATTTTTGTTTCTATTACATGTTTACATGTACCGAATATTTGGTCTTTTCTGTTTACTTAAAACTGTATTAATGTTTTCCAAATTGCAAAATGTTCTGTTTTAATTTACTATTCTTTTATTATAAATTTGACTTTGTTTTTGAATTGTAAATAAAGAATCTCATTGAAAAGTCTCTCTCTCTCTCTCTCTCTCTCTGACCCCGACCCCTCTCGGTCCACCTCTCCCCTTTTCGACCCACCTTGTGAACAGCTACTCCAATCTCTCCCTGATTGGAGGCAAAGCGTATGCTACTGTTCACGAGTGGGGTCCTCTCTCTGCTCCTTTCTTTTTCTTCTCTTTTTCCTTTTCTCTTTGGGAGCCGCTGGAGTCGGTTTAAGACCCATGCCAGTGGCTCCCCACCCCGGGGATATTCAGGGGAGTCTGCTTACACCATGGTACTTGCAGTCTCCCTTCAGAGGAGCCCTTTCTTTTTTCTTCCTTTCTTCCACTCAACCTTTTGTTTATTTCGATTGTTTTTGATCTATAATTTATATCTGTCTTTCTTTATGAAATGTATTTTTGTTATTACCTTCGTTAACAAAGTTAACCGAATTTAGTTAATTTTACAGTAATTTTGGTAAACCACTAATTTTGGTAAAACATTGTTTTCTATTCTGTAATTTGTACTTTTTGTATTGTTCTGCTTTGTAAATAAAGTTTTCTTTGAAAAGTCAAAAAAAAAGTGTCTCTCTCTCTCTCTCTCATTTTTTTATTTTTATTTGTTTTTACGATTTTAGGGGGGTGGGCTACAGCCCCCCCCCCCCCCCCTGGATCCGCCATTGCAACTGCAATGATTTCCTCAACTACTTGAGGTATTTGAAGGTTAAACAAATGTTGAGTTTTTACATATTGTTTTTCTCCTTAGTTCAGGTTAAGCCTCAATTCTTCGCGAGAAGGGCAAAACTATGTAGCCGATTGACAGCTCATAATGGCCGCGACACAACACGCATGCACATACTTGCACAATGACTTGTTCGAAGCGCCGTCGCTGGGCGTATAATTATGCGTATGTATGGTACATGACTTCAGTACACTGTACATAGAGTGTGAACGCGCAGTGAAAATCACTCGCTGCATGCCGAGTACACAAGGATATCTTGTCCCACAAACAATTCGGGCATAACCTTAACTAACTAACGAGAAGAACAATAATAGCTTAAATACTCAACAATTGTTTACCTTCAACCACCTCAATTAGTTGAGGAAACTCCCACTGTTGTGACATTATTCGCCTTTATTCGCATATACATCATGCCTACAAGATGTGCCGTAGCAGGCTGTAGTAATACTCCTAGCGAAGGTGTAAGCCTCCATAGGTTCCCTGAAAGACTAGGCACTACGAAAAAATTGGGCCACAAAAGTGCGGTTGACGAGGGCAAAATGGTTTGGGCCGTCTCCAACCAGCGTGATACGTAGCGATCATTTACCGCTGATGAAGACTTTGAAACGAGCCTTCATGGGGAATTTGGGATGTCAAAGGCACCCAGACTCAAGAAAACTTCGATTTCAACGAAAATAAAGAAGCCTGTGAATCCTTCAAACGCCAAGCCAAATCCTTCAAACAGACAAGTAACTAACGTTAAGTCAGATCCGACATGTCCGATCTACATGTATGCACTGTGTGCGCCGCCTGAAATCATTTCTTCCACCAGTTCCACCAGATTGTTCAGGTGATGCACGTCAGTTTCGCCTTGCAGGTTTCAACGATAAAAAAAAGTGTTGGAAAATGCCAAGCGCCACTATGCAGTCTGATTCCATCTCAACTCAACGCTTGGCTGCAGAACTTTCTGGAGAATTGCATCCTTAACAGAAACTGCATTCTTAACAGAAATAAGTCAACAATTCCAGTTCTGTTCAAGTACTTACTTCTCCCACTGACAAAGTCAACCCTTTTGCTGAACGTTTTCATTTGATGACCCAGGCCAACAGTATTTGAAGACCTACCTGATTGTCCGTCTCGTGTTGGCAGCAGTTTTACAACAATCTTTGTCATCCATCATCTTGACACTTCTAAATCTACAGAACCTGACCAAATCCCTGTAACTGTCTTGACGAAATATTCTCTATTCTTTCTAAATTGTACAATCTCTGCTTGTCACAATCAGTATTTCCATCTAACTGGAAGCTAGCCTCTGTTGTTCTGCTGATTAATGGCTCTGGAGAAAAATCAGACCCTTCCAACCATCGGCCCATTATGAGCCAGGTGTTTGAATGCCTGCTCAACTAGAAATCATTGATCATCTAGAGGACAATGAGCTCCTAACTGATGTCCAATAATTTATGGCTTCCGACATTCATGGTCTACTGGTTACATTGTCTTTCTGATACTGGGCTCACTAATAGAGTATAAGATCGTCGTAGTGAAGCAAGGCTTGTTGCCTTTGATTTCTCCAAGTTTTTTTTAAAATAAAGTTTGGCACTGGGGGTCCCATCAATTAACAGCAAGGTGTATGACAACTCCGGTGAATTGCCTGATCTGATTTCTAATTTTCTTGGCGAACGTCAAATCTTTGTGTGGTGTACGAGGGCCATTATTCCTCAGCCCATAGTAAGAACGCAGGTGTTCCATAAGGTTCTGTTTTGTGTCCGTTGGGTCCAATGTTTGCTCCACCCTGTGTTCAACCCAGCATTGTTCTCAAACAAGACCCTAGAGAATGATATTAACTGGAGTAACGACTGACTTGTCACCTTCAATCAAAAAGACCCAATTGTTGTCTTTATCCATGTCCAGATCACCATATTTCCCAGCTTTGTCAATGGATTCTATACAACTGCAGGAACCAATTACTGACATCCGGCTACTTGGACTTAATATCACCTGTAACCTCTCCTAGGAAGTACATTTGAGTTCTATGCTTTCAGAGTAAAGCCCCGTTCTCATATTCACGATTATTGCTACGATTCTCCACAACTTCACGCCGATCTATAAGTCGTGAGCAATCGTGGAAAAATGACCCCAATTGTCCTCCTCTCACGACAGTGATACGCTAGTACTACGATTGAACACGACCCTGCCACGATTTAGAAGCCGATTCTCACTTTTTGCCACGATATCCTACGATGTTGTCACGAATGCCCCACGTTTTGTCCCGATCTTACCACGATCCTGCCAAGATTGTGCCAAGATAGCCCACGAACTACCCCGATGTCGCTACGAATAGGTAGGATTAGGGAAGAATGCACTACGATTAATGCTAGGTTCCCACTGTCGTGCGATCCGTTACGAACGCCACGATTGGCCATTCGTAGCTGATCGTGGAATTTGTGTTTCCTTTTCTGAAATTTCACGTTTGGATGCGAGTTGATGCGAGTCGATACGTTCTGGTACGATTTGGTGCGCTTGGATGCGATATAGGCACGATTGGTCAATTTCAGATGACACGATCTGTCACGATCTGGTCTCCCGTTCAGATACGATCAGATACGTTCCGATAGGATTGTCCCTGATTGAGTCCACGATTGTGTCCTGAAATGACACGATCATCACGATCGGGGTCCCTGATTTGGACGATCTGATACGTGCAGATACGTTCGATACGTTCCGATACGATCATCACGAACCGATGCGCTCTTTGCGATCGGATACGATTGTGGTGGCGATGTCTTTCACGATCGGGATGGAGAGTGATAACGATTTGAGCCACGATTGAACCCCGACGGGCACATATACAGCCCGATTGACCATGGACTTCATTGTTTCGAACTTCTACAGAGTGAAGACTACAACCCACAATCATTGATGATGGCAGGAGTTGAGGATGATGACAACGTGGTGTTTGTCTTGTCCAAGGTTGATCACGATCACCACGATTACGAAGCACTATTAGATGCGATCTGTCGCGCTTTGTTACGATCCAATACGATCTCATGCGATGATCACGATTAGGATTAATCGTGTTGATCGTAGACATTTTGAACCGTCCAAACATGTTCTACGATCAACACGATTGCCAACGAATGACCTCCAAGATCTGATAAGATCTGATAGGATCACCACGATTACTCCACGATTAAGACCACGATTTCAATCGTGGCGCGAATCGTGATAGTGGGAACGGGGCATAAGGAAGACTGCGCCACGATTAAGGAAGACTGAGCCAGGATTCCCCAGGATTGACCTACGAACTTTGATCAAAGGCCACGAACAAAGCCGCTGTGGTATAAAAACTGGACTCTGGAGTCACTTCTTCAGTCTACTCGTTGCTCTGAGAACGCCAGGTCAGGTCTGAGCAGTTTATATTCCATCAAAATGTTCTTGGCTCCAGACCAGAGGTTGCACCTCCAGACTGCAGCCCAGCTGGAGGATGATTTGGCATAGAATTATCTAGCCATTGCCAGGATGCTACAAGCTGGCAGACAAAGGAGAGGCAGAGAAAGGAGGCAGAAGAGATGGTGGATCAGGCCCTGGTTGATGAGGAGGTCTCTCTATGGTCAATACGAGAAGCTGATGGTGGAGCTGAGGTGAGGACCCAGCAGCATTCAAGAACTTCAGAATGGAGTCTGCCAGCTTCCAGGAGCTACTGATGAGGGTGGGGCCCAGAATAACGAAGAGGACCACTTGTTTAGGGAACCATTGGAGCCTGGGCTGAAGTTGGCCATCACACTGAGACACTTGGCAACTGGGGATAGCGCTACAATACCCTCATGTATGGATTCAGAGTGGCCCACAACACCATCTGCAACTTTGTACCAGAGGTCTGCCAGGCCATAATAGAGGACGAATATGCTGCAGAGGTGATGCCCTTTCCCACTACCCCCAACAGTGGAAGAGAATTGCAGATCAGTTTGGTGCTCGATGGAACTTTCACCATGCCATTGGAGCCTTGGATGGGAAGCATGTTGCTATGAGATGTCCTAAGAAAGCTGGGAGCCTTTTACAACTACAAGGGATTCCACCCATCATCCTCTTCACCCTGGTAGATGCAGACTACAAATTCATATGGGTGGATGTTAGCCAACGGATCAGCATCAGATGCCACAGTCTTTAACGCCTCAGAGTTGAAGGAAGCCATAGAGAATGGGACTTTGAATGCCACCAGCTGAACTTCTACCCATGGATGACAGGCCCATGCATATTTCATCATTGGAGACGATGCTTTCCCCTCAGGACATGGCTGATGAAACCCTTTCTCAAGACGCCACATGGCCAATGATGAAAGACTGTTCAACTATAGACTCTCAAGGGCCAGAAGGATAGTGGAGAATGGCTTTGGCATCCTAGGAAACAGATATCAGTTCCTTCTGGGCACAAGACGACAGCAGCCTGACAAGCTGGTGACCATGGTGATGGCTGCATGCTGTCTCCACAATTTGATGAGGATGAGATATCCAGCCATGCAGAATGCCCTCCTGGACCAGGAAGATGAGGACAACAACATCATCCTAGGAGCTTGGAGGGAGGGGACCCAGATGTATGATATGGAGGAAGTGGCTGGTGGGAACAGGATGACCAGGGCAGCCAAGCAACAAAGGCTCTACCTGAAGCACTACTATACAGGCCCTGGTGCAGTGCCCTGGCAGGATGCCATGATCTGATGAAGGACACTTTGATGTGATGGAGAGTTTGATGTTCTGTTGAAATTGTTGTTGAAAATTGAAAAAAAAAAATGGAAAACAAATATAAAACAAAAAAATGGAATACAAAAAATATAAAAAACAAAACATGTGTTCATAAATATTACTTGCATTTCTATAAACATAAACTATATGTTCTTTATTGTCTTTTGTATAATCCAATGAATGTTAATGAAATATAGGTATTCTTATTATCCTTAAAAATGTTTAACTTTAAAAAGCTGGAACAACATAGTTTTTTTACTGCACTTCATCACCCTCTCTAGAATGGAACAACCTGAAAACATGAAGGAAAGACTTTTCATTATAATTGCCAATCAAAACAATAATTTCTCAGTATTCCTCATGTAAAATTACTAATTTTTAGGATAAAATTCAGAAATTTATGTTAATAAATGATCATAACTTTACACTGTTAAATCATTTTCAAAAAATGATCATAACAAATGTTATGTTTTAAATCATCTCACTTCTTAACATGTTTTTAAACTTTTTATTTTCATTTGGAAACATATCTTATATTTTTTTATATATTTTGTTAACTTTTCGTATATTTTTTTTTTATATTTTCAATTTTTTGTCCAAGTCCCACACAATATCACAATGTCCAGCACAATATATATCACACAAAGTCCATCACTGTTCATCATCAGCGTCGGAGTCATCGTCGCCAGGTCTCTGTGCCGGGCTGAAGGCAGCAGAAGTCCCAGGGGGTGCTAATCCGGATCGGAAGACTGTCGGAGAGATGGCATGGCCAAACCCGAACAGCTGTAGCCAGAGAGGCTCTCAAGGCTGGTGTCCCGAGCCGGAGTGGAAGCCTGCCCCGGGGCTGGAGGTCCATCAGTGTCCCATGCTCCACTCACCGATGCAGCTGGGGCCCGTACTGCTGGAAGGCGGACGGCTGGCCGGACTGGGCTGTCTGATGGGCACCATGAGCCTCTTCCCTGCTGCCTGCTGGTCTCGGACTCGGCTCTGTACGCCATCACCATCTGGAATCCTTGCCACATGAACTGGTCCCAGATCTTTGGATGAATCTCCACCATGTTGGCTGTCATCCAGTTGCCGAAGGCTTGTCTGGGGCGGTTTGAGCAGCTGCAGCCCTCACCATGTCTGAGAGATCCCCGCCAGCATCGCCTTGGACCTCAGACCTCTGCTCCAGGACATGCAGCAACTCCCCATCATCAGGCTTCTTGGACGCCTGGCCCCCCTTCTTGTCCTTCTTCGGGTCCTGTCTCCCCGGTGGCGGTGGCGCTTGCGGCGGTGGAAGTGGTGGCAGCGGTGGTGGTGGTGGTCGCTTCGGTGGAAAGGTCCAGGCTCCCTTCCGTCTCACTGCCCGAGACGACAACCTCAGCTGTAGCTGCTGCTGAGCCTGCTGCCTGACCGCACTCTTGATCTGGAAAGATTAAAAGAACAACATTTTAAGTTACGGCATCAAAATGTTGTTGAAATGTTGTAATAAATCGAAGAAATTGAATCTGAAAATTGAAGAAATTAATTCTGAAAAAGAATTAAAGAGATAAATAGCACCACTGACCACTTGGCGGTCTTGCCTCGACTATGTGGTCGGTCAAGAAGGCAAACTTCATGCGGATGTAGGCCTCTCGGTCGTGGTGTCCGTCTTGGCCCCATCACCAGACTTCTTCTTCAGCAGCCTGCCAAATCTGGTTCTCATACTCTCGTACCATGTGTTGATCTCGTCCGGGTCCCTCCCCATCTCCTTGGCCTTCTCCCACAGTCGGTCCTTCTTGTCCTTATTCTTGTAGTCCGTCTTCTTCTTATTGTACAGGAACTCATGTTCCCGTACCCACTCAGCCAGGTCGTCTTCCTCCTGTGTAGTCAGGTTGACGGGGCCTTCCTCTGCTTCTATGGGCTGACCCCTTCACCGTCCACCTGGCCTCGTCTGCACTGCTGCAAAGCCCTAAAGGCGTTGTCCCGGTCCCGCTCCTCCTGGGCAAGTCTGGCAGCCTTTCGGCCTCTGTCTCCTCTTCCTCCTCCTCCTCTGCCGCGGTGGGTCGTCCTGGGGTGGCTTCTCTGCAGTCTTCTTGGGTCTTCTCCTCCCTTCTTTGCTGGCATTGTTGTGAATATAGCACTGTAAGAGGTAGATGTGAACTCTATGAAATCTTGAGGCAACCGAAGTTGCTGGCTCCAGGCGCGTCCTTTATCTGGCTGAACAGCCACGCGCATGCGTGGCGCATGCGTGACACATTCGTAGCGCAGTCGTGAGGGATCGTGAGTCAAGTGATCGTAGCGGATCGTGGTGAGTCGGGGATCGTAGGGACCCTGGGGAATCGTGGGAATCGTGGTGTTCGTAGGGATCTGCGGGGATCGGGAGATCGTGGTGGATCGCAGGAGTAGTGGGGGCGTATGGGGGACATGGGGTTTTTGTCAGTACATACGTACTGGCAGCGTAGTGGCATCGTGCCAGGTGCTCACGAACTGCCCAACGAACAGCCACGAATGGCCACGAATGGCTGCCGACAGCCCTACGAATGTGTTACGATGGTGTTGCGATAGTGCTGCATTTTCAAAATAATCGGCTGAGCCACGACAGTTTCAAACAGTTTGAAACATCTCGTGGACCCTTTCCCCTGACCTTTCCCCGATCCCCACGAACTCCCCAGGATCATTCACGACCCCCATGACTGTCCTCCCGACTGTCCACGAACAGGTGAATCGTGGCGAATCGTGGCCATAATCGTGAATATGAGAACGGGGCATAATGCGGCGTTCACACAGTGCCGATTATGGCTCCCGTTTGAGATCAGACAGCGCTACGACACGAAAAGTGAAAAAGTCGGATTACTATCCTCAATGATCTGGAATGTCCTATCATTGTCTGAACGCAGTCGTATACGTTCGTAACAGAGTCCTACGGATCGGGAAAGGTCCAGAGAGGTCGGCCAAGCACTCCCGACAGTAGGTGCGTCCCGTATCATTTCGGGAAACTCAGCCGATTTTGTCTTTTCTTATTACAATCGTGACTATGTCGTGACAGATTCTGATGTATCGGATCAAAATCGTAACAATGTCCTGTGTTGTCTGGACGGTGTCCTGTGGATCGGGACGCTGTCGTGATGAACGGGCATGATTTGGAGTGAGAATCCGCCGTTTCGCACGATTCTTTTAGGATCGGACTATCACGTGACTAACGGTTTAACGGATGTCTTCCGTCAGCTTCGGGTTCACTGTCCGGTCACTGTCTGATCTCTGTCGGATCGCATTCGGGAGAATCGGACGCTGTCGGGACAGATTCGGTCGTTTTACCATGCTGAAGATACAAATCGGATCAGATTCGGATTGAGAACGGGAGAATCGGGACGAATTCGGCTGAAACGGCTGAATCGGGACGCTTCCTGAACAATATCTGATTGTTGTCGTGATTAAACAAATGTTTTTACAAATTGTGAATTCTCCACGAATCACAGGATCTTGATCAGACTTTGACAAATTTTAATCGGGAATGGTCCTATCAAGGACGGTAGTAAAATCCTGAATGTATGACTGAGGCTTAAAGCTTACAGTCACACTGTCACGATCTGGCGTTACGATTGTCCACGTATGACCACGATTAAAAATAAATTTCATCCGTTGGCATACGTGTACATCCGTGGAACTTCACTTCTTGCCACGATTACACAAAGACTCATTAAGGTTCCACAACGTGTATGACCCCGATTATACAACTAAACGATTGCAATAAGAGTATACAAAGTATTTCACCAGGTATGCGTAACGATTACCCACGGTTAATCACGTATACACAGCGGATTGACCACGATGTTACTAAGGATTCACGGCGATATTGACTACGATTATACACGGATGTAAAGGATTGGTTAACGATTGCCCAACGAATGTAGCTGATCACGTGATGATTGCCTATAATACATGTTTCATTTTCGTGAAATCGTGATTAATCGTGATAGATCGTGATAAATCGTTATGAAAATCGTTAAGTGATCGTTGTGTAATCTTACTCGCAATCGTTATAAATCGTTGTCATACTTGGTCATCCGTAGTGTAATCTTAACATCTGCAGTGTATCCGTTGAGCATCCGTTGTGTATCCTGTGTACATCCCCTAGTCATATGTAACGCTTCCTGTGTGCATCCCTAAGTGCATCCGTGGTGATGATTCTGCCACGATTGTACAGCAAGGTTCACGTATTATATTGGCCACAAAGGGTTCACGTATGTTGCTACGATTGCTCACGATTGCACATTATGTATGCACTACGTATGACTAGGGATGTACACAGGATACACAACGGATTTTTTCCCCACGATTCCAGAACGATAGTTTTGAACTGTTTGAAACTTCCGTTGTGCCATCGTGGACCATAACGGATGCCCACGGTATGATTAGGACTGTACTACGAAATGACTAATATTTCTAATCGTATCATTGACGTATGACTACGGATGCCCATCCGCTTGACATCCGTTGTGCATTCCGCAATCAAAAATCGTGACAATGTGTGACTGTAGCATAACTAAGATTTTTTAGCGTAGCGTATAACTCTCAAGGTGTGTACACGCCCTTTCCAGAAGAAAACATTCCTCTTAAAAATTACTTGTTTTAAATTAAGACTTACTTTCTCCAAAATCAAAAAGACCTACTTTTGTTGCAATATTATGCATTGTTATGACAATAGGACAACATAATGCACGTATAAAGAGTTTATACTGACCAGAGGTGGATTTCAGGGGGACGGGTGTGAAAAGGGGATTTGAAACCAGTTTCATGTACACAAATTTACCATCAATTTCCAAATTGACAGGGTTTTGTGCCCACCTTTGACTGTGTGTCCTTCTTAATCACTCGTAGGTCAGCTCATTTCGCAACGTACTGACATTTGGGTTATAGTTGTTTTT
>CM055816.1:64920465-65032927 GCA_029582265.1 Zoroaster sp. YZ-2022
ATTTGAGCAAGATTTGTACAAACTCATGAATAATTCAGTTTTTGGAAAAACGATGGAAAATGTACGAAATCACGTCAACGTAAATTTGAAGCGATTAAACGATGAAAACGAACAAAAGCAAATGCTTAAATTATTCGCAAAACCAAATTTTGCCGAAGCTAAAATGTTTGAAGATCACGATCTAGTGGCGATTCACATGCACAAAATAAAACTCGTACTCAACCACCCAGTCTATGTCGGAATGAGCATACTTGAATTATCTAAAGCTTTTATGTACGATTTTTATTACAATCATTTAAAAAAGAAATACGACGAGAGGTGTAATCTATTGTACACGGATACGGATAGCTTATTACTCGAGATTCAAACGAAAGACGTTTATAAAGATATGGAAGAAGACTCGTACGATTTTAGTAATTATTATAATAAAGATTTAGAAAAACAACATTTTTTATATTCTGAAGAAAATAAAAAAGTGATCGGTAAAATGAAAGACGAGACTGCGGGAACGCTAATCCATGAATTTGTCGGTTTAAGACCGAAAATGTATTCGATACTTTTACAAAAAGAAATATAAATAAGACCTACCGTTTTTTCGAAAGAACTAAGAAAAGCCAAGGGCGTTAAAAACAAGTTTTAGAACAAGAAATTAAACACGAGCGGTATAAACATGTTTTAGACGATGCTAAAACATTACATCACAAGATGAATTTTATTAAAAATGAAAAACATAGATTATATACAACTCAAGTAAATAAAATATCACTATCTCCTTTAGACACAAAGATATATATTTTAGAGGACGGAATACATACTGTCGCTTACGGTGACTATAAAATTTCAGCAATTACATGAGTTATAATTGTTTAATGGGAGGATTTTCTGTATCTGACGGAACAATTTGTAATTCTTCTCTTACAAAACTACGCGCGGGGCCTGACGTCAAATAATACAAGATGGGTTGATTAGCAGCTTTCATCGTTTTAGCTAATCTAAAAAAAATTATACTCCATCGGTCGCGCGACGTCTCGTATCTTTTTCAACTTCACCGGGTGCGTATAAATACCGAACTAAACTGCTAGTTGGGATTCTTTTTTCATTCTTTTTAGCAATAGCTGGTGAGGCTGGATTTTGCTCGACAACGCGCAATTTAATCGCGTCTTTAGGTTTTAAATTGACATGTCTGGTCGTTTCGTCGTTTAATGCTTTTACGACTAGAGGTAATCTTTTAACCCATTCTCTATTTCTTGTATCCGTCGCTATTTCTTTAGCGTATTGATGAGAAAATATTATTTCGCCCAAAGTTCTATTGAATCGCTCTACTATACCTTGAGCTCTATGATTACCGGCTTCGCTTCTTTGTATTTTTACATCGTGTTTACTCATTAATACACCGACGGTCGACATAAATTCTTTTGCAGGATCGACTTTTAAAATGTTTGGCCAAGTGAGCGGCGAACGTTTATAAAACAAATTCAAACGCTAGAACGACTTGAGCGGCAGTTTTATCGGTTAACGGTTCCGCTTCTTTATATCTGCTGGCTTCATCCGCAACGGTTAACGCGTACTTGTACGTCTTTTTACCTATACTATCATGCGGAAGAAACAATAAATCTGCTTGATGAACCTCATTTGGTTTTTGTAACGTACTATTTGAACTAGTCGGTCTAGGAATGTATTTAGGATAGGGTAAATAAATTTGCCACAGCGCTTGCTTTTTTATCCACCGCGAAACTATTTTTTTATTCACCTTAGTTTCTTGAGCTAATTTATTAATCGCGTCGAGACCTTTGTAGTATCCTTTCGGACTATAATAGACGTTTTGTAGCTTTTGTTTTATTCGTTTATCCATTTTTTAATATTGTGCAATATATTTTATTATGTAGAATTATTAGGCATAACCGAGTTTGGTAAAATTCCTTGATTGACTAACCACATTTGCGTCATCGAAGCCGCTGCAACCGTCGTGGTGAGTTTTAGCCCGTCTTTTATATCCAATTTTCCTAAATTGGCTGGTTCTACGCTTAATACTTTTTTACTGAGCATGCTATATAAAATGGTAAAAAGTCCCAAAACGGCACTGTGATAAGCTGAATCGGCGATTGTTTTTGTATCCATCATATTTTATACTTGTAAATATAAAACAAAATTAAAAATGTTTTTATTCCATTTCAAGAACAACGAGTTCTCTCGTTGGCGGTGGCGCAAGTTCTGGCTTGGGCGCTTGCGCGGCGGAGCGTATAGCTTTTGACGGTGCTGGGTTGGAAAACAAGTAATAAGCAAAACCTCCAACGGCTAAGGCAATAGCGATATAGTAGTAGTTTATCTCGTTGTTTTCTTCTTTTATCGGTATATCACTTTGCGACGCTTGCGGCGTCGCATAACGAGTTTTTAACGCGACTTTTTTTAATTCTTGTTTTTTTCTTTTTATTAAGTTAAATTCCGCGACTCTTTTTCCAGCCGCGACTCTTTTGTTTTTTTTTCTTTTTTATTGATCGGTTTCGTTACTGACGACGGTATCGACGACGGTGCGCTCGCTTGGCGCTGGCGCGGTGAAGCGTTTATCGTCAGATTCGCATTCTCCAACTCGTTCGTTTCCATCGCTTTTATTATCTATACAAGATTCTTCTTTTTGTTTTAA
This sequence comes from Zoroaster sp. YZ-2022, assembly GCA_029582265.1. Classification (NCBI taxonomy): domain Eukaryota; kingdom Metazoa; phylum Echinodermata; class Asteroidea; order Forcipulatida; family Zoroasteridae; genus Zoroaster; species Zoroaster sp. YZ-2022. Next base: position 64,923,107 of record CM055816.1, read on the forward strand.
ATGTTTTGCCGTAATTAGCGCTGCAGAGAGCGGTGCTATCAACATGCCGTATTTGTAGTATATTTCACACGCTACGGTAGAAAGCATGCTCGTAATGAATGGATCTTTTTTAAAATCTGTAATTAATTTACCTTCGTCGTCAATTTCAAAATGATGACCGTATAAATCAATGCGATTTAAACTAAATCCTAATAATTTGGCATATAACGTTAGAATGGCGCTACCTAAAGACTGTTATATCACGGCCTAATTTAGTTTCGTATTGCGTGTGTAATACATCTCGCTCTTCCGTAGACAAAGCTTCAATGTCGCTGATGGAATACTCTTTACCGAAAACATTTTTTGAATCTCCTCCCGCTACAACGGACAAGCGCCGTTTATCTCGTTGCTTTTGCTTTAGCAGCACGTCGTCGCTCGTAATAACATCCACGGGTGGTGGGCTTAACACGGATGGATTTTCGGTTAATAGTTTATGAAGGTCTTCCATTTATTATAAGTATTTATAGAATAATCAGTAAAAAAAAACTAAAAAAACAGAGAGTAACCAATAAGTAATGCTAGATAATCCATCAGGAACGGAGAAAAGACGCTTTCGCTGTAGCACGTTGTCTCTTTTACAATCCGATGGTGGGCGTAACATGGATGACTTTTGTTCCATTTATTATAAGTATTTATAATTTATTTAAGTAATAATTCAGTAACGAATCGGTAATGTCGAGTAACGAATCAGTAATGCTAAGTAACCTACAGGTAACCTACAAGTAACCTACAGGTAACCTACAAGTAACCTACAGGTAACCTACAAGTAACCTACAGGTAACCTACAGGTAACCTACAGGTAACCTACAAGTAACCTACAAGTAACCTACAGGTAACCTACAGGTAACCTACAGGTAACCTACAAGTAACCTACAAGTAACCTACAGGTAACCTACGAGTACTTGCAAAGTCATTTAGTCTAGAATCGCATAACCGGTAGGTTGATCCGTTTTTAAAATCAATTTGCAATGTTTGACTCGTTTGAATTTCTCGCGCACTTGCTCTCTCAACTCGGCCGTCGGTATGACATCATTTTCTCGAAGACAATCTTCAAACGAGTCTCTATCTTTACAATAAAGAAAACACACCCATTTGAGTTGCTTTCTAAAATCTTTCAATACGATATTATATTTTTGTGAAATGATCCAACAGCTGTGATTAGCGTGTCGGCCGCTAAAAGCCAAGTATACCAATGCATCCGTCTCATCTTGACAAAAATGTTTATATCGCAAATCTTTACTCGCGCTACAATCGTCGATGATAAACAACGTCTCGTATCCTTTGAATATGTCGCTATACATTTCTATCGCTTTGTTTAACGAATAATTGTTTTTAAATCGTCGACAAACACTCGCTCGTCGTTCCAAATCCATTTTCTATTTTGATACGCGTCATTGTCACAGATGGTGGGACATAATATGACGATCGTTTCGAAATGATTTAAATATTCTTTTTGTAGCAAATTTAAAACAAATTGAGTTTTCCGCATCCGGTTTGGCCGCAAATGAGCCCAGCGTGTGGATATTTAGGCAACATTCCCTTTTAATATTAGTCGCTATAATACTAATAATCGACAGATTCAAAACGACCATTTTTAATAACGAGTTGCGCGTCCATAATAATAAAAGTATACATGTATAATTCACCCGGGGTTTCCGCTTCTTTATCTATTTGAATGGTAATTGCTTCGGATAAGTTTTGTACTCGTCTTCCGCTTCCGTGTATTTTATTGTCGTCGCTCGTTCTCATATCTAAAAATAAACCGTATCGATTGAGTAAATAATCGGCTTGTTTTACGTTGGATAAATTTAGAGCTTTAACGACTTGTATAGCGTGTTGTTTGTTTGAATAACCGAAATGTTCTTCCCAATGTTGATACCTTTTCATTCCGTGCGCGTAGAGTTGATTGGGAACGTCTTCGATCGTAATTGAAACTTTATCGATTTTTGGATTATAACATTTGTTGGTTTCTTTCACATCGGGTTTTTTGAATAAAAACTATATTCCTTTCATACTTTTTGCGGGGGTATTTAAATTTATATTCCACGTCGTATCGCGTTTGTTTAACGGGGTCACGCTGTGTCTTAGTACGCGATCAAACAATATCGACAAACGGTTGCTATATTGATTTTTAATCGTTTGAACGAGTTCCGGCATATGAACGACTTGGAATTCTAAAGAAATCCCAATTATGATATATTTTGCATTATCGTCGGTGCTTTTAATCACGTTTGAAAATGTATTAAACACGAGTTCGTAAGTCAATTTATCTCCGAGTCCCGATTGGTAAAAGGGGTGATGATCGGTCAACAATTCAAAATCGAGCGGAATATAATACCTATTTTTAATGTATCCGCGATGGCTTTATCTTTTCCTCCGTTGCCCGCGGGAACCTTATCGCTAGCGTTTATTCTTAATTTAGTCACGTTACTGATTTTGACGTCGATCCATTGGCGCGACTAGCGAGTCAAAAATCCGTCGACTTTTACGACTTTGTAAAAGCTCAAAACTACGATATTGACAAACTACCGGAATACGATAAATTTCATTTTCGCGATGATGGTTTTTATTACGACAACGTAAAGTTGTCGATCGACGGAAGGCCGAGAGAATTTGCCTCGCTGAGTACGATATCTAGTAGAGCTCGCAAAGCTACGGGTAGATCGGGACCTTTATTTATGAGAGAGCGTTTGGGCGTAAAAGACTACGGTTTAAAAATTAAAATCTCGCCAAAAGAAAAAGAAGCGCTCGAAAATGTCTTAACGACGATAGAAGCGTCAGAAAGACCGTCGGCCCCCGGTAGAAAGTTACCGTCTATACCCGTGCAAGAAGCGGGTGACGTAGAAATAGCCGTGCAAAAAATTATTTAAAAACGTTTTTAAAGAAGATGACGGCTTGAAACGGGAACTCGATCAACTCGACGACGAAGAAAAGAATCGATATCCCGTTTTACCCCGCCAGCGTTTACGAGAGCTTGCGGGTCTCGATAAAGCCATGCAAACGACTCGAGGCGAACTAACGAATAATTTAGCCAGATTGAGTCAACTCGATGAAAAAAAATTCAATTTAGAGCAAAGAATCGATAATGACGATATTGGAGATGAAGAAGCAAACGACGAACTCGTTGACCAGCTGCGAGATCTGAGAGACGAAAGACGAGCTATATCAGAAGCCGCGAGTACGAATGAGCGCGCTCTTCGCAGTCAAATCAACATAATCAAAGAAACGATTCGCTACGTGTTACAAAGCGACGACACGTTGGGTGAAAAAATTAAAACTTTATTTAGAGAACAATGCGTAACGATCGTTAGTATATTAACGGCCGTTAGTATGACCATCGCTTTTATCGTCGAATCGATCGTCAATGCGGTAAATTCAGCATTACCAAAACCTATACCTACACCCCCCGCACCCAAACCTACGCCGAGTAGCGGAGGTGTTAAAGAGTGGATACAAAAAACATAAAACAATCTAGCGAGTGTATTAGCAAAACTCGGAGAAAAAGCTTTAGCCGCTTTACCGGGTATTATCGGTGCGGACGGTGTGGACGGGGGAACATTTATGGCTAGCTTTGACGGGAGTTGGAGTTTTAGTTTTAACTTGGATGCAGAAAAAACTCTAGTAAAGCAATTCATAAATAATTAAACCTAATCCCGTCAACGCCGCAAAACCAATAATTAAAGCATTTTTTTCTTCTCGGTGGCTATCGTCTTGGGTTATTGTAGAGGGAGATTCTTGCACACTCGTTATTGTAGGACTCGATGCTTGCGCGTGTTTAGCGGCTAACGGCGGCGTTGATTGTAAAGGTAAAAGAGGAGAAGGATAAATCAGACGTTGCGATTATTGTATCCGACGTACGATCCTATACGCATATTCATATCGCTCGGCATCATGTATAATGTTTCTCCGACGATAAAATTTAATTGCGTTTTAGTATCCGATAGAGATTTTTGATAGCGATCGATACTAGATTGTAAATCGACCGGAGAATCAATCTCGGCATTTACTATATTTATAAATCCACGCTGCGCGTCTAAACCGGTACCGGGTGTAAGAAATCCACTTTTAGCTCGTACTTGAGCTCCCAATATCGCGTAAACGTACGTTCTTATAGAATCGTTAATTCGTTCTATACCGATATCCGTAAAACCTCGAGCTAATCCCAAAGACAATATAAATTTAGTCCACGCTGTTTCAACGCGTTCAGATTGCAAAATGTAACCTACTCTAATGGTGATGCGTTCTTTACGATTATGTACACCGTCGTCAAAATCCATTCTTTTTTCGCCCGCTTCAAAGTCTGCGCTAAGATTGTTGAGAGAAATAGGGTCGGCGTTGCGATTTAAAATAGAATTGTCGTAGTTGTGCCCAGGTACTGGATCGTATCTTTTACCAATGTTTCGCCAAAAATAAGCGGTGCCTAATCCATCGCTGTACGCATCGACGCGTTGTTTCCAATGATCGAATGTTGAGAGATGAAAGTCTTTACATATTTTTTTATACGCGCTAATGTCTATATTGTTGTCGAACGCGCTAAAATAATTTTGAAAAGATAGAGGACAACTCATTTCTTTGAGCAATCGTCTCATTTGATAATGTACGTGAAATCTAAAAAACTACGAATCATCACGTTGGAATGATTTAAATGTTTATAACCCACGCCGCATCTCGTTGCGCCGCAGTACGTTACAAAATTTATTTGATTTTGATAAACATTTAACGGATTATGATGCCAATCATCGACTACTTTTTGACTACGAACCTGAGGCAACTTGTAGTTGCTAAAAACATTATCGAATTGTACGTTAAAAAACTCGTTCTCGTTGACGTAAATTTTTATACTCGTCAAATCGCTAGCATTAAAATTTTGAGGCGCCTCAAAATTTCCAGATTGCGGATACCGTTTCGATAAATTACTCTGAAACGCTAATGGAAAAGACATTTTATAATAAGATAATTAAAATTTTTTAATAATAAAATGTATCATACATTTGAAATCGAAATTGAAAAAAATGGCGGGTCGGTTCAATTAAACGACGTCATCGATAATCGCGAGGGCAATCTTGCGATTTTATTACATAGCGTAAACATTTGGGTGGGATATTACAACGTGCGTAAAAAAGAAAGAATAATTTATCGTACGGTGGGTGAGCGACAAGATGTTGTAAAGTTTGTCGAACCGGGACTTTACAACATTAACGAAATTATTGATATTATAGTAAAAGATGCGCCTTGGATCACTTTCACCATCGATAAAACAACGGGTGTTTTCTTGCTAAATTTGACTCGTGAAGACAAATCCGTCAGATTTTCATCCGGGTTAGATAATTTACTCGGGCTTCACAACGAATTTCTAACTGTGGGAGAATATAATTTAAAAAATTTGATGTACAACTTTTTAAAATTCTATACATTCATTGCGATGAATATTCTACGACCGGTAAACCTTGTACTATTTTAAACGCTTTTCCCTTGCAAGGTAAATCGTTCGGAGAAAGTATGTGGATGGAATATAAAAATCCATTAATGAAAAAATTTAAAGTCGGTACTTTTAACGCATTGAGTTTTCAAATTAAAGATTCAAAGGGTAGAGACATAAATAATCACGGTTTCCCCGTTATTTTAAATCTAAAAGTTATATAAATATGGCGAGTATTTATGGGCCTCCTCGAACGAGCGGCGTTGTTGCTAAAGATAGAGACGAAATTGTACGAGCAATCTCTCACCATAGTGAAATTTATGAACACCACGGATACATCAACAGAGATGAAATTTTACAAACGTTACCTCTAGTCGAAAAATACAACGTCATACACGGATGGTGGGCTACGTCTAAACTACCCTTTTTCATGTTTAACGACGCGCCAACGTACTGCTCTGTTTTTGTACATTTTACAAAAGCTAATAATTTTACTTCATATTCGGCTACGCGTGATTATGCGGCTGACGTTTATTATATTCCTTCTCCAGCGCTAAATAATAAATGTTATCTTATCGATGATGAAATGTCGCATTTAAGATACGAAATGTGTTTTAAAATGCGAAATGTTCAACAAGTTTTTGTAGATGCAACCTTTTTCGGTGCGCTAAATTCTAAAATCTGTTTCAATATACAAATTAAAAGTTTATCATTAAATTAATGTTAATTTTATACTATAAATATGGCGAGCATTTATGAACCTAGTCGAACGAGCGGCGTTGTTGCTACTAGCGCTTCTGAACAAAGTGGACATATCGATAATGTTTTAGGAACCATAGCATTCTATCAATTTGAGGATATAATTTGTTTTAGTTGACATGGTCAAAGTGGTCTGAGTTTTAATACATATGTAACAATAACAAATTGTTCAACTTATGCAAAAATAATTCATGGTGAAAACGTTTATCAAAGCGTTAAAAAACTTGAAATTAATCCTTGTCGTGATCCTAGTCGTGGTCTTAGATTTTTTATATTTTTATAACAATGATGAAAACTTTAGTTTTAAAGATAATAAAGCAAAGCTTTTAGAATGTGGCATTTACTTTGAAATAGAAAACACTAACTTTAACAGACAAATTTTTGCTCAATTTGTTTTTTTCGGCTCTGTAGAAACGGGAATCTGTTACGATATTAAAATTAAAACTTGGTCATTAAATTAAATTTAATCTGTTATTATTATTAAAAATAATGGCGAGCATTTACGGTCCTAGTCGAACGAGCGTAAATAATAGTCAAACAAGTAGCGGTATCGTTAGCGACGATAAAAACGTTTTTGAAAAAACTGGTCATATCGACAGCGATGAAATTCAACAAAGTATAACGTTGTATAAATTACACGATATATTTTACATTCAATGGAACGGTTCGGCAAATATCGGTATACCGAGGTTTGCCATCTTTGAACCGATAACAAACTGTACAACTTTTTCTAAAATAATATACAACGATGAATATTTTTATTCCAGTGTTATGAAACGAGAAATAAACCCGCTTCGTATACCAGATTTTTTTGAGTTTGATGCTAGATCGCAAGATTATTTTAATAATATGGAAGCGAAACATATAGAATGTGGAATTTGCTTCAAAATAGAAAACTACAGAAAAAAAGGTTTTTGTACATGCGACCTTTTTCGGCTCTTTAGAAACGGGAATCTATTACGAAATTAAAATTAAAACTTGGTCGTTAAATTAAAAACATTGTTAATCTTTTACTATTAATAGAAAAGAATAAGCGTACATATAGAATCAACGAATGTACTTAATTATCCTAATTTACGGTCTATGACGGATGATGCGAACGATGCTAAATCATTTCGTCTGCAAAAAATCGACGATATTCAAAAAGAATTACGAATCGAAATAAATCATCGTGAAGCCGTATATAAAAAATATAATAAAATCATCAACGCTTGTAGCATCGTAGAAACGATGACAGAATTGGGCTGTATGGGAGCGGGAGCTATCGGAATCGCGAGTATCGCCACGGTTATAGCAGCGCCGGTTGGACTTGTTTTAGAAGGTTTAGCTTTAGGGTTGGGTGGTGCGGCGTTTGCTCTCAGATACGCGAAATATAAATTATCTAAAAAAGCTAAAAAACACGATGAAATTAGAGTTTTAGCATCGTCTAAACTCAACACGATCGAAAACCACGTTTCAAAAGCCATCGAAGACGGTGTCATTACCCAAGATGAATTTTTACTCATCTGCGAAGAACGAGATAAATTTTCTCAAATGAAAGAAAATATTCGTAACAACTCTAGCAAAGCTACAGCTTTACCGGCTAAAACAGAGGTCAAAGCCACCGATGTAGATAAAGAAAGAAAAAAAGTTATTATAGAAAAACTTGTAAGTTTAAAGTAAACTTTACTATACAAAATTTTTATTATAATCAAAAACCCGCTTTGCAAATAGCGGAGCGGGTAACAACAACTGATAGACCTCCCCCGTATAATTTACATTTTTAGCCACTATAAACGAGCGCTTGTCTTTTCAACCAACTCTATCATCACTATATTATAATGTCGTCTAGATTTCCATTCAACGTGGTTTAAATAATTTATTTTTAATACATTACCGCATTTCGTACAGAAATTTGTCGCTGTTTTTGTGCCATTTTTACATTTTCGACACGGAACGGGTATACTCACACCGTGTCGAATACGCGACACGTGCAAAGAGCAATACACCGCCACGCACACTTGGCTTACAACACTTGACTGGTTTACCAACTAAAAGCCATTCGCAGGGAATCCTCGCTCTCGCCGTCATCTTTACTATTCATCTACATAATATCGAATCGTTATTTCAATTTCTTAGCGACTAAAACCAATATCTTTTTTAGCGGGCTAGATTTTACACTCAGTCTTTAACAAATATTACCCCCTATACCTATACGCCACGCCACGCAAGCGCCAACCACACCCTCCTCTTTTTTATAATCTCATCATCTACCACGCCCACTTTTGGATAACTGTCCTCCTCTTTTTTAATCTCATCATCAAACACGCCCACAAAAGGGTCAACTGTCCTCCTCTTTTTTAATCTCATCATCAAACACGCCCACAAAAAGGTCAACTGGTCTCGGACGCCCATCTAACATACTACTCAAGGTATCAAAGCGCTGTACATTATTACCGCTGCTCATCAGGCGCATAAATCATTCCAGAAACCATCTCAGCTCCCTGGGGAGTATACAGCTCAATTGCTGCCATTTCGGCGCAATTTTTGGGCTAATCAAACACAACAACCAACTCTGCCCTAACATGTACCCATTTACTCCTGGGTGGAGAGAAGCATTTATGGTAAAGTGTCTTGCTCAAGGACACAAGTACCACGGTCGCAGCCAGGATTCGAACCCACATTCTGACGACTCAGCCATCAGAACACAAATCCGATGCACTAAACCGCTCGACCATGGCACTCCAGGGTCACCCTGCACTCATTTTATTCAGCACCCTTCAATTGTATAAAAACCACCTTCAAACCTTGGTACCCAAATACCTGTCACGGGGCAGGTAAAATGTGTACATTTTGATTGTACATTAAAATCAAACACGTGCGGGATACATTTTCCTTAAAAACTCATAAATTTCCCAACCCAATACAATTCTGGCCATGTGACTTCGTGATAATTATAGTATTATAACGAACATGGTTACACGGTGGCGCTTTTCGTTTGCCGGTTTCTCTGCGTACCTGGGGATCCAGGTACGGCTGTTCGTTTGTTTTCCAGTCGTGAGTGGGTTCCCACGGTCAGTGCAGAACTCGCCGTGGACTGTGTAATACCTATGAAACCCACTTGCGACTCCCATAACATATCCCAGTGTAAAGTGAGTAATCATGTGAGTTAAATCTATCCAATAATTGAAAGGGTTGAAAGAGAACCAGAATCGGAAGATCAGGAATTGAATCCTGTTTGTCCGTGTCATATTTATTTTATTGTCGTCTGTCTGTACTGTCCGTTTATTTCAAACTAGCCGCATTCGTGCGTTACAGTATCTTTGTAACGTTTTTTTTTTAATTATTATTATTACAGCATGGTGTTTAGGTGACCCACACTGCACAACCTTTGATAAAGTGAACTACACCTTTAATGGGCGTGGGGAGTTTCTTCTCACATTTATTAATGGCAATTTGTTGAATCTGCAAGCTCGTACAGTTTATTCATCAAGTGTAGTGGCCAATAAAAATGCAAACGCCACATTTTTCACCGTGATCGCATTCTTACATCACCAGACACACACCACCATACCGGTAAGTCTCTCACTGATATAATGACTGCTGATGAATCTCTAAATGTAACTGCCTGTACTCTGGGGATGCATATTTGTTTTCTCTTTCTGTGGGTGGGCTCCACTAGTTTGATTTATTGTAAATTTCACGAGGAAGTGGCCATTATTAATTTACATGAAAAAAGTTCATTTTTGTCTTCGCTTATTGTGTATAAACATGGTAAATTGAGTGAGGAAGTAGACACGACCTTAACCAAGTTAATAATTTCAGTCAACCAGTAGCAGAAGTATACTACATACACGAAGTGTAGAAATTGCGTAGTACGTCATCATTACTGCACTCTTTCAACACTTTTGTAACGTATTAATTATTTGCTTATACTAAAAGATGTACGCCAGTGTTTTACCGGAAATTGTTGTTTTTATTGGATCATTGATGATTTCCTTATAAAATAATTCCCTTATAAAACAATTTCCTTAATTAAAATGTCCTTAATAAAATACTTTGAAATGCTGTATTTAAAAAAAATAGTTGTCAGACGTTCGGTTTAACAGTGAAAAAAAAGTGTCAACAATAATTTATGACGGGACCCACCGTCAATTCATTTCGGTACATATTATTTTTCTAAAATGTGTTATTTTACAACGTTTTTATTTACTTTCTCAAGAAAACTGAAATAGCGAAAGCTGACCTTAAAATATCGAAAAACACGGGCGTTACATCTGTAAATATTATTAACGTGTATTATCTTGAATACACAAGTACAAAATTGTTATTCTTTAATTTAGGTGCGTATTCAAGTGGATGATAGTGGAACAGATTTAAGCGTAATGGTAAACAACGCCATACTTCCCGATGAAACAGTGGCAGAAGGTAGGCCTCTTCTTGATTTTGCTACAATAAATAGTCTGGGATTATATTTCAATATGTGTGGCGGTCCAGGAAAACCCAACACATGGTAAAATTTTTACAATTCTTGTTGAGCATTTAATCAAGTAATACACCCTTTACTGATCTCATAACAGTTTTAATGAGTTCAATATTCAAACCACAACTAAAGTTATGACCTTGCAAAGACGGTTCTAAAACCCACAAACGGAGAAATTAGGCTTAAAAGTTGGCTATGCAGTAAACGTAAATCCCTTGAATTGAGGTGAAATTTACATTATAGTAAAAATAGTGTAAAAGTGTTTTTCATTTCTTTCAAACTAAGATTTTTCACATAAAGGAGTTATGGTCAATTTTTACGTAAATCAGTCCATAATTACAAAATGTGCGTGGCGACTTCCGACGGGTTTTCCCCGACTGCCACACATACGGTAACGGATTCATTACCCTAATGGATCAACCGCCATTGGAAACACTCTCCCAAATATCTCTTTTCTTCCATTGCGTTCACATTATCCTCATATCTACATTTTGTTGGTCTGTTGTTTTTGCTTAATAGCTTTTGATACTTTTTCATTATTTTAATTGCCTCTGTCATCAGTATATTTACTCTGTATCGTGTCAACTACCTATTGTCTTGTCTCTTGTCTGCCTGTCCTTTGTTCGTGGTCTTTGTCTGTCTGGCTGTTTTAACAAGCTTCTGCTTATATAAACAGCCCCCATGATCTATTTAACTAATTTATTTTGCTATGAATTTAACATTTACTGCTTTCATCGTTTAATGCACTTTTAATATAAAGTTTGTTAATTCTTTTATGGAAGTATGGAAATAAATGTGATGTGATTGATTGATTGATTGATTGAGGTCAAACCATATCTGCCGAGTAACCAGGGATCAAGCCCCGATCAGATGCAAACAACCTGGGTAACGGCAGCAGCGGGGATCACACAACTTGGGACACAAGCCTTTTACGTGGTTGTACACAAAGTAGATTTATAGGAAGAAACTGACCTGAATATTATATAAACGGGTAGCGAGCAAAGAAAAATTGGCTGATGCGGTCCACTTATGCCAATTATCTATTGCTCTATGGGGCCAGGTCAGAGGCCAAACCATATCTGCCGAGTAGCCAGGGATCAAGCCCCGGTCAGATAATAATAATAATAATAATAATTAATAATTAATAATTAATAATTAATAATTAATAATTAATAATTAATAATTAATAATTAACAATTAACAATTAACAACTAACAACAACAACAACAACAACAACAACAACAACAGCAAGAGCAAGAGCAAGAGCAAGAGCAAGAGCAAGAGCAAGAGCAAGAGCAAGAGCAAGAGCAAGAGCAAGAGCAAGAGCAAGAGCAAGAGCAAGAGCAAGAGCAAGAGCAAGAGCAAGCACAAGAGCAAGAGCAAGAGCAAGAGCAAGAGCAAGAGCAAGAGCAAGAGCAAGAGCAAGAGCAAGAGCAAGAGCAAGAGCAACAGCAACAGCAACAGCAGCAGCAGCAACAACAATAATTAATAATTAATAATTAATAATTAATAATTAATAATTAATAATTAATAATTAATAATTAATAATTAATAATTAATAATTAATAATTAATAATTAATAATTAATAATTAATAATTAATAATTAATAATTAATAATAATAATTAATAATAATTAATAATAATTAATAATAATAACGATTTGCCGCGCGCACATATCCACCCTGCTGGGCGCTCAAGGCGCGGAAACAAAGAACAAAAAGAAACATGTATATAAACAATATACAATGATAGCATAGGAGAAAAAAAAATTATGTATGAGATACATGTATCTACAATGCAATTACAAATATACATCATCTTTGAAGAATTGTGACATAAGAAAAGTTTTAAGTATCAACTTAAATCTAGTTATACTATGACAAGATTTGAGTTTAGTTGGAAGATGATTCCAGAGTCTCGGAGCCGCGACAGAAAAAGACCTATCACCCCAGTTCCGTTTTGAAGTTGCTTCCTTTAGGAGTGACATGTTACTGGAGCGCATGTTGCGTGATGGTGTGTAGACTTTAACCCTGCGGCTAGGGTGTGGTACGCTTTTAGCTGCAGGGAAAACACATTTTCTAGCCTAACCTCATTAAAAAAAAGTTTGTTGACCCTGTCCAGCCAGATAAGCCTCTCCCATGATATTATGGATCAGGTCCAGGTGTAAAACCCTGACCTGCTGACCCGGTTGTTTACATAAGGCCAAGATAATGTTTTTTTGCACTTGGCACCATCAGTGGTACAGTAACTGTTGCAACCCATATTCATTGCAAAACGTGCTCAACAGATTTCAATCAGCCGTCAGCAAAAAAATACACCTCCTTTTCATCGATTTGTCAGCGGCATTCGATGGACTGGTACGCAAATGGATGTTCGAGACTGTTCGTCTCCGTTTCCGTAGCACCGACAATGCACTCATCGATATCCTGGAAAGCTTGTACACGTCGACGTAGCTCTACCACCACAGCACTGACGCAACATTTCCGACAACAGCAGGGGTTCGACAGGGAGGATCCGAGAGCCCCTGCCTCTTTAACTTGTTCTTAGATTGGGTGATGCGTGTCTTCCTCCTCCAAGCAGCCCAACAAAAAATAGAATGTTTTCAGCACAAGTACGATACCGGCATATTCTGCAATCGCAGTCAACGGAGAAATTACCCACCTAGAGGCGACAATTGGTGCCCTTGGAGTGGTTACGCAGACGACATTATCCTGTTTTGCACTGAACTAGGTCACATGCAATCAGCTGCTGAACTCATCGATGATATTTTCAAAAAGTACCGACTCCAGATTAATAAATCGAAAACGGAACTTATGACCATTGATCCGACTGGAGAAGATGAAAACAAAGACAGCAAAATATGTATAAACAATTTCCCGATTGTGTCGTGCCAGACATTTCGCTACCTAGACATCGAAATTAACGCACGCACCGACTGTGCTGATATCAAATTCAATTCCATGAAAAACCTTTTCCTGAACCGAAAGATACACCTATGGATTCGCATCCAATTTCTTAACTCTTTTGTTCGTTCAAGACTCTGCTACAACTGTGCCAACTGGTCACTCACCAAAGCGCAACAAACGAAACTGAACGCTTGTTATCAAATCATGTTACGCAAGATGATTCGTAACGGCATTTGCAGACATCCAGATCACGACGGCGGTGAGCCAGATTTTCGATATTGGTACACTACCGCCGATCTCTACCGCTTCTGCAAAGTACCATCAATTTCAGATTTTGTTTCTAAACAACAGGAAAAGTACGTTGCTCACCTCATTCGCGCGGAAAATGATCTCATCATGAAACACATGATGCTAAGCGCCGACAAAAACAAAAAACGTGGTAAAATGATCAACACTACGTTCAAACAAGTTCAATCCCGGTATGAAAACGAATACGAACTGTTTAAAGCCGCGGAACTGTGTAAAGTTTAGATCAGTGGAAACACTCTGCAACTATTCAGTAACTGAAGAAGCAGTAAAACTTATGTATGTATGTATGCATTTCAATGGCTTTCACAGTGTTGTAACTGGATTCCTTTGTTTATAATCCACTCACACTACCTCCATGCCCTCCCTGCTATGTCATTCACCCACTGGGCATGCTAATTGGCTCCTGTGTGGGGTCCTAGAAGGGGTGTGGCTTCATTCAGTATGTGCAACAGGTCACCTACATGTGTGTGTGTCGTATACGTGTGTGTGTGTGTGTGAACGTGTACATGGTACCCTTGTGGGGTCCAAAACACAATGGAACAATTGGACCCCACAAGGTAACTATAGCAAATATTGTACCCCACAGGAGAATTCTAAGGAAAAGGGATAATAGAACGAACAAAGGAATACCCCACAAATCAATGTGCGTGAGGGTGAACGTACACACCATTCGTTGTGGGGTCCAAAACACAATAGAACAATTGGACCCCACAAGGTAACTATAGAAAATCTTGTACCCCACAGGAGAATTATAAGGAAAAGGGATAATAGAACGAACAAAGGAATACCCCACAAATCAATGTGCGTGAGGGTGTGTGTGTGTGTGTGTGTGTGTGTGTGTGTTCTATTGAGTTGGCTGTCTGAGCTTGATTCATTCTTTTACAATGGCTTCAAACAGCTGGAAGAGTGATACAGGAAGAATACAAAACAGTTTCGAGCATAAAGAGAGCCATACTAAGCCAAATTTTTGAATAAATTTCATAAATAATGAATCTGCAACTAAAAGCGTACCACTTCTGCATTCGAATGAATTGAACATGCCCATTGCCTCGCAGGGTTAAGCAGTTCAGAAATATAAATAATACTATAAAGATTTGTGAACAATTAGCATCAGTTTAAAAACAATTCTCTGTGAAACAGAAAGCCAGTGCAGTTCTTTCAAGATTGAAAACAACCTGGGTAACGGCAGTAGCGGGGATCACACAACTTGGGACACAAGCCTTTTACGTGGTTGTACACAAAGTAGATTTATAGGGAGAAACTGACCTGAATATTATATAAACGGGTATAATATATAATAAGAAAAGAATTAATTAATAAAATAGTATAAATGAAAAACAGTAGTTATTGGCCTCAGTTATGTTTTGAACCTAGCAAGTTCTTTCTCAGAGAAAGAACCTGTTAGGTTCGAGATCTAAGACCAGTAGCTACTATTTTGCTTTTACAACGGGTTCTTTAGGTTGGTAAGCAGTTTACAACAGCCAATTCTCTATTTATAAAATAGTACACAAATATATTTATACATCTAACTAACATTAACAACATATTTCATGGCTTAGCAGGGATTTTGGATTGTATAATGCCAAAATTAGTTTTTGTAAATGATACAGTAGATCTAATGCTCTTGAACAAGTTCTGCTAGTAGATGTGAAGCATCATCTTTAGATATAGTCAGATTTGCGATGACACCATGTATTGAAATAATCTCTTTTGAGTAGTAAGGGTTCTGAGAAGAACCTTTGGTTAATTCAACATTTCGATCTGGATGCTTTGATCATCTTCTGGGAGAATGCCGCAATGCTGGTGCAGGAGGGGCTTAAGTAGCTCGGTGGAGGAGTCCTGATCACTAGATCTTTGGGCTTGCTTGTGTCATTCTTGTATAATGTAGCTATTACCTAAAACAAATTTGAAATACATTTATAATTAAATATGTGTGGAATAACAAAATGTACTATTTCACAATTTATCTATAGAAATTGGAACAAAGGATGATATTGCAACAAATTATTCAAAAATTTGTTTAAATATCAGCTGTTTTAACCAACCACACACCATCCCTTAAATGCATTCAAATAATAAATCCCATTTCCCACTATTTTATTTTAAGCTAGGTTTCAACTTCATAGGTTCGGGATTATACAGTTGTAAACCTCAAAGTTATTTGGGAATTGCCAACTTTGTATTCTCTTTTTCTTACTCTTACTATTATATCATCGTGATTGTACAAACTACAGTTCTATGACAGTAACCAGTGGGTTAACAATTCATGATGTTTCAGATGATAACAAGTCCCAGACATGTCAAATCCAATGTTCCCAACTCTCATGGAAATTTCATAATATACAGTAATACTATTGTAAGGTGAACAATATTAAAACGAACTTGCCCAACTATGAGGTCATAGATAATAACTTCTCTCAGTGTCACTGCCCAACTTCGCCAGCAAACAATCCTTTTAGATGACATGATGTATGTATTTACAAACCTGAATATATAATTGTCTTAATTGACTTAAAATCCATCAACCATGTCAACAAACCATGAACACAGAACAGCTGATGAGTAACTATTCTAGATTACATGTGTGGTATATGTCACATGCACATAGACTGGTAACCACCATTATGTATGTCTCTTCAGTGCATATGGAGTCGGGGAACCTTTACATTAAACTGACAACAGAGGGCGTCCTTCAACCAAAACTTTCAGGGGGTTAGAAATATCATTTTTTTAATTTTAATTATTTAGTCTTGTTTCTAATAGGCCTATATATGTTTTGAGGGGGGCAGAATATATAAAAATCAAAAAAGTGAAATAATACTGATCGAAACGTTGAGTTGTAATTTCCAGTTCTCTTCAGAACTAATTACTGCTCAATTGAGAATTTCAGATTGTGTCACCGCAAATAGTCTTTATTTAGGGATATAATGGTGTTTTAGTTTGTTTTAGACCTACATACATTGCACTTTGGACTGTTTCTGTGTATTGATACTGCATTCAGACATAACCTAGCGTCTGGACGACAGTGGCTATGTGCTTATTTCAATTCATACATTATTATTGAAAAAGCATGAGATCATTCGAATTCTGCATTTGTTGTGGAAAACCTTCAATATTCACTTTAACAAGAAAATTATTATCTTTTACTTGACTAGGATACTTTTGTGGTTCGTGCTTAATAAAAAGAAAAGATAGTCAACACATTGAATTCAGCTGTGAGGATGGAATATCTATAACGACTGGTTTTCAGAATGGCACAGCAAACATCTTAGCGTCATTGCCCAACATTTATAAATCAAGCGTATTTGGAGGACTGATGGGTAAGTATTTGAAGTCAGTTTATACATGTACATCTGCTGAAGTTAAACACTAAACAGATATATGTCTAAAACATTGGAGTAAACAATCCTATAGGACAAAACTCATAATAGTGAAATATTTGCACTACTGGTATTGTTCCATTTGGGGCTCTGAATACTACGAGGTTAATATTGAGAACTGGGTTGAATTTCCTTGCTCTCCTCCTGCCTGTCTTAACCCCCAATTGTTTGTATTTCTCACCCCAAACTCAAAAGACGTGCTAGCCATCCCGGTTCCGTGCAAGCGGAAAACCGTGTTTCCTTTCCAAACCACTACTATCTACGTGCCTTCAACATGACTGTGCACGTACAATGTCTAATTTCTTGTCTATGTCGCTCGTCTTTCAACCAAAACCTCCCAAATAACTACAGCTTGGAAACCTATGACATATTATTGCTTAATTTAATCATAATTTGCTTGTGAAGCGTGTAAATACAATGTTACTTTACGGTGCTGTCAACGCCATCATCACTGCCCGCCATTTTGACGACTTTATCGATGCTTACAAACCGAATTTTCATCCTTTATCAATGTTGTGCAAGTTATGCTATTATTAGGGCGTATTATTTCATTTTTTTATTTATTGATTAAAAAAAAATGCATTTATAAATCTTTATTGATTTATTATTGTTTGTATTATTCTGCCCACTTCAAAACTTGTACAGGTCTATTAGAAACAAGATTAAATCACTAAAATAAAATAAAAATTATATCTCTAACCCCCCCCCCCCCGTACATGCCCCTGGAAGTTTTGGTTGAAGGGCGCCCTCTGTTGTCAGTTTAACGTAAAGGTTACCTGACTCTATATGTACTGAAGATAACTGAAGTTAGTATCTATATGACCTTATAGTTGGGTAAGTTTGTTTTTAATATTGTTCATGTATTGTTTATTTACCGACCAATCCATGCAGAAGAAGTAGTACTGTATATCGTGACCTGTACATGAGAGTTTGATACATTGTATATGACATGTCTGGAACTCGTTATCATCTATAAAAATAGTGAATTATTAACCCACTAGTCATAGAACTGTACTTTGTACAATTAAGATGATATAATAGTGTGACGTCACACCCCCTAAGTGGACGTGGATACGCGGTAGCAACCGTTCCACAGGGTATGACGCGAACGTCTCCGAGCGGCTGAGAACCGAACGCGTCCGTTGGGATGGAAATATACCGTCCCAGTATTGGTAGAATGATTGAGCGACAACAGGACACCAGAAATATAATGACATAACAAAAACTACAGGTTAATTCACACTTCTCCTTGTCTTTATTTCTAGCTCTCAACAGAGGGCGTCTACTCTCTTAATGTAAAAGAGTGAAAACCACTCTTTCAAAAACCTATAATATTATGGCGGACAAGTCTTTTTGGAGTGGATAAAGAGTAAAATTAGTAGTGTATAAAGAGTGAATAGGTAGCCTTTTACTGTATTTTTCAATCGAATCAGAGTGGGTTTCACTCCAAAAAAGACTTGTCCCCCATATAAACTCTTCAAAAAAAGTTCGGAAACACAAGTTTGACTGACGATTTCTCTCTTGTTACCAATTCATTTTCCTTGCATTTGGTATCATTGGAAAGTCCTGTTATTCCTCTTTACAATGATGTGCCATTTGTTATGATTACGCAATTGGGGGATGTGCAGCACAGCTGAATATGGGGGTGGGTGTAACGTGAAATGTTGCAAAATGTATTGCTATTGTCATACAGTGCATTCCCCTTTTGCTTGGAGGAGGCTCTTGACTTAACATTGTTTGTTCAATGAAGGAAGTAGTTTCAATGATTAAACCAGAAAAAAATAATTTCCTTACGTCTTGTTTTGTCTTTTGTTAGTGATAGAGAGTTTCATTGTACTGTGAGAGAGATTTGTTGTTACTGACGGAGAATTACTGGGTGTTTGAGTGCAGAAAATGACAAATTCTTTTACTCTGTTTGAAACTCAACCACATTAACAACAGAGTTGCTATCCCGGAGGCAATTTATTGTGACAGGCCCTGTGGATTTCTGAACTTTTCCCGCACATTTATGACCTAAACCCTTTAAATATTGGTTAGTAAGCAGACAATCATTCAAGACACATCCATCTTCCAAACAACAGCAACAGTCAATACACTTTTGACAATAGCAATGCATTTTGCAACATTTCACTTTACACCCACCCCTATATTAAGCTGTGATGCACATCCCCCAATTGCGTAATCGTAACAAATGGCACATCATTGTAAAGAGGAATAACGGGGCTTTCCAATGATACCAAATGCAAGGAAAATGAGTTGGTAACAAGAGAGAAATCGTCAGTCAAACTTGAGTTTCCGAACTTTTTTTGAGGAGTTTAGCTCTTTAAAAGAGTGGTTTTCACTCGTTTACATTAAGAGACTAATAATTTCGATTTACAGGAGGATAGTTAATTGTATTAACAGTGTCTAACAGTGTACTACACTTTAGTTGCCGTGGCTAGTTTTTAGGGGATATCGCCCCTCACAGTACCGTTGCGAGTATTACAGCAACAAACGTTATCGTAAGCTTCTAAAACTAGGAACTCATACCACACTACCGTTATCAGCCCCTCGACTTACCAAGTTTGCCCGCCAGCGCCGACAAGACTTGGAGCTCTCACAAAAGCTCTGCTCTCGCCACACGGCAATCGTGCTCCTTATAATTATACCCTTCCGGCGCTGCAACCCTAATGCACGTGATTCACACCGTACAATCGCTGTGCGCTGGGCAGAGACTCGCTGCTACGGCCTACAGACGGGATGGGCAAGCTTCCTGTCGCGTCACATAGCCTCCTGACAGGCCTGAAATGTCCTCATTTAGAAATACCGAAATGAATTAATAAACGCGACAGGGTGTACATCATAATTATATAATCTGACACGACCTCCAGCCAACGGGCGAGTTGTCCTGGGTTCTTCAAGTTCATTAACCATCGAAGAGACGAATAATCCGTCCATACTTCTTGCCATAAAGGTACTGCCGGAAATACGTGAGATAGGCGACCACAGCGAGCAGCTCTCGCCGAGTAACACAATAATTCTTTTCGACTTTGTTCAGCTTCCGGATTTCAAATTCAACTACCTTCTCCACACCATTATGAACCTGAGATAGCACTGCCCCTATACCATCTAAACTTGCATCCGTATCCAGGATGTACTCGCTGTCCGGTAACGGATAAGCCAGGATCGGAGCTTCCAGTAACTCCTCCTTTAATCTCAAAATGCCTCCTGACAATTGTCATTCTAAACAAGCTCTTTTACTTAGACGTCAAATCATGAAGCGGGCTGGCAATGCTTGCCAATCCCAGAATGAATCTGCGGTAATAGGAAGCCAGAACAAGAAAACTCCTCACTTTCATACACGTTGGACTCGGCTACTCCGAAACGGCATTGACTTTAGCGGGGTCCGTTGCAACTCCCTTATTCGATATGATGGATACCAGTCGACTCACCCCTGGCAAACTTATCCATTACTTATCCATGGAGTGTCGTGGCCGAGCGGTCTAGCGCACCGAACTCAAGTTCTGGTGTTGCCAGCAGCAGGGTGTGGGTTCGAGCCCCGGTCGTGACACTTGTATCCTTGAGCAAGGTACTTAACCATAATTGCTTCGTCCTTCGGATGGGACGTAAAGCCGTAGGTCCCGTGTGTTGTATAATGCACGAAAAGTGGATTGTCGTGGCCGAGTGGTCTAGCGCACTGAACTCAAGTTCTGGTGTTGCCAGCAGCAGAGTGTGGGTTCGAGCCCCGGCCGTGACACCTGTGTCCTTGAGCAAGACACTTAACCATAATTGCTTCTCTCCACCCAGGGGTTAAATGGGTACCTGTGAAGGCAGAGATGGTTTGCTCTCTATGCGCTAGAAATGGCAGCAATTGAGCTGTATACTCCCCAGGGAGCTGAGATGGTTTCAGGAATGATTTATGAGCCTTATGAGCCTTATGAGCAGGGATAATAATATAATGCGCCTTGAGCGCCACTTAGTTGGTGGATACGTGCGCTATATAAATCTATACATTATTATTATTATTATTATTATTACGATTGCAAGGGGCGAAATTTCGCCCCTTACAAACTCGCCCCCGTTGATACAAACTCGCCCCATGACAATCTCGCCCCTCACAAATTCGCCCCACGACAATGTCGTTGATGCATTTTACGCTATTGAGACTGGTTTAATATAAGACAGTAATTACAACACTGTTATAATAAAGGCAGGATGTACGGGGACATAACTATTTTAATGAACTAAATTATTATTTTAAGTCTTAAAATAATAACTGTGGAAAATTATTTGGCGCTATTGAGACCGATTTAACCCTTTCATTACCAGCCACTTATGTAAGAGAGTACCCTTCTTTACCACAGCAATTAGGAGCCCAATGTCACTTCAGCACCAGTGGGTTTTTCACAATTTCATTGAAGTGCGCCCTCACTCTGCAGTGATAGTCACTTTTTTTTACATGTGTACTGTACATACCAAATAGCTCAGATATATTTGTATGTAAAACTGATGGTCAAAATGAGTATACAAAGGGAGGAAAATATTCTGCATCTATTTTGTAAGTGTAAAAGCAAAACAATGAAATAATTAGATCAGTATTTACACTGAAGAAAAGTAATACAAGTAGGTGATATTTCAGAGAATGTGTACATGTATCAGATTTCTTTTCCATGTGAAAAATAATAACTTGGATGAGATTTTTGGTGATTTTTGTTTTGTTTTCTTCTTGGAAATTCAGTGTACATACATCACAATTCATACTATAACCCCCCCCCCCAACCCCCAATTCAATGTTGGACTGTAATCTGCGGCGCGTCCGACCTTTCCCAACATTGAATTGGAAGGGTTGAACAAATAGTACAGATTTACAATCAAGTGGTGTGGTATTTCTCAAAGCAAGGAACTATGCACATAGGTTGTGTACATTGTTTACAGATCATCTTTGTTTGTTTTCGCCTGCCTAATTTGCGGTTACTGCAAACAATGCAGTCGCGTTTCTTTCCATTGGGGTTTTTGCCAGGATAGTGCTGTTGCCCTGTCAACTCAATAGGAATATCGTATCTCAACTGACTTGTTGCGTTACGTTCCCAACCCAACAGCAAGCCCAGTACAATCCCTATACGAAAATCAAGGTTACTGACATTTTTGTTCCCTGCTATGCTGGTGAATATTACTCTGCTATTGACAATACAGATATTCAGCATATGGAAAAAAAACTATTTTCCTCCATTTCAAGCTTTTGTGTGTATGATTGTTGTACTGAAAACATTGGTCGGCAAGATCAGTTCCACCCATGTTTTTGTTGTAATCTTCAATACAATTGGGCTTCATAACATCACGAAATCCACTTGTGCTCTTATTACACCGAATTTGCTTTTTGGACAAATCACTGTTGCCTACATTAGTTAGAAGTGTTACGGGACATGATCGACGGAGAGAATGGGATGTGAAGAATTTCAGACGTCGACCAGTACATCCTGTATTGAGAGGATTTGTTTATGCCCATAGCAATGAGAAGTGCCACAAATGCCATCATTTCGGGATATGTTGGTTGGGTGCCAGGACAACTGTTGATCAGGATTTGAGTCTATTGTTTGCTGCGCATAGCGATTAGTCTCGTCGACAAGCATATCCCACAGGAGTTGACAAAAATACAGCTTGAAGATCTCCACTGCCGACAGTGTGGCAAAGTCGACGGTGGGTCCAGGATTTCCAGTGAACTGCACTGTCCCACACTCATAATGGTCTCGTCGTTCCCAACCGGATCGGAATTCTAACTTTCCTGTCGTCCTCCTTGATCTCGGCCGGCTGTCACCTTGGTAGGTAGGCTGCAACAGAAAAACAAGGCAAAGGAGGATTAATCTCGGTCGGAAATGTGAATTCGAGTCAACTCGTACCCCAATCAACCCGTACCCGAGTTGGTTGAAGTACGAGTTGGTTAGAGTACGAGTTGGCACGAGCATGAGTTGACCAAAATGAGCACGAGTTGGAGTACGAGTTGACCTGTTTCCTATCTATACATCAACTAGCTGTTTCAATTAATACAAATAACCCAAACAAACTACTACAAATTGTACATTTTCACTCGCGCACTTTGGTGATTGCATCATGCCTGACTTTTTGCCCAAGTCTAGTGGGTGGGGATTTGGTCACTCCTATTCAAGGGATCCATTTTCTAAATTTACATTCCTCAGCTCCAACAGTTGTAACCCCCTTGAGCATATACAAAAATGCATCCAATATTTACGCTACATGAAATATCGTTGAATTACATTAGTTTGCATTGGGCCGGGAAGAGTACTGTTATTCAATTTTTACTGTACTTTAGCTCAAGAAATCCTGCTGGAATATCTTCTGTGCTGTCGTCGGAAGAAATGCCTTTATCGTCATCCGATTCTGAGCCACTGTCTGCCAAACTGCCATCATTTATGTCCGTTTCCGTCATGATTGCAACTAAAAAACAGACCATTGTGGCAAGGCGAGTGGACGCTAGCAAAGTGGGGAAACCGCAAAGTGACGCGCTTTTATAAAGCTAAGTTTTAAAAACTGAATTCCTGTCAATAGAGGGCGCCAAACAAAAGAACGCTCTAAAGCTTTTTCAGCTGGTGACTTAATTCGCCTTGGGAGTGAAGCGCATAACTATTCCTGGAACCTTTCGAAGCCCACGGGATTGAAGCGTATCGCAACAAAGACTCTTTTTGGAGCCCGTGGGATCGAAAGGGTTAATATAAGAGCTAGAGTAAATCAAACATAAAAATCATTTTAAATAACATTTTATTTAACGAAATTATATATTACAAGAAATAATTCATTTACAGTTTTAAATTAAATAGAATAAAATAGAAAAATGGCTAAACAAAAGGAAACAAAATACTGACTAAAATATATAAGTAAAATAAAAAATAAGTAATTACATACAAAATACAGATAATTAAAATGTAATTAAATAAACATAATAAAACTTTGTATATACATAATACAAAGTATACATAGTAAAATAAACTGTTTAGTTTAGCTAATGTTTCTTTTTTCAGTTTTAACTGTTGAATTATTTCATGCAATATTAATTTGTGTTAAATAAAACACCCATTTAAAATTATTGCAACTATTCATACGCATGAAAAACAGTTTCCTTCTGATAGAGGACTTAAGAACGACATCAAACACAGTTGTTTGTTTCTGATATTTTATTACAGCATTGGATTGTGGCCGCCAGTGGCTGATGAGTTACCTTTTAAACATTCTCATCGTATTAACTTTGTAGTTAATTATAATGTTAGTATATTAGTATCCAACTCCGATCTTTTACAGGTTCCTATGTGGAACCATTGCCCTCTCGGCATTCAGGACATCTGTCCATTTCTTTACATTATAATAAATAATAATAATAATTATGTAACACTATTATTCAAAACTCAAATAATATTGTCCACATTACCATTCTCTAACAGTTATGTTTATCAATACGTATTGTGACTAATAATTGAAAACAACATTTTTTGATTATCTAAATTGAACATTCAGTGTTCGATCTGTTTATTTATTTTGTTAATTATATATTTAAGTATGTTCTACACTCCTAAAAATTTTCAAATTATTTTCCTCTATTATTGTTATTATCAAGTTCTGGTTACAACGTATGAAAACATACCTGAAACTTTTGTCTCAAATTGACCAGTTAAATGATACTAATACGTAAACAGTTTTTTAATTTTTTGTTTTGGACGTTGATATCTAAATAATGATTATTATGAAATACTCTTATTATTTTACAGGCCTATAACTTATTGACCTGTCTAGTGACCGATTCGGCTCAATGCTTTTAGATGTCCCTCTCTGGAACCATTGCCCTCTCGGCACTCAGAACTTCTGTCCATTTCTTTACATTATGTACCACTTTAAATACATTCAAAACTCATATCATTGTTCAATTATTTTTGTTTTATTCTGGTCAGTAAACGTACGAAAATTATAGCTGAAATTCATTTTAAGTTGACCAGTTAAACGATACTAAAAGGTAAACAATTTCGGACGTTGGTAGGCAAATAATGATTATTATGAAATACTTTTATTAATTTATGGGATTGTACCAGTCGACAGCTGGTAGTGTGTAACTCAATGAACGGGGCATATACCCCTGCATAAATGGACTCTTAGCATTTCCAAATTCTTTCGGACAGTCTAGAGATTGTATATAACCAGCTGCGGATCCAGGAATTGTTGCTGGGGGGTGGGGGGGAGGGGGTGAGTCAAACAGCTGTTCAGGCAGCAGGCAGCTCCAAACATAGAGCTACTACAAAGCACCGCCCGCTAACCCCCCGCCCCGACAGACCTCAGATTAGAAACAACCCATTCATAAAGAACCACACACAGGTCAAACCGCAGGTTTGTAATGCTTTCCACTTAGACAGCTTTGTTTACTTGCATAAATTACCCCCTATGCTAAGGCCTTTTGTGCACAGTCAATGGGGAATTCCCATGTGGGACTGCTGGCCGGTACATTGTAACTGATATAGCGGGTGAATGAACTTACCCAGGCCACTCAAATTCTACAATATGTTTCTAAAGCGTATAATGTATAAAGTCATGGAAAATTAGATTTTAACTAAATTCATACGCAGAGTAATTAACAAAAACGCATAATTAGCCAGTCGGCAACTGGTAGGGTCCCTTACCGCAATTAACTAGACCGATTCTTCTCAAATCTTTTAAAATGTTCCTCTTTGGAACCATTGCCCTCTCGGCACTCAGGACCTTTGTCTATTTCTTTACATTATGTACCACTTTAAATACATTCTAAACTCAAATAATATTGTCCACATTACCATTCTGTAACAGTTATGTTTGTCAATATGTACTATGAATAATAGTTGAAAAATTTGATTATCTAAATTGAACATTCAGTGTTCGATTTGTTTATTTATTTTGTTAATTATACATTCGATAGCACTCTGCATGCTTGAAGTCGATGTTCTACATCTCTTTTGACATATTATCTGTTTTTTGCTTTTGTCGTCTTCCATCTACCATGTTCCATAATTAGTTCCTCTTGAACCCCTTTATTAGCCAAATTAGAAGCGCCACCTGATTTCATACTATTGAGTCCATATACTTTCGGATCTTCTACTCCTATCTGCTTAAGTGCGTCTAAAACAGTTCCCTGCATCTAGTGTAGCTGAGGGGTCTATTTAACAATGGTTGATATGATTTTGAGCTTGAGTGATAAAGACGAGGCTGAAAATAGGAAAGCATTCTGGCCGATTTGCAGGTTACATTTTGACATATATCTACGTAAAATTCTAACTGGAGAGTAATAATTTTGAACATCGGAAATAAAAGTGGTATTTCCCTCTCTGAATATATCCGTTTTAGATCGAGGAATGTAAATACTTAAACCCTTATCTTCTGGTAGTTGTCGGATATGGCTAGCTTTAAGCTGGGCCATTCCATCGTGTCTAAACAGAAGTGTAACCATGAGTGAGACGTAGCAAGCTGTTCTCAACTGCATTAGGGAACTGTCATGATTTCCGTATTAGTCGACTATAGCTTTAACAAGGTCTACCCTTACAAAAAAGTTCTATAGAATTCTATAGAATTCTATAGAATGTTCTATAGAGCTCTATAGAGCTCTATAGAAATTTAAAAATTCTATAGAAACTCACAATTTTTTCTATAGAATTTTTACTTTTTATAGAATTCTATAGAACCAGGTTTTCTATAGAGACAAATTTCTATAAGACTACGGTCTGTAGAATTCCTACCAACTATATATAGTTGCGGAAATATTAATTGTTTGCCATTTTAAATTCTCATCCTCCCATATTTTAGCCCTGGGTTGATTCTAAAGATTTGAGTAATGTCTTTATTGATATATGTGTACTCTTGATCAATGACTTGACGGTCACTAACGCATTGCTTTGACTCAGAAATTTTTTATCGAATTTTTACTTTACATAGAATTCTAAGCTTGAAGAAAAACTTTGCACCCAGGTTTACAATAAATTCAGTACGAAAACAAGAAATACATTTAAATTAAATAAGAACTTTTATTTTTAATCACAAAGTTCATATATTAAATACATGCAACAGTTTATATAGAACAAAGCGAAACAAACATTTGAAGTTCATGTACAATTTGGTAACATACATTCAACCTTCGTGAACTATATATAAAAAATTGGGTCAAAATACTTGGTTTTTGAGAAACAATTCATGTTTTCTCTGACATGGATGCGCTTAATTAATTTCTTAGGTGGATTGAATCTACTTCTACAAACTTTACAACAAGTAAGGATGTTGGTACGTTAATTGCATTAATATCCATTCTACATGTAAGGTAGACCTTTCATCCATCGAAGATAACAAATTCAGTTGGAAATTTGATTTAGTACTTAGACATTTTCCCAGGATGCATGAATGCATACAATCCTTTTACCACAAAACTATTTTATCAAACCTTCAAGATATTTCATTCTGCTGTATCTAATCTGTAAATTTTTACCATGAAAATTATAAATCCTATGGCAAATGTCTAGCCACATGAACCATCTGTCCAAGTACATTTCTTCTGTTTAATCCAATTCAACATTATTTGGGAGAACAGAAGCGATTTCACGGGTTCCATATTTAGAATACATACATTTCTTATCAAACTCTGTAACAGGACAAAGCTTGTACTCTCTATGACATTTGATATTCCTGAGTCCTCTATGGACAACTTTGTACCCTGGTATATCTACACTAAAACAATTTCTCTGGTCATGTTTCAAAATGGATAAAAATAACATACACTGCTTTTTACAATCACATGTAACCCGATTACAGGAACGACATAACAGAAATATGTTCTTAACAACTGCTATGCTCCCATCTTTGATGGATATATAACAATCAATCCGTTTCCTTTTTTTATTCATATATTTGTCTGTTGTAAGCTTTATACCATTAAACGAAACTATACCATACCCAAGTACTGCCTTCTGAGTATACCCAATTTGTTTGAGATAATGCAACTCTGTGTTTCCAACTTGGATCAGCCTGGGCACACCTCTGATTACGACACCTGTCAAATCTAATTCCATTGACTTATAGGATCGAAAATTATTTATGTTGCATTCAAAATAATTCTTAGTGTCCAGATTACTTTCAAAACAATCTACAGCAATGTGTGGAAGTGTTCTTGATAGAAGAAATTTCCTACTAATTTGTTTTTGTACAAATTGAGTGCCAGAAATCATTTTATTTAATTTATGGTTCATGCTTTCAAATGGAAAGCAAGAAATGGCCCACAATGGTCCCCAATTTCTAACAGAGTCAGCCATATGAATGAGCTGATGCATGTTATATGTAACATACTCCTTACCATACAACTGCTCACAATCTATGACAAATTTAGTAAGAAGTAACTCTGCATGGTTTATCATTGAAGACTCAATGTCATCCTGAAGTAAAATATAAACTGCTGTTACAAAACACATCCAGTGTTGAAAGTAAGCATTGGGGAGTATATTATTTAAAACCAAGGGAGAATAATGGAAAAGCCATGCTCGCCACTCATGGGCCTTCCAGAATTTTTTCTGCACCAGTGTTCTTGTAAGACGTGTGACTTCAGAAGGGGGCCTACATTGGTTTAATCTTTCATTTAGACTTTCCAATCTATTCCCAATATAGCATGGCATTGCAGTGTTTTCTAGCCATAGAAATGTGAGTGTTCTGCCAACACCAAGACAAACAGTGTGCATGTAATCTACAACAAATCCTGAAATTATGTTGAAATGCAAAAGGAGCAAAATCATAGAAGGTTTTTTCACACCATGAACTGGTTTGTTCATTTCTACACACTTCTGCGCATCTACCTTGAAAGATACTTCATCTCTCTTTGGTGGCAATTGGTCAAACTGTTCCAAAGGGTAAACATGTGTGAACCCTCTGCCTTTAGCGACATGTTCTCCAGGATGTAGACACCATGAGCACCCATACTTGCCATTGAATTGGGAAATATCTTGGAGCTGGCATCTTGCTACACTGTCACATGACAATGGACCAGGGAACACTTTTGTCCTTCTAGCATTTTTGCTTTCATCTTCCCATGTAATCCCTTCACTGCTGAGAGAGTTCATTTCCTCGACAATTGGTTTTAAAAAAGAATGAAAATTAGGTTTGCCACTACCAAACCAAAGACCCCCCATTAAAATATGTTTACGTCTAACTGAATAAGGCAGTTCATTGATCATGAGCAGCAATGGCCAAATAGAATAATTAGAAGATGAAAAAATAGCTGCCCCATCGGAACCCCAAGTTACACTTATGTCATCTTCTTCCATTGGCAGTTGCTTGTAGCAACTACCTTGATGCAAATCACATTTTTTTTGATTAACCTTACACTGGATGTCGGGATCCTGTAACAGGTACTTAATCTGATTGGCAATATTAAAAATTATGAAGTAGTTGCCTGAACTTATACTTTCATCGTAACTGACTAACATGCCACAGTCAGGGCACAGTGCAGTTGCAGTTCCAACATAGCCCTGACATGCTGCACAATATACATGGCACTGAATGCGCCCACATAAACCATCAAAATGTTGATTAAATATGTACTTTGAAGCAGGAAAAGAGGTCCCTGCAGGCAAGTGAAACTGCAACAGCTGAAGCAAACTGGCGAGTGCCTCTTGTGTCAATCCGTGGCGTAGAAAATGTGCCATGGTCAATAACAAACTTTCCTTTTTTGTTATTTGTGCACCAGGGTAGAGTGGATCATCCTGTAAAAATAACAAAAATGTAACAAAAAATAATCTTCACAAATCAGTTGACAAACCTAAACATTGTCGTGTCTGACCGCCCATTTTTAAGGGGATTTTGTGGAATTGTTTTGGAACCACTAACCAGTTAACAAATTATTCTATCGATTTTTGGGGGTACAGAAAGAGAAAATCTTTAAAATCCACTTTTATGAAAATAAAGGATCCTATTATAGTTGCCACTACGTATGTACAATGACCGTGTTGGAGGAGTTGACAAGATCAGACTGATATGACCAAGGATGTCATGGTATACCAAAAATGATTTTTTTTCATGAAATAAATATCCTGGAACAATTTGAAGCATATGTCCATCATCATCCATATGTTCTCCACTTTAATGGGTAGGTAAGATGAGGGTTTCCTAAGATGATATTATTGGTTACATTGAATGAGAATAAGTGGTTGTCGGATACGACATTCTACTCGCATGAATTAATTATTATTTTCTATTTACTAATCTTTATTCCATGGAAAATGAGAGCCGAGTTTTATGATCCATGTTCGAAACAAAATTAACTAAATTAAGATTTGCTTTTGTAACAAACATACAGGTACATTAAGATCTGAACTGATTCATTTACCAAATCTGTTGTAAATCCTCCATCCTCGGTATTGCTGTCGCTTTTGCTGGGACCATCATAATCCATCTCTTGTCCATGACTTTCATCATTTTCTGTACACTGCAAAGAAAGATTACAAAATAAAATTAATTTTTAGGAAATATTTTTTGAGTAAACGTCCCTGCAATTGTTGGCTAAAAAAGTTAAGCATTTCACATAAGCAGCGGAGTTACACAAAAAACATAACTAAACAATGTACCTATACCTATATATATATATACATGTATATATACCTATACATATATACCTATATATATACCTATATATACCTATACATATATATACATACATATATACATACATACATATATACATATATATATATACATATATACATATATACATACATGTACATGTATATATATATGTCGTGGCCGAGCGGTCTAGCTTACCGGATTCAAGTTCTGGTGTTAGCAACAGAATGTGGGTTCGAATCACGGCCGTGACACTTGTGTCCTTGAGTAAGACACTTAATCATAATTGCTTCTCTCCACCCAGGGGTTAAATGGGTACCTGTGAAGGCAGAGTTGGTTTGCTCTATATGCGCTAGAAATGGCAGCAATTGAGCTGTATACTCCCCAGGGAGCTGAGATGGTTTCAGGAATGATTTATGAGCCTTATGAGCAGGGATAATAATATAATGCGCCTTGAGCACCACTTAGTTGGTGGATATGTGCGCTATATAAATCCACACATTATTATTATTATTATTACATTCGAGTCAACTCGTACCTTAACCAACCTGTACTTAACCAGCTCGTACTCCAACCAACCAACTCATAGTCATATATTAGAAAAAATAGAAGAAAATGGAAGTTTCGTGTGTCATTTTTACCCTTAACTGTTGAAAACCTTAGAAGGTATTATTATAATAAATTGAGTTTTTTTATGAAAATTACCAACTTTTAAGAAAATCAAATTAAAAAAAATAATTGAATTTTGGTATGTCCTTTTTACCCGTAACTTTTGAAAACCTTAGAAAATATTATTAGAATAAATTAAGTTGAGTTTCCCAGGCTTTTATAATAATAATAATAATAATGTGTGGACTTATATAGCGCACGTATCCACCAACTAAGTGGTGCTCAAGGCGCATTTTTTTTTTTTTTTTACGTGCATTACACAACACACGGGACCTACGGCTTTACGTCCCATCCGAAGGACGAAGCAATTATGTTTAAGTACCTTGCTCAAGGACACAAGTGTCACAACCAGGGCTCGAACCCACACCCTGCTGCTGGCAACACCAGAACTTGAGTTCGGTGCGCTAGACTGCTCGGCCACGACACTCCACTTATAATTTAAAAATTAAATATAAAGTCCCAATTTGAACAAAATGAATTTTGGTGTGTTGTTTTACCCGTAACTTTAAAAACCTTGGATGATATTATTTGAATAAATTTAATCATGGACATGTTATGTAATGAACCGCAAACCTATGATGGCGGTCGCGTCATGAGCATGAGTTGGTCGGAGTACGAGTTGACCTGTTTCCGTATGTTACATTAACTGTTACCTTTCAAACTTAAATTAAAGATAAATTAATAATAATAATACAATTAAAATAATGTACCTCATCAGTTGACGATGATAAAGGAACTTCTGTGCTGTCAGAATCTGAGATCCTGCCATCTTGATTCTGAAAAGCTGATGGCGGAGAATGGCTAGAATCACAGAAAATTGAATCATCATCGTCGTCATGATCTTCAATACTGACAACAATGTCATTTGATGAATTAGGCCTAGCCTGGTCATGATTTTCTGGCGTTTCTGGTATCACCTCATTGACCTCCACTGCTACTGAAGTGACTGGCACAACAGACATTTCCTCCTGGGTGATAAGACTGGCATCACTACCACTAATGTCCGATTCTGAATCGGCTGAACTCGACAATCCTGAACTCGAGATGGTCTGGAGTGGCACTGCCGTTGGCTGAAGCCGAGGAACGCGAATGGGAACTCCGTCATTAGAACGATGGTGGTGTAGACCGCTGACGAGATCATTCTCGGAATCCGAACTTGTGTCTAAAACATTTGGCCTAACACTTCCTAACGTCCTCTTCCGATTATTTCGATAGCGTGTTCTTCTTGGAACTGATACAGTTTTGTTAGGTTCTAACTGCTCCCACAAGTATGATTTAAGGGATCTTTTCATTGAGCTATTTTTGGCCATACTTTCGTTCAACGCGGTACAAGTTGGTAATTAAAAGGACGAGTTGGCACCCATGCGTACGGGTACGGGTACTGATGCCCACTCCGTCGTCACCGACGACAATCGGCGCGCGTACATACGTGAGTGGGAAACGCCAAGTACCAGTGAATTCAACCTTGTTTTCACGGTTTGTGATCCCACTTATGGAAACGAGGTTGCAAATAGACGAGTCGTGTCACGTGAGGAAAGGGATTTTAAGAATTACATTGTCGTAAGTCAAAATAGATTATCCATTAACAATAAAATAAGATCCTAATTAACATGTAATAATTAGGGAATGATAAACGTGTAGTAAAAATAATGTTTTTCTCAATATTATTGGTGTATAAGATAAAAATAAATGAAACGTCAGCAATACTAAACGTCGTAGTCAGCCAATCAGGACTTAGCGCGCCAGCTGTGAATGAAATGTAAGGGGCCGGTCAAAGCGTCGCGTCGCGTCTTGAACCACCATTTTTCACATACTCTGCCTACAAACAGCATTGTCGAATTTTTTTGTGATTTAAATTTACTATTATTAGTTCGTATTTCGTCATGACTTCTGCCGGCTTGTATGTTTTGGTTAAGTGGATCGAAGAAGAGGCCTGGGATGTACTCCCTGTGAAAAACAGTGTCGCAGAAATTGAAAATTTAGATGAAATAGTTGGAAACGTTGTAGATTTCTTTTGGAAAAAAGGCGAAGAGTCAGCCCCTTGCACAGTGCTGGCCTATGGTAAGTACCGATATACACTGTACCCCCTCGAGTATATTGCGCATGAAAGATGTGGAATTATTTTGTAATTATTTTGATACATGGGGGCATAACGTTAGGCTATGGCCTATGCATGTACATCACAACATCAGGCCCGTTACTTCAAATTATTCCAGGGCATTTTTGGGATACAAATAGGCCTACAATGAGTAATGACTTCTTTCGCCCATTCTAGCCCTAGGACATTAGTCATTATATTATAATACTAATACTACTAGTACTAGTAGTAGTAGTACTAGGCCTATCCACATTCTATCTATAGGGCCAAGGCAATGGACTAACAACGCAATGGACTAGCTCCCTCGATCAGCTATTCCTCGATCTGTATATCCTTGGCCCCAACTAGCACCACATATGTACAAAAAAGGAGCAACTTTTGATTTGCTGTATTACAACTTATTTGTATAAATAACATTACATGTCCAACTGACCACCCTCTGTTATTTGTTAATGCTGTTCAAACACTAAAACAGGAAAGCGTAAGGAGATGGAGAATAAAATCAGCGAGGTGACATCCGAGAGAAGTTTGATGGCTTCAACCAGTAAGTCACCACAACTAG
This sequence comes from Zoroaster sp. YZ-2022, assembly GCA_029582265.1. Taxonomy (NCBI): domain Eukaryota; kingdom Metazoa; phylum Echinodermata; class Asteroidea; order Forcipulatida; family Zoroasteridae; genus Zoroaster; species Zoroaster sp. YZ-2022. The sequence goes on from CM055816.1 coordinate 64,957,307, forward strand.
GTGTTGGCCGCAGAGTGATTAAAAGACCGCCTGCCTTGATAGTACTGACACTGAAGTCCCGATGGAACTGGAGCAACCAGAAAAGGTACAGTGTGCTTAATGAAAGCATCAAAGTCCAGAAAAAAATTATTTATATGGACAAAGTATTATCTGAATATATAAGTGTACTATCCTAAATCCGTGGCATAGTACTCCATGCACAATGTATATAAACAAATGTTCCTTGTATTCAAGTATATATTATTTATTTATCAGCAGCTTCACCCAAAGAAGAAACAAAACAAACAGTCGGCAACAAGCCATAAGATACTTGCACAGCTGGAGAAAAGCCAGGAGGTAGCAAGACGGACGACACCATCATGCCGATGCAGCAAATATTTGGCCCTTAAGTCCAAGTACTTGACAGTGAAACAGCAAAAAAATGATCTTGCAGCACAGGTTGAAGAACTCCAACAGTTTAAAGGTAACATTTTTTGCAGCTAGGAAAGCCCCATTTTTATAAATTAATAACAGCAGAATTGTGTAGTTTCATTATGTATGCACTGCTATCCTCACCACACAATCCACTTCCAAATGAGCTGCAGTGGGTGGCCGCTAATAGTCTGCAAACCCTGACGCAGGACTAACAATTTGTGAAAGGAAATAGGCAAGTTGGAAAATCGGTGGTAGTTGGACAAAAAAAAATTGCCAGTGATTACAAGTCACAAGATCCTGTGGGAAGAACCCTGAAACTGCCTAGTGCTGGACCGGTTAACTGTCCAAAACTATTGATATATATTTTATTTATAAACTGATTAACAAAAGCCACTATTTAAAAAAAATAGACCAATAAATTTTGAAGAATTTGCCTATTCTATTCTAAACTCTTTGCCACATGAAATTTTAAATACAATATATTACCAGATCTTATTTTTTTTAATTGCAATGACAAGAACTGAACAGCATTGTGACCAATCTGAGGGAATTCCAGCAACAGTACACATCAGTCGAAGTCCCATCAGATCCTGGCAAATCTACCTCATTAATGCATGTTCCTGATGTGAGCCTAGTTACACCCGACGTGAGCCTAATTGCTACACCCGGCAGGCGCCATTCTATACCCGATGTGAGACATTCTACGCCCGATGTGAGACATTCTACGCCCGATGTGAGACCTACTTCAAAGGTATAGAAGTTGTTAAGGACAATTAATGACCATAATTTTCCCTAGCTGTGGTGACCGCAGCCCTACTAACTTCTGTCATTAACGGACTAGCGCTGCGGCGAATGCCCATGGTAGTCCTGTATGGACAAGTATCGGTATCGATATCGAGCAGGCAATGTTCTGTACCCCAAAAAGGTGTCCTAAACATGACAAATGCTCTTCAAAACTCGCCTCCAAATTTAATGCCACCTACAGATGCCTCCTCTGAGGTTTAAAACCATGCAACTTGCATTGGCGAGATTTTAGGGACATTTTAAGTTTGGAAAAATGCAAGATTGAACTAGTAAACATGGAAATTGCTGGCCGCGTGACGTTTCCCAACAATGCATAGCGCGCAGACACAATGACCCCCTGCTACGGGCGAAAACGGGCGGTATAGCGCCACCTAGCGATTTATAGCGTACCAACTGTAGTTGTACACGACTGTTATTGGTACGCTAAAAATCGGTAGGTGGCGCTATGCCGCCTGTTTTTTAGTTTTTTACCGGTAGCAGGGGTGTCATTGTGTATGCGCGCAATGCATTGTTGGGAAGCATCACGAGGCCAGCAATTTCCATGTTTACGAGTTCAATCTTAAAATTTCCCCCAAATGTTTTATAAATTCCTCGTATAGTACATCGGTGGTTAGGAACTGACCTTAAATCTTTGATATGAAAAGTTGGCAACAAAAAGGAATGAAACTAAAATAATTGGTTTATGAATGCATTTATTCTTCAACAGGTTGATATAGGCAATGGTGTGCTAATGGAAAAGGGGCGACTGCTGGCAATCACACAGGCCAGCAACAGTGCCACCAGATTGGCCCGAAATTTGTTCTCCTCATTGTTTACAAGGGATGATGTCATTGGCAAGAGCCTAACCGGAAGAAAAGCAACGCCCATCAACAAACATCGGAAATAAAGGATGCGTTAAATCTTGCAAAAGTGAATGCTGTCATAGGTAATGTTTCCCTATTTACATGATGGTTTGTTTCACATGCTGCCATAAAAATATACAATTTTTTAACTGTACTTTAGCCATTGATAAACATGTGTTCAATGAGTTTGTCTCATTTTGTATGCACTTGTTTCCATTACACAAAATTTAACCACAACTGAGGAAAATTTGTTTAACATTTCCACTTCGATAACTTGGCTTTTGAATATGACATTGACATGCACAAGCATTAAACCATGACAAAAATAAGTAAATTAATTATGGCATATATACACACACACACACACATATATTTGTTTGTTTATCATACATTGTAGCAAGAGCACATTGACAAAATCTATCATAACTTCAGTCTGACTTTGACTTGTGTAACATAGATGAAATCTGAATCATTTTTTTAAGCTTACATTTACTACATGTAGGAACCTAATCAGTGCATTTTGTTTTGAATTTTTGTCTTCAGATTTCACAATAAAAAAGTACCCCAGTGGTTCAACCTCCCTCATCAAGCAGTCACTGGCAAATAAGGTGAAAGAGTTGAATAAGGTTCGGTTTTAAAAGTTTACACCTTTTTTTTTAAATATTTTTTATTTTTTTTTTATTTTTTTAAATTCACTGTGCATTTTTGGATATTTTGGGAACCGGATACCCGAAATCAGTAAACTTCGGATACCCGTTTTCATTTTTGTTGAAAACATGCCTCTGGTGGTGTACAAATACATGTTCTGTAAATGGTAACAAATTGACTTTTATAACACGGAGGATACCATACTTAAATCGATCTTTTCTTTATTGGAGTGCAATCTTGTGAATTTAAAGATAATTGTCTGTAAAAGAGTCACAGATTTCTTTTCGCACCGCTCAAATGTTAAGTCCGAATTTTAAAAAGTCGTTTACGGGTAATTGGAACCGAAAAATGGAACCGGGTAATGACCGTTTCAGACGGATACCTGGATATCAGGCACAGCCCTACTATACACTAATTGGTTGCGTTGTGTGCAAGATAAAATATGTTTCAACATATTGTGTGACCGGCAAAAGGTTGTAAGCAATTAATGTGCAAAATTGTTTTCAAGAAAATCGAGTGAAATTTTCGTCCTTTTTTGCCATTTATAAGTCATTGTAGGAAAGTTAAATTCTGCACGGGAAAAGAAAAACATGTCTTAGGAGTAATTCAGGAGTTAAAACAATGGTTTATGCTCTGCTTGCAGCTATGCAACATTTCAGCTGATTTCCTCTGTTGTTGGTTACTCAGCCATTGTACAAAGTCTGGCTGTGGCTAGCACTTACCTCTCTTTTGGACAAATTTTTCAAAGGAGCCATTTTATCGTTTACGACCCTCTGTTGAGAAATAAGGTTGAAGGGCCATACCTTCTGGGTACAAGACGATGTTAACGACATAGTGAAATAAGGTGAAATTTTCAGAGGTACATTTTTATACATGTATTTGTATTATTATAAGTATAGATGTGTCAACAGACGTATTACCCAGGCATGCAACTATTCAGCGGGTCAGCTGATTTTTCTTTTCTTTCTTTAGCTGTGCCATTAAAAACTGAAAAATGGTGTACAAATTCTTGATGTGCCTGTCATTATCCTCTTTTTTTTTGTGGACAAAATGCAGTTGCATGCCTAAATACCAATCTTGTTCCTACCAGAAGGCAATGTACAACACTGGTTATTATCAGATTCCAAAGTTAACTTAAGTTGATATTTATAAAACTAAATTTGTGTATTTCATTAAACTGGATGAGGGACGAAATTAACATATGCTGACAAAAATCAATTATGTACCTTCCCTTCACTCCCACATTATTATCTGAAAGCCAACCGTGATGTAAGGTTGATAAAGGTAACAATTATTCATAAAAAAATAAGTGCTCTGATTTTTAATAGAAAGTTTGCACAGTCTTGTCAACGTACCAAAGAGTATTATTTACATTATTTGTTTTTTAACTAAAGTAAATAAAAAACTTTTGTATTTAACATAATACGTCCACCTTGCCGTAAAGTTCCACATTATGTATAAATCATGATATTTTTAATAGTCAATGTTGGTACAAAAAGATGTACAATTGCAGACCAAATTGTTGGGTCGATTGGAATTCTGCTGTGCTGTGTTTTAACAAACTTTTTTCAAATATAAGTATAAAAGTTTGCCCGATTTTCTGTGACCAAAACAGGAAACCTTTTGGTTTTGGCATAAATAAGTTAAATGATAATTTAACTCCTGGTGGTGCTATTTTGTATGTTGAGTAATTCATTGAATTTTTATGTTTTATATTTAATACTTTGTTGTTGCACCTGATTTATTTTAATTTATATTTGAAAGTATGTGTATTTCTGTTATTTCTTAATTGTTCCCAGGAAAACAATAAATCAATACCTTGCTTCAAAGAACATGATATTTTTCAGCCCTGTTATTATAAATGTATTTTGTTTTAAGTGGACCGCATTTTGATTTTGTAAAGAACTGGTTATATTTTTTCTCTCAAGGTCGCTGTAACTCTAATTCTGAAATGCTCTATAGAACTCTATAAACACTTCTATAGAACTCTATAAACACTTCTATAGAACTCTATAAACACTTCTATAGAACTCTATAAACAACTTTCTATACAATTCTATAAAATTTTATATAGATTTCTATAGAATTTCTATACAGTTCTATAATTATATGGCTAAAAATTACACTGTTTTCTATAGAAATTATTTAGATTTCTATACAAACTGTTGCATTTTCTATAGAATATTTTTAGAAAAGTGGCCCACTTTTCTATAGAAATTCTATAAGCCGTATAGAATTTGTATAGAAATTGTATAGAAATTGTATAGAAATTGTATAGAGGGATTCTATAGGATGTTCTATAGAATTATGTATAGAAATTCTATAGAATTTTTTTTATAGAATTCTATAGAACTTTTTTGTAAGGGTAACGTTAGTGGTTCTTTTTGAGCAGGCGGTTTGTGCATGTTTTTCTTCTTTTCGGCCAATAGAATTTGCTGTACTATTGGTGAATCTACAGGATTGGGAATCGAGTTTACTAGAGAATGCAGCCATTTTAAATCTGATACCGTTGTAATGATGACACTGTCAGATTTTGCGTTAGGACTTACATCGACAATTAAAGCCGCAATTATTTCGTCTCTTATGGGTAGCTTGATGGAAAATTTTAAGTCTTTGAGCCACGATAAAAACTGTCTGCATTTATTTTTAAAAATATCCTGTTATAGTACCTTCTGCTTTGGCTGACAAAATGTCATGAAAAATACGTAACTTGAATCCTTCTAATCCGTTTGCAAAATCTTTGGTTGTATATTATCTAATGCAATAAGAAAAAAGAAGTAATTTAAGTAAATCAATCTTATAAGAACTAATAGTTGGTACAATCAATATATATTGCACACACTGCACTATGTAACATGGCGGAACCCAAGACCGAATTGTTATTTCTACCCAGTTGCAAAACGTTTGATCCTTCTACGGAAATAAATTATTTTATCCAAGTTTTATAACATGACCAAAGTAGTGGCCAAAATGGTGAGGATGGACACCAGGGGAATACAGGTGCTCCTTTCCCTTTACACAAATAAATATGTTTGAGTACGCTGGGTATTAAAACTACAGGAGGCACGAGAAGGCAGTTTTCGTTCGACCAATCTTGTGCGAAAGCGTCGACCTCGGATGTTCTCAGGTTCCACAACCTTGAGAAAATCGGGATTATTTGGCATTATAATAACAAGCAAAGCAATCCACCGTGAATGGACCCCATAAACCATCAATTATCTTGAATAATTCTGGTGAAATTCACCAGTCATCTGTGTCTATCAATTTACTGACAAAGTCTGCCTCCTAGTTATTGTTCCTTGAAATCCATTCCACTTCTAGTCGCACTTTATTTCTAAGACATGTATCAAAGATGTTTAATGTCATTTTTGCAGATCTAGATTCATGCTTCCAACTTCGACTATGCGCGCTGCTGTTTGACTATCTGTATATATTTTCAGATGGGAATTGGAAACCATCGGCAAGAATGAAGAAATTGCAAATTGTATCGTGTTTAATTCTCTCCATGTTAAGCTCTGTTTAGCTTCCTTTTCAGTCCAAAGTTTGTGAGCAGTGTGACGATCATTCCAACCTAACGCGCCTGAACCTACTGCACTAGCGTCGCAGCATACAATTGTATTTACTTTACCAACTTCAAATACGTACCGTACATTTAATTTGGCTACATTATTCTGCCAGAATTTAATCTCAGACATGCAATATTCATCTAGTTTGGTCAAGATGTCTTCTTGGACGCTTTAGCAATTTCTATTTGACAGTGTCTAGTCGTCAGTCTAGTTATATTACCACACACGGGACTTAATGAAATTATTTGCCCAACAAATGAATGTAATTTTCTTATGGTAATGATTTTCGACTGTATTATCTCACGTAATGTTGAATTTTTTTTTTCAATACGTCTTTGTACAACTTGTAAAGTACCAGCTACTGTGTGCCAGGTCATACCCAAACAAAATTGTTTAGTTTGCTTAGGTCGATAATTAATCTTCTTTTCATTGATGCTCGATAAGCAACGGACAAGGGATCCAGTAATTCGAGAATTTCACCCGTGACAAATTAATATTTTTGTGTTGCAGATTTCTTGTTATGGCAAAAAGTTGGAGGGGGCATTTCTGCTGACTGACTTAACGACACCAATTGTAATCCAGACTACCAGATTATAATCTGTGCTTGTTAATAGCAAGATGAAATTGATCCTTTTGAGACGTTATATACTGACACAAATTTGGAGTATCGGGTGGTTTCTGAGAAAGTGATTCTGTACCCTTCATTAATTACTTACATTAATCCCTGCCAAAATTTTATTATTATTAATCATTTCTGGTAATGAAACCAAGGGATGCCTCAGAAAAGCGCACTTAAGCACTGTAAGCTCGAAAGCCTGAGGAAACCTGTAAACAAGGGCGCTTGCAATGTGAACCAGAAACACCGGGGTAAACCCCTTACACTTCCACGATAAGTGTTCTGGGTTCTTTTACGTGCATTACTTAATCTAGTACACGGGACCTACGGCTTAACGTCCCATCCGAAGGACGAAGCAATTATGGTTAAGTATCTTGCTCAAGGACACAAGTGTCACGACCGGGGCTCGAACCCACACCCTGCTGCTGGCAACACCAGAACTTGAGTTCGGTGCGCTAGACCGCTCGGCCACGACACTCCACAAATGATCCCTTAATCTTCCTTTAACCTTTACTTTTTCGGACTCTTGATCTTTGGGTGCGCATGAATTATAATTGCATCGTACCTCAATAACATCTTTGAACTTTTCTTCAAGATGCGTCACTTTAAGCGAGGCTGGGATTTGTGTTTGTGGTAGCGGACCCTGCTGGTCTGGCGGTGCTTTCTGAGGTGGCACTTACGATTGCTGGCAGGTAGGATGGTACTGCTCTCTAGGTGACTGGGACTTGCCCAGTCCACCCGTCAAACGAACTGATCACCAGCACTCTCTGTGCATTTAATTCTCTCACCGTTGACGCAAAATTCCAGTCTTTGGAAATCCAAACTCTCTTGTGTTGGCAGCAACCAATCCATTCCCAACATGGCGGGGGTGCTTAAGTCAACAGCCGCTTTTATCGGATGCACTGTCTTTTAAATTCGTAGGTCTAGCCACGTCGAAGCATATACCATTTATGGACTGCCGTCAACCTGCTTCACCTCTGCCGCACATCCGCACAATATTTCAAAACGGGCCGCTGCTCCTTCGGTAGCTTACGATACACCGTCATTCTATCAACGTATCAGTAATGCCAGTATCAATTGATAAAAGGAATTTGATCGATCTTATCGGCCCCATTACGGGGGTTGCAACGAAAGGAACGTTATCACTCTTTTTCGCTACTGTGGGCCCTGGCCACTGTTCAGCTTTCCCGCAGACCCACCGGTCGGCTGACTGTCGTTTCCCTGCATCAGTGAGTGTTTTCGACTAGGCCGCATGCACTCTCTCGCAAAATGTCCACGGATACCACAGTTATAGCAACTCATATAATCCATATAAACGTTCGGATCAGTGCCGTTTCCGCCACACCCTGTGGAAAAGTTGATACCGTGCATCCACATCCGCTTTCAAATTGTCATGCAATAAATTGCTCCAATGTCAATAGATACACATAATAAAGTACTTTAAAACGATTGCTGGCAGGTAGGATGGTACTGTTCTCTAGTTGACTGGGACTTGCCCAGTCCACCCGTCAAACGAACTGATCACCAGCACTCTCTGTGCATTTAATTCTCTCACCGTTGACGCAAAATTCCAGTCTTTGGAAATCCAAACTCTCTTGTGTTGGCAGCAACCAATCCATTCCCAACATGGCGGGGGTGCTTAAGTCAACAGCCGCTTTTATCGGATGCACTGTCTTTTAAATTCGTAGGTCTAGCCACGTCGAAGCATATACCATTTTATGGACTGCCGTCAACCTGCTTCACCTCTGCCGCACATCTGCACAATATTTCAAAACGGGCCGCTGCTCCTTCGGTAGCTTACGATACACTGTCATTCTATTAACGTATCAGTAATGCCAGTATCAATTGATAAAAGGAATTTGATCGATCGTATCGGCCCCATTACGGGGGTTGCAACGAAAGGAACGTTATCACTCTTTTTCGCTACTGTGGGCCCTGGCCACTGTTCAGCTTTCCCGCAGACCCACCGGTCGGCTGACTGTCGTTTCCCTGCATCGGTGAGTGTTTTCGACTAGGCCGCATGCACTCTCTCGCAAAATGTCCACGGATACCACAGTTATAGCAACTCATATAATCCATATAAACGTTCGGATCAGTGCCGTTTCCGCCACACCCTGTGGAAAAGTTGATACCGTGCATCCACATCCGCTTTCAAATTGTCATGCAATAAATTGCTCCAATGTCAATAGATACACATAATAAAGTACTTTAAAACGATTGCTGGCAGGTAGGATGGTACTGTTCTCTAGTTGACTGGGACTTGCCCAGTCCACCCGTCAAACGAACTGATCACCAGCACTCTCTGTGCATTTAATTCTCTCACCGTTGACGCAAAATTCCAGTCTTTGGAAATCCAAACTCTCTTGTGTTGGCAGCAACCAATCCATTCCCAACATGGCGGGGGTGCTTAAGTCAACAGCCGCTTTTATCGGATGCACTGTCTTTTAAATTCGTAGGTCTAGCCACGTCGAAGCATATACCATTTATGGACTGCCGTCAACCTGCTTCACCTCTGCCGCACATCCGCACACTATTTCAAAACGGGCCGCTGCTCCTTCGGTAGCTTACGATACACCGTCATTCTATCAACGTATCAGTAATGCCAGTATCAATTGATAAAAGGAATTTGATCGATCTTATCGGCCCCATTACGGGGGTTGCAACGAAAGGAACGTTATCACTCTTTTTCGCTACTGGGCCCTGGCCACTGTTCAGCTTTCCCGCAGACCCACCGGTCGGCTGACTGTCGTTTCCCTGCATCAGTGAGTGTTTTCGACTAGGCCGCATGCACTCTCTCGCAAAATGTCCACGGATACCACAGTTATAGCAACTCATATAATCCATATAAACGTTCGGATCAGTGCCGTTTCCGCCACACCCTGTGGAAAAGTTGATACCGTGCATCCACATCCGCTTTCAAATTGTCATGCAATAAATTGCTCCAATTTCAATAGATACACATAATAAAGTACTTTAAAACATTTTTGGAGTGACGTTCTCTTTATTGCTTCTTGACCTTTATGTTTCAAACAAAAATAGACTGGTACCCGCCAACGGTATTCTAGTAATCTGCACAAGAAGACTGGACGCCATCCCGTTTCACAAAAAACAACCTTCAGGGGGTTAACGATTTTAAATAATTTTGTTTTGATATTTTCCTTGTTTCTCATCGGTTGTTACATATTTTGGGTTAATACCCCCTCCCTACAAACACACGTTCCCTTTATCCCATACATTCCTAGCAGTTGGAGAAATTATAAACCCGTCATGACAACATTTGGAGCAGTTGAATCCTTGAAAAGGTTGAGTCCTTGACAAGGCCAATATACCATCATCATGATGGGATGGGCAGGGCGGGGAGGTAGGTCATTGGTTTTAATAAGATAACGCCGCTGCTGAATTTCAATTTAAGTATTGTGAAGATCGAAATACATCATCGCGGTTGGTTAAAATGTACTCTTAATGACCGAGCACTATCCATGGTACTATCCCCTGTAATAATTATTAGGGTAGGATAATTATTAGGATAGCTGATGTCAAAATTACTATATCACCTGAGCAAGCATTGTTTAACAAGGATGATCAGTAATATCTCCAAATTAATATTCTGGTACCAAATATGTTTTCTGTTTAAACGTTTTTAATCTTGATTGATTTAATTTTGCCCTACACCGAGTGTCTGTGAAAAAACTACACAGGCGACTCGGGCGGGATTCGAACCCACGACCTCCTGCTTACTAGTGCAGACGTCTTAACCTCTCGACCACCGAGTTTTTAATCTTATTTTCAATACAGTGGCGTAAAGATAATGGGAGGGACACATGTACGTGCCTCCCCCCCCCCGCCGCTCGCGCTCAAAATTTAGATATTTTAAAAAACATAAGGATTTCTTTTTAAGTGCCTCAAATAGTTAAGTTCCAACCTGAAAGTTCTAGTGCCCCCGGCTCTACCAATAACGCGACTCTACCAATGACGTAAAATGAATGTTAACCTTATATACATGAGCATGTATTTAAAAATGCCATAATACCATGCTATGGAGTCCAATCTGTAAAATTATATAAATCCAGAATGATGTTAAGGACACATTCAACTCTATTAATTTGTCCATTTCCACTTGACCATTGACTGCATGTTTTATAATAAATATGGCAATTTTATGTTACGTGTAAGTCTTCATCATAACTAAACAGAATTGTGAGAAATCTTTGACCTTTCTTGCTTCAGGAATATATCAGTGTGCATCTAACTGCAGTTTCAAAAATAAACAATACTCCACTTGTGGAATTAACATGAAATATTCTTTAAACTGCATTTGTTAAAATGTAAGACCTTCCATATCCCACACGCATTATCCTTCATGTCTTTACTTGACTGGACGAAAGATAAACCTTGAAAAAAAATAACCAATACTCACTAACTTTCATGTATTGTCTTATGTCAACAACATTCTTCAGTTTCACTATGTAAAAGATATGGAAATATCTGAATGTAATCACTCCCTGTCATTTGTATAGTTTGCATAATATATGCAATAGTGTCACATTGTCAGAAGTATCAGTCTTAGTAACTTATCATCCCTTGTACTCTTCCATTATGATTGAATGCAGTAATTTATCATTTATCATTAAAAAAAACACTTTTGAGGATGAAATGGAAATTAAAACCAAATTAAATATAAATCAAACAATTCATAAATTGAGGGGCAGAATAAAATATTATGAGAGTCTGTCATGAGATACAATATTGTGAAATAATATCTGATCATTTCAACATTTTAAATCACTACCTGAGTTTAATGTGTAACTGCCGCTTGTATGGTATTTTACAGGAAATTGGGATGGCAATAAAACTAACGATTTAAAAGAAGGATTGAAGGCAACTCGAGTGTTAAATATGACAGGTCCAGATGGAAAGTATTCAGAACAAGACTTCTTACGTTATGGACGGACATGTAAGTTATTTCGATTTGAATTATATACGAATACTTTCAATGTGTAGGTTAAGGTTAATACAAATTGGACAAGTACACAATGTTCGTCCATGCTTGTTCAGTCAAAGTTGTGGGCTTCCCAGGGAGTTTAAAATAAAGGATCAGTGGGGGAATCAGTGGGGTGAGAAGTTTGCCTAACCCTCCCCTCCACCTAGGTCCCCTTAATAATTCCAGAAAATAATTGCATTTTTATCATGCAATATATGAGTAGTGTACAAAAGACGGAATATTAGCGGGACATTAGTACACACAGAGTCTACAGAGAACAAATTACATAGGTTGTGTAAATCTTACCCTGTTTTAGATGTTCCTGGCCCAGTTACAACTCATGGGCGGATCCAGAACATTTATAGGGGGGGGGCTGAGAATCAAAAACAATTACTTTTCAGTACTACAAAAATTACAATGAAATAATCAAATGGAGAGAAAAACAAAGCAAACTGTGGGAATGGGAGTGCGTTCTCTCTCTCTCTCTCTCTCTCTCTCTCTCTCTCTCTCTCTCTCTCTCTCTCTCTCTCTCTCTCTCTCTCTCTCTCTCTCTCTCTCTCTCTCTCTCTCTCTCTCTCTCTCTCTCTCTCTATCTCTCTCTCTCTCTCTCTCTCTCTCTCTCTCTCTCTCTCTCTCTCTCTCTCTCTCTCTCTCTCTCTCTCTCTCTCTCTCTCTCTCTCTCTCTCTCTCTCTCTCTCTCTCTCTCTCTCTCTCTCTCTCTCTCTCTCTCTCTCTCTCTCTCTCTCGAGGTGTGGACGTGTGTTTTTGAGCTCCGGTAAAATCCTTTTTATTGGCCGTTTATACTTACAAGTTTACTACTTTTGTATATCATTGTATTTATTATTATCTATAGAATTATATTATTCGTCCTTCTCTGTCAGATTATCGGTATTTTGTATGGTTTTGGGAGTTTTTGGTTTGGTTTTCGGGTTGGTTTTGGTACTGTGGACGGCCATCATGGCCAACCAAGCAAACCATTACAAAAGGGGCGGTCAAGCGGAACAGCTAACACCAACAAAGACCCTATTGTTCCTGGTGGTAGCTTTCCTGGGCCCGTCTCCAGGAACAATGGGGTTGTCTTCTACGCACAGGACAACGTTTCTGTGCGTACTTAAATTGACCATTTCTCAAAATCTATTTCTCCCGCACATATAACCGACGCATCACGTATTAGAAATGGCCGCATTGCGCTCTACATGTCCTCGGGAACGGCAGCCTTCGACGTCGTAGAAAATGGCTTGGAATACGACGGCTCCTTTCTCGAGGTCATGCCGCTGTCCGCCCACCACTGCGCATGACTTTATCAAATGTTTTCCCAGAAATACCAAACATGGTGTTAATTAGCAATCTCTCATCTTTTTGTAAGGTGGTTTCACAAATTCGCTCTGTTCCCTGGGTTTCAACAAAAACAACTAGCTCATATCCGGTCCTTCAGGAGACAGGTTAGCGTGTTATTGGACAAGAACATCACACCGCCGGCTTACATCACTTTTACACATGCCGCGAAAAAAACACCGGGTTTTCATTTCAACAGAGTCCACCCGGTGTTTCCAATGTGGTGGACTCAGCCACATCGCGCGTTCGTGCAGGAAGGAAACCCGACTAATGACAACAACGACAACGACAACAACCCACTAAATCCACGTCCAGTTTTCATTCATGGTAAGTCTGATCCCAAACACCTCCCCAAACAATCCAAACCTGTCCCCACTAATTTGACTGCCCCGTCTGATACCGATAACGCTTCCTCGGGGAGCGACCCCCTTGGTAGTGGTGTTGCCCCGGTCGAGCTACCGGCGACGGCGGATCCGGTGGCATCACCGACCTCGAACCCCGACCGCAACCCCTTGAGATCCTCGCTTGAGGCGTCTCCTCGCGGAGATGTAACCCCCTCTCACCGCCCATCAACCTCTAATCATATCTGGGGTACGCCCCCTCGTCCCGCCCGCACCTTCTCTGATGCAGTCCTAAAGGAAATTAACACCTCCCCCAACACCTCTGACCCTCTCCAACAAATTCACTCTCCTCCAATCCCCTTCGCCCCCAAGGAAACTCAAGCGAGTCACAAAACCTATGTCGGTTGACCCTCCCGCTCCCACCCAAACGCCTTCCAATCCCAACCCCAAACCCTCCCACCCCAAACCCTCCCACCCCAAACCCTCCCACCCCAAACCCCTCCCACCCCAAACCCCTCCCACCCCAAACCCTCCACCCAAACCTCTCCGACCCCAAACCCTCCGACCCCCAAACCCTCCGACCCCAAACCCCACCGACCCCAAACCCTCCGACCCCAAACCCTCCGACCCCAAACCCTCCGACCCCAAACCCTCCGACCCCAAGCCCACCGACCCCAAGCCCACCGACCCCAAGCCCACCGACCCCAAGCCCACCGACCCCAAGCCCACCGACCCCAAGCCCCCCGACCCCAAGCCCACCGACCCCAAACCCACCGACCCCAAACCCACCCACCCCAAACCCACCCACCCCCAACCCCCCCCACCCCAAACCCACCGACTAAACCTACCGACCCCAAACCCACTACTCCTGCCCGAAACCCCTGCCTCCTGCCCGTGTACCCTCCGCTTCCCCTGACCGTATACCCGCCACCCCTTCCCGAATCCTCGCCACCCCCTGCCGAAATCCCGCCACACCCCTGCCCAAATCCCCGCCCCCTACCCCCGCCACCCCGACCCGAAACCCCGCCACCCCCGCACCACACCCCACCTCCAGCCTTGACACCCCCCCACCCAAAACATTCACCCCATCCACGCCCTTCAAATCTAATCCTACACCTTCCATACCTCCGACCTCCACCCCCAACACACCAAGAGATATATCCTCCGCACCCTCCACACCTTTTATCCCAGACTACTGACCAGGACACTGACACAGAACATGTGGAAGACTCTCAGGGCGACGACCTCGCCCTCGAGGGTCTTAACCGCTCCACAAAACACTCTTCCCCTGCGCGAACTGCAGCTTTTCTATCTGCCGTAAAAACAAAAAAGAAACCCGCCATGATAGCAAAAACGTTCACGTCAATATCTAGCCTTGTCAAACAACTCAAACAACTACGAACCACCCCCAACCTCACTAAACGATTGCAGCAGAGACTCACGAAACTCGTAAGAACTTAGACAATTAACTATTTTATTTCAACTTTCTCAATGGATACTTTGCTTCTCTTTTTTTCTTGCGATGACACTGTCACTCCTCCCTAAATACTGGAGGCTGCAGTTCTGCCATAAAAATGCCTCGATTCATACTTATATCTCTGATTTACACAATAACCCCTGATATTATTTTCTTCAAGAAACTTTTAATTTAACCGAAAATAGTCCACTTTGGAATATATGGCCCTACACCCCATCTGCGCCCCAACCCCATATACTGGATCTGGAATCACTACCCTTATAAAAACAAAACGATTGATATTTTACTTTCTGAAATTATATCCGATGGTCACATCCTGTATACAAAATTTCCCACAATAACACTTTTTTTCACCTGTACAATTTTTAATCCCCAAGATGATAAACTTGCCTAAAATCAATACTTTCTTTCCGCAATCATTGCGATCAGCGTGACAGTGACGGTGTCATCGTCATCGGAGGCGACTTCAACTGTACAGATAACCCCCTTCTAGATCGTCTGCGTGCGCCGATCGAACGTAGAAACAAAATTTCCGTGGCCCTCAAAGATGCCGTGAACGCGCTGTCCTTGCGTGATGTCTGGCGCGGACTCAACCCCACTGAAACAAAATTTACTTGGCATCGTAACAATCCGTCTTCCGAGTCTGGCTCATCTAAAGCTAGACTCGATCGCTTTTACCTTCATTCGGACTTTCTTCCTTCTATCACACACTGTAAAATTACACCCTGTTCCCTCTCCGATCATTCTGCCGTTTCTCTTTCTATCAAACTCCCCTCCGCTCAACAGAAAAGTAGCGCCTATTGGCACTTCAATAATACTCATTTTTGACAATAATTACTTAGAAATTATACGTTCCTTCTGGTCTAATTGGCAAACCCAAAAAAACTCTTTTCCTTCTCTAAATTCGTGGTGGGATTTTGGCAAATCCCACATCAAATCCATCTCACAAATTTATAGTCGTAAAATTGCGCAAGAAAAACGCGAGACTCTTCAAAAATTAAACTTAATTATTGACGATTTACAGTCCGCGCCAGACCTCACGCCACAAGCTAGAGAGGTCCTCAAAGAACAAAGAAATGAACTAAACTTACTTTTAAAAAATCGGGCTCAGGGCGCTCTCGTCAGATCGCGATTTCAACACCTCAATGAAGTAGACACGTGCTCTTCTTATTTCTTCAATCTCGAAAAATCGCACTCTATTTCTAAATCCTTTTCACATATACGTCTCGAATCCGGCCAAATTACAGAAAACCCCACCGAAATCAAAACACACATACAAAACTTTTATAAAAAACTTTATGCACGTGTCCCGACTGACGAGAGCGCATTTAATGAAATTACTGAGGGCCTCGATAGACTTGAAACTCAAGAGGCGGAGGACCTCGATTGTCCTCTTTCTCTTGAGGAACTAGATCTTGCCGTCGAGCAGCTTGGCAAAAACAAAACCCCCGGTCTAGACGGACTCACCTCCGAATTTTTCCAAGCTTTCTGGCCCATCCTAAAACATGACTATCTCGATGTTTTAAATTCTTCATTTATTCCGGTTCTCTTCCTCGTTCTTTCTCCCGTGCTGTCATCACTCTTATCCCGAAAAAGGGAGACCTGTCCAATATTGCAAACTGGCGTCCGATCTCGCTTCTCAACTCCGACTACAAAATCTACGCCAAGCTGCTCGCCGGCAGGTTAAAGCAGTGTGTTCACGGCATCATTAAACAAGATCAAACTTACTGTGTTCCGGAAAGATCCATTTTTGACAACATTTCACTCATTCGTGACATTATTTCCTATTCTAATTTCAATAACTCTCCCTTAGCCGTAGTCAACTTAGACCAAGAAAAGCTTTCGACAACGTTGACCGACTATCTTTTCGGAACAATGAGGGCCATGGGCTTTGGGAGCATTTTCTACGCCATATTCTTCTACTGTACAGCGGTTCCGAGAGCCTCATCAAAGTCTGTGGTTCCCTGCTCTCCTTCTCCTTCGAGAAGGGAATTCGTCGTCAGGATGCCCGCTCTCGGGACTGCTATATTCTATCGCTATTGAACCTTTCCTCAATAATTTACGTTCTGAATTAAATAAAAATAGTTCCTTGCTCCCCGAAACGGATACTTTCTGTTGCGTGTCGGCGTATGCGGACGATGTAACAGTTTTTGTCGCCTCCGATGTGGGTTTCAGCGCGATCGAAAAGGCGTATAGCCTTTTCAGTCGCGCCTCTGCTGCTCGTCTCAACTATAAAAAGTCCCAGGGGTTATGGGTTGGATCGTGGGTCGGACGAAATGACAGGCCCCTCGGTTTCCAATGGAACAGCGAGGGGCTACCATTTCTTAAGGTTCATGGAAATACATTTACATATGAAAAACAAAACTGGACCAAATGTAAAGAAAAACTCTCTAAAACCTTAAACTCTTGGAAAACTCTCTCTCTAGCTCTCTCCTTTAAAGGTCGCATACTTGTGGCCAATCAGCTGGCCGCTTCCAAAATTTTCCACTGCTTGGCCACAATTGCACCTCCTCCTTCTGTACTAAGTGAACTCCAGGAAATGCTCATCGGTTTCGTCTGGCCCACAAAAAAACACCACCTTAAAAAAGAAATTCTCTTTCAAAAAACTGACAGAGGGGGACTCGGCCTTGCCTGCCTCCAAGCACGCGTACTCACCTTTCGTTTTACCCATATCAACGCCCTCTTACAAAATTCCTCGCATCCCTTCTTTTTTTCAAACACTATCTCCATAATTATCAAAGTTAAATCTTGACTATCATCTTTTCTTTACCAAACTAAATCCAAATTGTTTTCTGCTCTCCTGAATATTATACTGAAATAATGCGTGCTTGGATGGCTACCGGAGCTCAACTTCAAATAACACACGACTGTCTTAGCCATGTGTTCAACCTCCCCATTAACAGTTCTATTCTTAGTCTTGCAGCTGACGATGAGGCGTTTGCTGAGGTCGTGCCGTTCTCTGCTCGGCTCTTGGCGTGTGGAATAAAATTAGTGCGCCACGTCATCAACCCCACCACCGGAAAATGGATCGCGGTCAACGACCTTTCACAATAATACCCAGAGCACGCCCACTCTCCCGTCGTCTTCTCAACTCCGATCTTCAACGTCTGCACTCTGTTCTCGTCCGCATGTTTCCTTCGTTCTTTAACTCCAAGGTTTTCTTCACGCTCCAGCTCTTCTTATTCACATCTGTCACCAGCCAGATCTGCCCCTAAACATCAAGTTTTCGTCTAACATCAAAGGACTCTCCGCACCATCCAAACTAATCTACGCTCTCATCAACTCCACCGTGAATCATCTGCCAGACTACACCATCACTTTCTGGCACCTGCAGGCTTCCTCGACAAAAACAATGAAATACAATGAAACAAATTTATGAACTTCCCACCACAAAGAAACAGGGGATATGCAGTTTAAACTAATGCACAACATCATCCATCTCTACCAGTCCTTCAACACCTCAACCCCGATATCTCTTCCTCTTGTGGATGGTGCGGTGAGAGGGGCACGATCTGGCACATGTTCATCACCTGTCCTTTATTCAACCAGCCCTCAACTTACTTCATAGCCTCATCTGTCTACTCCTTCCTGATCTTCAGCTGAACTTTAACATCTACTGGGCACTAATTCCACACGCTAGGCGCCGCAGTAAGGAGGCTGTAAGGCTGGCCAATTTCCTTATCGTCAGCTGTAAGTATGTTATATATAACCTTTATCGCACCTCTCGTTACACTGATCCTTTAATAATCTGGCGTTTTCTCCTACAAAACAGAATCCTTCTTGAATACAATTTCTATAAACTTTCTCATAACAATGTTACGTTTAAAAACAAATGGTCAATAAACAATGCTCTTTTCACCATCGTTAATGGGGAATTCACATGGCTATTCTAACCGCCCTTATTCTCTTAAGAACAATTTGTGTATTAATATTTTAAGGTTCGCCCTTTGTTTAAATTTGCTCATATTTGGAACTTTTTGTAAGCCTCTGTGCTTATTTGGTTGTATTTCTTTCTAAATAAACTTCACTGACTCCTTGTACCACCTTTATATAATGTTTTCTTTAAAATGTTTACAATTGTTAAATTAGTGTAATCTGTCTTAGAAATGTTCGTCAAAAACGAAATACCACTTTTGTCTAAATATTTCTTGATACATTCTTTGTAAACTTTTGTTCCTGTTTGGAAATCTCTCTGCAAGTTTTTGTACTTATGTGTTTAATGCTTTAATTTTTACTAAGCTTCTTTGACTTGTTGTACTTCGAATGTTGTTTTTTGCATTCTGCGTTTACAATTGTTTTATTTGCGTAATACTACTTTATTGTTCTTTCTTCAAGTAAAACAAAAAACCAACTATTCGGATGTAAAATTGTTTTCTTGCTTAGCAGTTATGACTGCTTTCTGTATATATATATATTTATTTCTCAAATGGAATTGTAATATTTAATTTTTATTGATGTGAATAAAGTCTCCATTTGAAAAGTCAAAAAAGTCTCTCTCTCTCTCTCTCTCTCTCTCTCTCTCTCTCTCTCTCTCTCTCTCTCTCTCTCTCTCTCTCTCTCTCTCTCTCTCTCTCTCTCTCTCTCTCTCTCTCTCTCTCTCTCTCTCTCTCTCTCTCTCTCTCTCTCTCTCTCTCTCTCTCTCTCTCTCTCTCTCTCTCTCTCTCTCTCTCTCTCTCTCTCTCTCTCTCTCTCTCTCTCTCTCTCTCTCTCTCTCTCTCTCTCTCTCTCTCTCTCTCTCTCTCTCTCTCTCTCTCTCTCTCTCTCTCTCTCTCTCTCTCTCTCTCTCTCTCTCTCTCTCTCTCTCTTTTTCTATCTCTAACACTCTCTCTCTCTCTCTCTCTCTCTCTCTCTCTCTCTCTCTCTCTCTCTCTCTCTCTCTCTCTCTCTCTCTCTCTCTCTCTCTCTCCTCTCTCTCTCTCTCTCTCTCCTCCCTCCCAGGTGGGTCGTGTATTTATCGAGCTCCGAAACAGTAGTTTTGTGATTTACGCATCTTCACGGTTACAAATTTTATATTAATCTTACTCTTATTGTTCATACATCATACAGGGCGAATTTCAAATTGTCAGGTTTAACTGTTTTCGTGTTTTCTGGGTTCTTTTTCAAATTTTGTCGTTTTTGGTGCTTTGGCTGGTCACCATGGCCAGTCAGGCGCAACAGCCTGAAAAATCAGCCAAGTGTGAGCAAGGGTGGTGAACGCGTTTCTATTGTTCCTGGTAATGGCCCACTTACCGGGGACAATGGAATCGTGTTCAAAGCGCTGGACACAGTCTCCGTACGCCAATATCTCATTTCACTGGTTAACCAAATTTCAAATGCACAAGTGTTATCAGCTTCCAGGATTTCAAACGGTCGAATAGCAGCATATCTGAGCTCGAGGGAGGCTGTCGAGGCTGTCCAAACGGACTGACCCCACGATGGCAGCTTCATCGAGCTCAACCCACTGGTCCAGCCAACCACCCGGTTCACGCTTTCTAATGTTTATCCAGAGATCCCGAACACGGTACTGATACACAACCTGTCATCTTTCTGCAAAGTGGTGTCTCAGGTAAGGTCCATTCCCCTGGGTTTCAAGGAAAAACATCTGTCACATATCATGTCGTTCAGGCGGCAAGTGCATGTTCTTCTTAAACCGAACGTCACTCCGCCTGAGCAATACATAAATATCTTGTATTTAGGCACACATTATCGCGTGTTTCTGTCGACGGAGTCAATGTACGTTGCTTTTCATGCGGTGGTACGGCCATTAGCCGTGCTTGTAAGAAACAGGAAACCGATGACATTGACAAAAACGAGACCAATCCCTTAAAACCCACCACCACCTTCGTCCATAACCCCACTAACCAAAAATCCGATCCTAAACACCCACCTAAAGTCTCCAAAAACCTGGTCCGGTGGATTCCGTAGGGATGCGGATCGTGCGGGGCCCTCGGGTGTTCGGACCGCTGGGGGCCCTCGGGCCCTGTCGGGAGCCGCCTGTGCGAAGGCTGGACATGCCGCGCCGGTGTCGGGGGTGCTTCAACTGGAAGTGCCTCATGTGCTGGTGCGGGGTCCAGCGCGTCGGCCTCTCGTTCCGGCGGGAGCCCAACAGGGGTTGGGCCCTCGTCCGGGGCAGGAGGCTCGGCTGCCAGGCGGCTCGGCGGGGTCTGTGGGGCCTTCTTTGCCCCGGGTTTCTCCGGCGTCTGAGGCTCCTGCGCCGTCCGTGGCCCCTGCGTCATCCGGCCCCATCCTCCCTTCCCCTCCACCCACTCCTTTCCCCTCAACCTTCTTCCGCCCTTCAACCTATCACACCCCATCCAAACCCGGTTGCTCTGTCTGGGGATCGCCACCTCCACCATCTAGACTTTTTCTGATGTCGTCTCAAAAGGAAATCTTCCACTCAATCCCCTCCTACAAATACTTCAGTTCTCACTCCTCTAAAAACACCCTCCTCCACGTAAACTTGTGAAGAAGGTGGCGATGCCCATGACAGTCGACTCCTTCCATCACCCAAGTCCTTAACCAAGTCCTTAATTCACAATCCTCCCTTGTCTCCACCCGGCCTCGTCGACGAACGACCAAGATGACATGTGGGAAGACGGTCAGACTACCGAAGACGAGGCGGTGCCTGATTGCCTTCCAACACAAAAGGTCCTCTGTCTTCTAAAGAGCTCCTTGAATTTCTTGGCCTCCATAAAAATCGAAAAAAAAACCTATCGAGGTGGCCAAGAGATTCACTGCTAATCTGTGCCCGTGAAACAACTCAAACCGCTACGCAGCAACCCACTCCTCAACAGAGGCCTACAACAACGCGTAACCAAGCTGATCAAGACTTTAGATAAATGATTTTCTTTGCTTTTCTTTTGTTGAGAGTCTTGATTAGTTTGGTCGCAATATTTACTATCACTGATTTCCCTGAACACAGGCGGCTGTTCAATGCCAACCAAAAATGCCGCCATACACATGCTTATTTTGAAAATTTCTTTTTCCTTTTCGACATAGTGCTCCTGCAGAGACTTATAACCTTACGGGAAATAAGCTCCTGCTGGAGCCTATAATACTTCTCCTATCTCTTCCCTTCCAACTCTTATGGCTCTGGGGTAACTACACTCGTTAATAATAAAAATTTAGAAATTATTTCAAATCTTAACATTTTTCCAGGACATCTTCTTTATACAAAACTAAATCCAATGAAACTCTTTCCACATTTATAATGTTTAGTACCCCAAGAGCGACTCTCTTGCTTTTAAAGTCTTTAATTCTTTCTCTAAACATTTATCCTCTTGTGACAGTGACGGTGTCGTTGTGGTCGGAGGTGACTTTAACTGCACTGGAAAATCCTGCATTGGACCGTCTGCATGCGCCCACCGAGCGTAGATCCAGAGTCGCAGCAGCTCTCAAGGAAACTGTTGGTGCACTCTCTCTGTGTGATGTTTGGCGTAGACTGAATCCCCAGAAACAACAATTTACCTGGCTGCGGAATAACCCTTCCAGGGATTGTGGTGTTTCCAAAGCCAGGTTAGATCGTTTGTATCTTCATCCTGATATGTTATCCTCTATTCATTCGTGCAAAATAACACCCTGTTCTCTTTCTGATCACTCCGCTATTTCTTTAAAATTCAACTACCCTCGGCTAATTTCCGGGGTAGCGCCTACTAACATTTAATAATTCAATTCTTCAGGATGAAGCATACAAACAAATTATAACTTGTTTCTGGGGAGAATGGCGTCAAAAACAGTCCGATTTCCCCAAATTTAAATTCTTGGTGGGACTTTGGCAAGTCCCACATCAAATAATTACTCAAATGTTTTCTAAAATTGCTTTCGAGAAACGCGAAGCTCTTTTTAAAATAAATCGGACTATTGACGACCTTCAGTCTGCGCCGGAAATCACACCGGAGACCAGGCAGGTCCTCTTAGAACAAAAGAAAAACTTAATTCTATCTTTAAAAATCGAGCGCAGGGCGCCCTTATCAGTCGAGATTCAAACATGTCAGCGAGGTCGATACCTCCTCTTCTTACTTTTAATCTTGAAAATCTAAATCCGTTCTAAAACTATCTCCAGAATCCGTTTGGATTCTGGAGAAATACTCAAAATATCTCTGTCATAAAAATCATGTATCAAATTTCTGCAAAAACCTCTATTCTAAAAACTCGACCGATGAGGGCGCCCGAAAGCATTTTAAGGGACCTGCCTCGTCTTGATCCTGTAGAGGCAGAGGACCTGGAGCGTCCTCTGTCTCTAGAGAATTAGAAATAGCTGTTGGCCAACTTAGCAAGGATAAAACGCCTGGCCTGGACGGCCTGTCTGGTGAATTCTATCAAACTTTTTGGAATATTCTAAAAAACGACCTACTTTCTGTTTTAAATTATTCTTTTCTCACCGGCGGGCTTCCTCGTTCGTTCAGGAGGGCGGTAATTACTCTTTTACCCAAGAAGGGAGATCTGGCCGACATAGCCAATTGGCGGCCAATCTCCCTTCTAAACAATGATACCAAAAATCCTTGCAAGGTTGCTCGCTAACAGACTGAAAGAGTGCATCAGCAGCGTCGTAGGTGAGGATCAGACCTACTGCGTCCCTGGACGTTCAATCCATGACAACGTAGGTCTGATAAGGGACATCATCGAATATGCCAATGAAATGATGTCCCTTTAGCCATCGTCAACCTCGATCAGCAAAAGCGTTCGATAAAGTTGATCGCGACTACCTCTTCGACACCATGAGAGCTATGGGCTTCGGAGACCGTTTCCTCGACTACATAAAAATCCTGTACAGCGGTTCCGAGAGTTTGGTCAAAATCTGCGGCGGTTCTCTGACGGCCCCTTCTCCGTTGAGAAGGGGCATCCGTCAGGGCTGCCCACTCTCGGGACTGCTGTACTCGATTGCTATTGAACCTTTTCTAAATCGCCTGGGGCGAAGTCGGGGACGACGGTTTCCGAATACCCGACGCTGACGTCTCTTGCTCGGTGTCTGCGTATGCAGATGATGTCTCCGTTTTGTCACCTCCGAACGCGGCTTTGACGCGATCAAAGATTGCCGATCTCTTTGCTCGCGCCTCTGCCGCGCGCTAAATACGAGAAAATCCAGGGGTTGTGGGCGGGATCTTGGATCGGACGAGGCGACCAGCCGCTTAATTTTCATGGAATGACGATGGCCTGTCGTTCCTCAGGTTCACTTAGGAAACACCAAAACATACACTGACAAAAACTGGACTATTTGTAAAACCGATTATCCGAAACCCTCGCTGGCTGGTCTGGCATCTCGACCTCCCTTTCTTTTAAAGGGAGAGTCTTGATTGCCAACCAGCTAGCCGCATCAAAAACCTTTCATTGTCTGGCGGCACTCGCTCCGCCAGACGATTTCTAAAGTGAACTCCAACGGCGGCTGGTTGATTTCGTCTGGTCCCAACAAGAGACACCGCCTTAAAGAGCAAATTATTATCAGAAACCTGACAAAGGGGTTCGGCCTTGTTAACCTCCAGGCACGAGTTCTCACCTTTAGATTAACGCGTCTCTTTCGTTACCTTAAAGGTAATTCTCATTCCTCTTTGTTTTTCTTCAAAATCACCTCCGTCGCTACAAAAACTAAATTATGACTTCCATCTCATCTATTTGAAGACAGACCCCTTTTTGACATTGGATTACCTTCTTTTTATGGTGAGATCATGCGTGCCTGGAGGTTGTCTGGAGCTCGGTTAGAAATAATACGACTCAGTCAGCCATGTCATTGTTACCCATAAATATTCCTTTAATTCAAAATGCAACTGACGATGGCGTATCCTCTCTGAGCGGCTCTCGACACGTGGGGTCGGCCTGGTGAGGATCTTCTCAACTTCACTTCCGGATCGTGGCACCAGCCCAATGACATCATCTCTCTTCTAGTACATCTCGTCCTCCATCTTCTCGACTTCTTCAAAACCAGCTTTCTTCGATGCACACGACTCATCAGACTGTTCCCCTCTCTATTCGACGAGAGGGTTTCACCTACCTGTCTCTGCGCTACAAAATGTTCCATCTAAACCAGATCGTCCCTCAACGTCATCATCAACAACTTGGACAATGCCATCTCCGCACCATCAAAACGATCTACAATGTCATCAACACAAATCTCAACTCGCATCCTTCCACAGAAACATCACACTGGCATCAAAACGGAGTCCTGGACAGCAACACAAACATACAATGGAATAGCATCTACAGTCCCCAACTTCCAAGGGGACCTACAATATAAACTACTACACAACATCCTACCGTCACTCCAAGTTCTACATCATCTCAACCCCGGCCATCTCTTCAACATGTGGATGGTGCGGAGACAAGGGGACGATCTGCCATCTATTCATCACGTGTCTCTCTGTTCAACCTCTTCTCAACTGTCTCTCCACAGTCTTCTTCACCCGGCTTCTTCCTGACCTACTTCTGAACTTTGACCTCTACTGGGCCTTGATCCCATGTGCTAAGGGCCGCAATAGAGAGGCAGTGCGCCTGTCAAACTACCTTATCGTCAGTTGCAAATATGTCATATACAATCTTTACCGAACCTCTAATTTCATTGATCCTCTTTTAATTTTTACTCACCGTATCAAAAACAAAGTTATTTTCGAATACAACTATTTTATGCTTGTCAATAATGATGATGAATTTCTTAAAAATGGAATATAAATAATACTTTGTTCATCATCATTAGTGACAAGCTGACATGGCTGATTTAAACCGGTTAGAATTACTAAATTTGCTCCTCCTTTCCGATTTCCTCTCATTTCTTTTCTTTCTCTTATCCTTGGAAGCCACTGGGTGGGATATAGGCCCACACCAGTAACGCCATGGCTTCCCCACCTCAGGGAACCACGGTGGGTTCGGCTCACGCCAAAAAACATGTTGCCGCACCTCCGCACTGGAACTCCCTTTCCTCTTCTTTCTTTTCTCCTTTCTTTGTATTTCTCTTTTTCTGAGTAGCTTTATACTTATATTGGTTAAAGTATTCACTTTATTCATTTGTATTTAAAATGTATATTGTATCTGTACACTAAAATATTTTGTTTCTATTACATGTTTACATGTACCGAATATTTGGTCTTTTCTGTTTACTTAAAACTGTATTAATGTTTTCCAAATTAAAAAATGTTCTGTTTTAATTTACTATTCTTTTATTATAAAATTTGACTTTGTTTTGAATTGTAAATAAAGAATCTCATTGAAAAGTCTCTCTCTCTCTCTCTCTCTCTCTCTCTCTCTCTCTCTCTCTCTCTCTCTGTCTCTCTCTCTCTCTCTCTCTCTCTCTCTCTCTCTCTCTCTCTCTCTCTCTCTCTCTCTCTCTCTCTCTCTCTCTCTCTCTCTCTCTCTCTCTCTCTCTCTCTCTCTCTCTCTCTCTCTCTCTCTCTCTCTCTCTCTCTCTCTCTCTCTCTCTCTCTCTCTCTCTCTCTCTCTCTCTCTCTCTCTCTCTCTCTCTCTCTCTCTCTCTCTCTCTCTCTCTCTCTCTCTCTCTCTGACCCCGACCCCTCTCGGTCCACCTCTCCCCTTTTCGACCCACCTTGTGAACAGCTACTCCAATCTCTCCCTGATTGGAGGCAAAGCGTATGCTACTGTTCACGAGTGGGGTCCTCTCTCCTCCTTCTTTTTCTTCTCTTTTCCTTTTCTCTTTGGGAGCCGCTGAGTCGGTTTAAGACCCATGCCAGTGGCTCCCCACCCCAGGATATTCAGGAGTCTGCTTACACCATGGTACTTGCAGTCTCCCTTCAGAGAACCCTTTCTTTTTCTTCCTTTCTTCCACTCAACCTTTTGTTTATTTCGATTGTTTTGATCTATAATTTATATCTGTCTTTCTTTATGAAATGTATTTTGTTTATTACCTTCGTTAACAAAGTTAACCGAATTTAGTTAATTTTACAGTAATTTTGGTAAACCACTAATTTGGTAAAACATTGTTTTCTATTCTGTAATTTGTACTTTTGTATTGTTCTGCTTTGTAAATAAAGTTTTCTTTGAAAGTCAAAAAAAGTGTCTCTCTCTCTCTCTTTTTTTTATTTTATATTGTGTTTTACGATTTTTTGGGAGGGGCTACAGCCCCCCCTGGATCCGCCATTGCACAGCTGCAATGATTTCCTCAACTACTTGAGGTATTTGAAGGTTAAACAAATGTTGAGTTTTTACATATTGTTTTTCTCCTTAGTTCAGGTTAAGCCTCAATTCTTCGGCAAAACTATGTAGCCGATTGACAGCTCATAATGGCCGCGACACAACATGCGTGCACATACTTGCAAAATGACTTTGTTTGAAGCGCCGTCGCTGGGCGTATAATTATACGTATGTATGGTACATGACTTCAGTACACTGTACATAGAGTGTGAACGCGTAGTTAAAATCACTCGCTGCATGCCGAGTACACGCGGATATCTTGTTCCACAAACAATTCGGGCATAACCTTAACTAACGAGAAGAACAATAATAGCTTAAATACTCAACAATTGTTTACCTTCAACCACCTCAATTAGTTGAGGAAACTCCCACTGTTGTGACATTATTCGCCTTTATTCGCATATACATCATGCCTACAAGATGTGCCGTAGCAGGCTGTAGTAATACTCCTAGCGAAGGAGTAAGCCTCCATAGGTTCCCTGAAAGACTAGGCACTACGAAAAAATTGGGCCACAAAAGTGCGGTTGACGAGGGCAAAATGGTTTGGGCCGTCTCCAACCAGCGTGATATGTAGCGAGCGATCATTTTACCGCTGATGAAGACTTTGAAACGAGCCTTCATGGGGAATTTGGGATGTCAAAGGCACCCAGACTCAAGAAAACTTCGATTTCAACGAAAATAAAGAAGGCTGTGAATCCTTCAAACGCCAAGACAAATCCTTCAAACAGACAAGTAACTAACGTTAAGTCAGATCCGACATATCCGATCTACATGTATGCACTGTGTGCGCCGCCTGAAATCATTTCTTCCACCAGTTCCACCAGATTGTTCAGGTGATGCACGTCAGTTTCGCCTTGCAGGTTTCAACGATAAAAAAAAGTGTTGGAAAATGCCAAGCGCCACTATGCAGTCTGATTCCATCTCAACTCAACGCTTGGCTGCAGAACTTTCTGGAGAATTGCATCCTTAACAGAAACTGCATTCTTAACAGAAATAAGTCAACAATTCCAGTTCTGTTCAAGTACTTACTTCTCCCACTGACAAAGTCAACCCTTTTGCTGAACGTTTTCATTTGATGACCCAGGCCAACAGTATTTGAAGACCTACCTGATTGTCCGTCTCGTGTTGGCAGCAGTTTTACAACAATCTTTGTAATCCATCATCTTGACACTTCTAAATCTACAGAACCTGACCGAATCCCTGTAACTGTCTTGAAGAAATATTCTCTATTCTTTCTAAATTGTACAATCTCTGCCTGTCACAATCAGTATTTCCATCTAACTGGAAGCTAGCCTCTGTTGTTCTGCTGTTTAAGGGCTCTGGAGAAAAATCAGACCCTTCCAACCATCGGCCCATTATGAGCCAGGTGTTTGAATGCCTGCTCAACTAGAAATCATTGATCATCTAGAGGACAATGAGCTCCTAACTGATGTCCAATAATTTATGGCTTCCGACATTCATGGTCTACTGGTTACATTGTCTTTCTGATACTGGGCTCACTAATAGAGTATCAGATCGTCGTGGTGAAGCAAGGCTTGTTGCCTTTGATTTCTCAAAGTTTTTTTAAAATAAAGTTTGGCACCGGGGGTCCCATTAATTAACAGCAAGGTGTATGACAACTCCGGTGGAATTGCCTGATCTGATTTCTAATTTTCTTTGGCGAACGTCAAATCTTTGTGTATGGTGTACGAGGCCATTGTTCCTCAGCCCATAGTAAGAACGCAGGTGTTCCATAAGGTTCTGTTTTGTGTCCGTTGGGTCCAATGTTTGCTCCACCTGTGTTCAACCCAGCATTGTTCTCAAACAAGACCCTAGAGAATGATATTAACTGGAGTAACGACTGACTTGTCACCTTCAATCAAAAGACCCAATTGTTGTCTTTATCCATGTCCAGATCACCATATTTCCCAGCTTTGTCAATGGATTCTATACAACTGCAGGAACCAATTACTGACATCCGGCTACTTGGACTTAATATCACCTGTAACCTCTCCTAGGAAGTACATTTGAGTTCTATGCTTTCAGAGTAAAGCCCCGTTCTCATATTCACGATTATTGCTACGATTCTCCACAACTTCACGCCGATCTATAAGTCGTGAGCAATCGTGGAAAAATGACCCCAATTGTCCTCCTCTCACGACAGTGATACGCTAGTACTACGATTGAACACGACCCTGCCACGATTTAGAAGCCGATTCTCACTTTTTGCCACGATATCCTACGATGTTGTCACGAATGCCCCACGTTTTGTCCCGATCTTACCACGATCCTGCCAAGATTGTGCCAAGATAGCCCACGAACTACCCCGATGTCGCTACGAATAGGTAGGATTAGGGAAGAATGCACTACGATTAATGCTAGGTTCCCACTGTCGTGCGATCCGTTACGAACGCCACGATTGGCCATTCGTAGCTGATCGTGGAATTTGTGTTTCCTTTTCTGAAATTTCACGTTTGGATGCGAGTTGATGCGAGTCGATACGTTCTGGTACGATTTGGTGCGCTTGGATGCGATATAGGCACGATTGGTCAATTTCAGATGACACGATCTGTCACGATCTGGTCTCCCGTTCAGATACGATCAGATACGTTCCGATAGGATTGTCCCGATTGAGTCCACGATTGTGTCCCGAAATGACACGATCATCACGATCGGGGTCCCCGATTTTGGACGATCTGATACGTGCAGATACGTTCGGATACGTTCCGATACGATCATCACGAACCGATGCGCTCTTTTGCGATCGGATACGATTGTGGTGGCGATGTCTTTCACGATCGGGATGGAGAGTGATAACGATTTGAGCCACGATTGAACCCCGACGGGTACATATACAGCCCGATTGACCATGGACTTCATTGTTTCTTGAACTTCTACAGAGTGAAGACTACAACCCACAATCATTGATGATGGCAGGAGTTGAGGATGATGACAACGTGGTGTTTGTCTTGTCCAAGGTTGATCACGATCACCACGATTACGAAGCACTATTAGATGCGATCTGTCGCGCTTTGTTACGATCCAATACGATCTCATGCGATGATCACGATTAAAAATTAATCGTGTTGATCGTAGACATTTTTGAACCGTCCAAACATGTTCTACGATCAACACGATTGCCACGAATGACCTCAAGATCTGATAAGATCTGATAGGATCACCACGATTACTCCACGATTAAGACCACGATTTCAATCGTGGCGCGAATCGTGATAGTGGGAACGGGGCATAAGGAAGACTGCGCCACGATTAAGGAAGACTGAGCCAGGATTCCCCAGGATTGACCTACGAACTTTGATCAAAGGCCACGAACAAAGCCGCTGTGGTATAAAAACTGGACTCTGGAGTCACTTCTCTTCAGTCTACTCGTTGCTCTGGAGAACGCCAGGTCAGGTCTGAGCAGTTTATATTCCATCAAAATGTTCTTGGCTCCAGACCAGAGGTTGCAATTCCTCCAGACTGCAGCCCAGCTGGAGGATGATTTGGCATAGAATTATCTAGCCATTGCCAGGCTGCTACAAGCTGGCAGACAAAGGAGAGGCAGAGAAAGGAGGCAGAAGAGATGGTGGATCAGGCCCTGGTTGCTGAGGAGGTCTCTCTATGGTCAATACGAGAAGCTGATGGTGGAGCTGAGGGGTGAGGACCCAGCAGCATTCAAGAACTTCGTCAGAATGGAGTCTGCCAGCTTCCAGGAGCTACTGATGAGGGTGGGGCCCAGAATAACGAAGAGGACCACTTGGTTTAGGGAACCATTGGAGCCTGGGCTGAAGTTGGCCATCACACTGAGACACTTGGCAACTGGGGATAGCTACAATACCCTCATGTATGGATTCAGAGTGGCCCACAACACCATCTGCAACTTTGTACCAGAGGTCTGCCAGGCCATAATAGACGAATATGCTGCAGAGGTGATGCCCTTTCCCACTACCCCCCAACAGTGGAAGAGAATTGCAGATCAGTTTGGTGCTCGATGGAACTTTCACCATGCCATTGGAGCCTTGGATGGGAAGCATGTTGCTATGAGATGTCCTAAGAAAGCTGGGAGCCTTTTTTACAACTACAAGGGATTCCACTCCATCATCCTCTTCACCCTGGTAGATGCAGACTACAAATTCATATGGGTGGATGTTGGGGCCAACGGATCAGCATCAGATGCCACAGTCTTTAACGCCTCAGAGTTGAAGGAAGCCATAGAGAATGGGACTCTTGGAATGCCACCAGCTGAACTTCTACCCATGGATGACAGGCCCATGCCATATTTCATCATTGGAGACGATGCTTTCCCCCTCAGGACATGGCTGATGAAACCCTTCTCAAGACGCCACATGGCCAATGATGAAAGACTGTTCAACTATAGACTCTCAAGGGCCAGAAGGATAGTGGAGAATGGCTTTGGCATCCTAGGAAACAGATATCAGTTCCTTCTGGGCACAAGACGACAGCAGCCTGACAAGCTGGTGACCATGGTGATGGCTGCATGCTGTCTCCACAATTTGATGAGGATGAGATATCCAGCCATGCAGAATGCCCTCCTGGACCAGGAAGATGAGGACAACAACATCATCCTAGGAGCTTGGAGGGAGGGGACCCAGATGTATGATATGGAGGAAGTGGCTGGTGGGAACAGGATGACCAGGGCAGCCAAGCAACAAAGGCTCTACCTGAAGCACTACTATACAGGCCCTGGTGCAGTGCCCTGGCAGGATGCCATGATCTGATGAAGGACACTTTGATGTGATGGAGAGTTTGATGTTCTGTTGAAATTGTTGTTGAAAATTGAAAAAAAAAAATGGAAAACAAATATAAAACAAAAAAATGGAATACAAAAAATATAAAAAACAAAACATGTGTTCATAAATATTACTTGCATTTCTATAAACATAAACTATATGTTCTTTATTGTCTTTTGTATAATCCAATGAATGTTAATGAAATATAGGTATTCTTATTATCCTTAAAAATGTTTAACTTTAAAAAGCTGGAACAACATAGTTTTTTTACTGCACTTCATCACCCTCTCTAGAATGGAACAACTCTGAAAAACATGAAGGAAAGACTTTTCATTATAATTGCCAATCAAAAAAACAATAATTTCCCTCAGTATTCCTCATGTAAAATTACTAATTTTTAGGATAAAAATCTAGAAATTTATGTTAAGAAATGATCATAACTTTACACTGTTAAATCATTTTCAAAAAATGATCATAACAAATGTTATGTTTTAAATCATCTCACTTCTTAACATGTTTTTAAACTTTTTATTTTCATTTGGAAACATATCTTATATTTTTTTATATATTTTGTTAACTTTTCGTATATTTTTTTTTTATATTTTCAATTGTTTTTCCAAGTCCCACACAATATCACAATGTCCAGCACAATATATATCACACAAAGTCCATCACTGTTCATCATCAGCGTCGGAGTCATCGTCGCCAGGTCTCTGTGCCGGGCTGAAGGCAGCAGAAGTCCCAGGGGGTGCTAATCCGGATCGGAAGACTGTCGGAGAGATGGCATGGCCAAACCCGAACAGCTGTAGCCAGAGAGGCTCTCAAGGCTGGTGTCCCGAGCCGGAGTGGAAGCCTGCCCCAGGGCTGGAGGTCCCTCAGTGTCCCATGCTCCACTCACCGAGGCAGCTGGGGCTCCGTACTGCTGGAAGGCGGACGGCTGGCCGGACTGCGGGGCTGTCTGATGGGCACCATGAGCCTCTTCCTGCTGCCTGCTGGTCTCGGACTCGGCTCTGTACGCCATCACCATCTGGAATCCTTGCCACATGAACCGGTCCCAGATCTTTGGATGAATCTCCACCATGTTGGCCGTCATCCAGTTGCCGAAGGCTTGTCTGGGGGCGGTTGGAGCAGCTGCAGCCCTCACCATGTCTGAGATCCCCGCCAGCATCGCCTTGGACTCCTCAGACCTCTGCTCCAGGACATGCAGCAACTCCCCATCATCAGGCTTCTTGGACGCCTGGCCCCCCTTCTTGTCCTTCTTCGGGTCCCGTCTCCCCGTGGCGGTGGCGCTTGCGGCGGTGGAAGTGGTGGCAGCGGTGGTGGTGGTGGTCGCTTCTCGGGTGGAAAGGTCCAGGCTCCCTTCCGTCTCACTGCCCGAGACGACAACCTCAGCTGTAGCTGCTGCTGAGCCTGCTGCCTGGACCGCACTCTTGATCTGGAAAGACAAAAAAAGAACAACATTTTAAGTTACGGCATCAAAATGTTGTTGAAATGTTGTAATAAATCGAAGAAATTGAATCTGAAAATTGAAGAAATTAATTCTGAAAAAGAATTAAAGAGATAAATAGCACTTACACTGACCACTTGGCGGCCCTTGCTCTCGACTATGTGGTCGGTCAAGAAGGCAAACTTCATGCGGATGTAGGCCTCTCGGTCGGTGTCCGTCTTGGCCCCATCACCAGACTTCTTCTTCAGCAGCCTGCCAAATCTGGTTCTCATACTCTCGTACCATGTGTTGATCTCGTCCGGGTCCCTCCCCATCTCCTTGGCCTTCTCCTCCCACAGTCGGTCCTTCTTGTCCTTATTCTTGTAGTCCGTCTTCTTCTTATTGTACAGGAACTCATGTTCCCGTACCCACTCAGCCAGGTCGTCTTCCTCCTGTGTAGTCAGGTTGACGGGGGCCTTCCTCTGCTTCTTATGGGCTGACCCTTCACTGTCCACCTGGCCTCGTCTGCACTGCTGCAAAGCCCTAAAGGCGTTGTCCCGGTCCCGCTCCTCCTGGGCAAGTCTGGCAGCCTTTTCGGCCTCTGTCTCCTCTTCCTCCTCCTCCTCTGCCGCGGGTGGGTCGTCCTGGGGTGGCTTCTCTGCAGTCTTCTTGGGTCTTCTCCCTCCCTTCTTTGCTGGCATTGTTGTGAATATAGCACTGTAAGAGGTAGATGTGAACTCTATGAAATCTTGGAGGCAACTGAAGTTGTTGGCTCCAGGCGCGTCCTTTTATCTGGCTGGAAACAGCCACGCGCATGCGTGGCGCATGCGTGACACATTCGTAGCGCAGTCGTGAGGGATCGTGGGAGTCGTGGGTGATCGTAGCGGGATCGTGGTGAGTCGTGGGGGATCGTAGCGGGACCCTGGGGAATCGTGGGGAATCGTGGGTGTTCGTAGCGGGATCGCGGGGGATCGTGGGGAGATCGTGGGTGGATCGCAGTGGAGTCGTAGTGGGGGCGTATGTGCGTAGGACATACGTGGCTTGTCGTAGTACATACGTACTGGCAGCGTAGTGGCATCGTGCCAGGTGCTCACGAACTGCCCACGAACAGCCACGAATGGCCACGAATGGCTGCCGACAGCCCTACGAATGTGTTACGATGGTGTTGCGATAGTGCTGCATTTCAAAATAATCGTGGCTGAGCCACGACAGTTTCAAACAGTTTGAAACATTCGTGGACCCTTCCCGACCTTCCCCGATCCCCCACGAATCCCCAGGATCATTCACGACCCCGTTACGACTGTCCTCCCGACTGTCCACGAACAGGTGAATCGTGGCGAATCGTGGCCATAATCGTGAATATGAGAACGGGGCATAATGCGGCGTTCACACAGTGCCGATTATGGCTCCCGTTTGAGATCAGACAGCGCTACGACACGAAAAGTGAAAAAGTCGGATTACTATCCTCAATGATCTGGAATGTCCTATCATTGTCTGAACGCAGTCGTATACGTTCGTAACAGAGTCCTACGGATCGGGAAAGGTCCAGAGAGGTCGGCCAAGCACTCCCGACAGTAGGTGCGTCCCGTAGCATTCGGGAAACTCAGCCGATTTTGTCTAGTCGGATTACAATCGTGACTATGTCGTGACAGATTCTGATGTATCGGATCAAAATCGTAACAATGTCCTGTGTTGTCTGGACGGTGTCTGGACGGTGTCCTGTGGATCGGGACGCTGTCGTGATGAACGGGCATGATTTGGAGTGAGAATCCGCCGTTTCGCACGATTCTTTTAGGATCGGACTATCACGTGACTAACGGTTTTCTAACGGATGTCTTCCGTCAGCTTCGGTTCACTGTCCGGTCACTGTCTGATCTCTGTCGGATCGCATTCGGGAGAATCGGGACGCTGTCGGGACAGATTCGGTCGTTTTTTACCATGCTGAAGATACAAATCGGATCAGATTCGGATTGAGAACGGGAGAATCGGGACGAATTCGGCTGGAAACGGCTGAATCGGGACGCTTCCTGAACAATATCTGATTGTTGTCGTGATTAAATAAATGTTTTTACAAATTTGTGAATTTCCCTCCACGAATCACAGGATCTTGATCAGACTTTTGACAAATTTTAATCGGGAATGGTCCTATCAAGGACGGTAGTAAAAATCCTGAATGTATGACTGAGGCTTAAAGCTACAGTCACACTGTCACGATCTGGCGTTACGATTGTCCACGTATGACCACGATTAAAAAATAAATTTCATCCGTTGGCATACGTGTACATCCGTGGAACTTTCACTTCTACACGATTACACAAAGACTCCATTAAGGTTCCACAACGTATGACCCCGATTATACAACGATTGCAATAAGAGTATACAAAGTATTTACCAGGTATGCGTAACGATTACCCACGGTTAATCACGTATACACAGCGATTGACCACGATGTTACTAAGGATTCACAGCGTATGACTACGATTATACACGGATGTAAAGCGATTGGTTAACGATTGCCCAACGAATGTAGCTGATCACGTGATGATTGCCTATAATACAGCCATTTTCGTGAAATCGTGATTAATCGTGATAGATCGTGATAAATCGTTATGAAATCGTTATGATCGTTGTGTAATCTTACTGCAATCGTTATAAATCGTTGTCATACTTGGTCATCCGTAGTGTAATCTTAACATTCGCAGTGTATCCGTTGAGCATCCGTTGTGTATCCTGTGTACATCCCTAGTCATACGTAATGCTTCCTGTGTGCATCCCTAGTGCATCCGTGGTGATTTCTGCCACGATTGTACAAAGGTTCACGTATTATATTGTACAAAGGTTCACGTATGTCTACGATTGCTCACGATTGCCATTATGTATGCACTACGTATGACTAGGGATGTACACAGGATACACAACGGATTTTTTCCCCACGATTCCAGAACGATAGTTTTGAACCGTTTGAAACTTCCGTTGTGCCATCGTGGACCATAACGGATGCCCACGTATGATTAGGACTGTACTACGAATGACTAAGTATTTCTAACGTATCATTACGTATGACTACGGATGCCCATCCGCTGGACATCCGTTGTGCATTCGCAATCAAAAATCGTGACAATGTGTGACTGTAGCATAACTAAGATTTTTAGCGTAGCGTATAACTCTCAAGGTGTGTACACGCCCTTTCCAGAAGAAAACATTCCTCTTAAAATTACTTGTTTTAAATTAAGACTTACTTTCTCCAAAATCAAAAAGACCTACTTTGTTGCAATATTATGCATTGTTATGACAAGGACAACATAATGCACGTATAAAGAGTTTATACTGACCAGAGGTGGATTTCAGGGGGACGGTGAAAAGGGGGATTGAAAACCAGCCATGTACACAAATTTACCATCAATTTCCAAATTGTGGGGTTTTGTGCCCACCTTTGACTGTGTGTCCCTCTTAATCATCGTAGGCCGCCTATTTCTGCAACACTGGACCCATCCCTGGTATAGCCTTGGTTCAATACTGTGTTTGTATGTTTTTGATACTCGATCCAACGGCGCTACACGAAAGCTACAATCATAAATCGCTACCACACACGAACCGCTATCAAACAGTCTTGGGAACTTCCTATATTCTCCCCCCTGCCCCCGAAAACGGGGAAAACCACTACGCATGCGTCGATTTGAAGTGCTAGCGCACGCGCATAAACAACAACGGACTGTCGTGGAGTTGTCGATCAGTGAACACGGCAGTCCGTTGTTGTATATGCGCGTGCGCACCAAAAATGTGGGCCGAGCTAGAATTTAAATTCGTAGTGGTTTCCCCCGTTCCCAAGACTGTGTTTGATAGCGGTTCGTGCGCGGTAGCGGTTCGTGTAGCACCATCGTGCGGCTTGCGGCGACGGATCGTGTATCAATAAAGTACAAACACAGTCTTGACCAAGACTACCCCTGGTACTGACGCTTCTGCTGTATGTAGGCCGTAATGAAATGCTGCCCTTTTAAAAGCCTGTACACAAATTTACCCCTTATAGAAGTTATGACAAAGAAGTGTGTCATAGTGTGAACTGTGTCATATAGTGTAATATACTTATTATG
Organism: Zoroaster sp. YZ-2022; assembly: GCA_029582265.1. Lineage (NCBI taxonomy): Eukaryota > Metazoa > Echinodermata > Asteroidea > Forcipulatida > Zoroasteridae > Zoroaster > Zoroaster sp. YZ-2022. The sequence goes on from CM055816.1 coordinate 64,994,689, forward strand.
TCGTCATGGAATATCATGTTATGTAAAGAAATGGTCAATTGGACCATAGTCTATTTTATTCTGATAATTATCTATGTTATTATTTTGATTCTTATGAGAAATAAGAAATAACAAGAGGAACATAACATGTCAAATTCCTCTAATCCTACAAGAAATATTCCAAACATCTAGCATATATCTAACGAACTGTACCTAATATGATTTCAACATATAGATGTTATAGTAACAATTTATGTCCAAACCGTAAATACATGTGAAAACATATTTTAAATATTAATATGTACTTCGTCTGCAATAAGGATCACCAATTTGAGAAAAAAATGTGTTAACATCTCACGTTTATTATTTACTGACTCGTCAAATTCCCAAAACCCGAATACCTAATGTTTGTTAATTTAACACAAACACCAACATTTTTGATGTTTTTGGTCCTTTATATATTTGTTTTGGTTCTTTATATATGGCTATATACCATTAAATGTATGGTTTTGCTCTTAAATATTTAGTTTAGTCATAACTATTTATAAGACGTAATTTTGTCACATACGGCTCCTCATACTAGATGCAAAACATGTCTTAAACCCACACAGGTGCCACAGAACAGACCTCATCACTTACAGTAGTAAGACTAAATCCTAATTATTATGTGGGAGAGACTAAGACCAAACTGGGTCAGTGAACCATGTCTTCTCCGTGAAAACCTTCCAAAACCATATCCCGTGGCTATCCACTTCAACAGTCCTAATCACTGGTGATGGTACCCATCGTTATACCACATAATCACACTAGATACATCAACTCCACACACACTTCAACCCTATGACCTTAACATTAACACGGGCACCAAGTCATTACAATGAACTTTACCTTCTTTTCCATATCTTATTTATTCCTACTATATTTCTCTACATGGATTTACTTTTTTTCATGTTCAATTTATTTATTCCAACTTGACGACTGACAACTGTAAATTTCAGAGTTGGTACATTTACCGACACAACTCTAACACGACCAAATAAATGTACTCTTTTTCCATAAAAATGGTCAATCTGTAAACTCGCTCGGGGGGGGGGGGGTTGTAGGTAGGTGGGAACTACCACCCGAAACCGGAAAACTACAGCTCTTTTCGTGAGTAAAATACAATGTATAAATAAGTAAAAGATAACTGATAACAGTGCTTAGAAATACGATACATTTGCCGTCGGCAAACCCATAGCTCTATGTTTGTAAAAACTTGTAGCTTTGCATGGTGAAGAGGATAAGTAGCACTAATTGCGGTGACACATGTGGAATTCTCTATTGAGTAGTAATTAGTCCTAAGCTCTAGGTTTGCTTACTGCAAAGTTATTCTGGGCCAACCCTTATTCTAATACCTTTGATACTTCATTTGCCGACTGAGGCTCTAAATGCCAAATGAGAACAATTATTGGGGGTGTCACACCCTCTCCCCTCCCCGCTCGCTACGGCCATGTGTATTAATAGTATATTTCTTTTTAATGTCCCTCTATTGAGCCTAAACCCATACATATGCCCTTTCCATGTATTTTTGTGACCAACTCTCATTCATACAACCTGCATTTTCCATGATGCATCTTTTCCAATTGTATGGATCACTCATCCCCATTTTATTAACTCTCCTTGCTTCCATTGGCCATCCTAAAATAACTGTCTATTTTAATTGGCCCTTTTTGTATCACTCCCCGTGATCATTTGCTATATATAAATGGATCTGTTTTCATGTTTGCATTTTGTCTATGCCTCTAACGAAGGTCCGGAATGGATCTAAAACTAAGGTCAAACTAAATTCAAAAACACGGGCGACACATCTTTAACTTGTTATGCATTTACTAGAATAATGTTTGCATTATAGGGAAACTAAGGTCACCAGGCCTTTTCCTTTATGCTGTGAATACCTCGAACATCTTCATCAACCGTGATATAACGCCAACATTTCTAGCTGACTTAGAAGGTGCTGCTAATCAAACTGCACTGAGTGAAATCAAGAACATGTGTCAGAATGATAGTATCTGCGTATGTGACAGCCTGGCAACCAGCAACCCTGCTTTTGGATTATCTACCAAGCAAAGTAATGATGACAACCTTCAAATGCAGAAAAATCTGGGTAAGTCGACCAAAATTATTTGACAACTTATTCAAAATGACAGCTATATATAGGGCCAAGTCATTGTAATATTACCACCAAATGCACTTTCTTCTCATACGTAAATAATGTTTAAACTAGACAATGACCACAACTATTTAAAACAATCAATTTGTTCTTAGCGCTAATTCTTGTTGGCCATATTATACCAACAACTGTGAAGCCTGAAATTCAGTGTTTATAAGTTATACTGACTTTACATTATATTCGATATCTTAAAAGTTTCTTTTTGTTTTACAGATGACTTTCCACCATATATAAGAATGGATGTTGCATACCTAGAGGTGTTTGTTGGTAAAACATTCACATTGCAGTTTTTTGCAGACGATCGAAACGGTGATAACGTTACATTCAGTCTGCTGAGTTTGGTACCCAACGCTTCTATCACAATGGGTAAGCAATTATTAGTTATCCCGCGAGCGACAGTTGGTACATGCATATGGGACGCAGGTGCACTTTATTTTCCTATAAAAACGGACATCCACGTTTTGTTTACATTCTGTGAACAAGGTATTAAGATGAGAAGACATCAATAATAATTTAGACATTCGGGGGGCCCCTTGAAGGTCATTTAAATTCAACTTTAATAAAGATGCATTGGTGTACAATCCCTTTAACGTACAGTACATTGATTCTTTGGATCGTCATTGGATAATCATTTAAAGCACAATCGCCTATGGACCAGTTACAAAATGTAAATAACACAGCCTTCATCTCCCACATTTTCCCCGTGTGTTCATACTAGTTCGGCAGTTTCTTTGAAAACGTTTGTGTCGTCTCTGTTTGTCATTTTTGTTGTTCTGTCTTTTGTTTAATTTATCTTTTCTTGGGATCTTCTTCATGTACTAATTGTTTAATATTTTTTCTACACAAGCATTGGCTAGCTTCCGGAATATGCCCTCACACCAGAAGTGTATTACCTTCATGACGAGTGCCACTCCTGTACTATACTAGAACACGGCATAATGCTCCAAGAACTATGGATTTGGGCCATTCATGACTAATTGTTGCACATACTGACGCGAAATGTCTCAAAAAGAAGTAGTGTAGTCTGAGAGACGTACCCAGCGTATGAAAGCTAGAGAAATGTATCTCGTCCGCGCAACGGGAGCGAGAGCTAGTGTGCGTCAATAACATTCTCTTGCGCGCTAGAAACGTATAATTATGTGCACGTACTTGCATTATTATGGCTTGACGACAACATTTTCTAAATCATTTACATTATCGGCAAGGGTCAACGGATAGACTTCCTTAATACTCTCATGAAAGGTAAAGCAACATTATTTATTCATATCAAGGGAAGAAAGTCAGAGGGTCAACGGTAAAATTTAACGAAATCTTCAGTTTGTTGACAATGTTTTTGTTGCAATAGAGTGGTGTCATTTCATTATAAGGTTTTGTAAACAAAAATGACATTAACATTTTCAGTTTTACAAAAAAACATTCCCCTGATACATTAATGCGCGCGTCAAGCCTCGGATCATGTAAGACCCTTCCTCCCCCACCCATGCGCGCACCCTTAGCGTTTATCGCGTTCGCCCTACTCCTTCTAGTTCTAGGAACTAGCTTTGTGCGTCACGTCAAAAGCCTCACGTCAAGCGCCTTACGTCAAGCGCCTAATCCCTTACGTCAAGCGCCTAATCCCATGATGCCTCACGGCACGGCAGGCCAGGCAGGGTAGCAAAACTCGTTTGCTCGTTGTGCGTGCGCGTATTTGGAAGTACAATGACGTGGTATGAATTTAACAAGAGCATGGCACACTTTATATTGGTAATAGACTTCTGCTGATAATTATTCGTACTTTCCCTGCCATTCTTCGCAATGTGTATTTTATATTTATCAACATTTAAATTTAGTTTCTTGAAAGTACGAGAATAATTTGTATTTATTTATTTTGAATTGAGTATTGAATTAACCTCATTTAATTTTAGGGGGATTGTTTACATGGACACCTCTGAGTTCAGACAGAGTAAACCTTACAATTGTTGCTGATGATGGTATACTTCAGTCATTCATTACACCCATGGTAAAGTTTTGCAACTGTATCAATGAAACTCTCTGCAATTACAACCAGTATCAACAAGATTTAAATCTATTTGTGGACAAATTTACAGTAAGTAATGTGGTAAAATGTATTTGTAGGAAATTCAGACTGCATGATGATTGCGTCATTGCCGCTATCATCCATAGGACATAAATATGTACTACCGCGTCATTTTGATTAGTGTGTGTGTGTGTTTCCTTCTGTTATTCCTTCTTCCTTTTTAGAAAGTTATCTGAGAGTTATCTGATATATGATTTCATCAAAAATTTCACACCTTAGATAACAATTGACAAATGTTGAGTTTTGGTACCCTGCTTTTAAGAATATCTCACATCTCAAGGATTGTCTCTTCGCGAATATTTTGCTTTCATTCTCATGCCATATGCTGCCAGGGCTATTTCGTCAACTGGTTGACGTACCCTTGGTAATTGATAAGGTCTTGGTAAAATACACGATAATATGGTATACTATATTACACCAATAAAGGGAAAATCTCTCGATAATAAAGACTTTACTTCCGGTAGAAATAGGAAGTTCAAATTCAATATATTCTAACGCAAAATAGGTGTTATGATTTCGGACATTTTCAAAAAATATGATTGTGACATCATCAATGATCATTTTATTGAACCGGAAGTTAACCCGAACACATAATGTTTGTTCCAGCAACTCACTTGAACTCTAGTTAATATTTTTCCTTTCATTCAGCTCATCTCTGCAACGTTAAGCCTAGTTGCAAAGGTCAAATCGAATTGATATTTGGCAACATCAAAGAAGCTTATCACGAAGATGTAGGAAATCGTTATGACGTCATATCGACGTCATCGGTGTCGAATTACACTAAATCAAAGGTTAATATTTCAAAATAAATATCTTGAACCAATAATGGAAAAATCTAAATATTTGCACAGGAGCTTGAATTATGTGACGTTTTTTATCATAGACGTGCAATTATCGTGACCGTTGCTTCCGGTCGAAACAAGAAGTTCAGAGTTGTTTGGGGATGTTATGAGTGCGGAGTGGCTGAAAAAGCCAATATGCGCAACGAATAGCAACATCTGCTCTGGAGTGTCGGGGGCTGGCCTGACTGGATGTTGCTCGGTTGACTCTCTCGCCACGAGCATTTCAGCTTGGCTTCAATGATCTTGCTGTCCTCATAGGCCGACATGCCATCGTTTACCAGGCCACGCCAAGAGCGCTTGAACGAAACCTTCAGGGTGTCTTTAAATCGCTTTCCTGGGAGGACTTACCTGCCTTTAGTTCACTGTAGAGCAGGCTCTTTGGTATGCGCTCATCAGGCATGTGACCTACTTGCCCCGCCCATCTGAATTGTGCCGTCTTCAGGAATGTGTGGATGCTTGCCATTTCTGCCCTCTGGAGAACCTCCGTGTCTGGGATCCTGTCCTACCATTTGAGGTGGAGCAGTCTGAGGCATCTCATATCATCTCATGTGGGAGGAGTTCAGCTGCTTTTTGTACAGTTTGAATTTTGTCTCGGGTGACTCTTAAAGACAGGATATCTTAAATACGGGATAAAATGCACTTTGGCATTTGTGCTTTCAGCATTTTCCATTTTAAGCAAAGGATAACGGGACAAAGCAGTAAAACATGTGTTCCTGTTCATGAGGAGTGGCGATACTGAAGTTGTGTTATTTTTTTTCTGAACAGGATATTGGACTTTTTTTTACAAAATCCCTCAAAATGTATGGGTCTCACATTTTAGTTTTTTCAAAATAAAAATGAGAACAAATTATGATAAACAGCTCGGTGCATAAATGTATCACTATTTAGTGGGGTGTATCCTAAGGTTTCAGTATTTCCTTATAGCGCTCTCAATTGTTTGTCTTGCCAGGCATGTGTTAGTTCTCAAGATGGCTTCCATCCAGTCAGTTATGTCAGAAAAATCCATCGTTGTATTCCCCAAATACCTTGTGTTCCCAGTTATTCCTGTACTTCGTATTAAACATCATATCAAGTTGCCTATTCTCGATAGCATTCCTTATAGGCAGGAATCGAGTATGATGATCAAGTATGATCTAGAGCATGAACCAAGCCTCAAATAAGGCCCCGGGCCCAGAAGCTATCCTGTCCAGCAGGTACTCAAGAACGGAAGACAGGCGTAAGACTCCATAATCTTCTGATGTAATAACCTTGCAATCTCGCATTCAGTATCTATGGTATGCTATCAATCAGGTAATACTTATTTAGTTGCTAATAATACACCTAGAGTATTGTCGCCAGGTGGCTTCATTTCACTGCTTGACTTGCTTTGTTTTAGCTATGTGTTTGATTAGCTAAATTGATATCCATTTGGCTGGATTCCACTGCTTCCCAGAATTATCCCTTTTCAGCATTCAAGCTCTGCAAATTGACAGAGAACCTTATTAAGGGTCTTGATGTATTCCTTTGTGGTTCTTCTGATGGCATATGATTATTGAAGTGGTGATCCGACAGCGCTATACAGAAGCTACCATCACTAACCACTATAATCACAAATCGCTATCATACATGAACCGCTGTCAAACACAGTCATAGAATCTCCCCCCAAAAACAGGGAAACCACTATGCATGCGTATATTTGTTATGGTAGTGCGGTCCACATTTTTGATGCGCACGCACATGAACTGCGGACTGTCGTGGAGTTATTGATGATCAGTGAACACGGCAGTCCATTGTTGTTTATGCGCGTGCGCACTAACATTTCAAATTGACGCATTCGAAGTGGTTTCTTCCTATTTTCGGGGGGAGATTACAGGAAGTTCCCAAGGCTGTGTGTGATAGTGGTTCGTGATTATAGCGGTTCGTGTAGCGCCATCGTGCGGCGAGCGGCGACGAAGCGTGTATCAAAAACATATGAACGTACAGTCTTGACCAAGGCTAATACATGGCCCGCTTGGTGTTGTAGGTTTGTGTATTGTTTTTGTGAACGAGCCAAGAAACCCTGTCGCACGCACTTCTGGAGGACGCGTGAAGTTCGATCTTTGGGTTGAAGACGACAACGGGTGTTTTGAATTAACAACTTGGCCCCGTGAAAAACATGGCGTATTACCGTGTAAGTGTCTGTTGGCAAGTCTTATATAAGGGATTATACCGGATCCCCTGTGAGTGTGGCAAAGTATAGATCGGGGAAGCAGGACGGAATATCCCAATGAGACTGAATGAACACCGAGCACACGGCCGCAGAGGAGATTTCGAGAATTCAGCCATTGTCTAGCACTCTTACGCCAAGGAGCACCAAATCGAATCGCAGGCTGCTCAACTCATCACACCCATCGATACATGGGCACCCCAGACGCATTAGAGAGGCGATCGAGATATTCAAACACGATATCGGTTTCTACATCAGCGATATTTGGAGACCACTACTAGGGACCGAAGGATCTCCCCTGTGCTTGTAAACAACTGATTCAGTTCAGTGAGCACACATTTCTCCTCCCACTCCTGGGATCCTTGTCCCACCAGCTTCCCGCCTGCACGCTTCAACGCACTAATCTTCCAGCGTCCAGTCATCGCGTGATCCTCCAGCAGCCTACTTAAGCAGCAGCATTTCCCAGAGTCCGGCATTCTCCTGATGACTATCAGAGTATACTGATCGAAACGTCGAGTTGTATCCCCAGTTCTCAGAACTAGTTTGCTACTCAATTGAGAATTTTAAATGGTGTCACCGCAATTAGTCTTACTTATCCTCTTCACCATGCAATGTTAAGTTTTACTTAACCTTAATTGCTTCATTTTAACGTTCAAAAGCGATTCTTGAGGCGGAAATTGATTTTGAGAATTTAAACCACATAACGTTAAATGCAAGTCCCAAAGCTTCCATTTTCTTGCGTAAATCCTTACAGAGTAGTGTGGTCAATGCATTTCCAATAGGCTTCTGATGATCGTTAGGGACAGCACGTGCGAACTGGGTGTGGTTTATGTTGGAACTATTATGTCACACGAACAGGATTGTCCCAGTTTGTGCAAACTACACGTTTCCCGCGATAAGTAGTAGTCAAGTTATATGCTGCTTGTCGTGGCCGAGCGGTCTAGCTTACCGGATTCAAGTTCTGGTGTTAGCAACAGAATGTGGGTTCGAATCACGGCCGTGACACTTGTGTCCTTGAGCAAGACACTTAATCATAATTGCTTCTCTCCACCCAGGGGTTAAATGGGTACCTGTGAAGGCAGAGTTGGTTTGCTCTATATGCGCTAGAAATGGCAGCAATTGAGCTGTATACTCCCCAGGGAGCTGAGATGGTTTCAGGAATGATTTATGAGCCTTATGAGCAGGGATAATAATATAATGCGCCTTGAGCACCACTTAGTTGGTGGATACGTGCGCTATATAAATCCACACATTATTATTATTATTATTATTATTATTATTATTATTATTATTATTATGTACCCATTTGATGAACGGTCAAAGGAAATTTAATACATTAAAAGTAAGGTACATTCGTTTTTGTTTTACAAAGGGTTGTCGGACGGCAGTTTTTTATTCAACAAAATAGTTGCTGTTCCCTCTGAGGTAAAGCACTTCAGTCGAAATAATGTATCATTATTATTATTGATACATTTTTGCAAGTAAATGTCGATAACACTTTGTTAATTAGCAATGATCATGGCTATGATTCATTTCCTCTTTAGAATTCATACAAACAAATAATTATGCCCGAATGTCAACTTGTCAGTGGCGTCAATGTCAACTGTACTATCCCGACTGTGAGATACTTTTATCCTGATTGAAACCCTATTCCCTCAATGAGTATACCAACAGACCCCAATTGGAAAACCATCGGGTGACAACGATACCTTCTGCCTATAATAAGCTGAAATTTCCACTTGTTAAGTTCTTTACATATCTCTACATTCTCATAAAGTATTGATGCATTTACAGACATGTAACCAATGGTATACGATCTCTTTAACATCAGAAGGATTTAGCATGTCATTGTTAATTGATGTCAAAAGCATTCTGAAAGTTGTAATAGGTAGTCCACTTGCGTATACAGTCAATCAAAAAGTAAAGAACGTTAATAGTCTAAAACCAATAATGGAAATAAAATGGAAACAGGTACAAAAAGCACAGTCAGGTAAGGCTTCTAGGACCGGACATGAAGAGGGATTACGCATGCATATATAAAGATACAGAGGTCCAAGTATGGGATTATTGGATTAGTGAAAACCAGTGAGTCAGTTAACAAACAGACAAATAGACTAACTAGCAAATCAAATGTAAAACAAATGTAAAAATGTCTGCGGAGAAAGTAAACAGAAAGACATGGTTTAATATTTTGGAAACAACTCCGACACATCAAAAGTGTGTCATGTATGCAGACTGTCATAAAGCAGTAATGCAAAGTAGTAACAAACGATTTCTCTCCATTACAGATAGTGTCATGTGACTGCCCTCTAAGCAAATCAGGAACAAGATGTGAAAAAGATGTGAATCCTTGTGTTGTGGAGCCGTGCCCTCCTGGTACTTCATGCCAGTACAAATCAGCACATATCACTTGTCCAGGTTTGAAAACATCATACAGACTATCCCATTGTTTATAGTTTAACAGACTGTAAGCATATCAAATGCTCATATTCAAATGTTATTAACTCATTTACATTTCTATGCTGTCCAATACAGATTTTGTAAAAAGATAGCTGTGCGCTTTCACGCTTTAATTATAAGAATCTAGTCCAATTAGCTAATCGATTGCTCAGTGTCAATCATGTTTCTTTATTGGCCACACTGCTCTTAAAATATGGCGCCATCATGGGCGGATCCAGAATATACTTTAGGGGGGCTGAGAATCAAGAACGATTTTTCAGTACTACAAAAATTACAATGAAATAATAAAAGGGAGAGAAAAACAAAGCACAGTGAGGGGGAATAAGGGGAAACATGAGGGGGAATACCTTACCGTTTGTATCGAATTATGTTCTTTTAAAAAATTTTTTTAACGATTTTACGGGGGCGGGGGAGGCTACACCCCCCTTCGCCCCCCCCCCCCCCCCCGATCCGCCAATGGCCATTTTCTCCAACCAGCTATGCTAAAGATACATCGCCCGTGTTTGGCTTAAGAAGTACAGAAGTTCCCGTTGCGAGTCGCCCCACGCACGTGACGTTTCAGTGTGTATATAAAGCGCTAGAAAATCAGTATGAGCACGGTGACAGTGGCGCACCCAAGGGTGGGGAGGAGCTCAGGCCCCACCAACCCCAAGGCCCGCTATTGTTTTAAGTAAAAAAAGAAGAGGCCGGGAAAGCGAGTAAAATCTGACCCAAGTTCTATCTACAGAGGAGTTCGGCAAGGAGTAGGACAGTGGTAGCATTTATGGTTTGGGGGCCGCCATGTCTCTCCCCATGTCTGATTTCCAAACAAATTGAGCCACCCTCCCCTCCAAAAAATCAAATCCTGGGTGCGCCACTGCACGGTAAATAGCATGTGCACACGTGTGGCCGATCTAGTTGCATAGAGGTCTTTGGGAGTAATCCCAAACACCTCATTGCAATTTATTTTGTTTAGGTATTTGGTATTTCACTGAACACCTCCTTAAATTTTTTTATTTTCTTCCTGGTGAAGCTCATCAGTAAATAAAACACAGCACCTTAAAACTTAAGTGGATTCTACGTCATCATTATGACGTAACTCAGTGATCACATGAGATAGCGCTCACCGCCCAGCAAGATCATTGTGCTTTCATTTCAACCCAGCTGAGGATCAGACGTAATCGTTCTAGCGCTCTTCAAGTCTACACTGTGCAGTGTGTGCACGCTACTATGACCGAATCTCTGTTAGAGTTAGATAATATTTGTCTGCCTTGTCAGACGTTTCCCCACATTCGTCTCCTATGAGAGTGGAGGCGAATAGAGAAATTATTGAGGAATCTCTAGATGAACAGCCAACATCACCCGCTGTTAAACAAGGTGGTAAAGGCAAATCCAGCAAAGGTAAACCTAAAGGTAAATTACCAGCACCTAAGCAAAGACGGCAATCCAGAGCCAAGGCTCCAGTGCCATCCCAAGGGGGCGACAATTCGCACCCAGAAGTTGATATGTTAGAATCATTAAGTATTGCATTAATAAGTAAAATGCAAGAGGGCTTCGCAAAAATTACAGAAGCCCTCACAGCTCAGGCTGCAGGGTCAACTGATGGTAAACGAAAAAACATAACCGAAACCGGGTTTCCTTTACCAAAAAAGCAAAAAATGGCAGACCCCGTTAGTGCAGATGAAAATTCTGATGCACAAATTGAGGACCTAATGGCCTCCACTAATAATGCTGAGGACCAAGACTGTTTAGGTGATATTCAGCAAGAATACCAGGCTGAGGATAAAGTAGGTCCGAAATTAAAGGACAAACTGGCGGCCTTAACAGATAATATTTTGAAATCAAAATTGTCTGAGGAAAAACTGACCGCAAAACAAAACAACTATTGCCGGCCTCAAAACTGTGAAAACCTCACAAAAACAACTGTTAATCCAGAAATCTGGTCACAGCTTAAACCGGGCACAAGATCTCGTGACATTAAATGTCAGAAGGTACAAGGGCTTTTAATATCGGTATTTGTGCCCCTTCTTCAATTAACAGATAAACTCCTGGCAAAACAAAACTCAAAAGAGGAGGTAAAACTGGCCTTAGATTCCATAACTCTGATTTGGAACTAAACAATCGTCGTCGAGAATTAATCAAGCCAGACTTAAATGCCCAATATCGGCAGATATGCACCCAAAGTGGTTTACACACAAAAAAACTATTTGGAGAATATGTACCAAAGCAGGTACAAGATATTAACACAACCAACAAAGTTGGTATAAAGATTGGCAGATCGAGTAACCATTATGGGTTCAATAGGGGTGTAAACACTAATTGGAATGCCTACAGAGGTCAACATTCCCAGAGCTACAATACATCCGTCTGATCATCGCCTCAACTAGCGACTCCACCACTGTCGATGATCTCGCTACTCTAGCTGACCGGCTGGTTGAAACGCAAGTACCGGCCATTTCACAAGTTCTTCCTTCATCCGAGATGCAGGACCTCAAGGAACAACTGTCGCAACTAACTAAGCAAGTTAGTTCCCTCCAAGTGCAACTGGAGCGCCAGCGTTCTCGCTCCCGCCCCCGCTCTCGCGGTCAATCCCGCAATCGTGGTCATGCTGCTAATTCCAATCCAGCGAGAGCGCAACCTGATTCTACCACTTCATCCAGCACCCATTGTTGGTATAATGCACGATTTGGGGACAAGGCTCACAAATGTGTAATCACCCTGCAGCTATAGTGACGACCATCAGGGAAATGCGCCTCCCAGGGGGTTGGTGCGGCACTTCCCACTGGGCGAGATGGCAGCCGCCTCTTTTATGTCACGGACAAGTACTCTAACTGCAGGTTTTTGGTGGATACTGGGGCAGCTGTGAGTGTGTTTCCCCCAATGCAACAAAGCGGCGTCGCAGCTCGTCACTTATCCTGCAGGCTGCCAATGGTACCTCCATCCCCACCTACGGACAGCGTTCCTTAACGCTAGACTTCGGACTCCGTCGGACTTGCAGATGGGTATTCGTACTCGCAAATACTCCTACTCCGATTTTGGGGGCAGACTTTCTGAGACATTTTGCTCTGTTAGTCGATGTTTCAAAGCATCAACTCATTGACACTACTACCCACCTGGTCGTAATAGGGTTCAACTCCTTGGAGACGCCTGTCAGTCCAGTTTTCTCTACACCTTCTCCAAGTACATATGACAACATCCTCCAGGACTTTCCAGAGATTACACAGCCTTTGTGTAAGGAGACGCCATTGAAGTATGATGTCACTCACCATATCTTGACCAAAGGGCCACCAGTCAAAGCTCGTCCTCGCCGTCTGGCACCCGATCGCTTAGAGGTTGCCAAGCAAGAGTTTGAACATATGCTCGAGTTGGGCATAGTCCGTGCATCAGACAGCAACTGGTCCTCACCTTTACACCTTGTACCGAAGAAGTCACCTGGAGACTGGCGTCCATGTGGTGATTATATGGCGTTAAATCGAGTGACCGTGCCCGATCGTTATCCCATCGCTCATCTTCAGGACTTTGCTGCAAATCTCAAAGGCAAGACCATTTTTAGCAAGGTGGATTTAATACGCGCTTATCATCAGATCCCAGTAGAACCTGAGGATGTGAGCAAGACAGCCATCATCACCCCATTTGGGCTCTTCGAATTTGTGAAGATGCCATTTGGGTTGCGAAACGCAGCGCAGACGTTTCAACGGTTCATCGACCAAGTGGTCCGAGGCTTGCCATTCGTCTACACTTATATTGACGACATCTTGATTGCCAGTGAGACTCCTGCACAACATGGATAGCATCTTCGTCTGCTTTTCACCAGACTCCGACAGTACGGTGTTGTAATCAATCCTAGCAAATGCTCGTTCGGAGTATCTGAGCTCAGTTTCCTTGGCCACCACGTCGATGCACAGGGAATTCGACTACTACCAGAGAAAGTTCAGGCCGTCCGCGATTTCCCCCAGCCAACTTCATATAAGCGACTTCGGAGATTTCTCGGCTTGGTAAATTTGTATCGTCGATTTGTTCCCAACTGTGCTGATATCCTCGCTCCCCTGACCAACCTTCTTGCCAAACAAGGAAAAGGATCCCGCAAACCACTGGTTTGGTCACCAGAAGGCAGCAAATCCTTCATCGAGGCCAAAGATGCTTTGTCTCGTGCAAGCATGCTTGCTCATCCCAGTACCGACACTCCCATTAGCGTCATGACTGATGCTTCTGACGTAGCTGTGGGTGGAGTACTCCAGCAACTCACTGACGACTCCTGGCAACCCATAACGTTCTACTCTCAAAAGCTTCTTCCTGCCGAGACGAAGTACAGTGTTTTTGGACGCGAACTCCTCGCGATCTACTTGACTATCAAGCATTTTCGACATATGTTGGAAGGGCGACAGTTCTGTGTTTTCACAGATCACAAACCTTTGATCCACGCTTTCCACGCCAAGCCAGACAGACACAATCCACGTGAAATCAGAATGTTAGATCTGATCTCGCAGTATACCACTGATTTGAGGTATATTAATGGCAAAGATAACGTCGTTGCAGACGCATTATCTCGTCTTGAGGTCGATGCCCTCTACACTGACACAACGGTTGATTTCCAACAATTGGCAGCTGACCGGAAGGATGATGCCAAGTTGCAGGCAGAATTGCTGAACCCTACTACTAGTCTCGTTCTCCAGACTTTTCCACTGATTACCACTGGAGGTAGTATCATTTGCGACACATCTACGGGTAGTCCTCGACCATTCGTACCTCAGAGACACAGGCGTGCAGTATTTAACGCCATACATGGTCTTTCCCACCCAGGGATTCGCCCAACCCAGTCGGCCGTAACTTCTCGTTTTGTCTGGCCTGGAGTCAGGAAGGACATCCGCAAGTGGGGACAGTCCTGTGTTCAATGTCAGAAGTCTAAGATTCACAGACATGTAAAAGCTCCACTTGGCACCTTCAGTACTCCCGATGCACGCTTTGAGCATGTACATCTGGACTTGGTTGGACCTTTGTCCACCTCTAATAGTTATACTTACCTTCTTACATGCGTGGACAGATTCACACGGTGGCCAGATGCCATCCCTATTTCAGACATTACAGCGGAAACAGTCGCGAAAGCATTTATAGACCGATGGATTTCCGTTTTTGGTACTCCTGCCACCGTCACTACCGATCGAGGTCGACAATTTGAGTCTCACCTGTTTGCAGAGCTCACAAAGTTGCTAGGTACCTCTAGACTTCGTACTACAGCTTACCATCCAGCTTCTAATGGGCTCGTGGAGCGTTTCCACCGGACTCTTAAAGCTGCCTTAAAGGCACACGAAGATCCTCACAGATGGACCGAGTATCTCCCTCTAACCCTTCTTGGCATCAGAACTACAGTCAAATCTGATTTGAACTGTTCGCCGGCAGAACTGGTTTTTGGGACAACTCTCAGGCTACCGGGACAGTTTGTGGCTCCTGATCAACCTTGCACAACTCTGGACCCTGGCAGATACGTTGATAGGTTACGCCAACACATGCGCAATGTCTCTCCATCCCGTACCAGAGCTCAGCTGGTCAAGGCCCAGATGCCGAAAGGTCTCACTCAAGCCTCGTTTGTATTTGTGAGAGTTGACTCGGTCAAAAAGCCCCTACAACAGCCATATAATGGTCCTTTCCGAGTTTTGAAGAAGACGGATAAATTCTTCACGCTTTCCATTGGAGGGAGGAAGGAGAACATTAGTGTGGACCGACTCAAGGTGGCGTACGTCGAGCCACCTTCCTCTCCCTTGGAACCGGTAGCGGATGACAGTTTTTCATCACCTGCCAGTACCCCTTCTGCTACTCCAGAAGCGGTTCTCACGCCACCCTCTCCATCATGCACTTTTCCCGTCGACTCACCAACTGCGAGCTTTCCTCCTGAGCAACCCCGAGTCACTCGTTCAGGAAGACATGTGCATTGGCCCAAACGCTATGTGCAAGTCATGCAATTTTGATTTATTTTTCATTTTTATTAATATTCAATGCATTTGCCATTGCCATGCATAATCACATATGCATTGTTTTCAGGTACAACAGGTTGATTCTACCGAATTTTCTTTTGAAATTGGTTTATTGTATAATTAGCATATAACTTATCTAGTACTTTATTATTGTTATAATTCAAGTACGTGAAGATTGTGGTTAAATGCAAATATATATATATTTTTTAATATATAATTTTTTTTTCACTGACCCATTGCAGTACGTCATTGCATATTGTTTATGATACAAATAGAGTCATTGCCACAATTACAAGTCTTATATGCATGGTTAGATTCTTTGCCATTCTTTGTGAGAAGTTCTCTGCCAGAAATTTTGAGAGTATGGTTCTTACTGTTTCAACTATTTTTCGATATGTTTTGTTAGTTTTGACTGCCAAGTGTGTACTAGTGTTTTGTCGCCCCCCAGAGGTTTATACCACTTCAGGTCTAAGGGGGGGTTGATGTAGTAACCAGTCACAAATATAATTATTTGTTATTTGATATTTAATCATAGTTGTTATATAATCTTGGCTAAGAGTTTGTTTTACCAGGTTAAATTCAAGCATTTAGATGTTTCTCTCAATCAACCCAGAAACTTGCCTAGACAGGGAGCCAGTGTATTGCCTTGTTTTGATGAATATGTAGTGTATATTCAATTACTTAACCAATAAGTTTTTTTAATTAACATATTCATTAGTACCACAGTTCTTAGCCAATCAGAGCCCGAATTAGTATTCCTTTTGGGGCCATGTTTTTTCCGTTGTTTTCTTTGCTGGCTCTCGTACGTACGTGTATTACTTTAGCACGATGTACTGATGGTATGGTCGGATGAAATTAAACTCAAGATTGTGAAAAACGAGAAACACACACAACCAGCTATGAGAAAGATAATGTTATAAATATAATACTTTAATAGCGTCGACCAGATCAACCGACATTTTTAACTGAGCCAGTGAGCAGGTCGTTTGGTGTGACTTTAGTCGTTTGTCTAATTATTCAGATTTCACCCAGGAGTTAAACGACCAGTTGCGTTTTCTGCACCCATGTGTTTGCATCGTGTGAGCTGAGCACCGCTATTTTTGTGTGTTTACATCGTGTGAGCGTAGCACCGCCATTTTTGTGTTTTCATCGTATGACATCACCACGTCGCAGCACGGATCGACGGACTGTAAAAACGCTACTTTCATCCCATGAGCGTTATCACTTTATCACATGTGGAGCATTTGTTTCGCTTGAACTAAACTGAACGCTGTAACATTGTAATTTAAAGGGTTTTATTAATCACCGGTTTAGAAGTGACTTAATTTATAATAAATTGCCTAAATCAAGAATATATTTTTGTGTTTGATCATACATTTTGTTCGTGGATCACACATTAAAAAGTAGGGTACCTTTCTGATAATTTTATTGAATAATTGAAATTGATTTTCTGAAGATTGTTGCAGAAATCCTAAATTATATTCATACTCTTAAGCAGGAAATCCCTACATCCTCTTTTCAATCTTAAATCTTTTTCAGAAAGAGGACAGAAACATCTTGGTACTTCAGCTATGCAGAATTGATGCTGGGTGTGATTCTCGACATAATGAAGCACCAGTCTTCGGTCAATGGAACTGGTAATTTGGAATCAAGCATAGGCCTGTGTCTGGGCCCTTACTTTTATTGCTTGTTTGCCCCTCCCCTCCCCTTCCTAGTTCTTGGATTCTATAGTGCTGCAATGATAGTCCAAAGAATTTTAGAAAACAAATGTGTCGGTTCATCATCAGTGGCAGTACATGCTATCACCAAGAACTTGGGGGGGGGGGGGCATTTTATTCAAAAATTACCGATTCCAATGACAGCCCCTGAATGTCACCTATTCTGAACTGTCACTAAATCGTACATACAGAGCGTACATTTATTATGCAGATAGATTCCGTTTTCTTGTCAACAAAGGATCATGGTTGGGTTCATTTATACTGAAGTCATTTCACTTGTTACATGTTAGGTTGTTTACAATACGCAGGTCAGCAATTATCATATTTAATCAACTGGATGTAATTACATTTAATTTTGTTTGAATTGTCAATTGGCTAATTACACTTGTGGCCTTACTTTTGGGAATTATTTACTTTTTGACAACTCTTCTGCTGATGGCAGGGGAAGAGGGAAAGCACGAATGCAAAACTTTCTTGCAACGTTATCATGTAGTAGTTATAAGCTTGTTTTCTAATGAAAGGTTAATTAGCTAATATCCATACAAGCTTTGAAAACTGCAGACATTAGCTATTTTAGTGAAATGCTCAATTATTAGCAAACTTTCATGTTCCATGTAGCGAAAATTATTTACAACCTGGAAATGGAAATATCAGGAGTGTAAAGACTCGTCACTCACAGGTAACATTTCCTTGGTAAAGTTGGAAATACAAAGAAAGGGGAAATGTTTGGATGCTCCTCCATGATTCTGTGTCTTCAGTAACCCGAGCACCCACCCCAATCAATTTAACCCCAACTTCCTGTCCTTTGATGCACGTTTAATCCAGTTACTACCATAAATCAACTTTGTGACTTTATGCCCAAAATAACGCTGAATAAGTTGATCTGGCTACCTACAACTCTGGCAAACTATTTTCATATGAGTGTTTTTACATGTTGATTTATCATCTGGCATGGTTTTTGAAAAACATGTGTTGGGCTAGTGTCAATATCATTATGCATATAATGAGGGTTGTGGTAGCACCATGTAACTACCTCTACAGTTTAATAGTGTTGGCTCTTACAAGAACTGGTGGTGAGATAACTTGAAGTTTCCATCGGTATACTCTGATCATCTTCATTCCCCTGAATACAATCGGAGTACACTAATTGAAACAAAGTAATGTCACTGCCAGTTCTTGTCAGAACCAATGCTATTTACTATTCTTGAAAGATAATTACTCTTACTCCTACTGTTCTCAACCATGTGAAGCTTCAAAATCTCAACATTTTCAAGGTAGTACATAATACTAATAGAGTAATTTGTTTGGGTGTGGGGGGAGGGGAGTTGAGGGCTGTCAGTTGCCTTGAAACATTTTAATGTTATACCTGCATTTTTTGGTAATTGTTGAGGGTCTTGAAAGTACGACATGTCCTCTATACTTCCTAGAAACTTTTGATTGGATGGCACCCGTAACAAACCTGAAGTTGATATAGTAGGTAATCTTCTTGAGAAAACTCTTATTCGGTGGAATGTCTGCAAGTTAGTGGGATGTTGTAGGCTTCCGTTTACTGACCCCCATTCACATACGTAGGTGACATAATGAACTGAGCATTCATCTCTGTCTCCATCTCCCTTCATCTCATCTATGGACCAAACATGAACAAACATATATAATCTTACAAAAGAAATATTACATTGAACTGATTACTCGAGCAGTTGAGAAATGAAACTGACCACAAAGACATAAATAACACAATAGCCAGCTATGAATAACACATAGTTGGTGGATACGTGCGCTATATAAATCCACACATTATTATTATTATTATGTAGTGCTACAGTACACTTATCATTCACACACACACACACTTCAAATTATAACCAATGTTGTTATTTCCCTTTAAGAGGACAACGGTCACGATCAACAGGGCATGGAATCGGAGTGCTAGTTTTAGATTATCTCTGTGACTGAAAATAATATCCCACATGATAAGGTCATATTATCATTGCTGCTGCATAAATGAGCCAGTAAGTTTCAGTCACTGTGTTCATCTTAAACTAGGACACCAATTCCATCCCCTGTTGAAAGTCTGCTCTGATCGTGATATTAATATGGACAAGTTAACATTAAGCATTGCACAAGGGGGAAAACCTAAATGCACAACTTCATTTTTTTCTAAATGAGAAATTGTTTCTGTAAATCTGATTTTGTTTGATAGAAAAACAAATATTTACATCAACTAAGTTTTCTATATATACATAAACATTATAATATAAAAAACATATCCGAATCAATCCAAGATTTACTCTACCTTGGCAATGCTTTGTAGCTGTGAATACTGAAAATGGAATCAGGCTGAACTCTACATGGTGTTGATGCAAGTAAAAATACTGGCAGTGATGTTTTCTCATACCTATAAAACAAAACATAACAGTTAATGAAATAATGGTGGATATAATGGCGGACATGGTGTATATTAACAATCCATTTAAATATAACTCGTACGTACTCGTACTCGTACTCGTACTTGTAATAATCTAGACAAGCTATCTGTAATAGCGCCACCAAGGTAGATATGGTTATTGTGTTTGATTAGCCCTGTAGCGCCAAAAGGTTGCACATAATGGGCTGTATACTCCCCAGGGAGCTGAGAAAGATTACAGGAATGATATTGGCCCAGTGACCAGGGGAAATAATGTAAAGCGCATTGGAACATTATGTGAAATGCGCTGTATAAGAATGAAATATTATTATTAAACACAAATGTGTTTATCAATGTTATACATGTAACTGAACAAAAACATTAACAGGGTTACAACCCAAAACAATATTACAGTGATACACTCGAGTGGAATAGCTTTACGAATGTAGTAAATAATAACATATTTTGCACCGAATTCAGTTTTCGGGCCATAAAAAACACATTTCCTCAATGAGAAATGTGTTTGAATTTTGGTTGTGGATTCATGACAGCAATATAAATGTACCTGAGCAAATGTCTGATTTAGGCTATTTTCGTGAATACTAGACTAATTTACAATTACCTGAATTTTAGGGCATACACATACATTTTTAAGAGGATGAAATGACCCTTTTTAAATAATTTTTTTCTGGTAAGTATGATGTTTTTCGTATACATAATTTGGTAAGTGCATTTGTTTCCCCATGTGTTTTATTCATTCTGACGTGGAAATGGATCGTCCGTGGATGATCCATTTGAACCAATTTGTCTACATACATTTACGTTCTCTCCAAAATTACATGTCGGACGAAATAACTTACCGTAATGTTTGTTACCATCACAATCTTAATACTTGTAGTAAACTTTAATATAAATAATTCGTTCTGTTTCTTTTTTGGGTTATTATTAATGGTGTACACCCCCTTCATACAAGTGGTTTTCCAAAATTGCAAAACATAGGTCCCTAACGTGTAATGGTCATGGTAATTTTTACATAATACTTACACTGAATGGGTATTAATAGTGCATCATACAGGATTTGTTTATTTATGATTTGTATTATGGTGTAAACCGAGGACCTGCTATTGTTCCCCTCGTTTGTTCTCTTCATTATTGGACTCAAACTTGTTTAGGCATCTCCAGTTTTTCAACAGAGGACATTTGCAGACAACCGCCAACCAAGGACCTATTCTTCCCTTTTGTTAGGCATGTGAGTCCTCGGTTTACACCATAAACATGTACAAACACACACCATCAACCAATTAACGAAAACTATTTTTTTTAACGAAAAGACTATGTCGAATAATATCGTCCTACATGAATGTCTTGTTTGTAACTTCATTTTTTATTATGTTACAGCGGGTCCGACCAACAAACCTAGATTGCCTGTCTGGGTAATCATATTAATTATCGTTGTCGCTCTCGTAATCACTACCTGTATCTGTATCTGTATCATCAAGGCCATCATCTCATACTTCAAGAAACGCAGAGAAAATAAATAACATCCCACTCATACACCTATTGACAGCGAGACGCCGATGACTCCATCAAGTAAGTTTTGACAATCTTAGTAAAATATAGATAATCACAGTTTTTAATTAAACTTACTAGGTGTAAAGTTGAAATATTTCTTATCTTAGATGCTATCGTTTTCTTCTGAAACTAATATTGGCCTCCGTAGACGTAAATTCCACATTAGAATGAGTTTCTCGTTAACGACACCACAAAATAATCTGAAACTTTCACAGTTTTTCTTTTTTTTTACATTATTAATACAGACATGTTACCAAATGTGTATAGGGTGTACTGGCTTCAATCCATTGTAATTCCTTAGGTCGACTAATGCAGTTGTCAATTGTTATCCTTGTGAACTGACTTGATGGTTTTAACACTTTTCTGAAGGCCAATTAGGGTTTTTATATTGTCGTTTGTACACGTTTTGGGATTTGAATGGCTCACGTGTGCACGTGAAAACTTTATGTTAGGGTGTTTGTAAGATATTTGATCTTTATAACAAAAATATCTGTAGCTTTGCATTTGTGAAGAGGATAAAGACAATTTGCGGTACGTGACTCCATGTGAAATTTTCGATTGAGAATTTCACATGGTGTCACCGCAAATAGTCTTTACTAAATGTATGTTTTCAGAAAACAAGATTAAATGTTCACATTGAAGGTATTGTTTTCCTATTGACACGCGATCGGTAATCACATGTTAACATTTAAAGCATACCGGTACATCTTCCCACATCACAATAGTAACACAATTTTAAACTATAAATAGGAACAGACAACATTGTTAATGTTGGCAAACTTGCTTCTACGAGTATGATTATTCTCTTTGAATCAAAATTTTAAATAAAAACTGTGAAAGTCTCGGCTTATATTACGTGGTGTCAATCACAAAAACATTGTCAAAATGCAATAGATTTTGTATATTCATTCTAGCGTGGAACTCTTTCCTAAATTTAAACAGAAATTAGTTATTTTCTTAAAAATTACAGCACCTCAGACAAAAATATCTCAAGGGGAATAATACTAACACCTCAAGCTATACACTAAGTAAGTTTTACACACATCAAACAAAAATATTTAATTAAAAACAAAATCATACGTTAATTATATATATATATATACCATTGTTTTATTTTTTTATTACCAATCTTAATCCTAACCTTTAAACTAAATCATTATTTATTGCGTTAACTGTTATGTTTTACAAATAAAATACAACTAACGTAACAAACAATATTAATGATAGTACTACGGTATATTTTATTTTATTTTTAGATTCAAATGCAAATGCAACAACTGAAGAACTAGAAAAGGACCTCCGTTGAGTTAAACATATCAGAAAAGGATTTGTCTGTCTTGTGCCCTCCATACTCTCTTAAATCCATACCGGAGTGGTACCGACCTTAGACATACAAATTCTTAACAATCTATTACCTAAATTACGGCCACAGGCGATTTGTTCATTTTTGCATAGATTGGGCCATAAACAACAGTTTTTCGACATTTTCCACGATTTTAAGCAAACTGATGTGACTCTTGAGATATTTTAAAGATCAGTTAACACTATCAGGCCGGGGGTGGTAGATGTGGCCCTATAGTATTTTAATGTATATTCTCAGCACTTCTACTAATCACGTTCAAATGTTCAGACTTTTTCTTAACCAATCCCTTGGGACCCCTGATAGAAAAAAAATCACTGACGTCGGAGTGTTCATTGATGCCATGGCCGTCACCGATCTCTGTCATGTAGCTCAGAAGTGGAGTTAGTCTTTTTGTCAGTTTTTGAGGCGGGAAGTGGCAGCAACCCAATAATATAAAATTATTTCTTATTATTTATGTTCACTGTAGAAATGTTCAGGAATGAAAGATGGAACACACGTGTCACATATTTGGCAGAATAATTGTGTTCCTATGCCCCATGTACAACACTATACGGTGACATATTAATGTGTATATTAGATTGCCTTTGAAATGTTGAATATTTTAAACTTGTCTATAATTATATAATCCTTGTGCATGTTGATGTCACGTTTCAAACTTTTAAATGCCAATCTGTGCTTGTTCTAATATGTTAACACTATTTGGTCTATTATGTAAATTTGCATGTTCATGAGCAAATCAGTATCACAGCGGGATCAGATGTCACGTCGTGTACATACAACTTGACTGATTTTACCCAAATCAGTTATGTTATGATTATTTTGTGTTTGTCTGATTTACTGGATGTCTGATTACCAATCGGTAAACTCTTTCAGGTAAGCACTATTTTCTTGGGCAAGGTTTTGGAGTTTTGATTCTTTGCATATTCAATGTTGCTGTGACACTGCAGAGCTAGTTCCTGTTGTGCATCCACAAAGCAGCGCCCTCATGTGTCAATACTAAACAAGCATTTCAAAAAGTTCAAACTGTATAATCAGTTTTTACTCAACGTAAAAAATAGACTTCTCATTTCGTTTAAACTGTTAGTGTGGATATTTGCTGAAATATGTATAAACATACAATTGCGTATTATAGGCCCGTTAAGGTTTTCCTAATTTGCCAAGGCATTGTTATTCGTATTAGATGTAGATTAATAATAATGGTGTAGCACGCTGTAGTATATGTATAGGTTTGTTAGGCCTACAAGTGATATAGATTAATAATAATGGATGTAGCACGCTGTAGTATATGTATAGGTTTGTTAGGCCTACAAGTGATATAGATTAATAATAATGGATGTAGCACGCTGTAGTATATGTATAGGTTTGTTAGGCCTACAAGTGATATAGATTAATAATAATGGTGTAGCACGCTGTAGTATATGTATAGGTTTGTTAGGCCTACAAGTGATATAGATTAATAATAATGGATGTAGCACGCTGTAGTATATGTATAGGTTTGTTAGGCCTACAAGTGATATAGATTAATAATAATGGATGTAGCACGCTGTAGTATATGTATAGGTTTGTTAGGCAGTACAAGTGATCTTCATGCTGAATGTATTAATACAATATTGATACGCAAATTTAAATATATGCCTATTACAGGACTTTAGTTTACGTTGTTAATTTTATAAATGGGTTCATAGCTTTTGCAAGTGTAGAAAAAGCGTAATTTTAGCAGAGCTTATATACCAGTGATTATGTGTTGGCAAAACACTGAATGATTGTCGCATTCAAGTATGTACAGGAAGTATCATGAACCAATGTTTTAATTAATTTAATTAATTAAGGAGTGTGTATGAATTAAATGTAAAACTCTTTCAAATAGTTTTATATGAACATTTATGTGATACATTATATGTGCTCACACAACGTATGAACTATTATTATGCATGGTGTATTGATGATTGCATAAAGCAGCTTCACAGTTAAATTGTGACATGATTACAGTTAAAATACACGTAAATGAAATGCCAGCTATGGAAACATCAGTAAAATCATTCTGACAGTAATTTGGTAGTTTTATCAATGTTGCACCTTTCCTAGAACAAATTAGCCAGTGTATACTGCTGGAGGTCTCGAAAAAGGATGGTAAAGCATACGTGCACTAATATTGAAGAACACCCAAATTACACAATAAATCTTAATATTAAATACATTTTAAAATTGAAAGCCGATTGAGCTTTCAGAAATTAAATTTATATTTCTGCATATATCGTGTCCGTTTCCCCGATACAATATAGTTTACAATATAACATAACTCCAACTACTAAATGCTTAAAGTTAGCAGAAGTGTAATTTGTGCATACGTTTCGTAAATTAGAAGTGTTAATTTGTATTTGAATTTCAAGGTAGGTTATATTTATTATTCCATGCACTACCTGTAAAAGCTGGGGATATAACTAACTGTATCAGTCGTCAGTGGTGTTTAAAAATAAGGTAACACAATGATGTAATCTTACAATCCTCATGTGTGTGGGTTATGTTAAAGGTGCAATATCGTCAAGATCAACAGGGCATGGAATCGGAGTACTATTCTTTACTCATTGACATGTTAAGGTCATATAACCATTGCTGCTGAATAAATGAGCCACTAATGTTAAGTCATTGTGTTAATCTCAAACTAGGACACCGATTCCATGCCCTGTTGAAAGTTTTCTCCGATCACGATGATAGTGTCCCTTTAATAAACTATTTCGCACCCGATTTTTCCCCGAAATGTTCCGATCTCCCACGGAAACGTCCAACATTGTTGGTTGTCACAGCACAATTTGCACGTACCACACTTACCATGACACCCTAACATACACGAACAGATAAACAACAAACCTGTGGAAGTCCCAGATATCGAAAAAAATTAATAAAATTGTATAAATAGCAACAGGTCATCAAACAAGAAAGGATTCAATTAAGTTAGCTCGAAATCTGGCATTAACTAAGGCCTGTATTGAAAAAGCTTTATTGTGGGCCACCTGATCATTATGCAGATAATTAAGACTTACGGATTTTAGATGGAAAATGTCTATATATATCGTATTATTACAATTTAAAGAGAGTAGTAACTGTATTGTGGCGCTTGTAAATGCAGCTTAATAAAAATAAAACGTGTTTCACGAAAAATGTTCAGTGCACCATTTTTCTGCAGTCTTTTGAATAATATTTTAAAGTCCATGGACAATTATGACCATTTCCCTTCAACAGTTGCCACTATCGAATTAGCACACAGAATAAGGGATGAAAATATTGATTCAAGTAATAAATAAATACCAAGTCAAACAATATTTCAAGAAGGTCGGGCTGTTCCCCAACACTTACACATGGGCAACAAATAGTGTGTATATGCAATGTCATTGTTCATTCATTCATTCATTCATTATTTTCTCAAGTATTGAAAAAATACAATAATAGTTAACAACATACAAAGAAGTAATACTGAAGAGGGGGTCCACTATTAAGCAGAGCTTGTAAGCGTGGGTCATGCATGCATGTGCTCTGAGCTGTATAAAGAAAGGATGCACAAGCATACAATTAAGTACCCACTAGTAAGCAGAGCTTGTAAGCATGGGTTCCCATGCATGCATGTGCTCTGAGCTGTATAAAGAAATGATGCACAAGCATACAAGTACCCACTAGTAAGCAGAGCTTGTAAGCGTGGGTCCCCATGCATGCATGTGCTCTGAGCTGTATATAAAGAAAAGATGCACAAGCATACAATTACAAGTACCCACTAGTGAGCAGAGCTTGTAAGCGTGGGTCCCCATGTATGCATGCGCTCTGAGCTGTATCAAGATATAGAAAATTACACTCGATTGCCTTAAAGGACCCCTACAGGTGCACAAAACGTCCATAGTGAAACGGTATACTAAAGTTCTTGAAGAAACACTTGAACACTTAAAAATAAAGATCACTGTGATCCACATGAACGCTCAAACTCGTCTAGCCACAGCTACCAAACATGCTTGACAACACCAGCCGTGAAATTGACGTAAATTTCCGGTCTCCACTGTACAGCTCTCGTGTTTCAGTCTCCGTTACATGCTGAACATTGCCAATCATGGCTTCAACGAGATCATGGTCTGCATATGGTGCACCTGCCTGCTCTCCGTCGATTCTCACCAATCTACACAGGCGATGATTCTCCTCTTGAGGTACGTTCTCTGGCACTGGCTTTCTGCAAGGTCTCAAGTATACCACGTCGTACTCCCCGTACAGTTTCTCCCTTAATAATCTTGTCCTCAGTTTTGTGAAGGTAAGTCGTCTTTGTCTTTCTCCACCTAACTACCTGTCCTGGTTGCAGCTTGTCTAGACGCAAAGGTGTAGAAAGGGTTGGCAGGGTCTCTTTTTTCTCTTCTCCTGCAGCTTCCTCTCTATGCCTTTCTTCTTTTTCATGGAGATCCCGAAACAACCTGATCATGCTGAGAGGCTTCCCTCCTGACAACTTAGGTGGCTCTCCATTGGGCGGGATTTCGTATTGCTCCCACATCGTAGGTGTCGCCGAGAGTGCTATTTCAGGTACTTCTTGTCGCTGTCGCCAAATACTGTCGCTAATTCCACCTCTATATTCATTTCCTCAGAGGTTTTGTTGTCCTCAGCTTTCATTGCTTCTAAACTTGACCCAGCAGGTTCCTGTTCGGGATTTCCCTTGCCTCGAACACTGCAGCTTGTGCTGATCTGCGCCTCTGCTTCCTCAGGTGCTCTTGACACAGTTGCTTGTGCCTTCACCTCTTTAGGTGCTCTGGACACAGTTGCTGGCGTCTTCACTTCTTTAGGTCACTTCTTTAGCGTCTTGTTCTCGTCACTCTTTTCTCGGTTACGTTGGTGCACCTTCAGCAGAGTTCACATCACTCCGACCAGCAGAGCATGTCTTCTCACCTCGTCTGCCTCCCGATTTCCCTTCATTGTGCCTTAATTTGTCTTCTTTCTTAGCCGTATGTGTCGACTTTCCTTCACCTCCAGTGTGCTTACCGCGCCATCTGCTCTCGTAGGCCTTTGTACTAATTTCACTCACTTCGTCTAGGTAGGAGGAGTGGCAGTCACGGTAGTGCGCACGTAGAACACCAATAAAACACTTGTGGGCCATGTTCCACTCTAAGGTGTTTCTCCAGACTTCTTTTGTGCAGGAACACATCACCACACTTTGGACACTCCACTGTGTCTACTTCCTGGAGGTCTCGTGGTGTCCTCTTTTCCGGGGAATCTCTGCCCATGATTACAGCGTTTCTGTTGATAAAACAACCGAAATAAACTTCTGGTTAGTCCTCACAAATGCTTCTTTATACAAAGATTATGGGGTTTCAGGAACTCAAACTCATTTACACACTCATCAGACATCCGTGCCCTGGGAAGATATCCCCCCCCCCCCATTGCTGCCCAGTATTGTTCTTGTTCGTTACAAAAAGCGTTGCCGCCTACGACGCTGTCTTGGCGGATTCCTTCGTCCTACCGTAAGTTGTACTATATATGGGGTGCCAGGCATTATTCCCCCATCTTGCACTGACGCATCTTGTTCTGATTCTTTCGTCGCCTGTAAACCCTCTTGTCTCTCACTGTCGTCTTTTTCTACACACCCGCCTGGTGTCTGCATTAATACTTCAACATTTTCCCTGTCTTCTACTTCTGTTTCTATATCAGCCTGTTGTATCTGTGCATGACAAGGCGCTTCATCAGATGGCCCACTTGAATGTAGGGCTTTAGCTTTTGTTTCCTCTGTATCCTGTAGGTGACGTCAGACAGTTTCTTGATTATTAGATTGGGTCCTTCCCATCGACGTTGTAATTTAGGTGATAGGCTCTTCTTTTTGCTAGGATTAAATAGCCAAACAAACTGTCCTTCATTGAGCGACGTTGTGCAGGTCTTTCGATCATAGTACCTCTTCTACGGTCTAGCAGTGTGTTTTAGGTGCTCCCTGGCCCGTTCATGTGCCAACTGCATCCCTTCTCTCAGGTGGCTTTCATTTCCTCCACTTCCGATATAACCGGAGCTGTCAACTTGTGTAATAATGAGCTGGATCTAATTCGTATTGTTTTATACAAGTTGCGCGAAAATTTTCAAAGACGTCCGCCAATAACAAAGTATCCGTACGCACATATAGAGATAGTGATAATCCCGTAGATTTTTACATTCAAACTTGGCCCAAACATTCTTAGCGTGCAGATATTGTTCGTCCGTAATGCCTTCGTCGTTTAATTTACTATAAAAAGCGTCTTTTAAAGGAAGACTCGTTTCTTCAAAACGTCAAAATTATCCATGTACACGTAGGGGTAAATACCTTTTTTTTTTAAAGCAATTTCATCTTGTTTAAATTTGGTTCGTACTTTTTAACGATCAGTAAAGAATCGGGATTGTTTGATTTAACGAGTTTATCGAGTGAAGCTAGTAAAAATTGAGCGCTGTCGATAAATCGCAGTTGCCCGATTGAAAAAGAAATATACTTGTCCATGTTGTTTGGAATACATTTTAGATTTCCTTTAACTCGACTCGTAGCTTGCATGATGAGATGAGAGTCGTATCCTTGCAAATTATGAAATATTACCGGGATAGGCGTTTTGTTTGATTCTCGTCTCAGTTTTAAATTACAGTCATTATACGCCACTCCTCGATTTTTTCCAGTAATGTGACAATGATCGCGTACTTTCTTGTCGCCTTTGTCAAAATCTTTTTCGCACTTGCTGGATTTAAAAAAAAAAAATTTCAATTGGTCCATCGTCATAAACATATTTTTAGGTTTGTTAAATATCTCGTTGATGTTTTCTACTTGTTTTAACAACGAGTCCAAAAAGTGTTTTGAGGCATTTTCCCTCTGTATACCTTTGGCGGTTGAGTTTGACCGTCGCATCTAACGACAATGTACGAATATCCACAAACTACGTGTTCTTGCAAATTTTTAGTATTGGTTGTACTCGCATCGTCAATCTTTTTAATTAACGCTTCAAAGTCCGCGTATATGACGAAAGGAACTTTTATCTTTTTATAAAACATTATAAAACGTAGTTTATCTTTACCCTCGATCGGCATCACGATTTTAACCTCTCTGCCGCCAATTCCATCACACTCGGGAATGTGTTGTTGGAGCAAAGCTTCGGTGGTGTAACCGTGTAAACATCTCGCGCAAAAGTGTTTACGATGTTTATGTTTTGTTTGATCAAAAAGTAAACGGTTAAAATCTTTGATCCAAACGTAGTGCGATTTATTTTCTTCGTGAATTAATAATAAATTAATACGAGCTATCGTTGCGGGTTGCTCGCTAAGCCGGTAAACTACGATTGAATTTTCGTAACCAAAAACGTTAATAGCCAACTTGTTTTGTTTCTCTACTTTGTTGACTTGATCGATCGGAGTTGGAGCATCGATCCCGTCAAAATTTAAACCATCTTCCGACGGATAGCTAGAAATTCTACCCGCATTTTTTCCCGCGGGAAAAAGAGTAGAACGCAGCGCCCACCTCAGACAATCATCATCCTTGTTTTTGGCGTTGATGCATGTTTTGTCTCTTATATATTTCGGTAGTAAAATATAAGAGCCGCCTCTCAAAGGTTGATATCTCGCGATGGTAACACTCATAGTTTCAACACGATCTATTATCCATCCAGGACCGTTGTGCGTCCACTTTTCTATTTCGTCTTGGATTTCCGCAAAGGCTGTGGTTAATACATCTTCAATCTCGCTCGGATCGAGTAAAACGCGTTGTCCATGATTATGAAACGTTGGAAAGTCATAATCGATCGTACCATCTGGTTTCTCTTTATGCAATTGAATCTTCAAATAAATCATAAACTTTATCCCTCCAAATTCTCGCAAGTTGGAAGTTAACTTGTCTACAATCTTTGACTTGACCGCGTTGAAAAATACGCTTGGATCTTTTTCCTTACTATGACCGTCCGGTACGGTCATATTTCGCCGCCTCAAATACATTCCACCATCAATGGGTGGTTCATCAAATCTCTTCTTCAGGAGCGAAAAACCTTTTAATGGCGGCGATGTAGTCTTTTTTTATGTGTCCTCTTTTTCCGCTGAAATGTTCGGGCAGGGGAATATTTTCAGCTTCTAAACGCTCTTTAAGTTGAGCCAATTTTAATTTATACAATGACGTTGGTCTCTGTCGTTTTTTTGTATCTTTTTACTGCGTTATAATATGCCTCTTTGTTTTTCTTTCCTACTCAATCCACTCTCTAGCTCCACCGATAGTTCATGCTCGCTAGCAAAATTTATAAATTCGCCCAATGTCCACCTCGATAAATATTTAACCATCGTCTTTATCATCCTACTAGATTTTATTAAATGAAAATTTCAATTTTATTTATTTATTTTTCGATATATATTTTTTTGAATGGGAGATTGGGCGATGGTTCATCGCCCCATCGATTTTTGGATGTTTTGTTTTGTTTTGTTTTGTTTTTGTTTTTTTTGGGGGCGGGGTGGTTGGGGGTTTTGGGGAAGTGAGCCAGCACCGTCTCTTCTTCTACCGCCCCCTTAGCCCCCCCACCCCCAGATCCGCCAATGACACTGGGCGCATGGTCGACGCAAAAGGCCAACCGCATCGCCATGTGAACTGCCTGCCTGATGAACTATGGTAAAATCATACTCACTCATTACTTGCAACCAACGGGCAATTTGTCCCTGTGGATCCCGAAAGTTGAGAAGCAACCTGAGAGCCCCGTGGTCGGTCCTAATGGTAATCTTTAGTCCATACATGTAGGGTCTATACCGCTTTAAGAACACCACTATGGCCAGTAGTTCCCTACGTGTCACGCAATAATGTTTCTCCGGATTACTGAGGACTCTGCTACCGTAGGCGATAACCCTCTCCTGTCCATTAACCATCTGAGATAAGACAGCGCCTATTCCAAGGTTACTAGCATCTGTGTCGAGTATGTACTCCTCCGCAGGGTTAGGATAAGCCAGTATAGGTGCTTCTTGTAGCAGTCCCTTCAGCCTTTGGAATGCAGTCTCGCATTGATCATACCATTCAAACTGTCTCCCCTTCTCTGTCAAGCGATGCAATGGCCTGGCTATGTCACCGAATCCTTTAACCCTTTCGATCCCACGGGCTCTAAAAAGAGCCTTTGTTGTGATACGCTTCCTTCCCGTGGGCTCTAAAAGGTGCCGGGAATCGGCATGCCCTTGACGACCACGGCGACTTAAATCACCACCTGAAAATGCTTGAGTGGTTTTTGGGGTTGGCGCCCTCTATTGACAGGAATGAAGTATATAACAGTTTATGAAAAGAAAAGTGCGTCACTTTGCGGTTCCCGGTGCTAGCGTCCACTCGCTTCCACAACGGTCAGTTTAATCATAGAGAAAGGATGGTTTAATTTAGTTGCAATCATGATGGAAACGGACATAAATGATGGCATTTTGGCTGAGATTTTGGCAGACAGTGGCTCAGAATCAGATGACGAAGTAACGGATGACGACAGCACATTAGAAGTACTAATTCCAGCGGAATTCGTTGAACTTGAAGAGGTAGGCCAAAATCACAGTAAAAATGAATAACTAATATTAATAACAGTTAACGTTACTCTTCCTGGCCCAATGCAAATTAACGTAATTCACTTATTTTCCTAGGCTATAGCGTAAATAGCGTTACAACTGTTGGAGTTGAGTAATGTAAATTTAGAAAATGGATCCCTTTTAATAGGATTGACCAAATCCCCACCCTGGACTGGGTCAAAAAGTCAAGTGAAAATGTACAATTATTAGTAGTTTGTTGGGGTAATATTTGTATTCATTGAAACAGCAAGTTGATGTATAGATATAGCATAGAAATTTTACATTTACCCATAGCCGGTCGTGCTGTTTAGCGTTAACAGGCTGAAAATGCACTCTTAGTCTCAAGCTTCCAAAAGAATAGCCTTGTATTCGAAAGGCCCTCATAAGTCGTATTATGCAAGAAGTTGGAAAATTCATTCACAATCCCACATTAAAACGAAATTTATCGACAACGAGTTTTGGAGAGTGGATGGAATCTGCCATATTTTTTTTCTCAGCAATATTCATTTTGCGCATGACCCCCTGTGGCCTGTGCACATGCAGCATTGAGATATTGTATTTACAAAGGACCGAGATTAATCCTCCTTTGCCTTGTTTTTCTGTTGCAGCCTAACTACCAAGGTGACAGCCGACCGAGATCAAGGACGACAGGAAAGTTAGATTTCCGATCCGGTTGGGAACGACGAGACCATTACGAGTGTGGGACTGTGCAGTTCAATGGAAATTCTGGCCCCACCGGCGACTTTGCCACACTGTCGGCAGTGGAGATCTTCAAGCTGTATTTTTGTCAACTCGTGTGGGATATGCTCGTCGATGAGACTAATCGCTATGCGCAGCAAACAATAGAACTCAAATCCTGGTCAACAATTCTCCTGGCACCCAACCAACATTCCAGAAATGATGGCATTTGTGGCACTTCTCATTGCTATGGGCATAAACAAATCCTCTCAATACAAGATGTACTGGTCAACATCTGAAGTTCTTCGCATCCCATTCTACCCGTCGATCATGTCCCGAAATCGGTTCAGTTCAATTCTTCGGTTCCTCCACATCTCAAATAACCAAATTCCTCGTAGAGCCTTGGCTAAACGGGACAAACTTTCCAAAGTTCGGCCCTTGATAGAAGTCCTCGTCCCGAAGTTTCTCAACCTGTATAACCCTGCGCAGAATCTGTCTCCAGACGAGAGTATGTTGAAATTCAAGGGACGCTTAAGTTTTGTTCAGTACATGCCTAACAAACCTATCAAACGGGTATTAAAGCCTTCTCCTGAACAGGTCCAAAACAGGATACACGTGTGCTTGGAAACTGTACACAGGAGCCGACGATACCCAAACTGTTTATGATGCAGACGTAGATTTCAAGTCATCAGACTGCCATCCACCAAACCCAACAGTTGCAGGAAAAGTCGTCATTGATCTGGTCCATGGACTTGAGAATAAGGGACACGTAATATATTGTGATAATTACTATACTAGCCCAGCTCTTGTAGCTAAACTTGCTAAACTAGGATTCGGATGTTGTGGAACTGTTCGTTACACTACACAGGGAATACCACAGGCCGCAAACCCCAAAAAACATAAAATGAAGAAAGGAGATGACCCATTTTTTTTGGTGAAAGGTGGGCAATTGTGTATCGTTTGGCAAGACAAAAAATCTGTAACACTTTTAACTAATGTAGGCAACACTGATTTGTCCAAAAAGCAAATTCGCTGTAATAAGAGCACAAGTGGATTTTGTGATGTTATGAAGCCCAATTGTATTGAAGATTACAACAAAAACATGGGTGGAACTGATCTTGCCAACCAATGTTTTCAGTACTACAATCATACACACAGAAGCTTGAAATGGTAGAAAAGAGTTTTGTTCCATATGCTGAATATCTGTATTGTCAATAGCAGAGTAATATTCACCAGCATAGCAGGGAACACAAATGTCAGTAACCTTGATTTTCGTATAGGGATTGTACAGGGCTTGCTATTGGGTTGGGAACGTAACGCAACAAGTCAGTTGAGATACCATATTCCTATTGAGTTGACAGGGCAACAGCACTATCCTGGCAAAACCCCCAATGGAAAGAAACGCGACTGCATTGTTTGCAGTAACCAAAAATTAGGCAGGCGAAAACAAACAAAGATGATCTGTAAACAATGTACACAACCTATGTGCATAGTTCCTTGCTTTGAGAAATACCACATCACTTGATTGTAAATCTATACTATTTGCCTTCAACCCCCAGTTCAATGTTGGGAATGGTCGGACAAGCCGCAGATTACAGTCCAAACCAACATTTAATTGGGGGAAAATGAGAGGTTGTTAGCATGGATTGTGATGTATGTACACTGAATGGTTCATTTCAAGTAGAAAACAAACAAAATCCCCAAAATCTCATCAAAGTTATTGTTTTTCACATGGAAAAGAAATCTTATACATGTACCGTATTTGCATGAAATATCACCCATTTGTATTACTTTTCTTCAGTGTAAATACTGATCTAAATATTTCATTGTTTTGCTTTTACATAAAAATCTGCACAATATTTTTCCTCCTTTGTATACTCATTTTTACCATCAGTTTAACATACAAATATATTTGAGCCATTTGATATGTACACATACACATATAAAAAGTGTCTATTACTGCAGAGTGAGGGCGCACTTCAATGAAATTGTGAAAAACCCACTGGTGCTGAAGTGACATTGGGCTCCTAATTACTGTGGTAAAGAAGGGTACTCTCTTACATAACTGGCTGGTAATGAAAGGGTTAACAAAACGCCTATAGTACGACGCTAGTCCTAAGAAGCTTTGCACTTCGGTCACCGTCGTAGGTGTTGGCCATTCACGTACCACCTTTATCTTTTCTGGATCAGTCGCAACACCTTGGTTTTACACGATATGCCCGAGGTATAGCACCTGTTGCTTGAATAGTTCACACTTCTTGTGCTTTAACTTCAAGCCTGTCCCTCGTAGGCGCTAGTGGAATACCACCTCCAGGCGACTCAGCTCTTCCTGTACTGTCTTTGTATTATGATCACGTCATCCAGATACACTAACAGCATATCCCACTGTAGGCCCGCCAGCACTCGTTCTATTGATCTTATCCCTGTTAACCGTAGACGCACTGAAGTTGTCAAGTTTTCTCATCAAATGGCAAAGTCCAATGCTGCTCATCATTCTCTTTTTTATAGATTTCCAAGATTATGGCAGGTGCTACCAGCAGATGTTAAAGACACAGTTATTTATAGTTTATCTTTATTTATTAATTCACTTAGAAAATATGTATTAGTCCCTGGCCTAGGAGATGCCCTAACTCAAACTGTGTCGTATTAACTTTTTATATTTTTATTTTAGTATTGTTTTTATATCTCAAAGTGTGCCTAAAGCCATGTTGTTTATCGTTCTTTGTGTGACTCAATGTTTGTTTACTTCAACTCGGAGATCAACTCGACAGTAATTTAGTTTACTTTTTTTTAATCCTATAGGGGTGCTACCTTTGGTTCAGTTTATGTTAATTTAATGTAAATTTGTGTTTGACTTTGAATATAGAAGATCCTTCAGTCGGTAGTAGTGGTCGCCAAATATCGCTGATGTAGAAGCCGATGTCCTGTGGCACAGTGTCGTGTTTAACTATCTCGATGGCCTCTCTGATGCGTCTGGGTTGCATGGAACCTTGGTTTTATTCTAGCAGCTAATTTGTAAAATAAGATTTCAAAATGCATTTACAAAACTAGCCCCATTCTAGGGCTAATGCACTGGACTCCATCTGTATCATTGGCCCTAGCGCCACATGTACAAAGTACAGAGTCGCTTTTGTCATAAGGATTGTGGGATGTGAAGTGACGTTGCACATCCTAACAACCACACAAAGTAAAATCCAATTAGTATTCATCCAACGTGTAATTTTGAGCAACAAACATGACGGAAAGTCAAATTCCTTCAAGCAATTCTAATGACAGCGCACGCAAAGAAATACAGGGACAAGACGGCGGCTTTCCAGGGTGGATTGCTGTGTTATCATTGTGGACAACGAATGTAAAATGGACGGATTGGTCAAAGGGCTAGGGATAATGTTGCCGACGTTACAACATCAGTTTGTAACTAAAACGGCTGTCATCGGTTGGATGATTGGCATGATAGGCACTACGTTGGGATTGATAGGTAAGAGTAGCTACAAATAAATATTTAAATGTGCGCCATATGTTTATATAGCACTTTCATCCGAAGGGCCCATTGCGGTGGCATCTTTAACGCCCCTTTATATATATATATATATATATATATATATATATATATATATATATATATATATATATATATATATATATATATATATATATATTTATATATATATATATATAGGCTACACTGCAAAAGGTTGACATCACTAGTGTTATTTTAATACCTCAGTTTTTGCAGGCTATATTGTAATCTCAAAAAAACATAAATGGTCACTTACTTGCTCAAGTGTTTGAGGTGCATGATATGGTAAATCCATGTGGACTTTGGAGTTTGGAGTTGGAGTTTGTGCTTCTAAACACATATCAGGACAATATTCGTACACAAGTCTATGGAAAATTAATAGATTTGTGTGCGAATTAAAATGCAGCACACAAGAACCATAGCAGCTTTTGT
Organism: Zoroaster sp. YZ-2022; assembly: GCA_029582265.1. Classification (NCBI taxonomy): domain Eukaryota; kingdom Metazoa; phylum Echinodermata; class Asteroidea; order Forcipulatida; family Zoroasteridae; genus Zoroaster; species Zoroaster sp. YZ-2022. The sequence goes on from CM055816.1 coordinate 65,031,604, forward strand.
TACAGCTAAAATATAAATCAAGATAGGGATCAAGACTAATAATAATAATAATAATGGACTCTTATATTGCACCGGTATCCGCCACGTTTCATGTTCATGGCGCATGAACATTATTGCCCCTGTCATTGGGCCAGTAATATCATTCCTAGAACCATCTCAACTCCCTGTGGTTTTGCACAAAATGGCTTGGTTTGGACAGTATAGAGATAGCTCACATACATGTTGTACACAAACCGGACTGGTTATTTACATATAAATATATTTATACATAAATACTATAGTTGGTCTGCACCATGCATGACGGCCATTATATTGATGTTATTGTGTGATGTGAATCGTATAGGTGGCACAATGGAAAGGGTTTCTCAAAAGATGGCGAATAGAGTCAGTTGCATGACTTCTCACAGGTTATTTACACTTCTGTAGGCCAACAACGTTTACATTTTAAGTATATTTTTTTCCTTTATTATTATTCTATTGATTTGTAAATGTTGGTGTTGTTTCTTTGTTGCACTGATGGTCGCCCATTGTTTGCCAGGTTGATAACAAACTATATAAAACTGTAGATTGATGAAGTCGCCTGTGAAGCGTTTTCACAGACACTTGAAAAACACTGAGTATGCTGTGCACGTCGATGTAGGGGAAAATTAAATCATAATTATACATAAATCATCATAATCACATTTATTTCCATTTCACTTTACAGATATTCACTTTACAGATTGCAGTGTAAAACAATAATACAAACTACAAAATAAATAAAGTGAGTAAGGGAATTACATAAAATAGCATAGCAACAAAATAGTGAAATGGAGGCATATCCCGAAAAGCATTGCTTGTGTTGGGGATGCCTTAGACAAGACTGACAGACAGACAAACAAATATAGGACAAAAAGGGACAGACAGGCAAAACATAGATTAACCCTAGCGAAACAGATGTCACATAAAGGGTGGAGACGATAGCCTATCCAAGTTTAGGGATGGAATGTATAAGTACATGTATATACAATACATGAGACAAAATAATGAAAAGTAATATTAGTTTAAGCAATATAACATCAATAAATTACAGGGAACAATTTAAAAGATACCGTTTTATATTACGCTTGAATAAACCGAGAGAAGGGGAATGTCTAATAAGTTGGGGTAGTGTGTTCCAATTAATGGCACCAGTGTATCGAATGGTATGTTGAAAAAGTCGAGTTCTATGGGTTGGAAGATGTATGTTTGTTGATGTTCTAGTGTTGTAATTATGAACATTGTAATTAAATGTGAATAATGCTTGGAATTTGCTAGGTAGTTGTTTGTTGGGGTTTTATAAAAT
>CM055816.1:65033427-65072463 GCA_029582265.1 Zoroaster sp. YZ-2022
TCCCCTTGTCTGCGATTCTTCAACTCCAGGTTTTGTTCCCTTTGAATCGTTCTGGTAAAATCCGGGGTCGTCCCAACCCCCTTAATTTCTCTGCAATTTGTAATTTTTTTTCCAATATACTCCTCTTTTCTGAGCCTTCTAGTAACATATTTGGAGGCTTTAGTGTCTTTTGTTTCTTTGTCACTATCCTCAGCAGTCCCTTCCTCCCTTCCGTTCAATGAGAGGTTTTTGTATCCTCATCAACCCATGTCGACTGCGACTGTGGCGTCTATGTCCTGTCCATTTCAATAATCCTGTATAAGGGGTCCAAGGGCCTTCATCAGTACCTGGTGCCAGCGTACCAGGTAATGAGTAATAAGGCTCAAGGCGCCTAGAGACCACCCTGAGTTTATCTGGTGTGTGTCCTTCATTTATTGATCTACGTCCATCATCGGAATTTAGCCTCCCTTCCTGTCATTTGGCTTCTAGTCTAATTAGTCTCTGCAGTAGCCTCTTGTTTGAGAACCTTAACTCTTAGGCTCAGCTCTTCATTCTCCTGGAATGAACGCTGTAATTCGTATACTTTTCCTTGCATCTCCATTCGTAGGAAATGAACATCTTCAAAATCAGCACTATCATGGTTTGTAGCGGCGTCGATCTCTTTTATGTCCTCCTTGTCCATGGCTACTGAGTTGTCCCAATTTTTGATGTTCTTAGATTATTTTCTCCGGTGTTAAGTCGAGTGCATTTATCCCACTCCTGACACCATTTCCGACGGATTTACCAAATACCAAGGACTGATTATTCCCCGGTGGTCACCCAGTTGAGTGCGGTACCAAGACCTGTGATGTAGGCCCGTTGGGCGGCGAAATGTACCGCCAAATGCACACGATTCGCTCAACTCCGCGGCGGACAGACAGGACAAACCATGGACAGGACAAAAGTGTATAAGGAATTATGATGTAGCCTGTTTTATTAATAAATGAATCACTACGTGAGAACCTCTGTGTGTTTGCCTATAAGTTAATTAACCTAGTACCCTCGTTCCCCAGCCTCTCGCTCAACCTGAATTACCCAGCGCTATTCTAATTTGATGCAGCCTCATGCAGCGCCTTGCTCCAACTAGCATCCTAGCTACTGGTGTGCCCTCCCAGCATGTATCCTCCCTGCTTGTATCTCCAAGCTACTGAAGCTAATTTCTAGTGGCTCCCTTGGTTTCACACCGTGGTCCCACCCCGTATTCCCAGCTATTTCTTTCAGTAGCCCACGCTCGATTCGAGGTAACGCACACTTACTGTAGCCCATGGACTAATGGTCTGTATGGATTTCCTGAGGGGTGCCAAACCTCGTGCTGAACTGCTCAACGAATACTCCGCTCACTGTTTTAGAGGTCTGGTCTGATATCGGAAAGGCTTCGATCCACTTGGTGAAGTAGTCTGCGAGCGCGGTGGTGCTGGTATTCCAAGCTCAGGTCCTTGAAAATCTTCCGGTAAGGTCAATTGCGCTCCAACCATGAATTGCTGGAGCGGAGCCCTCAGTGGTCTGGGGTGGATTCATAGACCCGCAATCGTGGCGCTTGCGGCACCATTCTTCTGCCTGGCCCTATGTCCTCCTCCAGTAGACTGGTGCTTGTCTCAGCCTAGCTATGCGAATCATAAAACAAATATAAAACAGTATGCAGTAGGGGAAAGGAGGAGGAGCTAGGGTTTCACGCTCGCCAGGCGCCGGAGTCGGAGAGTGCCGGCAGTGGTGATCACTGACCTGGACTATGCTGATGACATCTGTCTTCTCTCAGACACGGCGGATCAAGCACGAGAACTGCTTGCTGCCGTTGAGCTCCAGTGCTGCCGAGTGGGGCTACAACTCTACTCGAAGAAGACCAAGGTGGTGGTGTTCAACTTTGGAGGACAGTATCATCGAGGCCCGAGATGGCGCTACCCTTGAGGTCGTTGAGGAATTCAAATACCTCGGCGCCCTCATAGGATCGACTGAGAGCGAGTTGAGAGTGAGGAGAGCTTTGGCATGGAAGGCCCTTCATGGCATGAAGCGTGTGTGGAGGGCTGGTCTCACTGACGACATCAAGAGACGTCTTTTCGTGCCTACAGTTGAGTCTGTACTCCTGTATGGAGCTGAGACATGGACTCTAACAGCCAAACACGAGAGAGCACTGGACGGCGTCTACACGCGAATGCTGTGGATGGCACTCGACGTTAGTTGGGAAGATCGCGTACCCAACGTCCAGCTCTATGGCGCCCTGCCTAGAGTATCTGACAAGGTCAGGGAGCGGAGGATGAGGTTGGCTGGCCACTGTGTGCGTCACCCAGAACTAGCTGCTAGCCTGCTGGTACTGTGGGAACCCATCGATGGAGCTAGGAGCAGGGGCAGGAGAAGACTTTCATACGTCGACCAGCTGAAGAAGGACGCAGCACAACAAGAAACCACTGAGCTGAGGATATCAGAGGCTCCCGAGATGGTGTCGGCTGAAGACGACCTCTCGCATAAGCAAGCACCTTGCAATATCACTCAATCACTTTTGCGAATAAATAGTACAAACAATATTGCAGATCCCAAAGTGATTTTGTTAACAAAAAATAAATGAAATGAATGAAAATATTCAATTAACGGAAATAAAAACTAATAAATTGTTTTCGTGTTGCTTATCGCATGGTATTTACAGCGGTCATCAACAATTGTCAAGCATAGTCATAGATAGCAAGTTAATGAGAAAAATTTAACACACTCTCAATAATTATTAAATAATTGTAGGAAAAAAATCAGACATATGTAAATATAATATTGCTTGAATAAAATTCAGATTAGTTCTGCATATGTTACCTTAAATTTACGCTGGCTTCTCTTTTTTTTCTTTTTCTAGCAGGCTGTTCTTCAGTTTCTCTATAAATCAAACAAAACGCAGTCAACTTTTTATCAGAATTGATAGCCATAACTACTATTGTGCTATAGAGCTTGCAAGATATTTCAGTAGTTCACTTTATACAACTTTATTTCATTGGTGTCCACCAAAACAATTTAGTTTAAGAAAAGTGCCATAGAAGGTTCAACTATGGACTATAAAGTGTTCACACAGCCAAATCAAAGGAATTTCAAAACAGCTTCTCAAGTTTCACGTTGGCTTTTGGCCTTTTATTCAACAGCAAAATCCAATAATAATACGGCACTTGTTTTCAGGTTATTGCGTAACCGGAAATTTCCAGAAATCTCTCGGGAACGGGTCTCCCAATCTACCAGCAAGGGCGTCTGCCTGGATACAGGCGCCCTCTGCTGGCAGATCAGCACAGACATTACACTGCCTCCTCCGAGGACTGTTATTTGCCCTCAAATAAGCAGTGTAACATCTGCACCTGGGTTGCACGGTGCAGACCAGCTCCCGAGAGGAATCCTGTCCAAAACACAAGGTGTAAGTAAAGAGTCAGAAAGGAAATCCTGGGTGTGGCATACTCTTCGGTTCCGCCACCGGAACATCTGTTCCTTGAACTCCAGTGGGGCGTTATCTGGGTATGGTTTTGTGGCGACTGAGGTCTTAGGGCAATATGGGGGTCATGTCATCGGAGGAGTACCAGCACGCTCTGAATGGATTTTGGCCTCGGTTCCTCCGAAGTAGTCGGTTTGACTTCCCTCCCGGTTTGTCTTCTGCCACCACGAGACCGCTACTGCTGCGCATGGGGAGGCACAACCACCATGGCGGTGACTTGGTGGGGGCCGCTCCGAGTGGCAGCGCGCCCCCTGGTGGGAGGGACGGTCTTCTGGAAGGCCTGGCGACGGCCGGATAGGGCAGGGTCACCGGGTGGATTGATTTTGTTCAGTTTAACAGATATTAGGTAAAACTTGTAGTTTTGCATGGTGAAGAGGATAAGTAAGACTAATTGCGGTGACACCATGTGTAAATGTCAATCTCAGTATGCTCTGATCGTCTTCAGGAGAATCCATTCTCAGGAGAATCCATTTTGTAATAAACACTCAACGATGCGCCAACAGTAATGAGAATGAGTTCGACCTTGGTGACGAGGTTGGGTCGAGTCACATGTTTTCTGTATCTGAATTCAGTGATTTCTATCCTTCAATGCAAATAACATCGACATCACATCTGACCAATGACTGGCCGTTTGTTTGTATGTGTGTAACCCTATCTGTGCAGATGTACATAATTCCACTGTGCAGCCAACAGCGCGAATAAACATGAAAAGGACAACCATCTACGCCTATGAATAGAGAACATTACTAACCAAAGGATACTGGACTGCGGTGTTGAACTCACATGATTACATGAGCCACAGGCTTTAATAGTCAGCACCATAGTTGTTTTTTTTCCGTCAAGGGAGTAGTTTCAAGTGGAAACCATTTTGTCATCCCACCTGTTCTTTTGGGTGTACAGTTCTCCCAACACATCTGTTTCAGTACTCAGTTGATCTTTTTGAATCGACATAAGAGAAGGTAGGTTTGTTATGTATCGAAGTTTGACCACTGTGGTATTTACATATTTTTGGGGGTATTGTGTTTGTAATTATTTTGTGTATTATAGCTGGTTATACATATGAAGTTTTGGACTCCAAATATTGCGGTTTAATCAAAACTGCACGCATTGGTGATTATTTTGGGTCTATGCCCAATATGATCACCAAAATTGACACCTCTGTTGTCATTTAAACACCACATTTTAGTCGGATAACCTGAACAAGTACAGACTGTTTTAACATCCCAACTATGGTATTGGCCCATCTATAGTTGGGCCTGTCCAAACCATAATGTTCCAGTTAGGGCTATAACACTACAATTGCTATACTTCGATGCTATAGTTCGAGGCTTACACTGTTGTGTCTTTTTCAAAATTTAAGAAATATCCAAGATCCATTGAATTACAGACAAGTTTTGCTTCTGATATTTGTAATTTAACAAATTAATTAACAAGTTAATTAAAAACAAAATTAACAATGTGACCTAATATGATAGAAATCGAGCGTTTTCACCAATTGAAGGTGAATTAAGGAGCCCTCGTGTTCTTGCCTTAAGTCCTTAGTTTACTTAAACTCCCTTAAGGAGACCCTAATGGTCCCTGAATGACCCTAAGAATAGCCTGGGGTGCATTAAAGTGTATAAAAGATTTTTTGTTGTGGTATAATGGAGGCACCTTAGTCTACATTTCGTTTGATTGATTTTTCAGTTTAATGGACCGAGGCAATCAGAACTTAAGAGGAGGGGGAGGGGGGGGGGGCTGTGTAACGAAATGGTAGTCTAGGTGTTGTGTGTGTTGGGCACGCCATAATGCTTTTGCGCTCCATAGTAGCAGCGCATGCTCCGTGGTGTCTATCATCTGTTGTCCGTCTGGGCTGTCTGAATTGAGAGTTGTCATTCGCGGCGATATACGGTCTCCAAAGGACCTCCTTCATGTACCTGCTGGACTATCGCTCGCCTGGCACGGTACGGGTTTCGCTACAGTACCTAGGGAAACTACTATCTCTCACACAAATTGCGAGATGACTGATATGAGGTTCCGCTACACTACGGCCACTATGAAGCATGACTATAGGGGCCCTCGGTGACAAAAACACTGGGGGCTTCTGTGTTGCGGATGTATGCACTAGCAGCCGGCACATTTCTACCCATTCCACCTGGAAATCGGACCCAGCTTGCCGCAGACCTTAAAGAAGGCCCCTTTGTCGAGCATGCACAGACGACTGCTTGCTGCGATGTACTTAGCTCCACTAACGGCGGCGATGACCACAGCTAAACACTCTCACATTGGAGATCAGAGATCTCATGCAAATGTGAATAGGCAGCTGTACTTCTCCCTCTGTGGAATCCTTTATTCCAATCCGATTGGAAACCTTGAACAGTTTATCTAAGTACTTTACAGGTGTGTCTGCTCTAATTAACTCCGCTGTAATACCATCTTTCCCTCCAGACTTTTCAAACATTTCAGCGCTTGCGCGATCTCTTCTTTGGTGAGTGGGCATGTATCTATATTTTCTAATTTTTCCCTTCCCTCTACGGTGTACATATAGTTAATAATCCAATTTATTTTCAAACATTTTCACTGGCTTCAAAGATATAACAAAAGACCATTGGGACTTACAAAAAGATATTTCCTATTTCATGGTGTGGTTTCGTTTATGTCTATAAATTGGGAAAAAAACATATCTTCACGTTCCTCACTTTTCTGGATCTGAAACTGAAAACTGTTTCCTGTAATGTAAACATAACAAAAACATATCCTCTTACACTTACATCACAAACAAATAACCACAATAAATTTGCTAGCAGTTGCGCGGATGTGTTCGTACTCCCACTGTTACATCTGGCTCTGAATAGACTTGACCAAGGCCGTTGTCGTATAGTGCGCATTTACCATTGTTACGGTACCCCTGTCTGATTCAAATTTTAGCCCGGTGGAAAAAACAAACAAACAAAACCAAATACCGAACAACCGAAAACCAAAAACCGAAAACCGAAAATAGAACTAACACTTTGCCAAGGATCTTGCTTGGTACCGACAACACCGTCATTCCCCTGTAGTTGTCACACACTGAAAGGTCTCCTCTTTTGGAGATTTTGACCATTAGCCCGTTATTCCAATCTGATCGGAATGAACAGTCCATCTAAGTACTTTACATGTGTGTCTGCTCAAAGTAACTCCACTGTATCATCTTTCCCTCCAGACTTCTCGTTTTTCAAACTCTTCAGCGCATGTGCGATCTCTTCTTTGGTGATTAGGCATGTATCTATGTTTTCTAATGTTTCTTTTCATTGGCTTCAAAGCTAGTTAAACAAAATACCAGTCAACACCTCTGTTAATCCTTACATAATTTAATGTAGGACTTAGATTTCGGACATTTGCTAACAAAGAAGGGTTATGAGGTCCGATCTTGTAGCCAAATGTAATGAAAAGTAATTCTGACATTTAAATGTCTGAAATTTAATCCATCACCCGAGTCCATTCATAAAATGTCTGAAATTAAAAACCCATTGTGGTATTGCAGACATATTGGGCCTTACAAAAGGATATTTCCTGTTTCATGGTGAAAACTGTTTCCTGTATTGTAAACACTAGAGGGCCCAAGCATAACAAAAACATATTCTCACTTTCCTTTGACAAAAGAAAGCGGAAATACACTTATAGCACAAAACAATAACCACAATAAATTAGCTAGCAGTTGCGTGGATGTGTTCGTACTTCCACTGCTACATCTGGCTCTGAATAGACTTGACCAAGGCCGTTGTCGTATAGTGCGAACTTACCAAGGTTACGGTACCCCTGTCTGATTCAATTGTCCGCCCAGTAAACAATACCGGGTTCCCTGGCGAGCAAATGGCACCCGGCGATATCTGCATTTAGACCTTGAACAACCATTGGTTAGTGTTCTGATGAATAAATAATGGCTGGTGTAACTGCATTGGAGATCTATCATGATTACCGTATTTGTCTACTATTTAGCTTTAACAAGATCTACTAGGGTCCAATTTTCAGGAGGCACTAGGGGGTGCACGACTTTTTTCTAGGGGCATGTCAATATTTGAACATGTTGTAACCTTAGCCTCAAATTGGGACCTATTTTTTCAAAATCCTGAATGGGGGCACCTGGGGGCACATATTTCAGCGGGGGGGGGGGGGCACAGACCTTGGCAAGGGGAACGTGTCCCCCCTTCCCCCATAGTTACGCCACTGAGATCTAGAGTTAGTGGTTCTTCTTGAGCAGGTGGTTTTGTGCAATTGTATTTTTTCTCTCAATACAGTTTGTTGTACTATTTGTGAATATACAGGATTGGGAATCGAGTTTACTAAAGAATGCAGCCAATATTAATATAACCATTACTCATTTAAAAAAAAACTACACAAAAGTACAAAATAATATTTACATAGAGAATTCAAACATCAATAAGAAAACGTTAATACCATCAGGCTTGTTGCATTATGGTTGATAAGGCCTGAAGAGGGGTACATCGCCCATTGGGGGCGCTATACCAATTGCTGGGAATTTTGAAGATAGACGTACGCATCAAAGAGGAATATACCAAAATTAAACGGATGTGGCTTCCAGTATAACACTAGACTATTCAGTAACCGTGACACAGGGTATAATCGATTATGGTTCCATAAGAATCAATAACAAATTAAGTGAGTGTGACTTTAGTAACATTGCATAAAGGAATCCCTATTCACGTTATTTGTGTTATGTGCTTATCGTTACAGTGGCCACCTGTCAGAGATGTATGCGTCAACGTTGCTTTGCATGTATATAGCCTGTACGTGTTTTTATTTGATTGAAGGACGATTTGATGAAGCTGGTGGTAAGTCTTTTAAACATTTAGTCTTAAAGGGACAATATCGTCACGACGATCAGCAGGTCATGGAATCGGAGTGCTAGCTTTAGATTAACTCAGTAGCTGAAAATACCACCCCACATGATAAGGTCATTATTAGATAGGTTGGTGAAATTCTTGCGTCGGGAGATAAACAATTGATGTAATTTTGCCCTACACCGACGTGTGTATAGCACTGTATACTCAGTGCTTTCCGAGTGTCTGTGAAAAAACTACACAGGCGACTCAGGCGGGATTCGAACCCACGACCTCCTGCTTACTAGTGCAGACGTCTTAACCTCTCGACCACCGAGCTTGCCCGATGACGATTGGCCGGCTAGAATCCCATATAGCGGCGGGTTCCGCGATATAGATAGGTTGGTGAAATTCTTGCGTCGGGAGATAAACAATTGTCGATGTGTTAGATATTTCAGAAGAAAACGCCATCTTGCTTTGCCGAAGCTCGCAGAAAAAAAGCCTTTGGTTATCGTACATGACAAACGTGCTGTGATTGGCCGACCGTGGTAGACAGTCATCGTTTTATTTTGTACATGTCATCGTCAACATTTACTTCATATATTCGTGATTTATCAAATAATGTGCAACTTTTCGGCTTGGCGAATTCTATAATCGTAGTAAGTAGAATTTTCTACGAATTTTAAGCCTACAAATAAATAGTTTCTTGATGGAGACCGCAGAACTAACGAATTTGGGGGGATCATCCCACGGCCTATAAACATGTCCAATATTCAAGGTCTCTGATCAGTTGTAAGCGGATTAAAAAGGCCACAATATCAGTCCACTCGGCGCAGGACCGTCTCACTGTTCTGTTGTTACGCAGGGAATTCTCAGCCAAAATGGGTCCGGTCCCATGACACGCGGCAATGCTCGTGACAAAAGTTTTATCTCTTAAATTTAACATATTCTAATGCAGAATTGATGTGTCTTTTGAAGCAGAAATTCATATACGTTATACTACAACATTTTGGATAATTAAAACAAATATGATTGTGACGTCATCAATGATAATTTGATTGAACCGAAAGTTCACACGAACACTGTGTTTGTCCCAATAAACACTTGAGCTGCAGTTTCATTTATTGATTTTTTTTAACTCCTTCGGTCAGTTAGCATGGAACATTTGTAATTTTTCGGTAAGTTCAACATATAAACATTTCCTGTTGCCTCTAAAGAAAATGGAACAACTTCAGACGAAATTATTTCTCAGCATGTTTGATACGTAGTGTGAAGTCTGCGAAATTTAACATGCTACACACATATCTCGGCTTATTCCCACTTTGTTTTCGTTCACTACGGACGTTAATTGTTTTTAGTGTACCCGGTTGGTGTCCATTTTAAATATGTTGATGATTTTATTCAAACAGATGTTTGCGGTAAAAAGACCATTTACCTGGAGGAAGATTCCCCGTACAATTTAACCTCTCCAAATTACCCACACGACTATCAAAACGGTTTACAATGTACATGGGAGATATTGACCACGTCGGACACCAGTTTCATTGTCATTGACATTCTTGATTTTATAACGGAAGCTGTATATGACAAAGTGACAATTGCAAGTTCCGGTATAGATCTCGGTGAAATTAGTACTTTGGATGATGATGCAGTGCCATTTGCAAGTTCCAGTATAGATTTCAGTGAATTTATTAGTTGGTATGATGATGCAGTGACATTTTCAAGTTCCAGTATAGATCTCGGTGATGCGGCGTTCACAATCACTGGTTCTGTGCTGGTTATTTCTGGAATGACGAAAATCTCGAGAGTAATGTCAACGAACCGGACGATTTATATCAACTTTACAACAGACCATTTCATAAACCGCCAAGGATTTCTGATGAGGATTATGTTAAGACACAAAAGTGAGTACACAAGAAATCTTAAATATTGACTGGAAGAGTGTTTTATTAACATTTCGTCTATTTTTCCGAATAACTGTACCTAAAAAACTTATCCACACATTTTAGACCAACATTTTTTGACTATGTTTCTATATTTCGGCTGAAGAGATCGTTGTCATCCAGGGTACTCCCAAATGGTACTCGTTGAATACTAAAAGTAATCTAACGTACATAGGATTGAGATTGCCAGGGTACTATTGGGGAGTGCTCTAGGTGACAACGACCACTTCAGCTATATATTGAAACACTGTGACATTAATTGTAAGTTTAACTTAAAACTGGATCGATGTATTGCTCACATAAAATTGCGTAGTGTGAATGAGAAGCATTGTGTGATAAATGATATTTTTCTAAAACGTGAAATTACGCAAGTAATGGTAATTTTACTTACATGTATGTGATTTTGTTGAGGAAACAAGGCACCCCAAATCGAAGTAAACCTTTACAGATAATAAAAGTGAAATTTTTGTCCAATTTAATTTGTGAAACATTTTATAGTAAAATAAAAATCTCGTTTATAGTACTGATAATATAGATCCCTTTTGTACTTCTTTACACCTGACTGATTTTCCCATGAAGTCAACTGGCATGGATCTATCTTTGGCTTGAATGATCTGTGACTCGAACTCACAAAATGATTTAACCTCGCTAATAAATGAGCATGGAATTATAAATGATTTTTTTGTTTTGTTTTTGTGCTTCAATATAATGTATGCATTTTCAAGCTAAAAAAGATATTAGAAACCCAAGTTAGAGTAACCTATTTGGTTTAGTGAAGGATATGACCAGTTTGGTTTTGGTTGTGAAATAAATCTGTATTTTTTGGGTTTTGTGTCCACAGCTGAGGAAGGCATATGTGATAGAAACGTGGGTTTCGAATGTGAGAATACCACCGTGTGTGTGACTGAAGATGCAGTTTGTGATGGGTTCGTTCATTGTGGCTACGGATCGGATGAAAACCAATGTTGTAAGATATTTTTTAAATGCTCTCTTTAATTTTTATTAAATTTTATTTTAATACCTTCAGTCAATTATTTTGGAACGTTTGGCACTTTTTTTGTAAATTCAACGTGTAAACAATTCTTGTTGCCTCTATATAAAATGGAGCCACTTCAGACGAAATCATTTCTCAATATGAGATACGTGTATCATATTTACACCAATAAGGTTTTTAGTTAATAATCTGGTCATTTTTAATGTTGTTAGTTTCTTTTAAGCTTATCTTTTGCATTGACTAAGACGACCATGAAAGTGTAACGTCTAGAATAGGATACCGACTGAGGCGTGACGTCACATTCACATTATCATTGTTTCATTATTGTTCTATGATGCTACACTTAAGATTTTGTTAATGATTTATTCCGGTCAATTTCGGCAAATAAGCAGCTAATTTCACTTTTATACATTCATTTTATTCAATTTAACATATACGTCGTTCTTTACAGCAATTCACATTCGTCATCCAATTTAGCAGAGTTGGTTCGTCTGGAGATTTTTACTAAAATTTAATTTCATTTTCGCAAAATGAGAATTAAAAAATAAAATACGAGAAACAAATGCAAACAAATAGATTAATCGTACAAGACATCCGAATACGTTTCATATCTTTACTTTACTTTTACTTTTTCTTCTCCTTCTCAGTGAGACTTATCCAACACAAAAAACACATAGTTGCAAAGTTCACAGCACCTTCAAACTTTATGTTTAGACCTTAACATATAGTTGTACGCTAAGTTGTTACATCACGGTGAGGTCATCAGATATCGTATTACACTAAATTAAAGTTTAATATTTTAAAAAGTCATATCTCATGAACCACAACAGATATTTTCACAATCTTTGCATCACCTTGAAGATCATTCACTATGTCACATTTCGTTCAAAGACATGACCCCAATCTGACCTCTTCTTTTGGTCGAAACCCGATGTTTAAGTGAAACAATATTCCGTACATGTATGTACATGTATAGCCAATTTCACGCACACACAGCCTTTCCCCACACATATCATTGGTGCACACATAGAGTACGAGGCACTAGACTTAAGTCGAGTCGCACTCCAAACTGAACTCCATGTGTACATGTAGCCGTATATGATCTCTTGTCATGTCACAAACGGCACAACAGGTTCAGACTAACTTATAATTTCACAAATACCTTTACGTTGACATGAAGGTAAATATATGACATTAATGACGTTGTGACGTCGATATCGAATTACATCAAATAGATGTTTAATATTTTTAAAATCATTTCTGATCTTACCTTTAATTTACTTTCGGTCCAAACAGGAATTTCAAATTCACGTAAGAAAGTTAACCATTTTGCGCCAAAAACTTGGAACAATGGCGAACTCGCAACTACAATGTGTATTTCTTATTATTTAAACAAAATACATAAAAAGGTTATGTATCCAGAGAATATTGTCTGATATAGCGTTACTGTGAAGTCCACACGTCCTGTAGTTTTTAAGAAGTTCAGAAGTAACATTCATGTCAGATTCTGGTACGGCCGGCGCGGTCTAGCATTCGCGGTACATACAGAAAGTCAGCAACAGAAATAAATGAGCGGGGAAAATTTCTCCTTTGTTTACAAGATATTGGGCCACAAATGTTTCTTCCTCAAGTCATCATCTCTCAATATAACAAACTTGAAGAATTACTACAGGTTAAAGTATGACTTTAGGTTTTTCTGTGGGGAAAATGCGTGAAAATTTACATCATTCATTTACACCATCATGTGATGATGATGATGATGATGATTTATTCTGGTTTGTCGATGTTTAACAAAGCGTCAATTAAGTTGCACAAATTCCAAAAATGCCTGGCCAATATTGAATTTGAATGACCAAATACGCGCCGCGAAAAGCTCCTACGAATTTGAATGCTGTTCGAGTGTAGCCCTAAATTGGATGATTATTTTGTTTAAATCGTATGACCCAAGAGTACCATTGCCCACTCATCAAACACGGCATTATTACTTCGGTTCTCTATAACTAAGGCTAAATCCAAATTGTGAACAAATTCATTTGTCTGAATGTTCTCTTATAGCCTCCGTCAGTTGTCCCGAGTTCTATGAGTGCAGCAGGATAGGGCGTTGTGTTCTTTGGGACCAGGTTTGTGACGGAACTGAGCAGTGCTTGCTGGGAGATGATGAAACTGACTGTGGTAGTACATGTAAACATAAGTTAGTCATTGGTGTTCATAAATTAGTCAAAACGACTAATTTAGATTAGTTAAGTCTCAATGACTAATTAAATCAACGCAGACTAATGTTTAGTCACAAATGACCAATTTAGGTTAGTCATTGCTGATGTTTGTGACTAATAAAAATAAGTCATTCGTTATGAGCAAAACTTGATTATTTCAAGTTTATAATTGCTTTCAGAATGAATTTTCGCTGGGGTTTATTTCAATTCATTCGGACTTATGATCTTTTTCATAAATACATTTTAAAACATTTTTATAGTATTAAATTTATATGAAAATGGTCATTATAATTTTGGTGATACATTTTGTGTACCATTTGATTCATTCAGTGATAAATGAATGTTATTTCTTTCAAATCGGTGACAAAACAAGTGTATACAAGTGTAATACATTAATACATTAAAAAAATGTGTGTGGAGTCACAGTCCTGATGATAGGCCAATGCTTAAACACAGAACAGAATTACAACAACCTATGATTGTACCAATTATATTATATGTAAATCCACTAATATTGTAAACTGCCCTCTATTGTCATTGAGTAACCATATCATGAACATGGCCGCCATATTGGAAATACCCGCATACCTGGTCACTGTGTCACTCATTACTGAAAATATAGATCATTGCAATAACCACTTAAAACAATAGCGATTTTGGCAAAAGAGCTGGCATGTTTGTGCTTATTTTCTTTGAATCAATAAATACGTTTAACAACACACTGGTGAAAGTTTCAACATAAAGGTGCATCCAAAATGTAATCTGGAGTGAATGTCGTTAGACTAATGTTCACCTAAATGTAGCCTTATAGCGGGATTTGAACCAAAATATGGTGGACCTGAAATAACATATACAAATAAAAAAATCATAATAATATTGACGTCATTATTTATCCATTCCCCTGGATATACGCCCGTACGAGAAATGTTTCAGAGGAAAACTTCCTTTACATAAATCCCAACCACAACATTTTGATTTTACTATTAGCCATGTCATTTGGCTTTATATGTTTCAGATCAGAAACGATGTCCCGCCGAATGCACCTGCAAGTACAAGGAGAGCGACCTCTACGTTCTCTGTCAGTCAGGCTGGACGGAGGAGACACTAGCTAATATGGCAGCAACCACTGACATTCTGTAGGTGTAGTTAAAATCAATGGCGGATCGGGGGTATATTTTGTATCGCTATGCATGTAAAACAAATTGTGCGTGAGTGCCCCACCCTTTTCGATACCATGTATCTGGCCCTAAATGAAACAGTACCATGGAGTGCCATGGTCGAGCGGTTCAGTGCATCGGATTTGTGTTCTGATGGCTGAGTCGTCAGAATGTGGGTTCGAATCCCACCCGCGACCAGGGTGCTTGTGTCCTTGAGCAAGACCCTTTACCATGATCGCTTCTCTTCACCCAGGGGTAAATGGGTACATGTGAGGGCAGAGTTGGTTGTTGTGTTTGATAAGCCGCATATGCGCTTGTTTGTTGTCATTGGAGCATTTTTGTATGCATATTCGCCACACAAAGTACAGTGCTGCAATAGAAGAAATCAAATTAAAAAGTAAATAAATTCACAGGAGTTTAACTTGGGAATTGAGATTCCTCGTGAAACGGGATAGATTGTAGGATGAAGGCAAACATGCACCAGGCAAGGAATTTTGTATGCATATTCGCCACACAAAGTACAGTGCTGCAATAGAAGAAATCAAATTAAAAAGTAAATAAATTCAGAGGAGCTGAACTTGGGAATTGAGATTCCTCGTGAAACGGGATAGATTGTAGGATGAAGGCAAACATGCACCAGGCAAGGAATTCTAAAGAGACGCATCCTGTGGGAAAAAAGCTATTAGTATAGCTTTTTGTTGTACATCTAGGTATAGCTGGGGGTGTATTGGTGAGAAGAGGCGAAAAGCCGAGTTTAACCGTCCGACGAGGCTGTCCTCCACATCAATGTGGCAGAAGTTATTTATTTCATTGTTTTTCCCAGAAAAAAAGCCACACATGCCTGGGAGTCATTGATATCCTAAAGTGGACCATTCCACATATCTTAGAAGGGGTGTCAGTTCCCAGAGCTGTGTAGTTTTTTTCCTGGGCTGGAAAAGAAATTGCTGCCATAGGTCTGTGCACAAAATCAACCATCCATTGTGTACACATAAAGACCTACCCAAATCTAACCCTCTGATAAGTGGAACCATCTGTTTGGCATCAGGCTGTGCTCAGGCTGTGCTATTTGATGTCTTGCGGCATGCCAGTGTCAGGCATAACCCCCCCACCCCCCCAGACAGAGTGTCTGGGTTGTGGTTAGACGCTGGAGAGATATGGCTGAGAGATATGCTGCGTAAGTATATGGCTGTTTGCTGTTTGCCAGGTCATACAGGAGAGAGCTACACTACACAGCCGTCGGGTGTCATCTGGGTTTGTAAATAATACTAGACCATAGCAGGGCATGTGTGGAAGTCATTTGGATGTAAAAAATTAATTGGGAATGCATAGATAATAATTTTAATATCATTAATAGGTGTGCCAGTGCTAAGTGGACAGGTACCACGTTCGAATAAAGTGGTAGGTACCTCCCTCGTGCGCTCAAACACCCTAAACGGGAAGAACCAAGTTGAAAAGACCGGTGGAACATTTACCATGATTAATATCTGTACAACAAACTAAGGGTGGCAACAGACCTACGGTGTGAAAGTGATCGTAACGAGGAGCCCAACTCATCACCAATCAAATTAACGATACCCTTCTGCACCCTGTCCAATAAAGATAAGTGACCCACAGAAGCACCAGCCCAAAATGTGACAACAGTACTCCATTAGGGGGAAAATGAAATGAAAATTTTCAAGAAATGAAATCATTGCGATAAATGCTAAGAAATTGTAATTTTAAAGCATTTGATATCATTTTCTCAAGTAAAACAGCAATGTTCCGAAAAACGTGTGTGTTTGTCAACTGCCCTAAAAAGAGCGAAACAAACTTTGGTACGAATGTGCCAAGGGTTGCCCCCTGAGCGATATAACAATGCTGTTATTTTTATTATTATCTTTTTAATTTTGTTTTATTCATATTGAAATAATGTGATTCTTTGTTCTTTGTATTTTGAAGGGAACTATCTGGTGGAAACATAACAACGCTTGAGCCTGGGATGTTCAAAAGACTCTTCAAGCTACGGGTTTTGTAAGTAACAAATACAGCGATGATATAATCTGGGTCAGTATGACCAACCTTCCGTGTCTGCTTAGGGAGCGTCTCAAAGGTTCTAGGCGCAATTGAACGTTCCCATTGCCGGTCCAGTGGACCGCCGAAACGTACCACAGGACCGCAGGAAGCCTTCCTCTGAGAACTTTCCATTAGAACGTTCCGTGAAAACGACCCACCTGTACGATCGTTCACATTTGGTTCACTCATTGGGTAATCATGTACTGATGTAATGTTACACACAGGCCTGTTATTAATTGTCAGGATTTGTTGTTGTTGTTGTTGTTGTTGTTGTTGTGGTTGTTGTGGTTGTTGTGGTTGTTGTGGTTGCTGTGGTTGTTGTGGTTGTTGTGGTTGTTGTTGGTTGTTGTGGTTGTTGTGGTTGTTGTGGTTGTTGTGGTTGTTGTGGTTGTTGTGGTTGTTATGGTTGTTGTTGGTTGTTGTGGTTGTTGTGGTTGTTGTTGGTTGTTGTGGTTGCTGTGGTTGTTGTGGTTGTTGTGGTTGTTTGTTTCTGTGTTGATGTGGTCGGTAATCAAAACAGTTTCCGGACAACAACATACGTTAATGACAACACCTGGAAAAGTAAATATTGATGTAGTATTTTATGTTAAAATAAACGGGTTTTGTCAATCCATCGTTAATTACCAACCCTACAGACATTGTTTGTTATTATCATAGGCCCAATTTTGCCATTGGGTCATGCAGTCCAGGCCCAGCCAAACGTTCCATAGGAACGTTCCCCTGAGAGAGAAAGTTCCCGCGTGGATATTTAGAACGATCCGACGGAGCGTTCCTGCGGTCCTATAGACGGTCAAGGTATGCATGCTGGTATACTCTATCGATTCTATTTGAATGTTCCTACCGTTCCGACTTTTGAGGCGCGCCCTTAGCCCAACTTTCTGTGTCAGTTTAACTCATTTTTCTATATAAAACTGACCGCGTTTCCGGGTCAAAGTCTGATACAAACATTGGTCTAGCATCTACGTCAATTTTGACCTGGGAATGTAAGTGTGTAGATCGCTATTTCAATTGGTAATTGTGTTTTAATTGTTTTTTTATTTTGTTAAGGTTCCTCACTAACAATCGCATCAAGTACATGCCGAAAATGCCATTTGAAGGACTAAATAACCTACAGTGGCTGTAAGTATTAATATGGTTCTGAATTAGGCATGTCCACACTAATGGATACAAAATTAAATTTTTGAAATGTGACATGGGAAGGTTTTATGCAGTCAAGTATTTTGTCCAGCAATTCTGCACATTCCTAAGCCATCAAGGGTATTTAAAGATACACACCGCCTTTGTCACGCGAAATTGGGCGATAAAAAACGCCCCTCAACATTTCATTGTTTTACATACATGGTTGGAAAGACCTTTCAAAAGTAGAATATAATTGTCCACACAAGTACCCCTGAAAAATGCGTCGTTTTTCTGTTATTGTACAACAATCAATGTCATGTGACTTTCGTGAACCAAAATTTGTCCAGAAAACTCACGAGGACAAAAGTTATAGTCGCACTTTGAGACGTTTAAAAAGTTTATTACTGAACCAAATTCAAGAATAATTATTTTTTATAGTTCATGGATACATGACAAAAGTGAAATGATTTTGAAACAATGGGTGAAAATTGTCAAAATCGACAAAAAGACGAAAGTCTTGGCACTTTCCCGAGACACCGGGAACCGAACCAAGACTGTACCACTACAGCCATGGGCGCCAGCGCGGCAAAGCGCCCGAGGCGTGAGCCTGCTGGTTAGGCCATAAATATATGAACACTTTTTGCGTGGAAGCGTAAAGCAGGGTCTCGACCACTTTGGTGCATTTCGTGTCGGGTATTTTTAATTATGATACTGCCAGCGAGTTTAGTTTTGGAAACAACAATAACGTATTTATTTGGAACATCGTCACTGCCCCTTCATCATATCAACGCCAATAAAAAGTGACAAAAACTGTTCAGTTTGGAAGGCCATCCGTCAAAATCAACGCTAGAATTTCGACCGAGCGGGCTGGGCGAAGAAAGGCTCACCGTCTACTGCAAAACGACGCATGCCTGGCGACCATGGTCAGCCAACCTCAAATGATGGCAAACAATCAGGGATTTGATTGTTGAACGTGATACCGGTGACCATGATGATACTATGAATAATGTCGCATTTGTAGGATTATTGTTGGACAGGTAAGAGTAATAAAAGAGAAATATTGTTTGATATTATAATACTGGTAGGGCTTTTTGTGTAGCTGTAGGCTATGCTGAACTCTTATGATGAATTTCTGTTAGCCATCACTTTATTTGTGATAGTTCCTGTAGCCAAGGCCCAATGATATTGTGATGATGTTTACAATACAGACATGATAATTCTGAATTATATGAGATATAGTTTAGAAAGCAGAACAATTTCCAGTGAATTAGTTGTAATTTCCACCATCGATGCCCGGGTATTTTATGGTGAAGATGGTCAAAAGGGGTCATGGTGAAAATTCAAACATGGACTGGAGGAAATAGTATCAGGTATATACCATTATTCCCCTAGAGTACGAGTACGAGTACGAGTACGAGTTCAGCCTGCTTCCATTTTCAGTATTCACAGCTACAAAGCATTGCCAAGGTAGAGTAAATCTTGGATTGATTCGGATATGTTTTTTATACCATAATTTTTGTGTATAATTATATATAAAAAACTTAGTTGATGTAAATATTTGTTTTTCTATCAAACAAAATAAGATTTACAGAAACAATTTCTCATTTAGAAGAAAATGAAGTTGTGCATTTAGGTTTTCCCCCTTGTGCAATGCTTAATGTTAACTTGTCCATATTAAATCACGATCAGAGCAGACTTTCAACAGGGCATGGAATCGGTGTCCTAGTTTAAGATGAACACAGTGACTGAAAATTACTGGCTCATTTATGCAGCAGCAATGATAATATGACCTTATCATGTGGGATATTATTTTCAGTCACAGAGATAATCTAAAACTAGCACTCCGATTCCATGCCCTGTTGATCGTGACCGTTGTCCTCTTAAAGGGAAAGAACAACATTGGTTATAATTTGAAGTGTGTGTGTGTGTGTGTGAATGATAAGTGTACTGTAGCACTATTAGTCAAAGTAGCTTTACATGTGTTATTCATGGCTGGCTATTGTGTTATTTATGTCTTTGTGGTCAGTTTCATTTCTCAACTGCTAGAGTAATCAGTTCAATGTAATATTTCTTTTGTAAGATTATATACATAATGTTTGTTCATGTTTGGTCCATAGATGAGATGAAGGGAGATGGAGACAGAGACGAATGCTCAGTTCATCATGTCACCTACGTATGTGAATGGGGGTCAGTAAACGGAAGCCTACAACATCCCACTAACTAGCAGACATTCCACTGAATAAGAGTTTTCTCAAGAAGATTACCTACTATATCAACTTCAGTTATGGGTCCCATCCAATCAAAAGTTTCTAGGAAGTATAGAGGACATGTCATACTTTCAAGACCCTCAAAAATTTCAAAAAATTGCAGGTATAACATGAAAATGTTTCAAGGCAACTGACAGCCCTCAACCCCCCCCCCCCACACCCAAACAAATTACTCTATTAGTTTTATGTACTACCTTGAAAATGTTGAGATTTTGAAGCTTTACATGGTTGAGAACAGTAGGAGTAAGAGTAATTATCTTTCAAGAATAGTATATAGCATTGGTTCTGACAAGAACTGGCAGTGACATTACTTTGTTTCAATCAGTGTACTCCGATTGTCTTCAGGGGGATGAAGATGATCAGAGTATACCGATGGAAACTTCAAGTTACCTCACCACCAGTTCTTCTAAGAGCCAACACTATTAAACTGTAGAGGTAGTTACATGGTGCTACCACAAACCTCATTATATGCATAATGATATTGACACTAGCCCAACACATGCTTTTCAAAAACCATGCCAGATGATAAATCAACATGTAAAAACACTCATATGAAAATAGTTTGCCAGGGTTGTAGGTAGCCAGATCAACTTATTCAGCGTTATTATGGGCATAAAGTCAGAAAGTTGATTTATGGTAGTAACTGGATTAAACGTGCATCAAAGTACAGGAAGTTGGGGTTAAATTGATTGGGGGGGGGGGGGTGCTAGGGTTACTGAAGACACTGAATCATGGAGAAGCATACACACATTTCCCGTTTCTTTGTATTTCCAACTTTACCAAGGAAAAGTTACCTGTGAGAGGCGAGTCTTTACACTCCTGATATTTCCATTTCCAGGTTGTAAATAATTTTCGCTACATGGAACATGAAAGTTTGCTAATAATTGTGCATTTCATCCATGTTCATGTACCACAGAGTCTACTCAAATAGCTAATGTCTGCAGTTTTCAAAGCTTGTATGGATATTAGCTAATTAACCTTTCATTAGAAAACAAGCTTATAACTACTACATGATAACGTTGCAAGAAAGTTTTGCATTCATGCTTTCCCTCTTCCCCTGCCCTCAGCAGAAGAGTTGTCAAAAAGTAAATAATTCCCAAAAGCAAGGCCACAAGTTGTAATTAGCCAATTGACAATTCAAACAAAATTAAATGTAATTACATTCACTTGATTAAATCTGAGAATTGCTTGTCCTTTTCATTTTGTTTATGGAAAAACCTTTAAATTCTTGATTTAGATAAAGCTAACATTGGTATTTTATCTTGGTATTAAGTCTTGTACAAAAATAAATTTAATTGATGGACTGCATGTTTATATACAGAGAGTGATCTTTATTTATAATATACTTCACTTTCAACTCAAGTTTATAATGAACAAAAATATGATAAATTGACAATGATAGTGACACTGTAATCAAGCATCTCCTTATTGTGATATGCTTATAAATTGTCTTTGTTTTCACCTATACTGCAAATTAAACATTGCTTTTTACATTTTCAAGGTTGTACACATATTTGGCAAAATGTCTGTAGCTGCTTCCAAGCTATAGAATTATAAGGTAAAGATCAGATGCCATTTTTGTACATAAATGTTTAGACATTGAAATAATAAAGAGTTGTATGGGTGCTTGTATATTGCTAATAAAACAATGAAATGCATATTTATTGTAACTGTCCATTTGGTTTTATGACTGACTTTTGTGGTTCCACTCTCCCCCCCCCCCCACAATCAATTAAAACCACTTTGCTGACCTGCCTATTGTAAACAACCTATTAATGAGTGTACATGACCTTACACATGTAACAAGTGAAATGACTTCAGTATAAATGAACCCAACCATGATCCTTTGTTGACAAGAAAACAGAATCAATCTGCATAATAAATGTACGCCCTGTATGTCAGGTGACAGTTCAGAATAGGTGACATTCAGGGCCTGTCATTGGAATCGGTAATTTTGGAATAAAATGCCTGCCCCCCCCCCCCCCCCAAGTTCTTGGTGATGGCATGTACTGCCACTGGCGATGAACTAACACATTTGTTTTCTCAAATTCTTTGGACTATTATTGCAGCACTATAGAATCCAAGAACTAGGGAGGGGAGGGGCAAACAAGCAATAAAAGTAAGGGCCCAGACACAGGCCTATGCTCGATTCCAAATTACCAATTCCATTGACCGAAGACTGGTGCTTCATTATGTCGAGAATCACACCCAGCATCAATTCTGCATAGCTGAAGTACCAAGATGTTTCTGTCCTCTTTCTGAAAAAGATTGAAAAGAGGAGTAAGGGCTTAGATTTTAATAAATTCAACATTATCAACAATAACTGGGAAATAAGGTAAAACATTGTTTAACTGATATAGAATGGAAAGGTGGTTATCAGATAGACCCCTTTTCTTGGACTGTAATGCCATTACTGCTATACATGTAGCAAAAAATAATAACAAATTACACTAAACCTTAATTTTTTTGTAATAAACAACCATTAAAAAAATGAAATCATTCGTATTTGATAATGAACATTAATTTCAACCCTGTAACACGTTAACATTAGATGTCGCGAAAAATAGTATAAAACCTGTGAGAATTTATTAAAAATAGGGGCTCCCCCTCGTGTTTCACAAAGGTATATCTGGTAACGTCTTGTATATTTTACATAATTATTTTTTCTCTCTCTCTCTCTCTAAGATAAAAGCACTTCGGACAAATTAATTTGGTCATAAGGCCTGTGTCTCGAGACCCGACCAAATAAAAATGTTTGATAATATTTTGAGAATATGAAAATCTAAACCAAAATTGAAGCTTCCCTTTCAAAATTTTTCCTGTCAAATATATGAGTATGTAATCAGGGGTTAGGGCAATTTCACATAATTGCCAGGGGACATTGTCATGATTGTGTTCATCATGTACACTCCTAGATCATGTACTGTCTACCAATGGCAATGCAAACTAGTATTACTAATATTGATCATGATTGAGATGCTCACCCAGAATCCAGTATGTCCAGATAGATGCTGCTAAGCACCGGTTTGTTCAGTCTATGCCTTTCTCCGTGGTTGATCCAAGGTCTATCAAGCCTACTAGACATTGTCTTCACTTTTTGGATCATCTTGGACGTCGACGTGCACCTCATTTGAATCGAATCCAGGAATTCTGTGATCGTTCGTGTGTGTTTACACCAGACTGAAGCTAGCCGCGTATTGGGCCAGAAATTCCAACCGCGGATTCACAAACTACCCAGCCGCGTATTCCAAAAAATTTGAATCCATGCAGTCCAAGGTGGTGAAATAAGCACTCTGTATTTCAGAATGTTTCCTGGATATTTTGAACGAAATTTTATATTATCTATATTTATCACCAACTTTTGTTCCATATTCTTAAAAATCATAACACTGGGTATACTGGAATGTACACAAAGGTAATTTGGCTTACAAATTAGTGAGTAATTAGCCGCTACAACGTAGACCTCATTATTCATTATGTACTACATAAATATTGAATAAGTTCCACTCACCCCAAACAAAATGTACCCTTCATGTTCAATGAATTATGAAATTTTGTTTCATAATCGTAAAGACCATACCACTGGGCACACTTAATTTTGGAGGGGGCTAATTTGGTTCACTAATTAATGGCCAATTAGCTGCTAGAATAGACGCCATTTTCTTACACAATATGCGGTATCTTGTACACATACCGACTATGATTGCACTTACCCCAAAGAAAATGTACCCTTCATGTTTAATAAATTATGAAATTTTGTTTCATAATCTTAAAGACCATACCACTGGGAACACTTAATTTTGGAGGTGGCTAATTTGGTTCACTAATTAATGGCCAATTAACTGATAGAATAGACGCCATTTTCTTACACAATATGCGGTATATTGTACACACACCGACTATGACATGCACTCACCCGAAACAAGATGTACCCTTCATGTTTAATAAATTATGAAATGTTATTCTATAATCTTAAAGACCATACCATTGGGCACACTTTATTTTTGGAGGTGGCTAATTTGGTTCACTAATTAATGTCCAATTAACTGCTAGAATAGACGCCATTTTCTTACTCAATATGCGGTATATTGTACACATACCGACTATGATTGCACTTACCCCAAACAAAATGTACCCTTCATATGCAATAAATTATGAAATTTTGTTTCATAATCTTAAAGACCATACCACTGGGAACACTTAATTTTAGAGGTGGCTAATTTGGTTTACTAATTAATGGCCAATTAGCTGCTAGAATAGACGCCATTTTCTTACACAATATGCGGTATATTGTACACATACCGACTATGATTGCACTTACCCCAAAGAAAATGTACCCTTCATGTTTAATAAATTATGAAATTTTGTTTTCTTAAAGAACCATACCACTGGGAACACTTAATTTTGGAGGTGGCTAATTTGGTTCACTAATTAATGGCCAATTAACTGATAGAATAGACGCCATTTTCTTACACAATATGCGGTATATTGTACACACACCGACTATGACATGCACTCACCCGAAACAAGATGTACCCTTCATGTTTAATAAATTATGAAATGTTATTCTATAATCTTAAAGACCATACCATTGGGCACACTTAATTTTGGAGGTGGCTAATTTGGTTCACTAATTAATGTCCAATTAACTGCTAGAATAGACGCCATTTTCTTACTCAATATGCGGTATATTGTACACATACCGACTATGATTGCACTTACCCCAAACAAAATGTACCCTTCATATCCAATAAATTATGAAATTTTGTTTCATAATCTTAAAGACCATACCACTGGGCACACTTAATTGTGGAACTGGCTAATTTGGTTCACTAATTAATGGCCAATTAGCTGCTAGAATAGACGCCATTTTCTTACTCAATATGCGGTATATTGTACACATACCGACTATGATTGCACTTACCCCAAAGAAAATGTACCCTTTATGTTTAATAAATTATGAAATTTTGTTTCATAATCTTAAAGACCATACCACTGGGAACACTTAATTTTAGAGGTGGCTAATTTGGTTCACTAATTAATGGCCAATTAGCTGCTAGAATAGACGCCATTTTCTTACACAATATGCGGTATATTGTACACATACCGACTATGATTGCACTTACCCCAAAGAAAATCAACCCTTCATGTTCAATAAATTATAAACAAAACATTTCATAATCTTAAAGACCATACCACTGGGCACACTTAATTTTGGAGGTGGCTAATTTGATTCACTAATTAATGTCCAATTAACTGCTAGAATAGACGCCATTTTCTTACTCAATATGCGGTATATTGTACACATACCGACTATGATTGCACTTACCCCAAAGAAAATCAACCCTTCATGTTCAATAAATTATAAACAAAACATTTCATAATCTTAAAGACCATACCACTGGGCACACTTAATTTTGGAGGTGGCTAATTTGATTCACTAATTAATGTCCAATTAACTGCTAGAATAGACGCCATTTTCTTACTCAATATGCGGTATATTGTACACATACCGACTATGATTGCACATACCCCAAAGAAAATGTACCCTTCATGTTCAATAAATTATAAAATTTGTTTTCATAATCTTAAAGACCATACCACTGGGCACACTTAATTTTGGAGGTGGCTAATTTGGTTCACTAATTAATGGCCAATTAACTGCTAGAATAGACGCCATTTTCTTACACAATATGCGGTATATTGTACACACACCGACTATGACATGCACTCACCCGAAAACCTTCCAAAAATGATTCTCTATCATTCTATCAATCCCATTTTTTGCACTTTTAGGGCGGTGTGTACCTTTAAGAAAGTATAGGGCCATCTTCAAGACGTAACGTTTGTTGTGTGGATAGTAATTTAGATGAGCACATTATAAAAGAGCATGTATTTATAAGGAATACACCCGTAGGTGGGTGGGGTCTTATGAATGAATTTCATGGCTGATTTAATTCGTTATTCACTTGTTAAATGTTGTATTTCTAAGTGGTTGTGTTTCTGAATGATTGTAATTTTGTGAAAATAAACGGATATGAACGGAATTATACACATTAATTAGACAGGTGTTGACGCTGAAATTTGTTGTGGTCGTTTGATCTACAGTGAAACAATGACAGTACATCACAGTTTTCGTAAATATGTAATTATTTAATAATTTCCTTCATAACAAAGAGGGAGAATACGTACATAGCATTGTGTTTTTGTTCACTTGTAGAGGTATAATTTGTTTAAAATAACAAATTTTAATAGTATGTGTTCCATATTATTTACTTTCAGAAATATTTCAAATAATGATTTCAAAGTTCTGAAGAAAGATACTTTTAAAGAACTGGTTCAGTTGAAGGGAATGTGAGTATCAGATTTGATTCATTAAAATGCTTGACCATAATGTTGACCGACCGACAAACCGACCGACCGACCGACCGACCGATTGATTGATTGATTGACCGACCGATTGATTGATTGATTGATTTTTCTTATTTATTTATTTTTCTTATTTATTTATTATTCTTATTTTTCTTATTTATTTAATTTATTTATTTTTCTTATTTTTCTTATTTTTCTTATTTTTTTATTTTATTTTTCAGATTGTTTTAATATTTTTCTTATTTATTTTTTTGTTTTTCTTATTTAATTTTTTGTTTTTCTTATTTATTTTTTTATTTTTCTTATTTATTTTTTTATTTTTCTTATATATTTTTTCCTCTCTTGAATGGAGATATACGACTCTTTTTATTTCACATTATTATAATTATACACTGACACGAATCTACAATAACAAAATAACTCAGTAATAAATAAATTTCCATTAAATAGCAATAACATAGATAACTGGATAAAATAAATTACACTAATATATACAATTTAGAGTGACATAATAATCACGAAAACAGATAAAAAACAAATTTAAATTAAGTCTAATTTAATCAGGACAAAGCAACCCAACCCCTTGTGTAAAGGGGAAAATCAATAATCAAACTTCAGTTGGAGTGTCGTGGCCGAGCGGTCTAGCTTACTGGACTCAAGTTCTGGTGTTAGCAGCAGAATGTGGGTTCGAATCCCGGCCGTGACACTTGTGTCCTTGAGCAAGACACTTAACCATAATTGCTTCTCTCCACCCAGGGGTTAAATGGGTACCTGTGAGGGCAGAGTTGGTTGATTAGCCCTATATGCGCTGTAATGGCAGCAATTGAGCTATATACTCCCCAGGGAGCTGATATGGTTTCAGGAATGATTTATAAGCCTTATGAGCCTTATGAGCAGGGGTAATAATATACTACCGGAATAAAGTAACTGTGCATCATTTGAAGTTATGCTATTTTTTAATGAAAAAAGATAATACAATGATTTGTGGTGTTCTGTTAAATCACTGTTTAACTGTTAACAGGATAATCTCGAAATCTGTATGCTTGGACACTAGGCTTCGTGACACGTCCTTGAAGAGATGTGGTGTCAAAAGTCAGTTCACAAACTCAGTATCGTGTGTGTCCACCATTGGCGTTGATGCAGGTCTGAGATACAGGGACGAGATCATTGGGCCTCATGTGCAAGCGTTCATTCAAAGACAAGGACGTAACATCACGCTTCAGCAAGATAATGCCTGTCCACATGTCGCTCGTGTTGTGACAGATTTCCTGAGACATCAGAACATTCCGGTACTCCCCTGGCCAGCTGTTTCTCCGGACCTGTCCCTATCGAGCACGCTTTTGGGATGAAATGGAGCGACGTTTACGTCAAGCCCAGAATCAGCCATTGACGTTAGCTGAATTGGGACAAGCGTTGGTTCAGACATGGAACAACATTCCCCAAGCTTTCTTCAATCGCTTAGTGTCGTCTATGCGTCGTCGTTGTCAAGCCTGCATCAACGCCAATGGTGGACACACACGATACTGAGTTTGTGAACTGACTTTTGACACCACATCTCTTCAAGGACGTGTCACGAAGCCTAGTGTCCAAGCATACAGATTTCGAGATTATCCTGTTAACAGTTAAACAGTGATTTAACAGAACACCACAAATCATTGTATTATCTTTTTTCATTAAAAAATAGCATAACTTCAAATGATGCACAGTTACTTTATTCCGGTAGTATATAATGCGCCTTGAGCACCACTCAGTTGGTGGATACGTGCGCTATATAAGTCCACACATTATTATTATTATTATCTTTGGTTGGTAAGATCCTATGTCTTAATTTATACAGAAACTGTTTATCATCAGGGTCCATTAGAATTTTTTTTAAACCGCTTTTCCATATCAAAGGACCATTCGAGATCATGATTTAAATGAAAGATATTTTGCCAAATTGTTTGGACTAATTTCTTAAGACTCAAATTAACATAATTAGACTTGGCGTTAATTTTATGAATCCTTCAACTTATAAATTTGACTATTTTGGATATGTTGTTTTTCCAGATTCAGAAAGAAATTAGAAGCTTTTTCCCCTTCATCTTTAATAGTATTCCTAACTCTAACTTTAGCTTTGAACTATTCATCCATCTCATAGTTTTTGAGCTGACACTGTAGATTTGTAATAGCATCAGCATTTGAGCTAGGATTATTCATACGAGAATTGTATGTACCTTCTATGTAAATCAGTTTGTTTTTGTTTTTGATAATGCGATTTTTCTTTACCATAATCTTGAATGATTTCCTTAATTCTAAATTTACCACTTTCCCACCAATCTAGCAAATCGTAATTATCTTTTTGAGTAATACAACATTTCCAAAAAGGTTTCTATACGATAATTACAATCATTATCAGTTAGAAGACTATTGTTACAAATCCACCTACGTTGGCGATGTAAATTATTGGGATCATATAATTTCATACAAATAATGGAGTGATCAGAAATGCCATACGGATTAACTTAGACATCTAAAATGTTAACATAATCTATTCTGCTCGCCTGCTTAGTAGCTTTATGACAATGTGGGATAAATAAGACAAATAGGATAATTTTACTCGCATCCGTAATGTTAATATTATCAACATTATTGCAACTGAAATCTCCATCCATAATGCAATTATCGTTTATAGTAATGCGGTCACTCAGGCCGTCGATAAATTAGCCCCTGTCGTACGATTCGTTTGGAGCATAAACAGAGGCAACAGAAATAGTGGAATTCTTCCACTTAATTGCTTGCCGTGTTGGTCTTTGGCTGGCACGATGGACCTTGCTTATCTACCTCGCTAGTCTTACTGGTCGAGGCCGATTGCAAATCATTCTCAGTTGATTTCCTCTCCCATGATGTGCGCCTTTTCCTACTCCTCTGCGAGTATAATAGAGTTAATTCTTCTTCCTGTTCATTTTGGCCTTCTGCTTCTGCTTCTGCTTCATCCATATCTTGCACTTCTTCCTTCTCCGGTTCGCTCGTTCGTTCGTCCGTCCGTCCGTTCGTTTGTTTGTTTGTTTGTTTATGGGGGGGGTGTAAATACCAACAGTGTATAAGGGCTGCCATAAAATACCTAATGGGGTCACTGTGTGTACATAATTAATGACCATATATTTATTTGTCTATTTTTTGGTGAATACCAACAGTGTATAAAACACCCATTACTCTGTAGGCATAATTAATGACTCTCATCACAGTAAAACATCCACACATTTACCGGTGTACCCAAACCTCAATGATAACCGACATATATAAATTATATTGTTGTCGCTGGGTTACACATTTGCACTATACTTCTGTTCATTTCGATACATTTCCATTGTTTGACAGTGTTATAATAGACGTTCCCTTAGAAACGATCAACGAAGCGGCATTTGACGGGCTGACCGAACTGCACACAATGTAAGACATTAATAACATAAGCCTGTAGACATCTTCGTCTATGAAATTGTGGCACAGTCACGTTTTCTGACCGGCAGTATGCCTGATCAATCTGATTGGACGAAACATAATAACGTGGGGGCGTATTAACGGATGTAAAAGACATCAAATCAGAGCAGCGTGTATGTCCCAGCTTTTCGCCATCAGCTGTTTTATGTTATAATTATACAATTTGAAACATAAATCGATACAGGCATTTATAAATGGGGTTTCGCTCGACCATTTATCGCCTGTTACCACATCTAATAACCGGTCATTATCCTACGGTGTAAAGACTGCCCATCAAGCCATTTTGTTCTCTTAATAAGTTGTCTTTTGTCATTTCCCAGGGTGCTGATTCGAGGAAGATACGCACAGAAAGACGCCATTACTATTCACCCTGATGCTCTCCTGAACTTGAGAAAACTCCTGACGCTGTAAGAGTCATTCTTACTCGGTCAAACCAAAGTGACTCATAACTTTGTGTTAATTTTTATTTTGTTTCCCCTGAAGACGACCAGAGCAACACCCACCATACAATGCCTTAAATCTTATTTAATATCAAACTAAAAAAAGTAATACAAACAATTTGTTTCTGATTTACATGTTTAGGCAATAGTTGATTGTATCCGCTTCGTGCACTTTCTAGCCCTCTAGTAGTGAATGCACATCAGCTGCGAGTTTGGGGCATTTCGCGCCGCCATTTTACAGTCCGTTTACATGCAGATTTGTGTAATAGTGATATCAACAGAGTAACCGCCATTTGAATAAATAAAATAAGTCTTTAAATACAAACCTACCGCATTCCATCCTCGCATCCACCTCATTTCAGAAATAATAACCTCCCCATATTTTAAAACACTTGCTGGTTTTATCATTGAGTATGAAAACGGGTAGGCCTTTATATTATTCCATTGTGTTTAGACCCTTAACGGTGGAAAAGCGTCAATCGTTCGAAGCCAAAATAAAGATATTTACCGTTCTGACACACTTCACGCATAGACAAATTGTTCATAATAGTATGCTTTGAATGCCTTCATTCCTTAATATCTTAAAACAACAATTTTGAAAAATATACATTAAAAACAGTTGTCAATGCATGGTATTAATCTCTGAAATGTTTCAAAGTTAATGTAATGTATTTTACGTTCATTTGTAGGTATGTGGATGATTATCGTCTTTGCTGTGAATTCACAGAGCTGGAGTCATTTGACCCTGCAAGATGTTTCACCACCGAACAACAATCACCTCTCTTCAACTGTGGAAGTCTTATGCAGAACACCTTTCTACGTGTGTCTATGTGGATTCTTGGACTGAGTGCTCTTATCGGTAACTTTGCAGTAGTTTTGTGGAGGTTTCGGACCTCTGTTACTCAAAATCTCGGTCAGGGCACAAAGTATGTCCATAATTTTCTTGTGCTGAATTTGGCTATCTCTGATTTTCTGATGGGTATATACATGGTTACACTTGCCGCAGCAGATGTGTATTTTGGGGAGTTGTACTACACTGTCGCTACGTCTTGGAGATTAGGTAGTGTCTGTAAGTTTGCTGGTATTGTCTCTGTGCTGTCGAGTGAGGCCAGTGTGTTTTTTATTACACTGATAAGTCTAGACCGTTACTTCTGTGTGGTCTACCCGCACAGATTTATCCATCTGGAAAGGAAAACTGCACGTATTGCCGTTGTAATCATCTGGTTTGTGGCGTTTATACTGAGTAGTCTACCTACAATCCTGACGGATGCTGACTCTGATATTTACGGTCTGTCAGATGTTTGTATCGGCCTACCACTCATCACTAAACCAGCCAGCTACACGCTTCAAGAGGGAACCCTTGGTAATCATCTTGGTAGCCAACGTTTCCAGTATCCTGACCAGTGAACACAAGCCAGCCTGGACCTACTCCATTATCCTGTTTATCGGGGTGAACCTAATCTGTTTCTTAACAGTCATACTTTGCTACACTGTCATCTTCTTTAAATTCAGGGCATCTTCTCAAAGAGTGAAAGGGCAAATGGCCAATGTCACCGGAAAGGAAGAGATGAATATGGCGCTGAGAATGGCAGTTATTGTAGGGACTGATCTCTGTTGCTGGATGCCGGTTATTCTGATGGGTATTCTTTCCCAGACAGGTGCTGTAACCATCCAGCCTCAAATATACGCTTGGACCGTGGTTTTCATCCTCCCCATTAACTCTTCTCTCAATCCGTATCTATACACGGTCTTTAGTATCATTTCAGATCGTCGCTCATCGGGTCATAGTAGATCTAAGAATTGCTTGCCGTTGGTATGTCTCAAAAGAAGAAATGAGAAATCAGATGTCAGCTCTAGCACTCGTCAAACGAGTGAAACACACCTGTAAAATAGCAGCTAAATAATGTATACAAATCTTGGACAGATTATTTGGCACAGGTAACCAAATATACAACCACACCGTTCGTCTTGCCAATGCTGATATTCGCGCTGTAGCTAAAGGGAGATGTAACCACCCCTCCCCGTTGATTTTTAGTCATTAAATTAATTGCACTTCAGTCATTGAAAATCGACCCTCAGTTGGTTTTAAATAAACACCGCCTCAAGCCATCGAATCAGAGCTTGTATTTTCTGTGCCAGATTTTGGGGAAAATTTAATTGTTCACGCCTCGCCCCTCAAAAACGTTATCACGCCTACCTCCCTCTCCTCAAGAAAACAAATTAAAAAATATCTCACAACAAGCACCCCTCCTTCACTAATTTTGGGGATGTTATTTGTTTTACCGCCGCTGAAGTTAGTCAGTAAATGAGCTTCCACATCCCCCAAGGTTATACCTTCGCCACGCCCCTTGTTGATATCATTGTTAACAATTATTGCGCAAATTCTACGGCGTAGCCAGCGAAAAAGGGCGACTACAAGATTCCATGATGCTAATTAATAACCACCATGAACAATAAGACGACGAAGTTTTAAGCCTTACTGAACGCGACTTTTACAATGACATGCAAGTTGCATTTAATGTTAAATAAGTTTTAGAAGGTTCTTACTGGTTCAAAACGTAAGGCCAAAATCATTTGTTTTGCTTTTGTACTACAGGTCCTTTAGGTTGGTAAGAAGTTTGTAACAGCTAATTCTCTTTAATCTTTAAAAGGATAATATTTAGCACTAACGTCAGTTGCAAAAAATGTGTATAACGATAACAAAAAGAATGTTAATGTAATGTAATAAGGATCGTTTTAAAAGTAGAATCAACACCAGCACTGACAGTAATTTCATTCATTTATTTCTTTGTTAATCACATTTTATGAAACAAACATGGCTGCTGACATTTCGAATTTTAGGTTTTATGTTTTATGGCTGTATTGGAGTTTATTTATGGCAGCTAGATAATTGGAGTTCTTAAAGACAGTAAGTAGAATAATAAGCAGTAAGAATTAATGATTTTCTCGTGATTTTCTGTTCTTCATTGTCAGATTTAAAAAAAATGTGCGGCAGACGATAATACTTTGTAGTAGGTCATTGACAGACTGACAGTACATTGAGCATTTGCGCGCTATGCACAGTTTAATAATACGTTGTAATGTTGATGTGCTCTGTATAAAGTCATTGACGAGTTGAATTTGGATAGGTTGAAGATGAAAATAATGTACTTTATTTTTCATCAGAGATTATATAAAATTATATAGATTTAGATGCTGGAAATGAAGAGAACAAATTAAGCAATATTTGGAGAGTTCTGTATAAATTACACAGATTGTTTTACTTAAGATTAGACTGTAACAGTTAGTGTTAACTTTTAGAATTGGAGTTAGACAGTGTTACATGTGCATTATATGATGTCAACTGGCGTTGGCGCTAAATATTGATTGTTTGAATAAGCAAGTTAAAGAAGACATGATATATTAACATTTTAGATTCTACACGTTTGTTGATCCTGAAACAAAAAGTAAATTTTTAACAAAAGTACAGAGTTGGTGAAACATGTAAATAGGTTCCATTTTGATTGAGATAATTTCTGGGATTACTGGTTCACGTTATGCATGAGATAACAGGAAAACAATGCAATTTGGAATTTATTGAAGAAATTGTTCAAGTATCATCAATTTAATTGTTCAGAATTTATGCTGAGTGTTTTGCGATACAAGTTTTGGCCATTTGACGTAATATAAATTAAATGAAAGCAAATCATTAATGGATCAATACACATTGTTCTTGTTGTAAATAACTGATTATCTAATTAAGTGAATTAATTTTTATGATGCGTAAAATGCGAGGGCGCATTTTGTTCTTAAGTGTGGGAGAGTGTGGCGGAAATTGCTTTTCCCCTGAAAGTAATCCTTTCTGAACAAGAGACAAGAACCAAACTTCAGCTGTATTGAGTTGAGTTGTTAATTTAAATGTATTAGAGCCTCAGTAGCCTTACACCAGTACTTAAACATGTAAAGTCTTTGGAATGACATTATTTGACGTAACAATCCTTTTTATTAATAATTACATCATAATTACACTTGCCTATGTTTGTCAGCAAGCATTTACTTATTCCTTGTTTACTCAGATAAAAGGTTAACAAACGCAGCAGGATTGAGGCGTTATAATTTCTATAAAAAAAAATTAAAAAAATATATATATACAGATTTTATGTTAATGAGAGAACACAAGTTAACGGTAATGTATTTGTTCAACGTTAAGTACAAGTTGTGACTGTGTAAAGTAATTGTGTAGTTATAGCACTGACACACAGCAAGTTCGTATCCATTAGAATGTATTACATTGTATACGTAAAGTCATGCACTCTGACCTTGCAGTAGATAAACTACATGTAAACTTTATCAATGAGTTAATTAATATTCATCTTATGCAGTTGCTTGAATATGCATGGCCACGCTGTGAAGCACAAATCACGCTGTGGTCGTGCGCTCATCTTGTTTATTAGCTTAGCCAATTAATTTTGGTCGCACGCATTGTTTACAAGTTAGATAATTGGAGTTCTTAAACAGAGTAAGTAGAATAATAAGCAGTAAGAATTATTGATTTTCTCATGGTTTTCTGCTCTGCATTGTCGGATTTGTAAAAAAAAAATGTGCGGCAGACGATAATACATTGTAGTTGGTCAGTGACAGACTGACAGTACATTGAGACTTTGCGCGCTATGCACAGTTTAATAATATACACCGTAATGTTGATGTGCTCTGTATAAAGTCATTGACAAGTTGAATTTGGATAGGTTGAAGAGGAAAATAATGTACTTTGTTTTTCATCAGAGATTATATAAAATATATAGATTTAGATGCTGGAAATGAAGAGAACAAATGAAGCAATATTTGGAGAGTTCTGTATAAATTACACAGATTGTTTTACTTAACATTAGACTGTAACAGTTAGTGTTAACTTTTAGAATTGGAGTTAGACAGTGTTACATGTGCATTATATGATGTCAATTGGCGTTGGCGCTAAATATTGATTGATTGAATAAGGAAGTTAAAGAAGACATGATATATTAACATTTTAGATTATACACGTTTGTTGATCCTGAAACAAAAAGTAAATTTTTAACAAAAGTACAGAGTTGGTGAAACATGTAAATAGGTTCCATTTTGATTGAGATAATTTCTGGGATTACTGGTTCACGTCAGGCATGAGATAACAGGAACAAAATGGAATTTGGAATTTATTGAAAAAATATTCAAGTATCATCAATTTAATTGTTCAGAATTTATGCTGAGTGTTTTGCGATACAAGTTTTGACCATTTGGCGCAATATAAATGAATTGAAAGCAAATCATTAATGGATCAATATACATTTTTCTTGTTGTAAATAACTGATTATCTAATTAACTGAATTAATTTTTATGATGCAAAATGCGAGAACGCATTTCGTTCTTAATAATAATAATAATGTAGACTTATATAGCGCGCACGTATCCGCAAACTGGTGCTCAAGGCGCATTATATTATTACCCTTGCTCATCAGCGCATAAATCATTCCTGAAACCATCTCAGCTCCTGGGAGTATACAGCTCAATTGCTGCCATTTCAGCGCATATGGGCTAGTCAAACACAACAACCAACCAATACCCTCACGGGTACCCATTTACCCCTGGGTGGAGAGAAGCAATTATGGTAAAGTGTCTTGCTCAAGGACACAAGCACCATGGTCGCGGTTGGGATTCGAACCCACATTCTGACGACTCGGCCATCAGAACACAAATCCGATGCACTATTGAACCGCTCGACCTGGCGCCAAGTGTGGGGAGGTGTGGCGGAAATTGCTTTTCCCCTGACAGTAATCCTTTCTGAACAACAGACAAGAGCCAAACTTAAGCTGTATTGAGTTGAGTTGTTAATTTAAATTTATTAGAGCCTCATTAGCCTTACACTAGTAGTTAAACATGTAAAGTCTTTGGAAAGACATTATTATTTGACGTAACAATCCTTTTATTAAGAATTACTCAAGAATTACACTTGCCTAGGCCAAAAAAAACATTTTGAGTTGCCCTCCACCGACCGACCCAAAAAGTGCTGAAATCTCGGGTCGTTTTTTGTTTTTGTTTTGTTTTTGTCTTTTTTTCCTCGTCATTCATAGGCCTATTTATTAATGAAACTTACCAATGTTCTGTGTATAAAACATAATACGTTTGATTTGTGAAATTTACCAGTACCCAAGACTCAATCTACATGTTTTCAAATCGAATGTCCCCGGCCCTCACATGGTGCACTGCCTTCGCGCACACTGTGTGCCAACGATTGCGACTCAAATCTACACGTTTTCCAATCGAATGGCCCCTCACATGTTTTCCACTGGCTTCGCGCACTGTTTTGTATACATGTCAACGATTGCGACTCAATCTACACGTTTTCAAATCAAATGGCCCTCACACGTTGTGCACTGGCTCACCGCACTGTACGTGTAAGTTGAATGTGGTGTCTTTTTATTCTTTAGGTACCGGTACTTGTGCATACTGCTAGATCATTGTCTTTGAAAAACATGGTATGTGGTTTCAGTTCCAATGACAGTCAAGGAGAAAAAATAAATAAATAAATAAATAAAAATCCCGACCAACCGACCCCTTCAAATATTTTCACTGGAGGGCAACTCAACATTGTTTTTTGGCGCTATGTTTGTCAGCAAACATTTAACTTATTCCTTGTTTACTCGGATAAAAGGTTAACAAACGCAGCAGGATTGAGGCTGCGTTTATTTTTTAATTTCTAAAAAAACAAATGTAATATATGTATACAGATTTTATGTTAATGGGAGAACACAAGTTAACGGTAATGTATTTGTTCAACGTTAAGTACAAGTTTTGACTGTGTAAAGTAATTGTGTAGTTACAGCATTGACAGCCACAGCAAGTTCGTATCCATTACAATGTATTACATTGTGTACGTGAAGTCATGCACTATGACCCTGCAGTAGAGAAATTACACGTAAACTTTATCAACGAGATAATTAATATTCATCTCACGCATTGCTTGAATATGCATGATCACGCTTTGAAGCACAAATCACGCTGCGGTCGTGCGCTCGTCGCACGCATTGTTTACAAGTTTGACCAATCACTTTTGGTCGCAAACCCATGTAAATTGCGAGCTGCAGAAATCTGTAAAAGGCGAGCTTTGCAACAGTTCAGCGCTAAGTTCTTGACTTGGACTGACCCAGTGAAATAGCAAATGCGACGTGCGTTACAGTGTGAATGCGGCCGCCGCTTAGTGTACGAGTACTGTGTACGAGTACTGTGCCTACATGTTGTTGCTATTCATCGTTAACCATAGACAGGTCCTTGATTGATCAATCATGCATAATCTGTTACTGTGCGTGCTCTCTGAATTACTGATTTTGTAGGGGCCCTACGTCAAGTTTAAATAAAACCTCCATTAATTAAACGGAAGAAATTGAAGAGAATTAATAAATAAGCATATACTACTGGTTGAATTAAAAGTAAACCCTTTTGTTTCAGTGTAACATTTTGTTATCAGGTTTAGCCGTCCGTCTAGTCATCATGTTCTCAGTCCTCATTCTTGACTCTGTAAACTCATCGTCATCATCGTCATCATCGTCATCATCGTCATCATCGCCATCATCGCCATCATCGCCATCATCGCCATCATCGCCATCATCGCCATCATCGCCATCATCGCCATCATGGCCATCATGGCCATCATGGCCATCATCGCCATCATGGCCATCATCGCCATCATGGCCATCATCGCCATCATGGCCATCATGGCCATCATGGCCATCATGGCCATCATCGTCATCATCGCCATCATCGCCATCATCGCCATCATCGCCATCATCGCCATCATCGCCATCATGGCCATCATGGCCATCATGGCCATCATGGCCATCATGGCCATCATCGCCATCATGGCCATCATGGCCATCATCGCCATCATGGCCATCATCGCCATCATGGCCATCATCGCCATCATCGTCATCATCGCTATCATCGCTATCATCGCCATCATCGCCATCATCGCCATCACTTATAGCCTCAAGCCCAGATTTTAGACTCGCATGTCACACATCAGACTCCCGGGTTCTGTTTAATAGCGGGTGGTCAAGACACGCCCGTTTTATAGTGACAGAATTTCAGACCAACAAAACAAATACAAAATCACATATTTCCATCTTTTACAGTACCTTATTTTGCCTGTGAGCGAAAGTATTGACCCCACACACACAACCCCTACCCCCTCCCCACATACACGCATACACACACCCGCACATTCACTTTGTTAGATTAATGTAGATTGCTAAGGCAACCATACATGTGTGTTCATACCTGTCGCCTAGTTCTGCCGCCTTGCCGTGAGTGCGCAATAATCGCTCAAACGACTATGTCCTTGCTACGTCCTGGCTGTGTCAATGTCTATCAGAACTGTCGATTTTCATCGAACAACATCTTCCTTATTTTGGGCAGTTTTTGAAAAGAAAATGTCACGAATAAACGTTTTATATGATAAATGTTAAGTTCTGTGTATTTTTTCTTGAAACTTAATGATTGTGTTTTTATAGCGCTTCATAAACTTTTCAAATGTTTTCCAAAATGTTGGGAAAATGACATTATTCTAAGGCATTTGTTTTTTAATAAATAGAGCCTCACTCCCAACGTTCGTTCCATAAACAACACAATTTATGAAATTCGATCACATTTTAGATAAATAAATGTCATGGAATAATAAATGTCAGGTCATGGAATAATCTTCCACTTGCCATTAAAAATT
>CM055816.1:65072963-65109048 GCA_029582265.1 Zoroaster sp. YZ-2022
AGGTGAAGGCATGGTGGAGTAATGGCGAGATGTTTGATCTTCTTCCACCCTATTGCTAAGAATTATCAGCTCATAATAAGGGTAAACAATAGTAGGCTAGAACAAATAGTGCAACCCAAATTGTTTAATGTTAACATCTTTTCGTGTTTTTCATTCACATTTCATGACGTTTTTATCACATTTCATGTGATATGATTCGTAAATTAATTCATGAATTTGATTTTATTTGTCTTGGGTAACAGCATAACAGGATAATTTTTTTTAAATAATATGTATATATTTTGGCTACTACGGCAAAGGTAACATTAAGAGCCACTTTTTGTAATGGCCCGGATAACATCATGTGTCTGTTGGGTAATATATTTAATATCCGTCTAAGGGCTCAGGAAGCTAGATGCTCTGTGATGCAATCTAATGCATATTTTAAAAAACATATATGTATAATTATTAAAGTATTCTTATCTTGGTCATTATTTATGTATTTATTTTTATTATGATTATTGAAAATGTAATGCAATTGTATATGACATAATTTTAAAATAAGTCCGTAGTAGGGACCTGTAACTTGGCGGTCTGATCAGACAGTGGGTGTATCCGGTCTGTGTACAGTTGAGCCAGTTCTTTTTTGCCATTCTCCCATAAAATGTATTTTTGTAAATTTTGTGCCAAATGTGTAAACAATTTGTAAGTTACTTTACCAAAACAGTAATTTAATATAAAAATATGCCCTCAGTTCCTCAGATAGTAATAGTATAAAATGATTGGATGTAATTACATTAGTAAATCCTCTCAAGAATCATAAGCCCCTGTCAATTTTGCTTTATTTTTCTTTTGGAGGAGAATTGTCGGACGTGTGGTGTAAATTTTGAAGAATAATTTGAAATTTTGATGACTGACCCTGAACGTTGGCCTGTCCTAACCGTCCCCCAGGCCAACACCACCTCAAACTGAGCAAAGCTAAACAATAAAACAATAATTTG
Organism: Zoroaster sp. YZ-2022; assembly: GCA_029582265.1. Taxonomy (NCBI): domain Eukaryota; kingdom Metazoa; phylum Echinodermata; class Asteroidea; order Forcipulatida; family Zoroasteridae; genus Zoroaster; species Zoroaster sp. YZ-2022. The sequence goes on from CM055816.1 coordinate 65,073,944, forward strand.
GGTTTGAAATATTAATTCGAATAAAACTTAAACACATTATTATTGCGAAAATGTTGAGATATTTCAAGCCACTTGGAATAACCTTTGAAAAAATGAAGGAAATCTTCGGTCAGTTTTTGAAATGTTGGGATTTTGTTTTAGAGAATCGTTAACTCCACTGGTTATAAACAAATATACTCAGGGCTACATGTAAAAAATGGTTCAGAAGTGGAGGGGGCAAAATCAGGACTCCGCTTCCGCCGCCGGTGCTATTCACCCCAATTCTGTTTAACCTCTAGGCCTATCCTTGATTTATGGTCAATCAAATTCTCCCTCCCCTCCCCTGTAGTGCCCGGCAGCGTAATGTTTTCCTAGGACTAACGTGGGCAATTTCTATGAAATTCCCATATTTAACAAAATTGTTGTCTTTTAACAAAACATTTTTTTTAAAGATTTGTTTTAATCAAAAACTGTCCACGTTCGTCCCAGGAAAAAAAACTACGCTGCCCAGCGTCCTTACCTTCTTCATTTAAGAAGAGCCTAGCCACTAGTTAACACATGAATGATGAGGATACATGAAAATGAGGATATAGCAGAAGGTGTGGTAATTGGACGAATAGGGTTTCAATCAAGATAAATCAAGATATCTCCCAATCGGTATAATATAGTTGACATCTACCCAGTAAGCTAGTGTACATTGATCATGAAATAATAGATCCTCTATTTAAAAGACCATAATCGTTATTAACATAATAAATTAGACTTTGAGATGCACATGATATAGTTTATAAATGTGACAAGGAACAGATGCTCTATCAAAGAATTTAACAGGGAAAATGGAGACTGCAGAGGTTCTGTAATAAAAAAAAAAATAAGAACAGGAAATGAATTTTTATTTACAACCCTTTTTTAAAGGGTTGGAACTATGCATATACTTTGGTGATAGACACTTTGCGTCAATTGAACAGTTTGAGAAATTGTATGAACTTTTGCACTTTGCTCAGAAACATATGGATCGATTTTTACAGGTTGGTATCATTTACAAAACATGACATTCTTACTTCTAACATAAACCTGACAAGATTATGAAAGGTTTAATCTAAATAAGACAGACTATGGCAGTATGGAAAGATTAAATACTCAAATTATTTTAGCTTCAGTGCTTTGGCATGTTTTAAGTTATTTAGGCTAATCACATACTGTACACGACTATACGTGTGTATCCCATGATGTTCTGTACTGTGAATGCATATATGAATATCAGACTGATTATAAAGGTGTCTTGCTACTAGACCAATATTCTTATTCACTGGTTCATTCAAGTTCAAACCGGTTGATACCAATTTCTATGTCTTTCGCATTGTCTTTGGGCTGTTGTAGATGTCCTTATAATGCAATACACATTGGGTGTGTTCAGGTGGTTATTACATGGGAGAATGGCATGGCATTTTGCACATTGGTAGATTTGTACACATTTTGTCGCACTCAGCCAATTTGTATTGCAAAAGGGCAACAGAACAGAACGAATGATTAAATTCCTAAAGCAACAAAACATGTTTTTTTCTGTACACAGCAATAAGACTTACCATAGTGTTTTGTTTGTATCATATGATGGATACTGTTTGAATTTAATCATCTCTTTTATTGTAATGACTTCTGTTTATCAATTAACATAATTGGTTCGCTTATACCATTTTGATTATATCGTGTGATTTATATCAACAGTTGAATGGATTACTGTCATAGTCACCATTCAAGGCTAGCGTTCCAGGAAGCTCATTACTGGAATTAAAAATGTATTGCTGGTGATATGACAACCATTATGGCTATGATAAGAAAAATATATATAATGTAGATATATTCAGATTGCTTTATATTGTGTAAGCCTTAATGAAAAACATAACCAGTTCATAATAATAATGTGGATTCATACTGTGCTCTCACCTGATTCCATTCCCCAATGTTCACGATAGATTTTAGCCAAATATTTTCCCCACGTATATGTAACATTGTCAATTCAATATTCATTTTGGTTAAGAGCAAGAGAAAAAAAAATCTTCTTGATTAAAGTAAACTTGAAATAATTATTTTTCAATCATCAGCAGATAATAAATGCCAAAATATTCCAGTTTGTGAACGGTTGAAAATCTATGCAGAAATATGGCTAAATTGTAAATCAAGCCTGTTAAATTGATTGGACGATGTGACGAATCGCTGTTAAGAAAATCGCGTTTGAAGTTGGACTCATTTTGGTAGGGCGTTTTTGGTGTTTATATTATTCCCATCTGTTTACACTTAAACAAACTATTTTTGATTAAATAGTTGAATTTTATTTCTGATTTTGTTTCAAAACCGTCAAAGTTTGTATTTTCAAACTTTACAAGCTTTCAAACTTATTCGTCACTTCGTGAGATATATATTTTCGTACGGTTGAACGGGGTAGTGAATTAGTACGAAAGTTAGTTCTTACGGAACTATTAATCCGCTGCGCGGATGGGTATAGCTGTGATGCGTATTGGTATATAAGTCAGGGTGTGGTAAGAATGTGCCATCTGCGTACCGACAGACAACAAATTACACTATCAATTATTCAGAGTAACACAAGAACCGTCCAACCATGGAACCCACTGCAGAACAAGCAGAACGCCTACTCATTGCGTTTCAAAGCACAACAAATGATTTACAAAAGACCATAAAAGAATCATGCACACTGCTATGGGCCGAAATGATGCAAAGCCAACAAGACTCATATGAAGCTATCAACGACAAGATAAAGATAGCAACAAACATAAAATGGAAGAGAGAAGGGAACCACAAGCAATTCGACTTTAACAACGAAATCCTCGAAATTCTTGTAAAAGCACAAGAAGCAGGTAAAGGTGGTGACATTAACTCGGTCGCTAGCCTCATCGATTCGGCTACCAAGAAACTTTCAAATCGACAGAAACTAATCCGACTTGCGGATTCGAGCGAAGGTGGATGGGGAACCGTCAAAGAATACGCAGCCAGTGACCTAGCTTCAGACTCGGAAGACGAAAAACGAATGCAACGGGCAGAAGCCAGGCACCGCTGCTTGCAGAGTGACAAGAGGTTTGTGCGCATGCGCCTTTTTCTGCTCTGTATAGCGCCCTCTATTGGTGTTGTTTCACCAACTTTAAACAAGGTCGCGTCTTTTGAAATTTGGCAAATCGACTGGAGGTGTACGATCAAAGTGAGTGCAAATGCCAAATGACCTCAATGAACAAAGATCACACATCAATCTATAGTCATGGCTTTACAAGATGACACGTTTCTGGGTGAATTCATCGAAACCCGCGAAGTGTAAAAAGCGTCTTCAATGTGCATCAAATATTGAGCATCCGTTAAATTTTACAGATCGAGAGAAGCTAATTATTGGTCAATTTTTGACGTTATTATACGTCTTTTGTGAATTATTTTCTTGAAAAATCAAGCATAGGAGGGTCGTTAAACTCACGAAGAACAGTTTCATGGTGATTATACCTTGACAAACCCAAGTAACGTCCTCTGGGCAGCAATTCAAAAAAGGTGAAATATTGCTATTGATTACATCTTCGCTGTTTAAATAATGGATTTGGAGTGCATAGAAAGGAAAAAAATCTTTAAATTAATTTAAAATGGAAGAGTGAAGAGAATATATGTATTAAATATTGGTTCATATTGGCTTATAAACTCAAATCATTCCCCGTTTGTTTTATATTCTAACGTTATTAAAAAATTATGTAACCCCCCTTACAATGAAAACGCCCACAATCTAATCCGTGTGTGTATATGCACACGCATACACAATGATGTCATCCCAAAAAACGTAACGGGTTCCCCAGAAATCTTTTGTTTAACAACGCTAAAGCCGCAGGGGAATCCCACCGTTTAAAAGTTAGCTACTGGGTTTGTTGAAATAACAAAGTAATAATTAGTTAAAATAAGAGTTCTTTCACCTACCATACTTTTTATGTCTCAAGGAAAATTCACCTTCAGGAAGAAAATCCGCTTTGAAATATTACCTTTTTCAGCGTGCGCGCTCTTGTCAAGGGCCAGAGTTGTGCACAAAAAAACTTCAAGGAAATTCGCGCGTTTGCCCATATTGCTGTGATGTTAGTTCAATATTTGCAGACGACATATTCTTTCTAATTCTATTAGTTAAAAATTATCTTTGAAATTAATTTTCAGTATGTAACAGGCGTTTTTATCAATGAACTCCGCGACGGAAAAAAAAGGTAAAGGTCACGTTATGAATATGCATTTTTGTATGACCCTTCAAAATTCTCGCGCATGCGCCCAAACCACATGTCGCCTGCAGAGCATTTTGAACAGCGGTGCAGGGCAGTCAAGAAGATCAAAGCCAAATCGCAAAGGGGAAGCAATCGTTTTCGTCCCTACAGCACCACCACATCACGTACCAATTCAGCCACATTCAACCCATACGTCTTCAACAGACAGGCTGCCGTTCCAACACATACCAAGCAAAGGAGACCAGGGACGTGCTTCGCCTGCGGATCCACAGGACATTGGAGAAAGGAGTGTCCCTTGTCGCAACCAAGCAGGAGCACCGCCCCTTCTACATACATCACCTCAGCAAGGGATGCTATATAGCTTATGTCCGGACACAGCGGGACAGATATCTACTAAAGAAAAGATAATGAAAGATAAGTACATTGATCCTATTCTCACAAAACACGAATATTTCGAAATAGAGCAAGGCGAAGTTGGCAAAGATGTCAAAGGAAATTTACGTAAACATTTTGCATTCTGGAACGATAACTGTAACAACACATTTATACTGGATGTTATAAATACAGGATACAAAATTCCATTTAAAACTTTACCAGTCCCATCTTCCAATCCAAATAACTGCTCTGCCAAGGTACATTCTCAATTCGTAATTGATTCGATTCATCAATTGTTGCATGAAGGCAGAATTGTTAGTTGTTTTAAAAAACCAAAAGTGGTAAGTCCTCTGTGGGTTTCAGTACAGGCTAATGGAAAAAAGAGACTTATACTCGATTTGAGAATAGTAAACTTTCACGTTTGGAAACAGTCTGTGAAATATGAAGACCTCAAAACGGCCAGAACCTACCTTGACAAAAGAAAATATTTATTCTCATTCGACCTCAAAAGCGGCTACCATCACGTCGAAATCCATCACGAACACACAGAATACTTAGGTTTTTCCTGGAATGGTCAGTATTTCAAGTTCACTGTTTTACCTTTCGGCCTGACATCTGCACCATATATATTTTCTAAACTTATGCGCTGCTTAGTGAAAAAATGGAGGAGCGAAAGTAAAGTCATTGTCGTATATCATGATGATGGTCTAGGAATCGCGGATAATCTAGAAGATGCACACAAACACGCTAAGGAAATCCATGACGATCTCTGTAAAGCTGGTTTCATTATAAACATAGAAAAATCACAATGGGAACCAAAACTGTCTTGCCAATGGCTAGGTTTCAAATTAGACACAAATAAGTGAACAATCTGCCCTCTCCCAATAACAATTCAACGTATTTTGGATACAACTAATAAGCTAAAGAACTCCAAAAAGGTCTACGTCAGGTTAGTTGCGAGTCTAGTAGGCCAAATCATAGCAATGACACCTGCATTAGGTAATGTTACAAGACTCATGACAAGGTCAATGTTAAAGGACATTCAGTCTGCTACTTCTTGGTATACACACATAACATTGTCATCAGAAAGTCTAATAGAATTGTTATTTTGGAGAAGTATAAGTTGTCTAAAGCCAGTCACAATGACAGTTGATACACTCTATCACACAGTTGTGTATTCCGATGCAAGTGACATCGGTGGAGCAGGGTATACGGTTGGAATGGGAGATAAGGTAGCAAGAGGAGCATGGAATCAAATAGAAAAACATAAAAGCAGTACTTGGAAAGAACTCAAAGCAGTTGAGATAGTCCTAAAGAGTTTCATAAGCATTCTCACAGGAAAAAAATATTAAATGGCTTACAGATAGCCAGAACGTTGTCAAAATTGTATAAGTGGGAAGCGGTAAACCAGAATTGCACAATATAGTGAGAGTAATTTACTCAACATGTATAGAAAATAACATTTCTATAAAGATCGATTGGATTCCACGCTCAGAAAATGAAAAAGCTGATGCACTCAGTAGGATAGTGGATTATGATGACTGGACATTATCAGATGCCCACTTCTTAAAGTTTGAGAGACTATGGGGTCCCCATTCTATTGACAGATTTGCGAGCTTTCAAAATAACAAAATACCAAGATTCAACTCAAGGTACTGGAATCCAGGTTCTGAAAGAGTCGACGCTTTCACACAATTATGGTCAGGAGAAAACAACTGGCTAGTTCCACCTATATCACTCATTGCTAACACAATCCTGCATATAAGAACCAGTAAGTCAAAAGGGACACTAATTATTCCCGAATGGCCTTCTGCCCCATTTTGGCCTCTTTTGATAAACGGCCAAGGCAAATTTGTCCCACACATCAAAGACTACGTAAGATTTTCTGCAGCATATAATTCGTTCAATTGCGGGCACAGTGGTCGCCCACTGTTTGCTGAGAGATACCCAAAGTTCAATATGCTAGCTTTAAAGATATCATTTGATTAGTACAAACACTATGACGGCTAGGCTGCAGAGCCATTATAATACTTACACCCTTCGTGTGTATCAGACTGTGAGAATACGAAGCTCGTTGTGGTATGAGGCTGCAGAGCCTTAATAATACTAAGGCCATGATACCAGGCTGCAGAGCATTGATAATACTAAGGCTAAGACCGTAGAGCCTTGATAATAAGGCGATGATGCAGGCTGTAGAGCCTTGATAATACTAACGCTATGATGACAGGCCGTAGAACCTTCATAATATCAGGTTATGATGCCAGGTTGTATAGAGCCTATAATACTAATTACGATGCCAGGTCGTAGAGACTTCACATTAATACTATATTTATTAACGATTGTAGTAACCCGATAATACTCTATAGTCTATGACGCAAAAGAAATATATATATATATGTATATAATTATATATATGTATGTATATGTATAATATATATATATATATATATATATATATATATATATATATATATATATATATATATATATATATATATATGTATGTATATATGTATATATAAAATAATAATAATCCAGTGTATGTGCATATATATTAATATATAAGAAAGATGATGCTGGTTTACATATTTTTCTCCAGGGGCCATGGAAGAGCGAAACCAGCCAGATATCGGACGCTGATATGAAAGAGTTGTTTGAAAAGTTACCAGCAGTGGTCCTAAACGATAGAGCTGATTCAACTACTACCAAGTATGCATATGGTTTCCAGAGGTGGGCACGGTGGGCAAAAGCCAGAAAACAACTAGTACCAGCGATTCCAGCATCGCCACTACACGTAGCCTTATATCTACTGAGCGTGATGCAGTCATCACACACCCTCTCCAGTAACCACTGCGTTCTACAGCATAGGCTGGGCACATCGAGTTTCCTCGCTGCCATCACCAACTGACCATCCACTACCAAAGTCGGTGCTTAAAGCAGCCAAGAGAACATTAAACAAAGTACATAAAAGCAAAGAACCTCTGTCATTAGAAACCGTACAAAATTCCACTTAGAAACTTCATCACTATTCGACATCAGAATTCTCACTATTATTGTGTTAGGATTTGCAGGTTTCCTTAGGTTTAATGAAATGGCTAACCTAAAACGTTCAGATATTGTAATCTATAATACACATACTGCGATTTTCTTAGAAAAGAGTAAGACAGATAAATATCCCTTTCAATACCAACAGATATTTGTCACTAATGCATTGGTTACCACACTGTTGTCAGTGAAATGACTCTCTTGTTTACCAGAGGTATTTTTACTAAGTTTGTGTGTTTAGCGCCCTCGCATGACAATGGATTGAAAGGCAGTTATTAGTCTTTCAGGTGATATGAAATACTGTATGGGCAGGGTCACAGAAGAGTACTTTTACAAGCAACTTAGAGGCAACTAATGGTACTGCAGGCTAACAAAATGCTCGGGATGCACATTTTTCTGACAGTGTAAAAACATTACAATGAAAAAGAAGCGAATATATAAATGTTAGTATTTTATTGTCTTGCAGATTGCCTGGAACTGATTGCCTGTGCATTGACTCATGTGACACTGCCTCTTTCAATGTCCATTAAAAGAAGTGTACAATAACAGATAAATAGTACAATTATCATGGCCAATATATGAAATCAGTAATTAATATGTGCACATATAAGAGCTGTCAAATCACTTCAAGTTGGATGGAGTTACAAGTGCAATGCAACTCCCCCCCCCCCCCTCCCCCCTCTTCAATGTTGAGTTGGGTTGGCGGTGCGTCCAACATTGAAGAGGGAGGAGGGGGAGATTGCAAGGAATGAACTTGAATCATTGGCTGTGAAATTTCTCGAAGCATATGGCACTACACACATTGGCTTATTACAATGTTTACATATCATACGAGTTTGTCTTCTCTTAAACTTTGTACAGCTGTGCTTCTCCCGACGTTTCTCGTAAAGGTCTGGCCGATAAAGTTGTTACTGCGTTTGAAACATGTGGCATCGCACGGGTACATGTACTTCAATGGGCGTGTTCTCAAGAATTTCACACCGATTGCGGGCTGCATCATCACATGTCGTTGAAACTTGACAGAACTCAGCGGTGGTTAAAGGTTCGTAATTATTTAGCTCACCACAACTATTACAGTGCATGGAAATATGTCACTAAAACTGATCAAGCGTACATACAGTCCCAGGGCCATCCAGATTTAACCACTGATCGTTTGCACCACTAACTAATGTTGCATCTAAGGCTGTTGTCCAGGCCACTCACACATGGGTAAATTCAGGGGCTGTTAATGGAGGGCGAGTTGGGTTTGCAGTGTTTACATATCATACGAGTGCGTCCAACATTGAAGAGGGGGGGGGGGGGTGGAGAGGGAGGGCAGAGATTGCAAGGGGAATGAACTTGAATCATTGGCTGTGAAATTTCTCGAAGCATGGCACTACACACATTGGCTTATGACAATGTTTACATATCATACGAGTTTGTCTTCTCTTAAACTTTATACTGCATACAACACAGTTCCGTTTCTTGCGACTGCGTCCAGGAAAGTGTGGATGTTGACTTGAAGGCCTGGAACTCGCGAGTTGATTTGCATGCTGTGCTGGGTTATACTTCCAGGTGGAAAGGAGACCCTCTATCACCTTCACCCGGAATTCCAAACCTGACAAGCGACTGTTTGTAGGGATGCTATTGTAGACGATAGTAGCATTCAATAAACAAATGTCTAGCATGGTGACGAATAATCTTTTCCACCATTTTAGTGTTCGGTGATTGTGCGTATACTATTTGCATAATTGGCCTGCTAGATCACACCCTCCCATGTATTTATTATAATCATTGACTATGGATGGTTTTTTTTGCTCACGATATCCAGTCGAACTCTTCCTGCTGCGAATCTGTTTTGTGGTGACACTGCAATCACCATAGTTTGTCAGGAGAGTGACACGCTTCGTATCCTGCCATACGACGCATAGTTGGCCTGCTTTTTGATAAAACTGGGGATCAGCATCTCTTGTCATGTGGTGTTTTTTGGGGTTTGCAAAATCTGGAATGCCTCGTGTGGTGTATCGCACAGTTCCACAAGCTCCAAATCCTAGCTGTGACAACTTGGATACCAGAGCCGGACTATTGAACCAATTATCCATATAGATGCAATGTCCCTTATGTTCTAGTCCTTTCAGTAGATTCAAGACTATTTTGCCTTGTGCGGGAAGATTGGGTGGATGGTGCGTTGCAGCATAAGCAATGGTGGTTTTACTTGGTGGCGACATGGGTTGAGACCCCGTGAACAAGCTCCATGCACAAGTGTACCCGGTTTCCGACTCGTTCAAAGAAAAGTATTTCAATCCCCATTTGGCAGCCTTTCGTGGCATGTACTGTTTGAAGCCGATTCGTCCATTGAATTTTACCATAGTCTCGTCCGGTGAGAGGTTTCTTCCAGGCTTATAGATCCGAAGAAAGGATGGCAGTACAATGTCCAGTAGAGGGCGAACTTTGAAAAGTTTGTCAGGGGGGGATTTGTCTTCAGCTTGGTTGTTGGCGAGGTGCAAAATCGAAGGATTGCCGTGAATCTATTACGAGCCATGGTCGACGAATACAGGGGACTTCGCAGGACTTCGGACGTGGACCAATGCATGCTGTATCGGGGTCTTTTGTTGATGCCCATGGATAGAAGTAATGCGACGAAAGCCATCATTTCGGGAACATTTGTCGGAGTCCAAGCACTAGGCGGATTGGCTGTGTCTGCAGACAAAGTTTGGGCTGCATAACGATTGGTCTCTTCTACCATCAATTCCCATACTGCTTGACAAATGTACAGTTGCAAGATTTGGAGGGTGAGAACTTACTGTAATCTTGAGTACAACCGGTGTGTTCTGTAAATTGCACGGGCGGTCGCTTACGCTTATAGTCCGGGGCACTTGCTGCACGCCATCCAGACCGGAAATTCTGCTTTTCCGATGAAGATGATGAGGTTGGGATATGCTCCTCATCACTGTCTTCCGACGTAGGTGGGGAAGATTCGTCTGAGGACATGTCAGACCCGCTATCAGCAAAGATTTCTTCCAAAATATGTTCTCTCTCATCGTCGTCCATGTCTGATCGTGAAGGGACGCGTTGTGGTAACTATTTAAACCCACGCGCGCGTGCCTTTTGTAACCGCACTGCCAAAAGAGGGCGCTGTTGACATAGTGATTACCACCAAGATGGCCATAGTGCCATTTGGCACTGCGGGGACCAAGGGACCTGCACTTTTGTGTGCCAAAAATACTCCATGGTATCCAACTGGAATGTAACTTTGAGCCAATTTGGCACAATGGGATTGAAAGGGATATAGAGAGGGCACGTGGGTCTTAATAAGCAGAACAAACAATAATACATGCCCCGTTAGAATCCTTGAGAAATATCTTGATATGTGTGGAATTGAAGAGGACGCAGACAAATTCGTATTCTGCTCGCTATCTAGAACCAAATCCGGTTATGCTGTAAGAAAAGATTGTAAGCCTATTTCGTACTCTAGATTACGGGAATTATTTAATTCAGCAATTAAAGATCTAGTCCCAAATGCCGAAGCTTTTGGACTCCACAGTCTTCGTTCAGGAGGAGCTACACAAGCAGCTAGATCTGGTATCCCAGATAGACTTATTAAGAAGCATGGTCGCTGGACGTCAGAGACAGCAAAAGATCTCTACATACGAGAAGCAATAAACGACAAACTAAGAGTATCGCTGTCTCTCGGACTGAAGTTTAGAATCATAAGAACAACTGCTATATCCACAAATGTGATGCAAAGAACAATCGCATATTACAGACGATAAGTTATACCAATAGTATTATAACTACAATAAGCGAATTAAATAATGAATATCACGATAATAAGTGCTGTAACGAATAGTTTATAATACTGATAATAAGTGATATAAAGAATAACTAGTATTACTGTTAATAAGTGATGTAAAGAATAATTAATATAAGCGATGCAAAGAATAACGAATATCACCGAAATAAGAGATGCAAGTATAATCATATGAATACCACTGATAGTGCTGTACATATTTATCAACTCCCGTTCTTTACGTCTGCAAGTCTGTCGGTAGGCCCTTCCAAAGTTGTAAACATGGCAGTGGTGTGTTCTAAGAAATATATTTTCGTACGGTTGAACGGGGTAGTGAATTGGTACGAAAATTAGTTCTTACGGAACTATTAATCCGCTGCGCGGATGGGTATAGCTGTGATGCGTATTGGTATATAAGTCAGGGTGTGGTAAGAATGTGCCATCTGCGTACCGACAGACAACAAATTACACTATCAATTTGTATTATTATTTTAAATTATCCAACCTAAGATGAGCATTATTACTATACTAGTTGCGGGGTTTTCCAGAGTACTTTCTCTTCGGAGTTTTGATCTCTGGTTTTTCACTCCGCAAGTACCATGCATGGACGTACTGCACTAGGCTCATGCAAAACTATGATGTATAAATGCAATATATGGATGTCATAAGTATAATGGTCAATGACTTTCCCAAATAGATTATATTGTAATAATGAAGCCAAAAAGAGTGAATAAAAAGGGTCCGCAAGTCTGTCAGTAGGCCCTCCCAAAGTTGTAAACATGGCAGTGGTGTGTTCTAAGAAACTAAATTCTACGGCGCGCGCTTTATCTCCATACATAAAGTGATTCTATTCCAAACACAATTCGTCACTTCATCTACTACCACAAATTACACTGGTCAACAATTTTTTAAAAGTTGTCTGCTTCAGAGATAAAATGTGCTATTTATTATGGATTTTGATGTGTTGAATTCAAATATGACAATATTAAAATTGCTGATTGGCTACTGTTTCCAAGATATTTAAGTTTACATTTTATGTACTATGTATATGGTGTACATAGTAGATTTTTAATCATGAATTGTAAACCTAGGTCTTTTCATGTATTTATGGTTGTTTCACTTGATATTTTATGTCACCTGCCCTGTTTATGTAACACTTACTATGTAGTCATTAAACGGTACCATATCTTGAAAACTAGAGCCAATCAACAATTTCAAGCATCATTTCCATTATCAGTGACCCATAATTAGTCAAGTTTGACTTCATTTGTTTCGGAAGCACTTTGACTGTAGACCAGTGTCATCGGCGCGCGAACAATTAGACTTGTACCATGCATACATACCATGCATACACTTACACAAGGATTCATTGTGTAAAAACTCACACGCACTGCATGCTCGCACGTTAATACAGGTTTCTTGCCAACATAACTGTTATAAACAGTAAAGGACAGAGTATAGTTTAACTGTTACGTCACTTCGTGAGATAGTAATTTGATAGAATGTGCTGATTCTGTGCTGATTCGTCACTTGAAGTATTACTGATCTTAAACATCATGTAAATAAGTCATTTAAAATCCATTATAGATGAAAAATGTACACTTTTAAGACCATAAAACAGTTAATCTAGAATGTTTAGTATATAGTGTTTGGAAAATGTTGAAAGATTTAAAGAAATATTGAGCCAGTTTTCATATAGAATATTTTATTTAGTTTTAGAGAATCATTAATACAAGTGGATACAAAAAATAGTCAATGGTACATGTAAATATTTGATTCATTTTATTTATTTATTTATTTATTTAAAAAACATTTGGGGGGGCAAATCGGGAACGTTTTTAAAGTGGGGAGAGGGAAAGTCCTACCCTTCTCCCACCCCCACTTTTCGGTGCCGAAGGCTTCATGACGATTTCTGTCGAGATACCGGCCAATGGAAAGTCCCGTGTTTATTGCGATAACCTGTTGCCACATATTTGGAGCATGAAATATGTAGCCTATATATATTTATAAACTAGGCTCAATTTTATACGAAGAGTCTGATTCATAAATTATGGGAAAATTGGGAAATTGCTATTTTTGCCAGTCGCTATAGGCTTTCAGTCCCGAAAAACACGGTTTTCGGTTTTCCCTGATTTATTTATTTATTTATTTAAAAAAAAATTAACAACAGAAAAAAAAACCAATTAAAAAAATGCTACTGCTGCCAATTTCAGCCTAATTATCAGATGGCATAATAATGAACTTTATACACACAAATAATAATAACAAAGAAATCAATAATGATTCCATCTAATTTGCTATATAATTTGACCGCGAGCAGTCACTATTAGTACAATTACAGTCATGGCTCACCGGCTGGCTGGCCGGCTGGATGGCAATGCAGCCTGTATCAATTATTTGACTCGAAATCGGGGCTTGTAGGATCGTAAACGGACTAAGTGACCGCGGACCAGTTTCTAAGTCACCGCGGACCAGTGAAAGTAAACGTCGATTATCAGGATATATCGCCCCGCTCTGGGCGGAGATATTTTAGGGAAATTTTAGGGAAATTTTAGGCCAGTTTTAGAGAATATTTTTGTGAGGATTGGTAAACGAGTCTATTACTCATTCCACTGTATCTGGGCAGAAGTTGACCTGACCCCTGTGATGAACGGGTTGCGCTTGATACTCGTACCCTTGATTAGAAGTAGTTCTTTGTTTTTTGTTGGGAAAGTAATAACTTTTCCGTTTACAAAAAAAGTTATAATAATTAATTGATGTAAAGTAGGGTCTAGTGAATTTTGGAAAGTTCTGAATACACTTAAATGATATTTTGGTAATATCTAAGACATTACTCCAAAACAAAATTCATCCAGAAATTGGATTATATATTCCACCAAAAAGTGCCGAGTTATGTTTTCTGTTTGATTGATATGTATGGAAATACATATCATTTTTATTTATTTCTTGTTCAAATATATTCTCCAGGCTCAAGAGACCTCACAAATAGGCATTTCTATGAATTTTAATGTAATTCCAGTACACTAAGAGGTCTCTGGATTGTGTAATACTAGTATAATGGCTTAATACATGTATGTCAGGGGTGCAAATAGACAATGTGGTCCCCTGTGTAGAACATTTTTATTCATCAGGGCTTAATGACTAGCAATACAAAACAAAAGGGTCTCATTTGGTGCAAGGCTTGGTTTGTTTACTTTAAGCTGATTACATGTATGTATCCCTGTACAAGGTCATTGTATACAATGTGCAGGACATTGAAGTTAGTTGTGCCACCATTACATGCCATGAACATCCTTTTTACACTATTGCCACATATTTGGAGCATGAAATATATAGCCTATAGAAACCTACTGCTTATTTAAACATGTTCAAACGTATTTAATAATAATAATAATAATAATAATGTGTGGACTTATATAGCGCACGTATCCACCAACTGAGTGGTGCTCAAGTCGCATTATATTATTACCCCTGCTCATAAGGCTCATAAATCATTCCTGAAACCATCTCAGCTCCCTGGGGAGTATACAGCTCAATTGCTGCCATTACAGCGCATATAGGGCTAATCAACCAACTCTGCCCTCACAGGTACCCATTTAACCCCTGGGTGGAGAGAAGCAATTATGGTTAAGTGTCTTGCTCAAGGACACAAGTGTCACGGCCGGGTTTCGAACCCACACTCTGCTGCTAACACTCTGCTGCTATTTTGACTTAATCATAACTCCACTTTTTCTAATTTTTATGAAATAAATTTTGGTAAATAAAGTCGAATTTAGAAAAATGTATACCTTCTTTCCTAAGAAATTAAAAAATTTGTCATTAAAAAGAAAAATTATTTCATAAAAATTAGGAAAAGAGTCTATTTCATAAATGTTAGGAAAATGTTGCCAGAGTTGGACGATTACAATTTTCGCCAGTATAGTTATAGGCTTTGACTCGGGTAAAACACAGTTTGTGGTTTAACCATGAATTTCAGAAAAAACACATCAAAAACCTTATTACTGTCAACAACAAAAATTCTAAACAGCACAGCCTCAATGGCCGGCTGGACGGTAGCGCAACCTCACCGGCTGGCTAGCCGGCTAGCCGGCGTCATGATTATACCATCTATGAATCGAAAACGGGGCTTACAGGATCGTAACGGACAGCCTTTACAATTTTGTTTGTCACATACAAACCAAGCACATGCTTTACTAATTATAATTTCATAATTTCAAACTTGGACGAATCTGATTTGAACATTTCGCAAGCACTACGTCACAATAGTACGGTCACAAAACTGGAGGAACCCTTGTTTAATTGCTAATTTACTTGTGAGTCTTAGATGAACCAGTATTAACACATGAATGATGAGGATACGTACTCGATGGTTTCCTGAATTGTATCCTCATTGTGAGAAAAGGGTTTCAATCATGTCTGTAAAACAGTATCAGGCTAATTATTATTAAGGTGTCTTGGTACTAGACCAATATTCGTATTCGGTATCTAGTTCATTCCAGTTCAAACTGGTTGATACCATTTGTGTATGTCTTTTACATTATGTTTGGTCTGTCTTAGATGCCCTCATATGCAATATAAATTGTGTGTGTTCAGTTTAGTGACCACGTGGGTGAAGGGTGTGGTTTTCTGTTGAACAGTTTGAACATTTGAACATTTTGTGTACATTTTGTATATCGTTATCAACCAACTTGTGTTGAAAAAGGGTAACTTTAAAGACTCAACGGATGAATTTCCTAACATCAAAACTGTTTACATGTAACAGCAACATAACTTAACATAGTGGGACAATGCCATGACATTTTGCGCATTGGTATATGTATGTACATTTTGTATATCAAACTCATCCAAAATAGTTGCATTTATAGGTTTTCCCGGACAATTTCGGCAAATAAGCGGCCAATTCCACGTTCATACGTTCATATTAAAGCGATTTTGCCTCTCCAGTTGTTACTAAGTTTCGAATTAAGAATTCAAGCTTCAGTTTCATTGTCAGGCATATGAATTCATGTGGCATTATTATTCAATTTAGCATATACATCGTTCTTTTTAGTAATGTACTTTATTCAATTTAGCAGAGTTAGTTCAGATCAACTGGAGATTTTCACTAAAATGTTACTTTCATTTTCGTATAACGGCAATCAATTTCGCAAAATGAGATTTAAAAAAAATGCGAGAAACAAATGCAAAAAAGACAACAGAATACGTTTCATATGTTTACTTTAATTCAAACAAAATTTTGGTTTCTTTATTCATGTGCATTTCTCGTAAACTTTATAATGATAGGGCCAATCGGTCTTACTTTGTTTTGTTCAATCTATAATTAGAATCTTTTGTTTTCTGACCTGAGCGTAATTCTGTAATGCGTTTTGGAAACATTTATGTTTTATTAGGACTGCTACATTATAACCTGTTTTTATTGTTTGAGTGTGTCTTTATCATGTTTTATCCTGATTTCTTATTGTCCATTCATTCATTACTGAACCGTTTTTATACATTAAACATCTATAGGAAACTAAAATTAAACAGTTTACCAAAGTGTCAATTAAGTTGCACAAATTTCACAAATGCCTGCCCGATAATGAATTTGAATGAACAAATACGCGCCGCGAAAAGCTCCTGTGAATTTGAATGCTGTTCAAGTGGATTGTTAAATTGGATGGTTATTTTGTTTAAATCACATGACGCAAGAGTACTATTGCCTACTCGTAAAACGAAATTGAATGGTGATTTTGAGCAGCATTCAATTTCGCACGAAACAGAATGACGCAATGTTTAAATTGTCGAAATCGAGCGGGAACACCTATATTATACGGCTGTTATTTTTCTGTTCATCAATTGACGTAATGGTTGCCCTTGATAACTGGCTCGCTTATAGCATTTTGATTGTATCATGTGATTTATATCAACAGTTGAATGGATTGTTTTATTACTATTATAGTCATCAAGCAAGGCTTGCCTTCGAGGAAGCCCAATTAATACTGAAATTAACAATGAATTATCTGTACTGCTGGTGATGTGACAACCAAATAATGACTATAATAAAGAAACTGTATCTCATGTAGATATACCGTATGCAGTATACTCTATGTTATGCACGGCTAAATGTAGCTGATAAGATTGGCAAGGGATCATATTAATACTATTTAGCTCAGTACCGTACTCAGTACCAGTATCTTTGACTCAAATACTGGGCTTGCAGGATCGTAACGGACAGCTTTTAGTTTCTCAGTGACCGTGGACCAGTGAAAGTAAGCCTCGATTGTTGGGATATATCGCCCCGCTTGGGGCGACGAAATTTCTTCATGCGGCAATCAAAAACTACTGATATTTTATTAAAATAAAATAGTTCAAAATGTAATTTTGATAGAGACTTTAGCTTATGCCACAAAAGGAAAGTGTATTTTTTATTATTTTTTTTTAAATTAGCAGTATATTTGTAAAGTAAAAATCTTTCGGGATCGGTATCGGTTTCAAAAACAAATTTCGGCGCAGTGAATTCTCGGATATTAAAAACCCCAAATAAACAAACAAACAAACAAATAAACAAATATACAAACAAACAAACAAACAAACAGCCACGCATATTTAAGATGCATGGCAATAAAGAAACATGTCTTACAAACTTGAATATGACATTTATTATCTGCTCATGAATGAGAAAAACATGTAAAGTAAACTTTAATCAAGAACAAAATGAATATTGAATTTAGTGTTATATGAGCATACGTGGGAAAACATTTGGCTAAAATCTATCATGAACACTGGGGAATGGAATCAGGTGAGAGCACAGTATGAATCTACATCATTATGAACGGTTGAAAATCTATACAGAAATATGACTAAATATTGCTATATAACCATTAGAGCGTGGGGTAAAAACCCTTATATTCAAGGTTTTGAGCCCCTGCAATTTTTTTTAAATTTTCCTTTTGCGAGGAGAATTAAAGTGTAAATTTTCAAGGATGATTCTGTTCAGTGACCGCCCCTTAACGTTGGCCTGTCAATGTAAATTGGTTCAAGGGGAGGGGGGGTGGATCTGGTCAAGTAGGGGACAATCTATACAGAAATATGGCTAAATTGTAAATCAAGTCTGTTGATTGGATGGAATATTGCATTGGTAATTCCCTCTAGAATCATTAGGGTGTGGATAACAAACAAAACAAATATAAAAAAAATAAAAAAACCTAGTCCTCAAGTATTTTTGGGCCCCTGCCAATTTTTGAGTTTAAATTATGAAATTATAAAAGAATGATTCTAAATTTCAATGACTGCCCCTGAACGTTGTCCTAATCGTCCCCCACACCCAACTCAAATGTTGAGAAATCTCAAATCATTTTGGAATAGTGTTGGAAAAATTTGGGAAACATTTAACGAAAAATTGGGGAGGGAATCAGAACAAGTGGGGGCAAGTAGATATTAGGAGCGTTATTTTTTGTTTAAATATTATGTTTTTTTAAATGTTAGTCCCAAATTTATATATTTCAACGAGTTATTATAATATCTTTTAAACGAGTTATTGAGCAATGTGCCCCAATGTGCCCCTATGATATTTTGTATATCTCAAGAACGCTTTGTCCAAACATGCTGAAATTTTCCTGACTATTCCTCAGAACCCCTCATGCCAAAATCAACGACAGTTGCTTTTCATGGTTGTTATGGCAACTGTTTATTTGGAACAGGTCCGAATAAATTCCTACTTTTTGGCAAAAAAAATAGTACATTCTTGATAATGTAAGACATTTAATATGTGTTTTGGTGTTTGTTGTCAACTTTCAATCTCTGAACTGGACAACATTTAGTCATATGACCACTTCCAATGCATTCTTGATATTCAGTAAGGCCGCCATTGGGTTTAAATGTAATACTCTTTTATTTTGTCTCAAAAACATGATTTTTGGAAAGAAAATCTGAAAATAATATATTTGTGTTTTGAGATGCTATAGATTTTAAGAATACTCAGACAAATATCCCCCAGTCTGAATTTGTAAACATTTAAACAATTCTACGTTAGATTAAAGAATTTCGTGTTTTCCGAACGAGTACATTTTCACTATTTAAAAACCGAAATTATCACATGGTTGTTTAATGCATTGTATCTTGACTCGGAGAGTGGGCAGACAATTTTGCCAATAAATGTTATACCAATTTTGTACCTTCTCGTAAATGGTAAACTAGACCCAAGACTGATTGTATTAACTTACCTGTTTGTCCATTGCATGGTACACACATACAGAACACTACCAGTATTCCTAAAATCCAACCCATTCTGCAGGTTTTATTCGAAGCATCAAGACAAAAATCTCTTCAATTTCGTTGTAGATTGTTTCATCAATACGCTGAAAGTATGAGTAGAACTCCTGTCATAAAGTAAGCCTACGTGTTGTCAAGTACAGTTTAAATTCTACCCTCAATTTACCGCCTGCTCATCCTTGAAAAGGCGCGCACGTAGTTGTTGATTCTGGAATATCCAGTATACGTTACAACCCCAAGCGCGCGCTCACCAAGACTCCATTGACCAATCACAGCAAAGCAATGAGGGATACGCATCAATGCACAGCATCAATTGTTGAAATGATAATGTTACAACAGTAATTGAAATTGTCCAGGATGACTGGTGCCATCATCAACTTCACATCAAGTGAGTAATTAGATTGACATTCAGTAATTTTGTATCGGATTAAAACGAGTAATTAAATGTCTCCCATGGGAATACGCAATGAGGTGCTTACATCCAACCTGCATGCTGTGTTGACACCAGAGGCCAATTTCATAGAGCTTTTAAGCAGAAAAAAATGGTTACTAGAAATGTGTAATTAACAAATATTATTTCCTACCAGCTAAACTTTCATATAGAATGTGTGTATTTCAGCTGGTAGTCTGTTTTAAAATGCTTAGCAAAAATCATTGCTGAGCACAATTCTATACATAACAGTTCTATGAAATTGGCTCCTGGATATAGAGGCAACCTGCTCAATGTGACCAGCCTTTGATGGTCCCAACACAAACTGAAGATGTTGCCCGTGCAAGCGCTTAATATCCTAACAAGCGTGTACACTATTGTGTTATCAAATACAATGGTTAAAATAGTTTCATTAAGGTGGCTTTCTATCCTGTTGGTAAGTTGATACGTTATACGCGTGCACATTGGTATAGTACAAACATTATTTTGGCTACTTCCGGTTCCAAAGCTGGCTGAACGTTGTGTGTAATTTAACCTAAATTCCATGATACGTCCAAAAGCTTTTATTCTTCATGCAGAAATTGATTTTGTTTAATACGAATTTGGGTCTTTACAACGCATACGTTAAAGGCAACTTCCGAGCTTTCTAATTTATTGTGTAAATTCTTAAAGAGATAAGTGGTCAATGCATTTCAGGAGGCTTCTGATGATCGTTAGAGCCAGCAAGTGCGAAATGGACGTGGTTTGTGTTGGAATTACGTCACACTTACCAACAGGATAAGTACGTTATTTCGGTTCGTTGAGTATCTGTTGCGCATCCGTATATGAAGTCAGTGACTTAAAACAAGAGCGCACGCTGGCCATCTAACAGGGAATCTAAATAATGTAGATTTCAAGTTACTGACCGAAAGCTAATCAGCAAACGTGCACCTTCATTGTTCTCTACCTACAGCGATATGCATCAATGCGTCTAATACGGTCTAATACGTCAACTATTCGTTGTTCATTTTTGACATACACGGCTTGTAGTCTGTTTTTATTGAAAAGACTGGAAATACATAGAATGAAATGAAATAATTAAGGATTTATTTAAGAATTAATTCAGACTTAAGAGTGGGATAATAATATAAATATGAAGCTCACTGTATCTACTCATTTAAAGTCAACAACTCTATATATTTTAAAAGTAAGATAATCATCTAATAATAAATCCAATCATTGTTATTTACGAATCAAAGAACAAAATTGTTTATTTTGTAATCTTATTGTGTCTATTTGTCTTGAGCATCTTTATTTAAATAGTGGGCAGACTAATACATTAGTGCAACACTACCCTACCTCTGTCTGTGGCACAGTGCCGTAGCCAAATTGTAGCAGAGTGCTGTAGCCAAATTGTAACCCAGTGCCGTAGCCAAATTGTTAGCACAGTGCCGTAGCCAAATTGTAGACAGTGCCGTAGCCAAATTGTAGCACAGCGCCATAGCCAAATTGTAACACAGTGCCGTAGCCAAATTGAAGCACAGTGCCATAGCCAAATTGTAGTACAGCGCCGTAGCCAAATTGTAGCGCAGTGCCGTAGCCAAATTGTGGGCGGGGGAGGCCGCCCCACACGTTGTATTAAGCCCCCCAGACTTATTGCATTAAGGGCCCCAAAAGTTGTGTGCTCTGTGATGCAATCTGGGACATATTTTGTTAAATATAAAATCACGACAAATCAAAAAGTGTCCTAATTTATTTTAAAGGGTACAGAGAATTGATATAACGAAAATATGGCATAATGTATTAGCAAATGGGGAAAATATTGGGGAATGTGGTATGATTTTTTGGTCAGCTCCCTCTAAAATTATTATTTACCCGCACGTCCCACCCAGATTTGCAGACAAAACTTTGTATCACTCTGTTATGCAGTTTTATATAAGTTAAAAAATAGACCTATTCAATAGATATGCATGATAAAAATGAACGAGTCATGATGCGAATAATCTGCTTATTTATTTCACGTACTAGAATTACATACGCTGATAATCATTAGGAATCGCTATAAATTCAATCTCAAAACTTGCTCAGGGTGCACACCACTAAAATATGCGCCAAGCTGTTTCATGCCCTCAATACTTTCTGAAACACAACGATTTTGAGGCCCATACATTAAGAAGGGACTGTGTAAAAATGGTCCAATATCATGACCTGAGGGTCCTTGACTTCCAATTTTAAGTATTTTGGACACACTAGGCCTTGGAAGAATTGTCCAAATTTGTAATGTAGGGCCTTTTCCCGAAATGGATGTTTTACAGTGTAGGTGTTTTACTACTATAGAAAGCGGTTTCCATTTGGATGATAATAACTCGACGGGCCTCCGGACTATCCACATTAAATTGAGAATACAATTTTAAAAAAGGTCTTTTAGTTTTAAAGTTTTAAGATTTCTAAAAATATTATAATGATTGTTTTTGGTTGCTTAATTTATTTAATGGGGTTTATTTAAGAGGGTGCACACCTCGCCTTCTTGTGAGGACAGACGTCGTTGGACACAATATAAAAGGGGTTACCATGAGCCGTTTTGTAAGATTTTAAACTCTTTACTTGAATGGAAATGAAGCAAATAGTCACCTATTTACAATCGTGTAAACGGCGCCCTCTTTAGGCCACACACGGAGCCTTCGTGACCATTTTGTAAAAGCTATTGTGTATAATACATAACTGTTCACTAAATCTAATTTCAACCACTTTTTGTGCCAAATTCCAAAATGATTAATAAAATTCGTGCTTAATTATGTACTTTTAAAATTATGTACTTTTAAAATTACGTAAATTTACAATAGCACGGAGCCTCCATGACAATTTTGTTAAAGCTATTGCGTATACTAATACGTAACTGTTCACTAAATCTAATTTCAACCACTTTTTGTGCAAATTTCCATGCTCAAATAATCACAAAATATAATAGCATTTGTAAACAACTAATATACAATGTAGATTCGGTATCTCTGACATATAGAACACTTAATATTTTTGTTTACTTAATCCGTGTGCTGTTAAAGGTATTCATTTAAGTTTCTGGATAAGTATAAATTAAATGTACTTAATATAAACATAAATATAAATAGCGAAATTTTGGCCTTGTATGAAAATACTTCCCTGTTGCATCCATATCAACCCCCTTTCATTCCCTATCAATCGCACCTATCCTATATTGCATGCATATCAACCCCCTTTCGTTCCCTATCAATTGCACCTTTCCTATATTGCATCCATATCAACCCCCTTTCGTTCCCTATCAATCGCACCTTTCCTATATTGCATCCATATCAACCCCCTTTCGTTCCCTATCAATCGCACCTATCCTATATTGCATCCATATCAACCCCCTTTCGTTCCCTATCAATCGCACCTTTCCTATATTGCATCCATATCAACCCCCTTTCGTTCCCTATCAATCGCACCTATCCTATATTGCATCCATATCAACCCCCTTTCGTTCCCTATCAATCGCACCTATCCTATATTGCATCCATATCAACCCCCTTTCATTCCCTATCAATCGCACCTATCCTATATTTTAGGAGATGTTCTATCTGAAAAAAAAAGAGATGTCCATGGGCCATTTTGTAACATTTCAAACTCTTCACTTGAATGGAATTGGAACCAATAGGCTTGGCGGTGACAATCGCTGCTTTGTGTAAACGGCGCCCTCTTTAGGCCACACACGGAACCTCCATGACCATTTTGTAAAAGCATAACTACATAACTAAAGCAAAAATACATAACTGTTTATTAAACTTTGAATAAACATTATCAGGAAAATTTTGTCGTTCATAAAAGTTTCTTTTTTTGTGTGTCAAAATGTACGAATTCTTCAGTAAATGTAATTCTTCAGGTGCTGTAATTGTGTTACTTTAACAACGAAATCCTCGAAATTCTTGTAAAAGCACAAGAAGCAGGTAAAGGTGGTGACATTAACTCGGTCGCTAGCCTCATCGATTCGGCTACCAAGAAACTTTCAAATCGACAGAAACTAATCCGACTTGCGGATTCGAGCGAAGGTGGATGGGGAACCGTCAAAGAATACGCAGCCAGTGACCTAGCTTCAGACTCGGAAGACGAAAAACGAATGCAACGGGCAGAAGCCAGGCACCGCTGCTTGCAGAGTGACAAGAGGTTTGTGCGCATGCGCCTTTTTCTGCTCTGTATAGCGCCCTCTATTGGTGTTGTTTCACCAACTTTAAACAAGGTCGCGTCTTTTGAAATTTGGCAAATCGACTGGAGGTGTACGATCAAAGTGAGTGCAAATGCCAAATGACCTCAATGAACAAAGATCACACATCAATCTATAGTCATGGCTTTACAAGATGACACGTTTCTGGGTGAATTCATCGAAACCCGCGAAGTGTAAAAAGCGTCTTCAATGTGCATCAAATATTGAGCATCCGTTAAATTTTACAGATCGAGAGAAGCTAATTATTGGTCCATTTTTGACGTTATTATACGTCTTTTGTGAATTATTTTCTTGAAAAATCAAGCATAGGAGGGTCGTTAAACTCACGAAGAACAGTTTCATGGTGATTATACCTTGACAAACCCAAGTAACGTCCTCTGGGCAGCAATTCAAAAAAGGTGAAATATTGCTATTGATTACATCTTCGCTGTTTAAATAATGGATTTGGAGTGCATAGAAAGGGAAAAAAATCCTTAAATTAATTTAAAATGGAAGAGTGAAGAGAATATATGTATTAAATATTGGTTCATATTGGCTTATAAACTCAAATCATTCCCCGTTTGTTTTATATTCTAACGTTATTAAAAAATTATGTAACCCCCCTTACAATGAAAACGCCCACAATCTAATCCGTGTGTGTATATGCACACGCATACACAATGATGTCATCCCAAAAAACGTAACGGGTTCCCCAGAAATCTTTTGTTTAACAACGCTAAAGCCGCAGGGGAATCCCACCGTTTAAAAGTTAGCTACTGGGTTTGTTGAAATAACAAAGTAATAATTAGTTAAAATAAGAGTTCTTTCACCTACCATACTTTTTATGTCTCAAGGAAAATTCACCTTCAGGAAGAAAATCCGCTTTGAAATATTACCTTTTTCAGCGTGCGCGCTCTTGTCAAGGGCCAGAGTTGTGCACAAAAAAACTTCAAGGAAATTCGCGCGTTTGCCCATATTGCTGTGATGTTAGTTCAATATTTGCAGACGACATATTCTTTCTAATTCTATTAGTTAAAAATTATCTTTGAAATTAATTTTCAGTATGTAACAGGCGTTTTTATCAATGAACTCCGCGACGGAAAAAAAAGGTAAAGGTCACGTTATGAATATGCATTTTTGTATGACCCTTCAAAATTCTCGCGCATGCGCCCAAACCACATGTCGCCTGCAGAGCATTTTGAACAGCGGTGCAGGGCAGTCAAGAAGATCAAAGCCAAATCGCAAAGGGGAAGCAATCGTTTTCGTCCCTACAGCACCACCACATCACGTACCAATTCAGCCACATTCAACCCATACGTCTTCAACAGACAGGCTGTCGTTCCAACATATTACCAAGCAAGGGAGACCAGGGACGTGCTTCGCCTGCGGATCCACAGGACATTGGAGAAAGGAGTGTCCTTGTCGCAACCAAGCAGGAGCACCGCCCCTTCTACATACATCACCTCAGCAAGGGATGCTATATAGCTTATGTCCGGACACAGCGGGACAGATATCTACTAAAGAAAAGATAATGAAAGATAAGTACATTGATCCTATTCTCACAAAACACGAATATTTCGAAATAGAGCAAGGCGAAGTTGGCAAAGATGTCAAAGGAAATTTACGTAAACATTTTGCATTCTGGAACGATAACTGTAACAACACATTTATACTGGATGTTATAAATACAGGATACAAAATTCCATTTAAAACTTTACCAGTCCCATCTTCCAATCCAAATAACTGCTCTGCCAAGGGTACATTCTCAATTCGTAATTGATTCGATTCATCAATTGTTGCATGAAGGCAGAATTGTTAGTTGTTTTAAAAAACCAAAAGTGGTAAGTCCTCTGTGGGTTTCAGTACAGGCTAATGGAAAAAAGAGACTTATACTCGATTTGAGAATAGTAAACTTTCACGTTTGGAAACAGTCTGTGAAATATGAAGACCTCAAAACGGCCAGAACCTACCTTGACAAAAGAAAATATTTATTCTCATTCGACCTCAAAAGCGGCTACCATCACGTCGAAATCCATCACGAACACACAGAATACTTAGGTTTTCCTGGAATGGTCAGTATTTCAAGTTCACTGTTTTACCTTTCGGCCTGACATCTGCACCATATATATTTTCTAAACTTATGCGCTGCTTAGTGAAAAAATGGAGGAGCGAAAGTAAAGTCATTGTCGTATATCATGATGATGGTCTAGGAATCGCGGATAATCTAGAAGATGCACACAAACACGCTAAGGAAATCCATGACGATCTCTGTAAAGCTGGTTTCATTATAAACATAGAAAAATCACAATGGGAACCAAAACTGTCTTGCCAATGGCTAGGTTTCAAATTAGACACAAATAAGTGAACAATCTGCCCTCTCCCAATAACAATTCAACGTATTTTGGATACAACTAATAAGCTAAAGAACTCCAAAAAGGTCTACGTCAGGTTAGTTGCGAGTCTAGTAGGCCAAATCATAGCAATGACACCTGCATTAGGTAATGTTACAAGACTCATGACAAGGTCAATGTTAAAGGACATTCAGTCTGCTACTTCTTGGTATACACACATAACATTGTCATCAGAAAGTCTAATAGAATTGTTATTTTGGAGAAGTATAAGTTGTCTAAAGCCAGTCACAATGACAGTTGATACACTCTATCACACAGTTGTGTATTCCGATGCAAGTGACATCGGTGGAGCAGGGTATACGGTTGGAATGGGAGATAAGGTAGCAAGAGGAGCATGGAATCAAATAGAAAAACATAAAAGCAGTACTTGGAAAGAACTCAAAGCAGTTGAGATAGTCCTAAGAGTTTCATAAGCATTCTCACAGGAAAAAAATATTAAATGGCTTACAGATAGCCAGAACGTTGTCAAAATTGTATAAGTCGGAAGCGGAAAACCAGAATTGCACAATATAGTGAGAGTAATATACTCAACAAGAATAGAAAATAACAATACTATAAACAACGATTCGAATCCACGCACAGAAAATGAAAAAGCTGATGCACTCAGTAGGATAGTGGATTATGATGACTGGACATTATCAGATGCCCACTTCTTAAAGTTTGAGAGACTATGGGGTCCCCATTCTATTGACAGATTTGCGAGCTTTCAAAATAACAAAATACCAAGATTCAACTCAAGGTACTGGAATCCAGGTTCTGAAAGAGTCGACGCTTTCACACAATTATGGTCAGGAGAAAACAACTGGCTAGTTCCACCTATATCACTCATTGCTAACACAATCCTGCATATAAGAACCAGTAAGTCAAAAGGGACACTAATTATTCCCGAATGGCCTTCTGCCCCATTTTGGCCTCTTTTGATAAACGGCCAAGGCAAATTTGTCCCACACATCAAAGACTACGTAAGATTTTCTGCAGCATATAATTCGTTCAATTGCGGGCACAGTGGTCGCCCACTGTTTGCTGAGAGATACCCAAAGTTCAATATGCTAGCTTTAAAGATATCATTTGATTAGTACAAACACTATGACGGCTAGGCTGCAGAGCCATTATAATACTTACACCCTTCGTGTGTATCAGACTGTGAGAATACGAAGCTCGTTGTGGTATGAGGCTGCAGAGCCTTAATAATACTAAGGCCATGATACCAGGCTGCAGAGCATTGATAATACTAAGGCTAAGACCGTAGAGCCTTGATAATAAGGCGATGATGCAGGCTGTAGAGCCTTGATAATACTAACGCTATGATGACAGGCCGTAGAACCTTCATAATATCAGGTTATGATGCCAGGTTGTATAGAGCCTATAATACTAATTACGATGCCAGGTCGTAGAGACTTCACATTAATACTATATTTATTAACGATTGTAGTAACCCGATAATACTCTATAGTCTATGACGCAAAAGAAATATATATATATATGTATATAATTATATATATGTATGTATATATGTATGTATATGTATAATATATATATATATATATATATATATATATATATATATATATATATATATATATATATATATATATATATATATATATATATATATATATAAAATAATAATCCAGTGTATGTGCATATATATTAATATATAAGAAAGATGATGCTGGTTTACATATTTTTCTCCAGGGGCCATGGAAGAGCGAAACCAGCCAGATATCGGACGCTGATATGAAAGAGTTGTTTGAAAAGTTACCAGCAGTGGTCCTAAACGATAGAGCTGATTCAACTACTACCAAGTATGCATATGGTTTCCAGAGGTGGGCACGGTGGGCAAAAGCCAGAAAACAACTAGTACCAGCGATTCCAGCATCGCCACTACACGTAGCCTTATATCTACTGAGCGTGATGCAGTCATCACACACACCCTCTCCAGTAACCACTGCGTTCTACAGCATAGGCTGGGCACATCGAGTTTCCTCGCTGCCATCACCAACTGACCATCCACTACCAAAGTCGGTGCTTAAAGCAGCCAAGAGAACATTAAACAAAGTACATAAAAGCAAAGAACCTCTGTCATTAGAAACCGTACAAAATTCCACTTAGAAACTTCATCACTATTCGACATCAGAATTCTCACTATTATTGTGTTAGGATTTGCAGGTTTCCTTAGGTTTAATGAAATGGCTAACCTAAAACGTTCAGATATTGTAATCTATAATACACATACTGCGATTTTCTTAGAAAAGAGTAAGACAGATAAATATCCCTTTCAATACCAACAGATATTTGTCACTAATGCATTGGTTACCACACTGTTGTCAGTGAAATGACTCTCTTGTTTACCAGAGGTATTTTTACTAAGTTTGTGTGTTTAGCGCCCTCGCATGACAATGGATTGAAAGGCAGTTATTAGTCTTTCAGGTGATATGAAATACTGTATGGGCAGGGTCACAGAAGAGTACTTTTACAAGCAACTTAGAGGCAACTAATGGTACTGCAGTCTAACAAAATGCTCAGGATGCACATTTTTCTGACAGTGTAAAAACATTACAATGAAAAAGAAGCGAATATATAAATGTTAGTATTTTATTGTCTTGCAGATTGCCTGGAACTGATTGCCTGTGCATTGACTCATGTGACACTGCCTCTTTCAATGTCCATTAAAAGAAGTGTACAATAACAGATAAATAGTACAATTATCATGGCCAATATATGAAATCAGTAATTAATATGTGCACATATAAGAGCTGTCAAATCACTTCAAGTTGGATGGAGTTACAAGGGCAATGCAACTCCCCCTCCCCCCTCCCCCCTCCCCCCTCTTCAATGTTGAGTTGGGTTGGCGGTGCGTCCAACATTGAAGAGGGGGGGGGGGGCAAGATTGCAAGGGAATGAACTTGAATCATTGGCTGTGAAATTTCTCGAAGCATATGGCACTACACACATTGGCTTATTACAATGTTTACATATCATACGAGTTTGTCTTCTCTTAAACTTTGTACAGCTGTGCTTCTCCCGACGTTTCTCGTAAAGGTCTGGCCGATAAAGTTGTTACTGCGTTTGAAACATGTGGCATCGCACGGGTACATGTACTTCAATGGGCGTGTTCTCAAGAATTTCACACCGATTGCGGGCTGCATCATCACATGTCGTTGAAACTTGACAGAACTCAGCGGTGGTTAAAGGTTCGTAATTATTTAGCTCACCACAACTATTACAGTGCATGGAAATATGTCACTAAAACTGATCAAGCGTACATACAGTCCCAGGGCCATCCAGATTTAACCACTGATCGTTTGCACCTCACTAATGTTGCATCTAAGGCTGTTGTCCAGGCCACTCACATGGGTAAATTCAGGGCTGTTAATGGAGGGCGAGTTGGGTTTGCAGTGTTTACATATCATACGAGTGCGTCCAACATTGAAGAGGGGGTGGAGAGGAGGGCAGAGATTGCAGGGAATGAACTTGAATCATTGGCTGTGAAATTTCTCGAAGCATGGCACTACACACATTGGCTTATGACAATGTTTACATATCATACGAGTTTGTCTTCTCTTAAACTTTATACTGCATACAACACAGTTCCGTTTCTTGCGACTGCGTCCAGGAAAGTGTGGATGTTGACTTGAAGGCCTGGAACTCGCGAGTTGATTTGCATGCTGTGCTGGGTTATACTTCCAGGTGGAAAGGAGACCTCTATCACCTTCACCCGGAAATTCAAACCTGACAAGCGACTGTTTGTAGGGATGCTATTGTAGACGATAGTAGCATTCAATAAACAAATGTCTAGCATGGTGACGAATAATCTTTTCCACCATTTTAGTGTTCGGTGATTGTGCGTATACTATTTGCATAATTGGCCTGCTAGATCACACCCTCCCATGTATTTATTATAATCATTGACTATGGATGGTTTTTTGCTCACGATATCCAGTCGAACTCTTCCTGCTGCGAATCTGTTTTGTGGTGACACTGCAATCACCATAGTTTGTCAGGAGAGTGACACGCTTCGTATCCTGCCATACGACGCATAGTTGGCCTGCTTTTTGATAAAACTGGGGATCAGCATCTCTTGTCATGTGGTGTTTTTTGGGTTTGCAAAATCTGGAATGCCTCGTGTGGTGTATCGCACAGTTCCACAAGCTCAAATCCTAGCTGTGACAACTTGGATACCAGAGCCGGACTATTGAACCAATTATCCATATAGATGCAATGTCCCTTATGTTCTAGTCCTTTCAGTAGATTCAAGACTATTTTGCCTTGTGCGGGAAGATTGGGTGGATGGTGCGTTGCAGCATAAGCAATGGTGGTTTTACTTGGTGGCGACATGGGTTGAGACCCCGTGAACAAGCTCCATGCACAAGTGTACCCGGTTTCCGACTCGTTCAAAGAAAAGTATTTCAATCCCCATTTGGCAGCCTTTCGTGGCATGTACTGTTTTGAAGCCGATTCGTCCATTGAATTTTACCATAGTCTCGTCCGGTGAGAGGTTTCTTCCAGGCTTATAGATCCGAAGAAAGGATGGCAGTACAATGTCCAGTAGAGGGCGAACTTTGAAAAGTTTGTCAGGGGGGGATTTGTCTTCAGCTTGGTTGTTGGCGAGGTGCAAAAATCGAAGGATTGCCGTGAATCTATTACGAGCCATGGTCGACGAAAACAGTGGACTTCGCAGGACTTCGGACGTGGACCAATGCATGCTGTATCGGGGTCTTTTGTTGATGCCCATGGATAGAAGTAATGCGACGAAAGCCATCATTTCGGGAACATTTGTCGAGTCCAAGCACTAGGCGGATTGGCTGTGTCTGCAGACAAAGTTTGGGCTGCATAACGATTGGTCTCTTCTACCATCAATTCCCATACTGCTTGACAAATGTACAGTTGCAAGATTTGGAGGGGTGAGAACTTACTGTAATCTTGAGTACAACCGGTGTGTTCTGTAAATTGCACGGGCGGTCGCTTACGCTTATAGTCCGGGGCACTTGCTGCACGCCATCCAGACCGGAAATTCTGCTTTTCCGATGAAGATGATGAGGTTGGGATATGCTCCTCATCACTGTCTTCCGACGTAGGTGGGGAAGATTCGTCTGAGGACATGTCAGACCCGCTATCAGCAAAGATTTCTTCCAAAATATGTTCTCTCATCGTCGTCCATGTCTGATCGTGAAGGGACGCGTTGTGGTAACTATTTAAACCCACGCGCGCGTGCCTTTTGTAACCGCACTGCCAAAAGAGGGCGCTGTTGACATAGTGATTACCACCAAGATGGCCATAGTGCCATTTGGCACTGCGGGGACCAAGGGACCTGCACTTTTGTGTGCCAAAAATACTCCATGGTATCCAACTGGAATGTAACTTTGAGCCAATTTGGCACAATGGGATTGAAAGGGATATAGAGAGGGCACGTGGGTCTTAATAAGCAGAACAAACAATAATACATGCCCCGTTAGAATCCTTGAGAAATATCTTGATATGTGTGGAATTGAAGAGGACGCAGACAAATTCGTATTCTGCTCGCTATCTAGAACCAAATCCGGTTATGCTGTAAGAAAAGATTGTAAGCCTATTTCGTACTCTAGATTACGGGAATTATTTAATTCAGCAATTAAAGATCTAGTCCCAAATGCCGAAGCTTTTGGACTCCACAGTCTTCGTTCAGGAGGAGCTACACAAGCAGCTAGATCTGGTATCCCAGATAGACTTATTAAGAAGCATGGTCGCTGGACGTCAGAGACAGCAAAAGATCTCTACATACGAGAAGCAATAAACGACAAACTAAGAGTATCGCTGTCTCTCGGACTGAAGTTTAGAATCATAAGAACAACTGCTATATCCACAAATGTGATGCAAAGAACAATCGCATATTACAGACGATAAGTTATACCAATAGTATTATAACTACAATAAGCGAATTAAATAATGAATATCACGATAATAAGTGCTGTAACGAATAGTTTATAATACTGATAATAAGTGATATAAAGAATAACTAGTATTACTGTTAATAAGTGATGTAAAGAATAATTAATATAAGCGATGCAAAGAATAACGAATATCACCGAAATAAGAGATGCAAGTATAATCATATGAATACCACTGATAGTGCTGTACATATTTATCAACTCCGTTCTTTACGTCTGCAAGTCTGTCGGTAGGCCCTACCAAAGTTGTAAACATGGCAGTGGTGTGTTCTAAGAAAGAAAATTTAGTACGGATGAACGGGGTCGTGTATTGGTACGAAGTTTAGTTCTTTCGGACCGATTAATCGCTGCGCGGATGGGTATAGCTGTGATGCGTATTGGTATATAAGTCAGGGTGTGGTAAGAATGTGCCATCTGCGTACCGACAGACAACAAATTACACTATCAATTTGTATTATTATTTTAAATTATCCAACCTAAGATGAGCATTATTACTATACTAGTTGCGGGGTTTTCCAGAGTACTTTCTCTTCGGAGTTTTGATCTCTGGTTTTCACTCCGCAAGTACCATGCATGGACGTACTGCACTAGGCTCATGCAAAACTATGATGTATAAATGCAATATATGGATGTCATAAGTATAATGGTCAATGACTTTCCCAAATAGATTATATTGTAATAATGAAGCCAAAAGAGTGAATAAAAAGGGTCCGCAAGTCTGTCAGTAGGCCCTCCCAAAGTTGTAAACATGGCAGTGGTGTGTTCTAAGAAACTAAATTCTACGGCGCGCGCTTTATCTCCATACATAAAGTGATTCTATTCCAAACACAATTCGTCACTTCATCTACTACCACAAATTACACTGGTCAACAATTTTTAAAAGTTGTCTGCTTCAGAGATAAAATGTGCTATTTATTATGGATTTTGATGTGTTGAATTCAAATATGACAATATTAAAATTGCTGATTGGCTACTGTTTCAAGATATTTAAGTTTACATTTTATGTACTATGTATATGGTGTACATAGTAGATTTTTAATCATGAATTGTAAACCTAGGTCTTTTCATGTATTTATGAGGACCTAAACTGTACTGTACTGTATGGTTGTTTCACTTGATATTTTATGTCACCTGCCCTGTTTATGTAACACTTACTATGTAGTCATTAAACGGTACCATATCTTGAAAACTAGAGCCAATCAACAATTTCAAGCATCATTTCCATTATCAGTGACCCATAATTAGTCAAGTTTGACTTCATTTGTTTCGGAAGCACTTTGACTGTAGACCAGTGTCATCGGCGCGCGAACAATTAGACTTGTACCATGCATACATACCATGCATACACTTACACAAGGATTCATTGTGTAAAAACTCACACGCACTGCATGCTCGCACGTTAATACAGGTTTCTTGCCAACATAACTGTTATAAACAGTAAAGGACAGAGTATAGTTTAACTGTTACGTCACTTCGTGAGATAGTAATTTGATAGAATGTGCTGATTCTGTGCTGATTCGTCACTTGAAGTATTACTGATCTTAAACATCATGTAAATAAGTCATTTAAAATCCATTATAGATGAAAAATGTACACTTTTAAGACCATAAAACAGTTAATCTAGAATGTTTAGTATATAGTGTTTGGAAAATGTTGAAAGATTTAAAGAAATATTGAGCCAGTTTTCATATAGAATATTTTATTTAGTTTTAGAGAATCATTAATACAAGTGGATACAAAAAATAGTCAATGGTACATGTAAATATTTGATTCATTTTATTTATTTATTTATTTATTTAAAAAACATTTGGGGGGGCAAATCGGGAACGTTTTTAAAGTGGGGAGAGGGAAAGTCCTACCCTTCTCCCACCCCCACTTTTCGGTGCCGAAGGCTTCATGACGATTTCTGTCGAGATACCGGCCAATGGAAAGTCCCGTGTTTATTGCGATAACCTGTTGCCACATATTTGGAGCATGAAATATGTAGCCTATAATTTATATATAAACTAGGCTCAATTTTATACGAAGAGTCTGATTCATAAATTATGGGAAAATTTGGCCAGAGTTGGGAAATTGCTATTTTTGCCAGTCGCTGTAGGCTTTCAGTCCCGAAAACACGGTTTTCGGTTTTCCTGATTTATTTATTTATTTATTTAAAAATTAACAACAGAAAAAACCAATTAAAAAATGCTACTGCTGCCAATTTCAGCTAATTATCAGATGGCATAATAATGAACTTTATACACACAAATAATAATAACAAAGAAATCAATAATGATTCCATCTAATTTGCTATATAATTTGACCGCGAGCAGTCACTATTAGTACAATTACAGTCATGGCTCACCGGCTGGCTGGCCGGCTGGATAACAATGCAGCCTGTATCAATTATTTGACTCGAAATCGGGGCTTGTAGGATCGTAAACGGACTAAGTGACCGCGGACCAGTTTCTAAGTCACCGCGGACCGTGAAA